>JAWNNI010000160.1:0-1215000 GCA_035043065.1 Hirtodrosophila confusa | reverse complement strand
TCGTGCCGGCCTTTAAGATAGTCTACGACAACTGCCCAAAATTGGATCGTTTCCATGCAATACCCAAGCTGACGCCTGGCAGCTCGGCTAAATACTCATTCATGATCATCAATTCAATTGCTGAGCGCAGTTGTCTGGAAAGTCGTCCAGTCCTGCAGTCTGCGCTGATTCTTTTGCAGGCACTGTGTGAGGCGAAGGGACTGAACAAGATACTCTATTATCATCTGATTCATTTGGCACTTTCCACAGATAATTACAAATTTACGTTGAATGTCAGCTTAGACATTGTTTTTATAAAGGTTTCTTTGCACAAATTGCCTGTACAATAAAAATCATTTCGCTAATCCCATTCTTTCATATTGCAGTTGATTGAGGAGCTACGGAATGCCATTGATTTTGAATGTTTACCTCATTGCTTAGAGAAGGATCTAGATCTACTAAGCAACCTCAGCTGTGACGAACTGGAGGATTATAAGGATAAACTGGATCGCGCTTATTCGACACTCAGCTCGTATACGCATCAGGAAACACTGTCCTATGAACGTTGCTACAGTCACTTTGAATAGATTGTCTTCTTGATATGCTAATCAATTAATTATGAGTCAAAAATATGTGAATTTATATCATATTACTACAGTACCTTCGGAAATAGCGAAGGTTTTTAATTTTAAGTCAATATCAAAGTGAATTACTTCGATACTATCGTTATGAATACGCCAAAAATCTATGAATTTATTTAAAGTTGAAGGAATCAATGATTTTGTTTTTGTTAAATAATAAACACATTCCAATGTCTATAAATATCCGAATTTCAATTATGTTTGTTAACGAATTCTGTCGATAACATCGATAACTTAAACTATCACTATCCTAAGTTATTATTTTTCTATTATCTATCATATTCCATGACTACACAGACTCATTTTGATGCGTTATTTTACCTATAGATTTGATTAGCTCCACGTCCTTGGGTATTTGAATCCCTTGTTGCTTGTCCTTGAGCTGTAGCTGGAAAAGCAATTGCACCAATACAATCACATAGTTCGCCAATGCATTAAAAACCTGCAAAATATATTATAATTTATTCTGCATTTATTCTAAAATGGGAAACAATCAAGACAACCAAGTAATAATACTTTAGTCGTGTATATGGGACACCCTGTACCCAGGTCTGAAATATCTAAACACATATTCGCACACAAAAGCACATATACATCAAGCAGTTCAGCGGCAATGCAAGCAAGCAGAGCATTTTAAGTAAGGGCAGGCAGCCGTGCTGTTCTCTGGGGGGAAATGCAATATGATTATAGACTTACCACGTAGATAATGGATATGTTACAGGGAGTATTGCTACCAATGGTAGCCGTGTGATTGTTGTGGATGCACCAGTGCTGATAGTTCTCCACCAGACTGCGAATGGGGGCCTGGTTGCTGAAATGGGACGCATAGTCGCTGAGCAGATGCATGCAGTTGCGTTTCTGGGAAGGATTAGGAGATGTCGTTATAGTGCTGACAAATAGTGGAGCCGTATTACCTCACGCTGCAGTAGATAGCCGTAAATGCTGGTCATGAGTACCTTATAAATGTGCACCGCCAGATGCAGGAATATGAATGCATATTGTATGTCAAAAGCCTCGGACCGTAGAAATTTCTGGCAGAGCACATACACAAAGCCGGTCATGTGGGTAAAGTCGTAAAAGATGCCCGTGGCGGCAACGGAGCCACAAACCGCATTCATCTCGTTGAGCAGCTGGGAACAGTGCTTGGAGTACTCGAACAGCTTGTCAATCCTGCTCTGGAGCTCCTGCTGCTCCTGTTGCGCCGCATCCAAGTCTTCATCCGCTTGCTTATAAATCTGTGCCAACAGCTTGATGATCAGGCGAAATCTTATGCGCAGATAATCCATTAGGGCAATGTGAATGAAGCCCATTACGCCCAGCATGCTTGTAATCAAGGTGTACGTGCTGGCAATCAGTATGGTGGACATAAAACCGCAGCTGCAGCGCGTCGTATCAAACATGAGAGCCATCGAAAGGGACAGGTAACAGCTGGTTACCCCGATGGAGCCGTAAAAGAACTTGTAACGCGTGCGTTCGTAGCGCCAGCGTACGTGTGGAAACTGTTCGGAGATTTGTGTGTCCAGCAGCTGCATACTAACCAGAAGCTTAATATGCCGGCTGCGCTTGGTGTCCTGCGTTACACAGTAGTGTATGTAGGTGAAGGTGCAGGATAGACATTCCCAGGTGAGTATAATCCTGACCACGGGCGACAGGTGGCTGAACATGGCCTCGGACATTTGAGCATCGCTACGCTTAATATAGACGCCGTAAAAATACCCACAGATCAGGCCTAGACGCACAGCTATGGCATAGATACTGGTCAGCAGTGTTGATTTGGGTCCACCGTCGCGTTGATTGTGCAGCCGGAATGTTATGATGCCCCCACCATAAAAAAGCAGCCCATAAAGGCTATTATAACAATAGACGAAGCCATCAGTGGCGTGTACTGTCGTCCGCTGCATCCTTGGAACTGACAAGCCCACACACACGAGGGCAATTAGTCCATTAGATACAAATCTCGTTTAGTAATTGAAAACACATTTTGACAGTTGGGTTTAATTAGCGCCATTGCGTACATACGTATGTCATCTACCTAACTGAAGGCTACATATAATATTCATTACATATTAACGTATATAACTGACGAACTCTGCTCCTAGCTGTTGTTAATGATGTCTGCCGCTAAATTGTTGAATTTTGTTCAATGTGAAATTTATAAATTATAACTAAATACGCATTCTGTTGTCGTTGCTGCTATTGTGGCTGGCTTGAGGTTTGGCTACATGTTCAAGTTCGACGTTCCTTCTTGTCGCTCACAGCACCATTGGTATAAGCATGATTGTGCAAATCGGGTTTCTTGCGTCGCAGCGCCTTCTGCAGGACATGCGCATCCGCGGGCTCGATGCGTTTGTAGTATTGCTCTTTGGTGTCGACAATCTCAAAGCCAAATTTCTTATAAAACTCAATGGCGCCGTCGTTGTTGATTTGCACGTGCCTGGAATCGAATCACATGTGAAAAGTTGTGCGCCAAACAAACCAATTACGATTACTCACAGAAAGATGCTATCAAAGTTTCCATCCTTTTCGGCATAGCTGAGTATGTGCTCGAACATGACGGTGCCAATGCCCAGGCGTCGATAGGGCGATAAACAGCCCAGGGTCATTATATAGAGACGCCGTTGGTTGTCGGTCGTATCGATGCGGCAGCAGACGGCGCCCACAACAATATCATTGTAGTAGGCTAATTTGGCCAGTTCGCCGGCTTCCAGGACGTCCACATAGAATTTGTCATTGTAAGAGACGGGAAAGACAACCGTGTTGAGTTTCTTCAGTTGCTTTATGTTATGTGGCGTAACGTCGCCCAATTCAATGCTGGATCTGTAAATATTTGTACACACGATGGTATTTGGTTGCTTGTACTTTTAGGTTAGGGTTTCGGCGCCTTTATAAAGAGCAATTCCGAGCCCGTAGCTAATGCACCTACCTTGTCATATTTTTTTGCTAAGAAAATTAATTACGAAAACAATGCGCTCTGCGCCTTAATTTTTAATAGAAAAGTATGCTTTATAGGTATAAAACGCTACTTCTTGGTAAACTATTTTTACGCTGTCATCGATACCGATACATTAAATATCGACAACAAAAAACAGCTGTTAATCCCAAAAAAAGAAGACCAGTTCCAAAAATACCTAAACTGAAAGATACCGCACAGTATTGGTTGTATTTTTTCACATGACAACTGTGCCGAGTTTGTTGTGAACAAATTATACTTTTAATGTGTCTGATTTAAAAAAGATAAAAAATATGAATCCAAATATGAATATGATGCAAATGTCTGGGCCTCCCATGATGCAAGTATCGCCTATGATGCAGTCGTCGCCGCAGCCGATGATGCCCGCCGGCCACCCGGTCCCGTGCCAATGCAGCAGCAGCAGCAGCAGCAACAACAACAGCAACAACAGCAGGCGGAGAAGCTGGACAATATCTCGCGGGTTAAGAGCCTGCTAGGACCACTACGTGAATCTATGTTCCTGACAATACGCTCCAGTGCCTTTACACTGCAACAAAACAACTTGGCCGACAATCTGAAGCGCGACACGGGCGGACATGGCCATGTGCCGCGCTTTGATAAGCACCTGGAGGATTTCTATGCGTGCTGCGATCAGATGGAATTGCATCTCAAGACGGCAATACAGTGCATGCAGCAGTTAACATCGTCGCAGCACTATCTGCCTGGCGCTGTCACTGCAATGCGAATGGAAAATTTTATGCAGGACAATCCTGCTGGTCCGATTCCGTATCCCACATATTTAAATACTGTTCGTGTGCACGTACAGTCGGCGAAGGACATTCACGATACTTTGATTAGTGCAGCGCAAAATATATCTCAGGCCGATTGATAGTAGTTGCCCGTTTAAGTTTAATTATATTAGCTATTGTTAAGTGCGTTATTTAAGAGCAAATAAAGTTTGTTGGGATAACAATTTTATTAAAGTCAAGTTTATAACGGAATTAGTTCAAGGAGGGGTATTTATGTATAAGTAAGTTATAACAACGACACTGGCAAGTCCAATTAGCATTTATGAAAGTCAACCACATTTCGTAAAATAGGAATACAAATCGACAAAAATAAAGATATCGAACTAAAAATTAAATTAACTACTTCAAATTAATTTTCTTTTCTTTCAACAATTGCATTTTCTATTTGACAATATATTTATACTCGTATGTACACACATATATCGTATAACTTTATATCTCATTTTCAGCACTCCAAAGATTTGTTAAGCGTAATGATGGATAAAAGTTTGATTAAATATATAATTACGACAATTTCTCAATTTGTAATGTAAAATATGTGAACAAAAGTTCACCAAATTCATCATAGGTAGTATTTATATATTTTAAACATAATTTCTGATCTAGTACCAAAATAAAACTGTTCAGTGTCAACATTTTCTGTAATTCTTGTCATTTTATTTTTGAAGCTCTGGTCACATAATATCCACAGCGACAGACGCCAAAGTACGCGCTATTTATTACGCTTGAAATTCAATAAAAATCAATATATTCAATAAATTGCAAATAATGCCATCAGTGCGTACAGGTACGCAAAGTTGGTATCAGGCGTCCGAACATATGCGCAATTGGTTATCTGAAAGAAAAATACAAAAAAAGAATGGTAATACACAAATGAAATTTGTGAACTTTTGCATGTAGTTTTACAACATTCTGGTTTGCTTGTAGCACGCCACCAGTTTCATTCCAGACATTTAGAAAACTTGTTGAAAACCTGCCGGATATTGCATTTCAGATACAGGTTGTCGAGATAGAATGCACGAATAAGTCATTGAACGAGTGCGCACACTGGTATTACCATGCTTTCTATAGCAAGCCCTCAATACGCACAAAATACGAATTCACACTGAGAGCATGCCCTAATGCGGTCAAGAATAAGCTGCTACAATTGCCTTCGGCCGCTTCTGGTCAAGCGGCAGCAGAGCCTGGTCACGGCGAGGACAGCATGCAATTGCCTCCGGCCGCTTCTGGTCAAGCGGCAACAGAGCCCGGGCACGACGAGGACAGCATGCAATTGCGTGCGGCTGCTTCAGTTCAAGTGGAAGCAGCTCCTGAGCACCCCAAGAGCAGCTGCCGGCTGGAGAAGGCGTTAAGGTTAAAGTACTCAAGTGAGTATAAAAAATTAATATATATTAATAAATATTGTATATTATATTATGCTTGATTGGCAGTAAGGGAAAATTCCTGATTCCGGTTCCGTTTGCGACGTTTGAACAATACGTGGATAAGGAAAAACTATTCCCTTACCTTGTGCAGAAGAACACCAAGGAAAAGAAACAGCGCCGCGACATGTTAGAAAATGAAGATAAATGGCAGGAGCTTTTGAAAAACTATTACTTCAAATTTTACATGTTTGCCAGTAAACGCAAGCTGGACAAATGCAATTTTGAAGCGGCACCAGCGGCACTGCAGGCACAGCTGCTTAAACTTGCCTTGCCGCTCGATGAGCTTGCCGTGCAAACAATGGCAAAAGATGCAGGGTAAGGCGCATGGCCCTAATCACTTTGTATTCATTTAATATCTTATCTTACCTTACAGCCGGTCACCTACAGTGGTAGAATCAGTAGAAGACGCCCATCTTTCTAACGGGTAAGCTAAATGCCAATTGGCTACAAGTATTTATTGAATATTAACATTACGATTCGCTTCGCTTTCGCAAACGGACGTGTTTTTTTTCTTGCGCCTCGCAGTTAATTTTTCTTTCCTCGTTCTTAGCAATTATTAAATTGCAAGTTTTATATTTGTGACGTGTGTTTTCATGCGGTTGTGTTAAACACCTGTGTTGAACTTTAATTGTTATTATTTGTGCTTTATTTGCAAATTTAAAATTTTTGTGCCTATACACAACAACAAACTGCAGCCAAGCATTCTGTTTGTTTTTGCAGTTGCATTGCTGTCTGCATATAATTTGTTTTTGTGTGTACTCACATCACTCTCTTTTTTTATCTCTCTCCCGCGCTTGCATTAGTGGTGTTGTTGGTGTTGGTCGCGGTCTTTTCTGTTAGAAATCCGTTTGTGAGTTTCGGTCGTCGCGCCCGCGCTTTGTGTTTGTTATTGCGTTTGTAAGTACAAATCAGCGGTAGTTGTTTAACCCTAGGGTGCCTTTCGTTCCTTTTACATTCCTTTTGGTTCTTTTGCTTTTTCTTTTATTTTTTCGTTTATCTTTTTTTATATTCTATTTTCTTATATTTAAATTCCTTTTTGTTAGAATGTTTGTCTGCTATAATAAAAATTGCCAGGTTAGAGCAAACTCGAAGATGGGCTTTGTTTGTTGCTGGCTGTGTGATAATGTGTCACACGAAAAATGTGCTGGCCTAAACGGCAGAATTGTGGACCAGATTGAGTCAAAATCTGGCCTCAAGTGGACATGTGTATCCTGTAGGATGTTGAACGGGACATCATGGGTTTCATGAGGCAGACTAAGAAAGGCTTTGGTGACATATTCGGGCGGTTCAAAAACTGTTCGATGGTTTTTCCGACTTGGAGAACGAATTCAAAAGTATGAAACTTTTGAATGAGTCCCCAAAACGGAAGAAGGCTAATTTTAGGCTGTCTATTGGCCCCAATGAACTGCAACTCCCCACATGCTTTCACTTCATCCGCAACTAATAAACAGTTAGAATTAATAAATTTATCGTCCCCTCTCCTCATAATTCAATAATCAGAAGTGACGAGAATAGCATCGCCCATGGATGTTGTTCCTTCTGACCCGTAGAGCATTCTGATTCGCTGGCTATTAACACTGTTGATCCGGATCAACAGCCTAGTGATAATATACCAGTCGAATCAACTGGTCTAGCAACCAATGCAGTTGCATCCGCTGGAGCCACAGCATTGGTTGCTAAGAAGACCCTTATAGGAATTCCACCACGGAAACAAATCTTTGTTTCCAGGCTTGCCCCTGATACTACATCTGATGATGGAAGGCCTTTATACAGCCAAATCTAAAGCCCACATTACGGTGGAAAAATTCAAATTTACGTATTCTCGGGAAATTTCGTCATTTAAAATAAGTGTTCCGGCTGAATATTTCAACAATATTTGTTGCAAAGAATTCTGGCCCGACCACTTAGTTATTAAAGAATATACCGTAAAAAAGAAAAATCGGCCTCCGATTTCACTTCCTTCTTCCGGTGGTAGTTCTAACCCACCTATTGTAATATCTGATAGTTCAAAAACTAACATCTCCTCTCACTTGGCTATCAGAACGTAAGAGGTCTTTAGTAGTAAACTTCAATGAAATCTTTATCTAAATAGCCTAACTTTTCCTTTCCATGTCGTTGCCTTTCTGAAACTTGGCTAAGGCCCGACATCCTTGATTCTGAAATCCTGTCTAACAAATTCTCCATTTATAGAAAAGATCGCACCCCTCGTCGTGGTGGTGGTGTTCTTATTGCTGTTGACGCTGATTTATCATCGGAACTTGTAATAATCGATAATTGTATAGATATTGAATTTGTTGCTGTAAAATTGTGTATGTCCAGTATTTGCTTTTATATTACTTGTTCTTATATTCCACCTTCTTCCGATATTTCTATATATTCTTTGCATACTTGCTGACTCCCATCTCAGCACGATTTTATTGAAAGTTTATTTGGGATGTCATTGTGTCAAATCAATGATATCCCAAATTCTTCACATAAAATGCTTGATCTTGTTTTTGTCTTGGATTCTCATTATATTCTGTCTCCGTACTGAACCTATATCCACTCCTGAAGATCCTATCACCCAACTTTGGAGGTGTTGATTGACTTAGCCAGTCCTTAAGCCCTGGTAGAGAACCGGCTGAGCGGTTCGACAATTTCGGAAAACCGATTTTACTAAACTTGCTCAGCTCCTATCCCAGACTGACTGGTCCCAGCTGTACATGTGTAGAGACATGGATTGTGCAATCAATTACTTTTATTCTACATTAAATTCATTATTTGATTGTTGTGTCCCGTTTTGTAACACTCGTAGGTCTAACAAACCTGTGTGGTTTACACGTGAATTGATAAACTTAAAAAATAGAAAGTCAGATTGTACAAAAAGTTCGAGGAATTTGGCTCTTCCTCGGATTTCTCTCGCTATTTGATTGCCCGTTCTAACTTCTCTGCACTTAATTTACACTGTTATAACAACTACCTCAGGAGCTGTAGGTTACAGTTTCAGCGGGATCCTAAAAGGTCTTAGAACTTCGTAATGCGAAGCGTAGGTCATCAACATTTCCATCAACTGTATTTTTGATAAAGACAGCTGACTCAGATCAGCTATCGCGATCTTTGCCGAATTTTCAAACGACTTACAGTTCACATTCTTTCAATTGCTTTCGCCTTATCCTTATCGGTAATTAACTCCAATTGCATTTTTGGCCTTTAATCACTGAAAGCTCGCTTCTACGTGATTTGAAGTCTATTAACCCCGTATTTTCTCCGGGACCTGATGGAGTACCAGGCTGTGTGCTCAAGTACTGTGCTGAAGGTATTTTTAAGCCATTATTTGTTCTTTTTAAATTGTCCGTGGAGTTGTGTTCTTTCCCCAATATTTGGAAAGAATCATTTATTATTCCTCTCCATAAAAAAGGAAACAAGTCTAATGTCGAGAACTATAGAGGTATTTCTAAGTTGTCTGCTATTCTAAGATTTTGAGAAATTAATAACTTCTCAACTTCAACATTTATGTAGATCTATAATTTCACCCTGCCAGCATGGGTTTGTGAAATATAGATCTACTACCACTAACCTATTGGAATTCACTTCTTTATTATTAAGGGATTTCAATCTAAAATGCAAACAGATGTTATTTATACTGATTTCAGTAAGGCTTTTGATTCTGTTAATCATTTCTTACTACGAGCTTCATTTTACTTCCAATACTTAATTCTTTGGATTTCTAACTATTTAACTCTTAGAACCCAAAAGGTTTATTTCAAAGGCTTTGTCTCTAAGTCTGTTCAAGTTACTTCGGAGTACCACAAGGAAGTCATCTTGGCCCCTATTATTTACTCTTTTCATCAATGACCTTCCTTCTGTCGTAAATTACTCTCGGGTGCTGATGTATGCCGATGATGTTAAACTTTGTCTGTCATCTACTGATTTCTTATCTGGTCAAAGGTTGCAAACTGATCTTGACAGTTTTCAAGCCTGGTGTCGGGTAAATTTATTAAATCTTAATTGTGGTAAGTGTAAAGTAATGTCCTTTTACAGGCGAATGCCTTTTTTTAACAGTTATATTCTTAATGGTAAGCCGCTTGTTCGAATTGAGTCGGTTGATGATTTGGGTATCCTTTTAGATTCCAAGCTTAAGTTTGACAAACATATCTTTTCCACCGTTAATCGTGCCTTTGGTGTTTTGGGTTTCATTAAGCGCTGGTCTAAAGAATTTAACGATCCCACATTACTAAAACTCTATATACTTCGCTTGTTCGACCTGTTCTTGAATATGGGTCTTGTATTTGGTGTCCCCAGTACAAGATTCATCAGGATAGAATAGAATCGGTTCAAAAACAATTTCTTCTCTTTGCACTCCGGGGTCTTAACTGGAATCCTAATACTCACTTGCCTTCTTATCGTAGTAGACTTTTACTAATAAATCTTCCTTCTCTTTCTGATCGTAGAACCATGCTTGGTGTAATTTTTTTACGCAAACTAATCAAAGGCGAAATTGATTCTTCTGAATTAATTAGCCAGATTAGTTTTGCAGTTCCGATCAGAAATTCCAGAAACTTTCTTCCCCTTTGTCTTCAAGTTTGTAACACTAACTATTCTATCCATAACCCTTTTCGTATCATATGTTCTAATTATAACAATCTTTATCATTTAATATGTAATGCTAGTTCTATTTCCGTACTTAGAACTTCAATTTTATGTTATCTGTGTAATCTATAGTTTTTTGTATATTGTTTAATTTATGTAGAACTTATTTAGTCTGTTCGTTTTTATATGTTTCGCGATCTTCGTTACCGCACGTTGCGGCGCGCCCCTCGGTCGGTTGGGCGGGAGGTGGGATTGCATTTTGCTTGGGTCCGCGCGTTAACAAGCCCGTGCTTGGTGTCGTTTGGGCCACTTGAATGTACTGCCCGTTTAGTACATCAACGTCCGAATAACGTAATAAACCAATGTACTAAGGGAAATTTGCCCTTTGTTTTTGGAATTAATTAATAACTGAGAACGAAACAAGATTTACTCCCTGTACCCATAAAATGGGTGAAAGGGGGTATTAAATCTGTGCATATGTATGTTACAGGCAGAAGGAGACATTTTCGACCCTATGAAGTATTTCGACCTCGATCAGTATCAAAAGAAATTTCGATTTGGCCATGTCCGTCTGTCTGTCCATTTGTCTGTCCGTCCGTATGTATGAACGCGTCGATCTCAGAAACTATAAGAGCTAGATACATTAAGTTTGGTATGTAGGTTCCTGGATACCATACGCAGATCAAGTTTGTTTCCAATTTCAGGTATCCCTCCCCTTTCCCCTGCAATTCGATAAAAACATTTTATACCAACCATTTTAAGGATATAGTTTTGAGATTTGGCATGTATAATAATTTGATCACTCTTAATTTCAAGTCGATCGAATAATAAACACGGAAGATATTCACGATAGAAGATTCAGTGCTGCAGCGCGGGGGTGAAGAAGCAGCACAGCAATTACACACTTTTTTAATATAACAGCTACAATTTACAAGTTAAATTATTGCTTCTCAAACTACGTGTAAATTATCACGTCTCCAAACTATTCTAGAAATTTTATGAAGATCGGATAATTAGAACAGAAGTGATTATTGAATAACCTACCCGGCACACAAAAATAATGCCTAGCCCAGCAATCGGTCGACTATCCTTAAGCGTAGACAGGTGCACTAACCGAGATCGACTTCAGTATGAGGAGCAAGGCAAGGTAAGATTTAGGGGGCTTAACGCAAATTTAAGAACGCGTTTCTGTGCCCGCTCAATTCTAGTACAGTGTACTACTGCAGAAGGGTTCCAAATTATAGGAGCTTGTTCTAAAATTGACCTGACAAAAGTAGAATATACAATCAGTTTGTTGTATGGGTCGTTAAATTAAGCAGACATTTCCTAAATTTGCAGCGTATCTTCAATTGTAAGCTTTATCGTTTTTGAGAAACATGTTAAGAATTTGGATGTCATTGCCTGCAAACTAAAAATGATGGAGCCCGGATTTGACAGTAAAGACTTCGATGAAGCAGCTTATGCGTATTACTTGGCTTTCTATCAAACGCCCGAAATTCGCACTAGATATCCACCCGAGCTAGCGCCCTGTACAAACGCCATGAGAGAACGCATACTTGCCATTGATTGCAATGAGTATGTGTACAGCAAATCGTACAATTATCGCACTATAGTTTCAAATATCTTTCACAGACAGCTACAAACAGTTGGGACGCCCCCAAATGCGCTACCTGGCAGCGGCGTAAATATGGTTGAGGACACGACGAACTCCAACGATTGCGACATGGATTTTGCAGCCGAAAGAAAATTGATAACACATGATGGCACTAAATATGAGTTCTTGGTTTCTTTTGAAACATTCAAGCGTTATATAAACTACGCAGAACTGAAAACACAGCTCGTCAATGCATATGGAAAGAAAAAGAAAACGGGTGAGGAGACTCCAAGCGATGATCAATTACTTAAACGCATCTACTATTCGTTTTACATACAACAAGAAAAAGTGCGCAATCACTTTGATATCAATTTTGATGCGGCTTCACCCAACCTTAGAGAAAGATTAATGCAGCCGGCGAAACGCGTGGACAGCGAAACCCAATGTTCACCAAGGTAAGGTTTCCAATTCAGATATGTTAGACACATTTACAATAGACCCCCAACTTTATACAGGACACCGAATGAAATATGTGCGGACAGTGAGCAGTTGGAGCAGCAAGTGCCCACAACATCCGCTGAAAAGGCCAGGTAATTTATAAGCTTAATTTGATTGCTTTCAATTGACAATGCTTTCTCAATTGCAGCGTTGCTGAAATTGACAATTGCCAATTTGATGTGATAGAGGATCTCGGAAAGTATGAAAATATAAATTTCTCACAGGTCAATAATTATCTAAAGGTAGCGTTTTCAAACTTTTAGGTTCGGCCGTTTTAAGTTCCCCGTGTCTTTAGCAACATTTAAACAATGCATTAACTACGATGAACTTATTCGGCCTTTGCTCATGCGGATTATACAAGACAAGGCACAATTGGCTACAATGATTTCAGATTCGACGCATCCCAAGTGTTTGGAAATCTTTAAGCGATACTATCACTCCTTCTATGTGAAGCCAAACACTCGCAGCCAATTAAACTTTCGATTCGGGAATGTGAATGAAGACATAATGCAGAAACTGTTGAATTATGCACAGCCTCTTGATGAAAATGCCGAGAAGGTGATGGCCCAAGCAACGAATGATAATGCGCCAGCCGACAAGGAGCAGTGCCAAGAGCAGGCTTCTAAAGCAATAAGTGGATTACCCGTCACATTCAATTTGTTCAAACGCTGCGTCAGAAATCTCAACGAGATTGTAGAACAAATGTTGAGCTGCGGGGACTACCCGGGCAAGAGTAAAGATGAGTGTGAATTGGAATATTATAATGCATTCTATACAGCTATACAAATTCGGGAAAGGTTTATATGCGAATTCAAGCCCTGTCCGGCAAAACTACGGAATAAGTTGCTCACAGTGCCAGAAGAGCCTGGAAAAATTACGGTTGAAGATACGAATTCAAATGATTGCGGCATTGATTTTGCAGCCGAAAGAAAATTGATAACAAATGATGGCATTAAATATGAATTGTTGGTTTCTTTTGAAACATTCAAACGTTATATAAACTACCCAGAACTGACAACACAGCTCGTCAATGCATATGGAAAGAAAAAGAAAACGGGTGAGGAGACTCCAAGCGATGATCAATTACTTAAACGCATCTACTATTCGTTTTACATACAACAAGAAAAAGTGCGCAATCACTTTGATATCAATTTTGATGCGGCTCCAGCCAACCTTAGAGAAAGATTAATGCAGCCGGCGAAACGCGTGGACAGCGAAACCCAATGTTCACCAAGGTAAGGTTTCCAATTCAGATATGTTAGACACATTTACAATAGACCCCCAACTTTATACAGGACACCGAATGAAATATGTGCGGACAGTGAGCAGTTGGAGCAGCAAGTGCCCACAACATCCGCTGAAAAGGCCAGGTAATTTATAAGCTTAATTTGATTGCTTTCAATTGACAATGCTTTCTCAATTGCAGCGTTGCTGAAATTGACAATTGCCAATTTGATGTGATAGAGGATCTCGGAAAGTATGAAAATATAAATTTCTCACAGGTCAATAATTATCTAAAGGTAGCGTTTTCAAACTTTTAGGTTCGGTCGTTTTAAGTTTCCTGTGTCTTTAGCAACATTTAAACAATGCATAAACTACGATGAACTTATTCGGCCTTTGCTCATGCGGATTATACAAGACGAGGCACAATTGGCTACAATGATTTCAGATTCGACGCATCCCAAGTGTCTCCAAATCTTTAAGCGATACTATCACTCCTTCTATGTGAAGCCAAACACTCGCAGCCTATTCAACTTTCGATTCGGGAATGTGAGTGATGACATAATGCAGAAACTGTTAAATTATGCGCAGCCTCTAGATGAAAATGCCGAGAAGGTGATGGCCGAATCAAGGAATGATATTGCGCTAGCCGACAAAAGGCAGATACATTCCATCGTTTCTGACCGTAATTCCAAGTCTGGCAAAAACAACTCCAACAATATTATTTTGCTGGGCGAAAAGATATTCATTACTTTTCAGGGCGTGGTCTATTTGTTTCCTGTTTCGCTGCAAACTTTCAAACGGTACATAAACTACGATACGGTGAAGCAGGAGCTAGCTATATTCTACTCCACAGATCATCATGTTGACAACAACTTGAGTGACGAGTCCAGCAATTTAAAATTTCTGAGCCGCTTTTATCACTCTTTCTACGTAGATGAGAAAGCTCGCAAAATATGCAACTATAATTTTAATGCCGCACCAGCCGAGTTGCAACAGAAATTAGTTGAGTTTGCTGTGCCCTTAAAAACCCTTGCGGAGCCGTTGCCGCCATCAACTGCTGTTAGTTCCGACCAGAATTCTAATCAACAACTCACTGAAAATGTTGCAGTACCAACAGTTGGACAAGAATTGGAGCAGGGAAAGGGCTTACAGTCACAACACACTTCTAATATTCGATATCCGATCTCATATAATGTTTTCTCAAAAATACTGGACATTGATGAGGTAGTCAAGCAAATGCAGCAGGAGGCGCAGTATGCAAAGATGACCACCAATGCATGTAAGCATGTGTTCTTTAAGGCTTTCTACCAGACGCCGGAGATACGTAACAAGTACAAATGGACTCTGAAACCTTGTCCGGCGGTCTTAAGAAGCAACTTGCTACAGATACCTAAAATGGACTCTGTTGCCGATCACAACTACTGTATAAGAGCATCTGTAAACTCGCAGAATGTTCCAAGTGAGGCGGCTCTGCATGCGGCCAGAAAAGCAGAGCTTGACAGGTAAGCACATCTATTATTGCTACAGTTCTGATTTAATCTCTTGTTCTGCAGCATGGAAAAGTCAAACGTAGTCTTCTATATGCCTACTAATTGGCGATCGTATATAGCGACTCGAACGCAATGCCCGAAAAAGCGTGCCTTGTTGGAGCAACATTGTATGGGTACGAATAAGCCAGCAAAGAAGGGCAGGACGGGAACCTCAGTCCCTACCACTAAAGTTTTCGAAACAGTTGCAGAAAACGTTGCAAGCACTGCAGCATCCACTGTGGTAACTACGACCGCCAGTACCGTTGCAATGGCAGCTGCAAAGACAGTGGAGAGCACAGCTGGCGGTGCCTCAAGCTTGCCAGCAATAACAGCGGTAAGCACTGTGGCAAAAGCGGCAAGCACTGTTACAACACCTGCCTCGAACCCAGCATCAACACCTGCTGGAAGCACTGACAAATCTAAAGCTCCCTCGTCACTAAGTACTACGCCAATGCCAATCACCGATTTTTTGGCCCACAGCAGTCAGGTAATTTTAGTTAAAAGCATAACCTTATGTTGTCTTTACAAATTCACAAATTTTTAAAGCAATCGCTCCAGAATTGGCATAATTTTGATCAGGTCGATATATTTGATAAATCATGTGTTCTAACGATGCTATTGATAAAACATATTCCTCATATAGTAGCTGTTGTTGGATGAATAAATTTTAAGTTTATAAATATATCGTTAATTGTTAAACAAATTTACTTAATTTGGTTAATAAGTTAACGAGGTTTTTTATCCTTCGCAACCTAAGGAAAGCTTTAGGTTAACATATTGAAGTTGCCTATAAGTTTAATTAGAATCGCATACGACGCGTGAGTTAAGATGATACATTTATAGGCAAGATATGATCTATATTACAACTAAATTGTGCCAAATGTTTGGAAAAATTATATAACCTTAACAAATAGATTACTCAATACATCTAAGTTTTTAAATAATATAATTGTCTATTGTTTATTTGAAAATCAGGAGCACAATCTGAAGTACTTGTTATTCACTAGTCATGGACTGAAGAAGACCATTTGGCGGATACTGTCGCAGTTCAGCTACGAGGAATTCAAGACGTATACGTGCATATATAAGGGCACGTTGTTCTATGCGGATGATTTCCTTTTGAGCCAATGTTATCACCATGTGCTGCTCAAGGGCAACTGGTCTTTTAATTTGTATGTCAAGTTGGAAAAACTGCCCGAGCTTTTGCATAGCAAAGGCGTACAACTAAATGGCTGGGACTTGGGCAAGCTGTCACCAAAGATTCTGCATTGGCATGAACTTATTCAGTTCAGCAATTTCGATAAGATCGTGAAATCGCACTACTACGCACGCACTGGCAATGTACTGAGTGATTTGAATTTGTACAGTGAGATTGAGCAGTTCTATGCAATGTGCTGGAGACAGGATCAGTGGATACGACGAGTGCCACAGATTACTAATACGAAATTAACTCAGTCAATTAACTGGAATGCTACTCTACCTATAACGCCAAGGCCAATTGAATGTAAATATCGTTTTATCGTGTATTCAGATTCGCAGCCCTAATTTCCTAATTTTAGTGCCACTCTGCATAGTTGAGGATAAGACGGACGACAGCGATGATTTTGACGAGAGCCAGGAAGACGTGCCAGATCTGAATGCCGGCGAGGGTAAACCTTTTTGAGTTTTATAGTTGAACGTTGACTACAAAATGCCTTGCTTTTATTCTAGTGGACGTGCCGGAATATGACTGTCCACCCACACAACTGGATGCGTCGCTCTGTGAACCCAGTTTCGTAGACATTGAAAATGTGTGCCCTGGCACGCAAGTGACACAGAGTCAAAATGATCCGCTCTTCGAGCGCAGTATAGTCGTCCCAATTGATGAAATCAAAAAGGAGCCTGTCAAATTTCTCAACAAGATGCGCTTTTCGCCCAATAGCAACTCGAGTGAGGATTTCAATTGTGAATTCATATCAAGTGGTGATGATGTCATCAATTTAGTGGATGACGACGTCGAACGTCAGGCAATGAATCTGTCATGTTTTGCCATACCTCAGCCCAATGAACCTCAGAACATGGATTTAATATCCGAACTGTTCCAATTTGTTTATGATGTGCCCACTGATGATCTGTTGGTGGCTCCACTGGAACCACAGGAGACCCAAGTTCCACCAGTGACAGCAGATGCTGTACTTAGTGATGCGAAGCAATTGGAGACAATTGCAGAAGTGCCAGCGCCTGTCAGTGCTGGCGTACAAAAAAGGCAGCTGCCGACATCGACCAAACAGCCCAGAAAGAAGACTCGTTTGATGGCTGATAATGTGCCACAGTTGCGACATGAATTTCGCTCCCTGCCGTTGGCTACTATGGTTCGCATCGAGCCTGAAGGCTGCGCTTCACTCTTAAGCCAAGATCAGCCCCCACAAGAAGAGCTGTACAATACGGAGCAACAATTGCAGCAACAAGATGAAGTGCCAAACTCGATGACTGCATCGCAGGCTCTAGCAACGGACAATACTCTTATGGAATCGTCCCAGCTGCAACATTTGCTGGATGCTCCATTTGTTACTATGCGCAAGGTAAATGAAGTGAAGGTGGTTAGAGTTAGTATTAATAATGATAGGGCTGCTTCAAAACCTCCGGCTCTGCTGAGAAACATGGTCTTTTGCACCTTGGAGCGATACATCTACTTCAGATCGCTGACAACCGCGCAGATTAGCAAGTATCATATCAACACACTCTCTGTGGGCAGCCTCTATCAGCAGGCGCTGATCTGTGTCAACGGACAGCTCTGTAATGTATATGGGCAATTGTTGGAGACTCTGTTTCCCCAATGCACGCCTAGTTTGTTGGCTGATTTGCAGTATCTGTTGTTTGCTGTCGGCGAATTCAGCTATAATTGTCGCCGACCATTGCGACAGGACTCAAAAGAAGAAGATTTGCGCATTCGAGTGCTCAACATATTCATGGGGTTGGCGGGAACCTTCTCACACTTTCGGCTACAGTTCGAGAATGAAACACGCGAGTGGGCCGCCTGTAGACTAATTGGTAAAGGTGACAGCGAAATTATTCAACGTAAGCCCAGCTGTGATATAAGTTCCGGTATACGTCCTGAAATACTGGAAGGAATGAAGAAAGTTAAGAGCTTATACAAAATGCGGTAGTTTCGTTAAATAAATTGCTATGAATATATAATTTATTTCACTTCATCTCTTCAGTTTCTTTAATGGATATGCTTATGATATCACAAGGTATATATAGTAATCAAGTATGTTATAGCTTCGGTATCCCGAAGATAGATGTTCTTGTTGAGCTTAATCTTATCCCTCACGAATTATTTTAAAAAGCTTTGTTAAAATTAATGGATTATTCTTGATTTTTATTGAACTGCTGATTAAAATAACAATTAACAATGAATACAAATCAAAAATAAAAATCAGACTTTTCCTTCAAGACATTTATTTTTTGGATAATTGTGCAAGTATTTTGCCATAAACTGATTATTCTACACGTATTTTTACTTTTATTTAGTTTTTCTGAAAATGAAAGTCTTAAAAGTTTACTAATAACTAACAAGGATAATATTTTAATATCAGGAATAATTAATACATTTGAGCAATATAGAAATAATCATAAATAATTGATTTTTCAAATAAAAATCATAACCGTATTCGGTCCCTGTTTGTTTCTATCTTTTCAGAAGCCGCATTAATAGTGTTTAATGTATATTTATACAAATATCTGCTTTATTTGTGAAACTGCTGCAAATAAAAAGTTAACGAAAAACCACTTAAACAGTTGCATTAAACATGATGCATAGTTTTATTATATTTAACAAATTTGGTTTCTCAATCATTCATATCCACGATCACAATATAAGCGGACATATCAAGTCGGCTTTTGAAACTGATTTAGGGTCGGAGATGCTTTCTTCGGCTTGCTACATAATTCTGGACAACTGTTGTAGATCCTTTTGACCCATTATTAAAAGAATGCGTATTAGATTACGCTGTTCCCAAAGTGTTGTGTTATCTCCGTCTGTTCGTTTAAACGCATTTATTGCGACACAAGCTAGAAATTTTACACGCTTAGAAAAATATATCCCACACTGCTCTCACTTTTTACTCCCTGTACCCATAAAATGGGTAAAAAGGGGTACTAAATCTGTGGAAATGTATGTAACAGGCAGAAGGAGACATCTCCGACCCTATAAAGTATATATATTCATGATAAGTATCAAAAGAGATTTCGATCTGTATGAACGCATCGATCTCAGAAACTATAAGAGCTAGATACATTAAGTTTGGTATGTAGGTTCCTGGATACCATACGCAGATCAAGTTTGTTTCCCCTGCAATTCGATAAAAACATTTTATACCAACAATTTTAAGGATATAGTTTTGAGATTTGGCATGTATAATAATTTGATCACACTTAATTTCAAGTCGATCAAATAATAAACACGCTTCAGTGCTGCAGCGCGGGGGTGAAGAAGCAGCACAGCCGCCACTTAAAATGCCTCGCTTGCGTGGTCGTTTGTATGTGTGCGTCTTTATGTATGTGTGTGTATGTGGAAGTGTACGAAGATGCGATCGGCAATATTTGACCTGAGTACAGGGAGTTTTGTTTTAGCATTCTTACTTGATCCTTTATGCAAATATTACTTTTAAACTCAACAATTGCGGGCCTTATTATACTTCATATAGTTTCCTATAACTTTTATCAAAATTGGACCACAATATTATGTGGTTTCTATAGGAACAAGATATAAAACGAATTTTTGTATAAAAAAACATTACTGCATCGGCACGTCGTTCTTGTTTTTCAACGAAACGTTTTGAAAATGCTTAATTTGCGGCAAAATTGACAAAATACTATAAATACTATTCGATTATTGCCATTCAAAATTGGCGCGCCTGTAGGCACAGAGTCGCTTTAATGCATGTCGTAGGGTTGCTGTGCGAAATTGTTATTGCAATTGGCGCGCATTTTGAATGCTATATTAATTTGTATTTGCAGGAAAAGCAAGCGTACAAAATGTTTCACAAGGAAATAATCATCATTTTAAATATCAAATTAGAAATATGTATGTGGTTTCATTAGTACTACTTACACATGTGTAACATGCCCTCTACTGTTTTGTGGTTGTGCTCGCAAATGTCAAGCTAATAAATGTGATGTGGCCCAACCACAATAGTAGATTGATAAATGTATCTTCCGTAGCGCTATCAACACAGCCATCTCACACAACCCTTTCTAATAATGCCACAAACATGACACACAGGATAACAACAAACAAGCGACCGAAAGGAGAACAATTTAATTAGCGATGACATGTTGCCATTTAATTTTCTTGTAAAAAGTGTAATTAAAAATGTGCTGAGTGGCAGGCAGAGCCAGTGGCAGAGACATTGTCTATAAAGTTTGCCGCATCCGTTAGCAAGCAAACTCGCACACACAGCGATCATATATCGGTAGGTTGGTAATAAATCATATTGCGGCTGCCCCTGGTGCATATTAGGCTCTAAACGACGAGATAATCTATGGGCTGCCCGGCAACAAAATGTTGCAAGTGGCAATAAATTTGGAAAATACAAAACACGCTGACAATTTTCCTGCCAAAGGTGTGTGAGTGTGTGGGTTGTGCTATGTGTGTGTGCACACACACTGAGCGTCACACACTCACAGTCACGTCAACACTTTCAACTCTTTCCTTGGCTTTGTTGCTGTTGTTTGTTACCTTTGTTTCTTTTCCTATTTTATACTTTTTTTTTATTTTTCATTCGTATCCTTTCGGCAATAAAAATTCCGTTTGCTATTTATCTTGATTGTCCCTTCGCTCAAGTCCAAGTCGTCGCCGTCGCCGTCGCCGTCGCAGTCGTCGCGCAGGACACGGGGACACGGATACGGACATGGACACTTCAATGTGGCATACATTGTGTAGCAGTGCCCGTGGTCTGTCGCGTCGCTAGAAATTTTTTGCTTAATGAAATGTACATAAAACTAAATGAAATTAAGTTTGTGACGTGCTCGTAGCAAGTCCAAGTGGAGCCCGGAGAGGCCATAACCCTTTCGACGCCGTAGCATTCGCGTTTGCTGCGTGTTTATTACCACTCCGGGCATTAAATGCAAAACGCGTCCAATTCCAGGTCCTATCAAATGGCACAAAATGGCCGACGCCGTCGACGTTGCCGCCCATTCGAGTGCAAACCCTTTTCCAAGAACGCGAGCAGTCCGAGGCAGTCCAAGGCAGTCCAGGCCGGTGGCCGGTGGTTCCCCCCTAGACCGCTCCGGTTTAAAAAGTAGATTAAAGCAGTTGGCTTAAGCAGGGGACTCGCAGCTGCTGCTGTTGTTGTTGTTGGGGTGCGTAGCTACTACTTCTCGGAAAAGCTCATAAAGTCGAAATTAAATAATTTGTCTTCTTAATTTTCAAATAAATTCTTCATCATCCAAATAAAGGAAACCCCAAGCAGCAAAAACAATTGTGCGCAGCACACCCGAACACATTCAGCCAACCAGAAGCGTGGCGAAATCCCCGACAACAACAAACCAACCAAAACCACCACCCAACCCCACAACACCCCACCCAGTGCTCCCCCCAGCAATCCTCGCCGCCCTTCCACCCATCAGCCCACCCACAACATCCGAGCTCAACTCCCAGGCCCAGGGAAGTGCACACTCGCACTCGAGATGTTGCCGCGCAGGGACTTTTATTAAATTCGACCTACGCCATGCCATGAATATTACCTCCTCATCCTTATTCTCGTCCTGATGCCGTTCCTGCTGCTGTTCCTGCTTCTGGTCCTGGTCCTGCTCCTGCTTCTGCTTCTGCTTCTGCTGCCCTCGCGACAGTTTTCGTATTGTATTTTTTAATATGTTTGTGTGTGTCTGTCCGACTGTCTGTCTGTCGCCCGGCACAAATAATCGTGTACACCATTAATCCTTATTTCACGGCATTGTTCCCATTTCCCTTCCCAATCTCCTGCCCCGCAGCATCCCCCGCAGTGTCGCACAAGTGGCATGTAAGCGATTATCGCCGGGATAAATGTATGGAGGAGAAAAACAATAAATGTAAAAATAAATAAAAGGGTGTCAATGACTTTTGATAATAGAAATGATAGTCCAAAATACTGGCACAATATTCATTGATGCACTGCACAAAATATCCTAAGGGCTTCTACTTTAAAGTACTCCTAAATTAATTAATTATAAAATTAAGTACGAACATATATGTATGTATGATTGTGTGCATTCAGCAGAACTAATCGCTGACTGATTTCCGCTGCTCTGCTAAGCGCTAAGCGCTAATTGATTTGTCTTTTCTGAACTATTTATTAAAAACTAGCTTTAACCGATTTACCTTATTGATTTCAGCTTAGCATAGTCGCTTCATTTTGAATTAAACTTCAGAGTTCGAAGTCAGAATAGACAAAAAGCAGCGGAAATCAGTCAGCGATTATTTCTGCTGAATGCGCCCATTGATAAAAGGTATTGACATGATTATCTTCGATTAAATTAATGTCTTTAATTCATAGTTTTTTCAAGTATTTGTAGACTCGAAAGTTAAACGTTCAGTTCTTATAACAAATCGGGGGTAAAGAGCTTTAAAATAAATGACAACAATTCAAATCTTGCGTGTACTCTAGGGCCACCCTTTATTTAGGTCCTGAGTATGTTGCACTTTTCTATCCCGATCTGAACATCCTTAAAGAATAACTTTCTTCAAACACACAAACATATTCAAACTATCTTATTCTCATATACATACATATATATATATATATATATCTCATAAGATTTTATATTTATTATATGTAACCTAAGTTATTAAGTATCTATCATCAAATGAGGTCCTTTCAATAAGAGCTTTAGATGACTATATACCTAAAATATAGCAGAGGCAGGAGCTAGAAATGTAAGCTGTACAGTTAACACATAAAACACTTCGATTATTATATTTTTAGATAACATTTTTCTCACAGTGTAGATGAAATCTCGTGCCAAGAAACCAATAAAGTCCAATGACAGCTTTTAGCAATCACAAAACGATTTGAAATACACGCACAGCGAACCAAGCAACCAACAAGCAAGCTATCTTGGTCCTTGGTCCTTGGTCCTGGCCATGGCGCCCTCTTCAATAGTTGCGCACGCTTTCCGCTTGGCCTAATTGCTGGATCAGCAGCGTTGATGCTGCTGTTGATGATGATGATTCTGGTCCTGCTCGGAATGTTGGACTTTTCGACATATACAAATTTTCGGGGGCGCTGCGCAAAATGAAAAATGACAACACTGCCAAAGGCAATGGCAGCGACAAGGGGGAACGACGATGTCGAGGACGACGAGGACGAGGACCGCACGCATTTTCCGGCTCTGGGGGTAGTGGATGGAATGACTTTGACTGTCCTGTGTGCTCTGTGCTGTGTGCGTGATCCTTTTTGCATCCTTTTGATGCTGAGGGTGCGAAACGTTTGAATGCGAAATTAAATGATAAAAGATAGCAAGGACATACGCACACAAAGCGTATGTTCCACTGAGGGGGGATGGGATGCAACCCATTCCCCTTAACAGCCCCGCCCCTCATTTACGCGCCATCAACGTTGAAGGTCGAGCACCTGTTTTATTAAAAAGCAAATAAACGATGCCAGGACACCGCAGACAGCAGCCAGGACAGCCGGGGATTGTTAATGTTAATGGCCGGGTGGCGGTGGTAGCGGTGGCGGTGGTGGATGTGGCGGCCAGCTGGGCAGGGCGCGGCACAACAACAACAACAACAACACGAACAATAACACGTCCTGTATATATTAAGGCTCATGGACTCATGACTGTCAAGTGGTTGGCGTAGCATAATAATTGTGCATATTTGGCTTTTTAATAAAATCTAATCGTCATGACATCAAGGGGTCGCCAGGGTGTGGAAGTGGTACTTACAGTGGGTGTGTGACTGAGTTGGATAACCCGAATTGTGTGCGGTATGGCCCGAGCTCATGAGCAATGAAATTTTAATTAAATTTGCCAAAGACTTTTGGGGGTAAGGTCCAATCAATGCAGCAAACGAACCCCGCATCCTCCTCCGATTGCAACACGGCTGCAATCCTAGACTAAGGCCTCAAAGTACTATGCAATGCGGATGGCCCATACTTGTGGCTAATAACGCATATCAACCGCAAACGGCTCAATGAGCAGGCACAAGCCAATTGGTTGCGAATGCTGGACGGGTTTCTTGGCCCCTACCGATATCCCGTCCCCAGCATTTTGGCATGACTACCGAACGGTCAACACCGACTGCGACCGGCTTTGGCTTCTGTGAAGCGAACAAGTAAGGAGTTTGCCTTTAGGAAGAAAAACAATGCAACAACAACGAAGAAACCCAACCAAATGCCGAACATGAAATTTTTTGAAATTAATTTCTGTTTCTCTTATCGCGCTGGCCACATTGGGAAAAGACGCCGCGCTCCAGGCCCAACTCCATCTTCAAGTCCAAGACCCAGTCCAACTCCAAGTCCGAGTCCGAGTAACCAAACGACCGGATACTGCGCTAAACGTGATGATGCATTTAAGATTCTTCCGATTGGTCATTATTGCCTGGCATTTAATGCTACCTCGCTGACGGCGTTTTTGATTGATCTACTCATTGACGTTGGTCCCTCTCGCAACAGCCGCGACTGCAGATGACAGAAAATCATCATAAGGCAGTGGCAAGGTGACTTTTACAAGCAAGTGGTGGGGCGGGGCACAGTGGAGGTGCTCGTACAGGAGCCAAGATGACAGCGGCCGATAAGCAGCAAGATTGCAACAAGGATGATGATGACTCAAGGTTGCCAGTGTGAAATGGGGAAATCAATGGCTGCTCAATGGCATGCAGGATCACAGTATCTCTCCTCCCATTGGCCTTCCTACATTTTAGGAAAGTGTTTAAATGGGTTACCATATTAATATCATGGAAGAAAATGCAATATCCAGTTATTCAACAAAGTAAATCTGCGTTTCTTGATAACTTGCAAAATCAGCCAAGGATTTTGCGTTTCAATTTGGAAAGTTGTTATTAATTTTTCCCTAAAATACACAAAAGTTTTTTTGAAAAGTTGTGTTTAATTCAGGCTTTATTGCATATAACTATTTACACTGTTTATTTTATAATAAGATGTAATAATATTATAATTCAATTTCAAATTTCATAACAACATGGTAATGCCAGTAAAACTCTAACGGATGTCGCACAAACTGAACTGAAAAGTTGTATGCTCTTGAGAGAGAGACTGTGTGTCATTGTGGTGGAACGGGATTCGGGATGTTAATATTTAAATATAAAAAATTATAAAGAAAAAAATAAGAAATAGTCACAAATCTTGACAACTACAAAAGCCCAAAACAATTTCACACGAAATTAAATGTTGCATTATAAATTATAATATTTAGTTCACTTAACTTAAAGTCAGCACCGCCTACCTGGCAGACATGAATCTAAAATGGATAACAAAGCAACCGGATAGACTCTCTTCAGCAGTCTCTACTTAAGGACATAGGGATATAAGTGTGTAGAAACCCAACAGACGTCCTAACCTAACCTAACCTATAATTAAGAAGCACTTTTTTTTTGTCATTTTAAGGCGCTCATGTGTATTGTTTTATATTAATATGAATTATGCTTTTTCATATCATTTTCATCATCATCATAACAACAATTTATTGAAATTTGTTATAGCCTGTAAAATGTGCATAACTTCATATTCTGTAATGTGATTCTTCAAATGTGGAGCAGTTATGAAATGCTATTTATGATCTGGGCTGGAGTATGCCAAGCTGCGGACTTTAGTTAATTGAATAGGTCACGTTCAGGGCTTGGAACAGTTCTCACTTTCGCGACTTTCACTTGCTCGTGCGCCCACGTGCAGACCCATCGGACTAGGGGCCATTAGTATTAGTTGCCCCTGTCACACGGTCATCGTCATCGTCATCGTCATCGTCATCGACGTCTCGGATGTCAATCGCTGCAACGTCGGCAGGGCCAGGCCCAAAAGCAACAACCACACCGTGTTGCATGCCCGCGCGTACATGGGAGGCATGCAACCGCGGCCACTTCCCTGCCACAGTGCCCCTCCAACAGCTCTACAACTGCGGCGATGAGAACAACAACAACGAGCAGCCCATGACTTAAAAGTTTCTCAAGCCTGGAATTGGGAGCGTGCATGTGTGTGCATGTGTATGTGTGTAAAGCGTATAGCAGAGTTGCATCGAATCGTTCAAAATCAGTTCGATCGAACGAACATTGTCGTTCATTTAGTTCCGGAGCTCCGATTCTGATCGACACGCTGATGTTGATGCCTTTGAATAGGGAGGTTTTTCCAGGAAGACTTTTATCGGAAGTACAAATAGTTTTCGAAATAATAATCCTGTCATAATTGTAATAATTTAACTAGTGAAATAATGGTAAGAACATGAAGAAGGTTAAACATTATAGTTTCAAGCGCCCTATTGATTAATTCACTAACTAAATATTAATTGATTAATTAATTCAATAATTTATAGTTAATTTAAGAGATTTCTTTTAATTTTTTCACAAAAAATTGCGATGGGAAAACAGCCATTTCTTAAAAAACTGGAGACTATTTCATGCTTCTCAGATTTCGCAAACTTTGTTAAAATACACAATATTTTCTGTTAGTTTTGCCGTTCTGTATATGTTTTTTAAAACCCCTTATGAATGTGTTTTTTTCAAGAATTTTTTATTCTTTAGTTTGCTTAAATCAGCTAATAAATTAGTTAATACAAAATACTTTATTATTACTAAAGGAAATGTGTTTGAAATTAAGAAATTGAGTGAGAATCAAATGAACGTGAATGGGACTAAAACGAACAAAGGGAGACGATTATTATTATTATTATTCGGTAGGGGGCGTATGTACTGCGACCTATAAGATCTATGTAACCTCTTTTGAGAACCAAAAAACGATCGAATGAACTTGATGAATGATTCATTCGATCACCAAATACTGATCGAATGAACTGAACTGCAACGTACAACACTACAAACATATTTAGTTGAACATGTATGTATTTGTGGGTTTGTGTAGTTGCCGTCATCATGCAACAAATTTGGTTGCTACTCGTTCGCTGGCTGCTTGGTTCGAATGTTCGATTGAAGATCGCTGGGATGGGGGATGGGGGATGTGGGATAGAAGGCGGGCGGGTGTAGGGGATTGTTGCTAACAACTGCATTCGAATCAAGCTGAAAACGCAACGTTGCCAGCGACCAAAACAAAAACAACTTGAAAGCATTTTGCAGTTGAGCCGCCTCCGTTGCCGTTGCCGTTGCCGCTGCCGTTGCCGTTGCATGGACTTCATCATCTTTGGGGCTGAGGTTGAGGCACCAGGCCCGGCCAGGCCGGGCCAGGGCTCCAAGACGCTGACGCTGGCGCAATTTAATGCTGACGAGCGTCGGCCGTTTGCTTGGCCATTTGCCGACGCAGATAAGAAATTTGCGATTGCTGTTGCCGCAGGCAGCGTCGTCGACCAATTGGGAAAACTAGAAAAGCAACAATTTGATTATCCGGCCGTAGACGGTACATTTCCAGGTATTGCAAGTGCATGCCTTATCAGAGCCTGAAGCAGAGACCGGCAATGGGAATGGGCAACGGCAACGGCAACGGCACGGGGATTGGGATCGGGATCGGGATCGGGTTTGAGGCCGGGCACAAAAGCGATCGTGTTCGATATCGAAAACTGCGCTTAGAATTTCGTCCTGTTTGCGATTGCCCATCGCGAGTCATTGGGGCTGCTGTTGGGGGCACTGGGCTTTGTCTTTGCCAAAGCCGCCAAGAACAAATGGTTGTCCAACCAACTGGCCCCAGGTCCAAGTCCAAGTCCAGGTCCAGGGCCGCTCACAGCGGCTCCGGGGGACAAGCGGCAGCGGCAGCAAAAACGCACAGAATATCAAGTCAAAGCGAAGACTGCAAAACAGAAGCACGCGCGGAATGTGAAAAGTTGGTTCCCATGACTCCATGGACGAGGCGCTGTTCAAAGACACCGAAATTCGTCGTCGTTCGTGGGTTTTGTCTGTCGTTTTGTATTGTTTGTTGTTTGCTGTTTGTTGTTGCTGCCAGCCAAGTCCAAGCCAGAGGCGGGAGTTGGGAGTCGGGAGTTGCCGGAGTCGGCGACGGAGCCGCTGCCACAGCTCCTGCTCCTGCCGCCCCACAGCTGGGGGCATTTGCAGTTGTTGCCTTATTTTTGCAGCGTTTATCAGCGATTTGGAAGCATTCAACATGCTGTTGGCAAACATAAAAACATATTGAAACATTTCGCATTGCGATAGAAAGGCGCGTTGCAACATCAGCAGCTGGACAAGGAGTAGGTGACGATGCCTATGCCGCCAGTGTTGACAGGATAGCGCTCAGCTGCAGATCTGCCATTTTCGTAGCATACTTTTGAGCGCACGCCTTGCTCATCTCCTAACACACACACACACACGCACACTCACACTGCGGCACCTTTTGGCCAAGTCATTCGCGATTACCTCAAAGTAAATATCTCGAAAACATTTTCATTACGCCAATTTGTCGTCGTCATCTTGAAGTCGGGCCGCGCCGAGCTGGGCCAGGCCTGTTTGCTTACTTGGTTCGTTGGCTGCCTGATTACTACTTGGCCCTCCATCTCTATTCATAACTTTGGCGCCAGATTTGGATGGCTGTGGGTGTGCCAGGATGCGCACGCGGCATCCCAGCGTGTAATGAGCCCGCTTCCATGGCAATCCAGCTGGCAGTTCATCATATCGCCGCTTGATTTTTATTTCATTTGTGTGCCATTGAAAGTTTATCGAAGCAGCTTAAGCACTCCTTCACCCGAACAGTCAGCGGGTGACCTTGTTAAATCTCAAGGAAGTCACGACAAAATATTGGTTTGAAAAGGAAGCTCAAGAAAGTCACGACAAAATATTGGTTTGAAAAGGAAGCTCAATTCCTCAGCTGCTAAGCAGGACGATGTGGCCGGAATCTTAAATATGCGTTAATATTCTTTCGTTGATTTTCATTATAGCCAAGACTCGCAGGTTCTCAAACTATTTTGGCAGTATTGTGCGCTAGTTTTGTCTGGTCTGCTGAATTCTGACTCCTTCCCAATTTTCACTGGGCTACTTTTGTGAATTACTTTTTAAATCGCTGTTGCACTATAAATAAACTAATGCATAGAACTTTAAATAATTTGTACACAATTCCGCAATGTTGTCAAATTATTTCGCCATATTTGATATTTGAAAATATTTTAGTGTGACTTTTTGAATAACTATTTACTGAGCGTACCTCAAAATATTAGGAAAATATAGTCAATGCTTGTTCTTAGTGGCCCATTTCGATGTACGACACTATCTGTCTCCTTCTATAAACAAACTTGTCTGCACATCCCTTTCTAGTTGTCGAATTTCGAATTTACTTACACATTTCAAGCCCAACATGATATTTTATTTGGTCAAAATAATCTTTTTTAGTATTAAAGTAATATGTAAATAATGATATTTAGGGAAGATCATGTTAACCAGCCTCAACCTCATCTTTTTTTCAGTGTATACCCTCTCAGTATCCCTCCCTATTTATGTATATTTCGTTCTTCATGTCCTACAGCAGGTCACTGAGATTGAAGAGTCAAATCTGGATTTTTATTTTGAAGATCCCTTAGTTATTAAATAAAAGATTTGCCTCCTTATAACAAGCAATATGCCTGAAATACTAGTATAGCTTATGATCTGTTCTTGATCAATAGAAATCGACCGTGAACATTTTAAAACGATATGTCTAATATAAATATAAGGCGCCCTTAAGGACCACACAAATATTCAGACATTTACAGTATTAATATATATTTCTTTGTTTTTTTAAATGTGTATATAAATTTATTAAAGACGTTTTGTGCTACCTATAGTGGCAGCTTAAGCAAGTTATACTTAATATTAATTATAGATAAATGTAAATATAAATATATTTATACACATTCCAACTAGCTTTAGTAGAATTACTTGACTGATTTTATTTTTTATTGAGTAAGTCACATTAGCGCAGGAAAATATCAGGCGGTCAAGCTGAGGAAATGATTCAGGTCTGGGACAGGCCAAGACTAGGAAACTGATAAGATATTGAGAACTGGAAAGAGGATTCTCAGGATTCTCACAGGTCTCTTAATGGAACATTGTAGAATGGGAATTCATTTCAGTGAACTGGGAATTGTGAGCAGCAGGACATGCAGAGTCTGAAATCTTGAGGATAAAGCTTCATTGCACATACGAACAGAACTCACTGTCCTGGCTAGAGTATAAAGTAGGCTTCTAGGAAAGCATCGGATATAGAAACATCCATATGCATTGTAACTGTTACAACCGCTATTTGTTCTTTTAATTAGAAAGAATTGTCTTTCCTCAGATAATTAGTTTTCTAAATATGTTATTTATCTGTGTGCTGCAGAATACGTATCTGAGGGCATCAAATGCAAATTGAACATTTCAACAGCTGCCTAAGCTCATACATACTCGTTACAAATAAAATGAAATGAAATAATATATACATTTTGGGCGTCATACTTCCGTACACATACGTAGACACTGATGTGTCTGTATAAAAGCCAGCGAGTGTCGACAGCCGCATTGTTGATGCTACTGCCTTAAAAATGCAAATCAAGTTACAAATATTTGAACAATAATATTTGTGGAATGCCACGAAATGCCGGAGGAAGCCCAAACCCGAACCCGAAAGCCGAACCCGAACCAGAAGGCGAGAGCATATTTAAAATGTCGCGTGCCGTTAACTCCGAAATGCCAAAAGCCGGGCCTCATACATTCTAATTAATAGTGCGAGCAGGAATGGGAATGGTAATGGGTATTTTTATGGGAATGGGAAACCGAAACCGAAACCGAATCCGAGAGGCGGGCTAAATGAAAGAAGGCTCGTTGCGGCATTAGAAAGCAGCTTGGCAGATGACAATGATGTGGCAACGGGTCTCGATATGCGGCGCTGTCAATTGAATGCATTATGCAAAAGTCCAGGTTCCAAGTCCTGCTTCCAACTCCTGCTTCCAACTCCAAGGCATTTCCGTCTGCTGCTCTGGTCACTTAGACGCGTCCGTCGTTCCTTATCAGCGGCATTTGAACACAGCTACCGGCTGAACCAGCAGACACTTGAGTGCCAGGCCTCGTTCCTGTTCTCCCTCTCCATTCCCCATTCCCATTCCCATATCCATATACTCGTTTCCCAGGCAACGTTTGGACGCTGATTTAGCCGGCCACCGGGCGCGTCCGGCTATCGAGGACACATTGACAGGACATTATCGGCACACTTGTAAACGGCTTATCTTAATTGCTACTGACCTGCACAACGTTCGGGGCGACGTGTCGTGGCTGCTGGCCAAGTTATTTTAAATGCGTTTTTCGAGTGCCTGCATGCGAAATGAATACTATCAGCCCTGTTCTCAATTCCATATTCGCAAAGTGTGTTCAAAACTAAAACTTATTGGTGTTCTGCAAACCGAGAACATACTGCTACACTCATAAAAATAAATGCCTTTAAATGTAGGAAGTCGCCATAGTTTTGTAGCCAAAGGCAGTAAACATTATTTTCTCCAGAATTTAAGAAATATATTTCTCAAATTTAGAAATTATTTCTGTTAAACAGAACATTTTCCTGGCTTTAAGGGTGAATTTTATTATATGGCGATTTTCTGAATTCTATGAATTTTTCTGGGTGTAGTCAAGGGCAATTTCCACAGATACTTATTTAAAGTTGAAAGCTCAAGGGTTCCTATTTATATAAAAGTAAAAGCTTAAATGTCTTGTTTTGACGCAAACAGTACTCAAGAGCGTTATCCGTTATTAATCCGTTATTTCCAGGACTGGAAATATATTAATTATAATAGAATCTCAATTTTATAAATTTTTTATCTGTTTATATATTTTCTTTTATATAATTTAGCAAACTTTTGGTTCGCTACTTAAATTGAAAAGTTCCATTCTTAGGGCTTAACCAAATTGGGAAATTCTTGTAAACTTTGCATTATTGATATTATTTTTTGTGTCTTTACTCCCTGTACCCATATTTTTGTATATATGTGGTGGTTGTTTTCTATATATGCGATCTTAACTTACCATGTATAGAGTTTAAGAAGCCAGGATCTACATATTTACAGAGTTGGTAGATGAAAATTCTACAAGCTTCCTTCAATAGGATTTACAAAACAAAAAAAAACATATTAGTAATAGAAAAATGTTTTTTAACACACGAAAAACAGCAAAAACTAAAAAAAACTTGTTAATGGAACGAAATATTTAAGAAAACGAAAGATTTTGCAATAAGTATTTTAAAGCTGATGGCAACCCTGCAGCAGCAATGTTAGCAATCAAAAGCTGATTGGCATGCACACTGGTAACAATAAGCTTGCGAAATCGGTTTTCAGAACATCCCCAATTGAAAACCTTTCGGAATTGATGCGAAAATATTTTTGAAAAGTAATTGGCATTGAGAACACGGCTGTTGTATGTGACGATCGACCCTTGAGGAGGGTCCGTTTCTGTTTCATTTGATGTTTCTGCCACTGCGTCATATTTTGCATATTTGTGGCAAGCGGCTTTGGGGCCCGCTAATTGAAGATTATGCCCAGCGCGTGTCCTCGGCATTCCGTGGATCGCTGGCCAGCTGGCCCAGCTGGGTGGCTGCGGTGGACAGAAGGCTGGCCAAACCGGGTTGGACATTAGAAGCTGCAACATGCTCCAAAATGGCAATAAGCTCGTCTTTAGCGACTGTTTGCGTTACTTTTATTCCGCAGAAGTGTAAATTGCAGCTCAATGTGCGAAATTATCATTTCCATATCGGGTCTAAGAATTTTAACGGCCATTTGTGTGCGCAGTCAGCAATATCAACAACAACAACAAAGACAACAAATCCTCAACAAAATCATGTTGACTCGTACACAAACTCGCAACTTGCAACTGGCAACTGGCAACTTGCAACTCGTAACTCTGTTGGCGGATTTACGTGGAATTGCAAGCGTCCGTCTTCCTGCAGCAGCTACAGAGACAGACAGGTGGACACCCAATATGGCTATTGAGTTATTCACTTTGACATGCCGGCAGCGACAGTAGCATTCCACTGTGAGGGAGCAGCATGGGCGTATCCTACAGTGGCACAGCGGGGGGCCTAGTTCCACCTCCCGTCAAAGCAGCGCTTCTTTTTTATTTAAATTAATTTTCATGCTAACTTGACTGGTTTTTTTTAAATCTACCCAGAACTATTATTTTACCAGTTCCAGCAATGTGTCAAAACATAACTCAAAGAAGAGTTTACTTTTCTCCTTAAATTAATATTTAATGAGGAATTCACAGAATTTTACATATCGTTCATGTTGTAAAGGATATAAAAATATATTTTAGCATGTCATTTATAAATACGATTTATTTTAAATTTATTTTTTATTTCTAGTGCGCAACCTTTTCATGCAACTTGCACGAAAATGGAAAAAGAAACGTTTCTACTCGATGCAAAAACTGAGCAATATAATAATATAATAATATATATATAATGTTATAATATTTTTGGCACGCAGCATTGTTTAAATTGGAAAATAATATTTTCATTTAAGAATTTGACAGACGCACGCAATATTTGCATTGTTTGGTTAGTTAAGAGATACCCATTAATTAATTCTGAACTTTTACTAAACGCCTATCGATTTGGATTTGGATTTGTTGTACCCGTTTTCGAATAAAATATAAAGTAATATTCGTTTTGGATTTTTTATTATTATTGATATCGATCTTCATAATTGTGAAGCTTTATTTTCTCAATGCCCCGGCTCTTATTATAATACATTTAAGTGAGAAAGGGTGTGACCCTCTTAAAAGTTGTATAAGAATAGTTTTAATTCCGAAACACTTCAAGCCGAATTTTCAAACGATTTTTGGAGGTTAGAACAGCTAATAATTTTTATTTTTATCAGAATGATCTGGATCTTCAGACCTCAACTGACAGATTTCTTAATTTAAATCAGTGTTCTTATTATAAAAGTATAAGGTTATAGTCAAAAATGTCGATTCCGAATGTTTTGAGTGGAGTCATAAATAGGAACCGGCCTGATATAAAGAAATTTTTGATTGTTTTGCTTGTACTTTAATAGAAACTAATAAGAAATTTGAAACCAAATTAATTGTGATCTAAATTTTGCAGCCCCCTCGCTGAGAAGGGGATACGCCCTTGGGAATCCAGAGGCTGTAGCTCCAGCTGGGCGGTCGTTCGAGCCCAGCTCCCAGTGTGGCTGATGATGATGGTGATGCTGATGCTGATGTCGATGCTGCTAAACTGCAGCTGGAATGCGTATTAGCAATAACACAGCGCATATTTCATATTTTGGGTGTATGTGTGTGTGAGTGTGTGGGGTGGGGACGAATAAGGGGGTTGGCTGAAGAATTATGACAGCGACGCATAGTTAACAAAGTATTTTGTGTGCGGCAATTAGCTGCGTTGTTGCCGCTGCCCAGAAAAGCCGCTTTGCATGCGCAGTCACCATCATTTTGGGGTTTCGGTACGGAACCTCAGTCAGGAACAGGACCAGGAGCAAGACCAGGAGCCGGAACAGGGCCAGGGCCAGTTCCAGGCAATGGGCCAATTTGCGCATAAGGTCAGCCTTACAGTCCGTGGCTGAGTGGAGTGCATGGAGTTTATCAAAATACGCGAGTGTCTCTGTCTGTGTCCTTTCGCCATTATTGTGTATATCGTACGTACATATAATTCCGCCAGTTGTATGTAATTGTTGTTGTTGCTGGCCAAGTCCAACCCTTGGCAAAGATGTCTGCTTGCGCTGCTTGGTGCTCACACACACACACACACACACGCGCTCAGGCAGACACAGACGCACACAATGACAGCAAACCGGTTTTGCACACTCACACACAGAGACGGCCAAGGGGTTCACACTGTGCGCTTGCATGGGGCGGAGACTTTTCTACTGCTGCGGCTGTTGTTGTTGCCTTTTTACTTGCTCTTATCTGATGGCAATAAGCCGAAACCCGAAGCCGCCGCCCGCCGCACCGGCGAACGCCCCTCGCCTAGCCTTGTTGTTGCTGATATGTTGCACGAAATGAATTGTTTGCTTGCCATGCGAATACATCACGCCAGCCGCTGCTGTCACGCACACTATGGTTGTCCCGCTCGCACGCACGCTGTCCAGCTTGAGTAAGCTTGGAACTGGAACTGGAACTGGAGCTGGAGCTACAGCTGAAGCCATAACCAAAATGTGTTGCTTGGCCAAAAGTTTTGGCAAATGTTGCAACTGCTGCTGCTGCCGCCGCCGCTGCTGCCGCCTCTGCTGCTGCAGCGAGGCGTGTGTGCTGCTTTTGCGCCTCTTTCAATATTAAAATCGATCCAACGAAGTGAACTGCATTTGCGGCACTTGCACTTGAATGCATTTTAAAGCATATTTTTTGTTGTTATTTGCTTGGCTTTTATTTCTCCTTTTGTTTTTGTTTTTTGTTCTTTTTTTCACCGAATTTCAGCAATTTCAACAATTTCTGTTCGCATCCACGAGGCATTTGGCGTTATGAAGTGCATATGTGTGTGTGTGTATGTGTGTGTTGCTCATACGTGTGCATTATTAACAAAATATTTTATATTCATCTCTGCGTCTGTCTCTTCTCTGCTCTTTGGTTGTTGCTTTGCCGCCCTGCATTTCGTGGCATTCAGCTCGTCTATTTGGGCCTTGGTGTGGGCCATGGGCGCAACGGATTCCCTTTTAATTAACTCAATTTCATGCCATTTACCACTATTTTCCATCCTTTTTTTGATCTGTGCATATTTCATATCGTTTTTACTCCTGCTGAGTGGTAATCAGTACAATTGTACGTACACATCATTTCAGGGAATAAATGGTAAAATATGTAGTAGGTATGTATGTAAATCGTATTCATATTTCAATTAACACATTCCAAATTTTATAATGTTTGCCAAAATGGAATCAAAGAGTATATTGGGCTTGTGTGGCATGTTTTTCTGGCTCTCTGTCCATTAGTACTTCCGACCTCAACGATTTTACTTGTATTTTGTTTAAATTTTAATTTATGCACGTGATTAAGATTAAGATTAATATTTGGTATTTTTATGTTGAATTTCTTTAATATATGACAATATATTTATAATATGTTTGTATTGTTTTGATCAGAGTTAAGATCGGGGTAGAAAAGTCTTCACTATACCGTTTTTGCTTGCTCTAATTTTTTCAAAATATCATCCTTTGATAACCAAAATTTAAAAAATGTAAACTTAATTTAAAATATCGAAATATCTGTTTGTATACTTTAGTTTGATACTATTTACATTATAATTTATTGAAAAACAAGAAAGAACGACTATATTCAGGGAGCCGAAGCTTTCATCCTTCCAAAAATCATTTTCATACAAGAACTTAATTTTTTGAGCAATTGTTACTATTTGAGCTATTGGATAAAGTTATCCGATATCGATCAAATTAGGATAAACTATAAAAACTGTGTTTGGTTAAAATATCTGTAAGACTATACCAAATTTTTTCATCGCGATCCCATCTCTATCCTTGTTAGATTATTTAATGAGATCCACTTGTGTACCTAGTATACAGTATGAACTAGGAGCTTACCAGATTGGTCCTTTCATTCACACCTTAACATTAGTCTTTTCAAATTTTATAAGGTTTGCTCTATTATAAGATGCCTAGAGCCCAAGAAACATACTTAATAAAACCTAGAATACTACTTATGTGGGAGTCAATGACAAAGTTGTCTGGCGAGAAATAAATTGATAAAGTTATAGTTAAAGTTAACTTAAGTTAACAAATGCATTTCGTTTTATTTTCCCCAAGAACACATGGGTACATTTTGTGTTTATTTCCTTGAATGCAGAATGGTTCTTTGCTTGAGAGATCTAGTTCATTTATAATCAAACTAGTATTTAAGGTGATTACAACTAAGTAATGTCGCTAGCTTCTAGGAATCAGAAAGATCGAAGATCAAATTAATCTCCTTAATTAATTGGAAGCTCACCCGATGGAGTCCGCAAGACCCCTGATGAAGGACTGGCCAATAAGAAGGCGAAAGGGGATCCGTTTAAATGACCAACCCGTCATAGAAGTCAATACCTAAGTACTACTACTACAGGAAAGGAAAGAAATTATGCAACTGCTGTAAGAGAAAACGGTAACCCTACCCACAATACACCAACCGAAAATCTATTTAACAACTACCACACTAATTGTAAGCTAGTAATTACGACAAATTTTATGAAAACAGTAACTTATTTTCAAGAAAATGTCTGACTAAAAGGAGCATCAACATTGTCAGATTTTAGCATTGCATTGGAATCGTTCAGCAGAACTAATCGCTGACTAATTTCCGATGTTTCGCTAAGCGCTGACTGATTTTTGCGCTGAGTTGAAGCAGCAAAGTATTTTTAATGATTGACTTTTGTTTGATGTCGCAATAGTCAAAAGCAGTGGAAATCAAACAGCGATAAGTTCTGCTGACCGATCTCATTCATCAGCTTTAAAATTCAGAGCAATCGATCATATACATGCAATGATTTATATGATGCGTCGTTGAATCTAAATTATTTATTTGATGACTACAGCAAACAGTGCAATAGCTTAAAATCCCTGATTAGACAACTACATTTTGGTTGGCAATAAGCATTGTGCAAACTCACTTGTGACTACATCAGGAAAGGCGAAGGATGTTAACTTTTATTAAGAACACGCGCCGCAATATTTCCCCATTGAGTTTATAATCCAAAGTAACTGCTTTTACTGATAATTCGAAGCAGGACCAAGGAAGTGAAGTTTGGCCTGGTTTAGGCCAGTCAAAACTAATAAACTCGCCTTTTTTCGTTGGTTAGATTCGCCCACATCCTTATCCAGGGACTCTTTGTCTTCGAGTTTGAGGCGCGCCTCTAATTGCTGTTTAAAACAAGGGGGTTCCACAAAATTTACCAACTGGCGCTGGCCAAGTGCAAATGCAGCTACAACTCCAGCTCGAACTGGAGCATTTTTGTGAATTATTTTCCCATTATGAGCAGATTAGGTTTATTGTGGAGCGTCTTGGCAACGGGCGGCGAAGGAGCTTCCAGCCGGGCGAAAGTAAATGCCGCGCAGCGGGTGGAAAATCCAACCCGACTTGGCTTTGGTCCTGGCCGCCTTTTGGGCTTCTAATATAGCCTGGCAGCCCCACCCACAGAAAGCGATTGTAAGGGAGCCTGAGAAGGTGCGCTGAGGGTAAAATGCACGACGCCCTTTCGTCCTGTTATCCTGGCTGGCTCTGTCGGGCTCTGTCGGTTTGTCTTGTCATGTCTCAACGGTGAAAAGTTCGCTCCGCCTTTGTTAGTCAAATTGTAAAGAACAAAGGGGAAAAGTATTTTAACGCGGTCTGAATTTCAAAAGTTTGCCAAGGTGCTCAATGTGAGTCCTGTTTGTGGATATGCCTGGATGAGCGGGTTAGCCAGGCACTTGAAATTCCCGCTTTGAAGCTTTTCTCTTTACAGTGAATTTTCCATAATTTTGGCTCATTTGCGTAACGTGTAAATTACGGAATAACTGACAACGTCATTCTATGGCTCCAAATACTTTCTACTTATACAAATATATGTATTATGCTCTTGGTATATATAATTATGTATGGGTGTGCGTCTGTTGTTGGTACACATTAATTAGAATATCAATGGAGCATGCGGCTTTTCCGATACTTTCTACAGGAAATGTCAATTGCGGCACCTTAAACAGTGGCAGAAACTGCCAGAGGCTGCTCGGAGATCAGACATATAAATCACAATAACGCCAGCTACTGACATGACCGGCCAACCTACAAAAACCACACACAAACACACACACACACACACACACTGAGAGAGAAGGAACATGCACATGGAGTGCAACCACAGGACGGCGCACAAATGAACCCAAATGAGAGACGGGTTCCAGACCCAGGAAAATGATGTATTGCTTTTTTAACGCTGCTGATTGTCTGCGCAATCGCAATCGCAGGAGCTGGTGCCGTTGCCGGTGCCAGCGATGATGCCACATGGATGCGCCACGGATGCGGCGGTCTGTGGCAAGTTAACCACAGCAGTAGCAGACGCAGCAGCATCAGTAGCCTGGCGGAACTGTTGGGTCTGGGGCGGGGCGGTACTGGGACTGGGACTGGGACTGAGGCTGGCCGTTATCAGCGCTGCATGTGGGATCAATGGACGTTTGGTGGAGCGTATGAGCAAACATGTGGTCGAAATATGTTAATTCAGCGTTAATTATAAATTGATTTCTGACTGGGAGCGCTGCTCTTCCAACAGGACATGAGAAATGCCAATGCACCTCAACGGGCATAGACTCCAGCTATAATTTAGCACCACTGAACCGCCACTGCCAAAAGCACCACCCCCTGCTCCAATTAGCAGCCAATTCAATTTTGATCGAATTTACGATTGGCCATTAAGCATTTAAGAGCCGCAGTGCCATCTACGTGCCACAACACGGCGTTGCATGCAGCGTATACGGAACGCCGCGCAATGCCCCAAAGACAACACTCGACTCTCCCTGGATGCGTTGTTTATTTATGTTGGGGTTTGGGCTTACATTTGTCGCCGGCCAAAGGTGTGCCAGGGGCACGAACAGACTTCTATAACAATCCACGAACATTTGGTGGCCATAAAGTGCGGCAGTGTCCCAATTGGATGTCAAAGTTTCAATAGTTCACACTCCACGTGAGTGTGCCCCCAAATGATTCTCTGTTTTTATTATTGTTTTTCCACTTTATTTATTATCAACTTTGGTTTGCCTTCTCAGTTGGCAGTATTTAACACGTCGCCCGATTTGTTCCCGTTGACATTCCCCAACTTCTTGTTTATCTGAACCAAAATTAATTTCCATTCAATTCGGTGAACAGTTTCGGAAGTTGCAACTAAATTCACAAAATGAATACCCAGAATGTTTCGAACAGTTCGAAATAGAACTACTATAAATATAAATAAGAAAGTATGGCTATTTTAAAGGTGCCAAAGATGCATACCCCTACGGAAAGTTTTTCTATACAAAGACTCAACACCTAACCGATTGCTCCTATTGCTGCTATATATTTAATTGATTACCAAGTTCTATAAAGATTAGTACTCGTATAACTCGCAATCTCTGAGTTTTCTTGAGATACACGTAAAAACAAAAAAGTTGCTTATACAACTCATTTTGCTCCTGTCTCCGCTTATTCCTTTGGTAGCTAGTAGATATAGTGATCTGATCTTACCAATTTGATTGGCTTGTTCAAAGCATAATAGTAAGTTTGTTTCTTTGGCTTTTCATCAAAGAAGTTAATTTCTTAATGATCAATTCTATGGCAGTCGATTTGGACTTTCGTGGGTATAAAAATAAAGAGCTGAATAGTTGATTTAATGTATACCTTCAAAAATTAATGCTTAACTAGGTAATATCACATTAATAAAGTTTCCTGAAAGAATTATTGAACTTTCATTAAAGTATTCTTCTAAGAATAATTACTACATCGTAAAAAAACCTTCAAAAAATGTTGATAAATGAAGTTTTCTTTGATTCTTTTAAATGTACATAAGTATGTACAAATCACTCATGTTTAAACTAGGAGTTACCATTATATAAATAAATAAATAAATGTACAAATATATACTGGCTATAAGTTATTAAATCTGCACCGATTTACTTGAATTTTCTTGAAATAAGTACGCTTGTTAAGAATGTTATCATTATTGTATTGTTTACCGCCATTATAGTTTAGCTAATTCAAGATTCTTTAAGCAATATAATATATTTCCGTTGGGAAGCCTGAAAACCCGCGATATTTTCAATACTATCGATGTTTTTATCAATTTTTCGAATGGCGGCAATATTGATATCTCTCATATCTAATGACTACATAAAGAGTGATAATCAAGAGGTAATTTATGTGTATGGACCTAAATAAATGCACAGAATTGTTCAGCTCGATAGTATCGATAGTGGAAAACCTCGATAGTTTGCCAGCTCTACTAGGTGCTGATATATTAGAGCTAGTGGGAAGGGCGCGGGGTAAACCAACTGATTAGCACACAATGCGACAATAAACTTGGAAGTGCCCACAGCTGATTCACTCCGGCTACTGCTGCTGCTCTGCTGTCCCAAGCGGAAGAAGGAAGTGCCGCCAAAAAGCGGAACCATCTGTCGCTAAACCGAGTTGAGTGACAACGTCAAAGAGCAAGGAGCAAGGAGCAAGGAGTAGGAGCTGGAGCAGGGAAGCAAAACAAAAAAGAAGAACGAATTTAAACACTGGACCGTGCAGTTATTAAAAAGCGATAAACCCAGAGCAAACGCATTGGCGAATTGTTGAACACCTTGGCGACAGGGGCGGCCCAGTTAGAGTCGCACCGAAATATGGAATTCTTATGCTAAAATAATGTGAGCACGGCTCTCGAGCCGGCTGGCTGCCACTGGCATCGATCAGTAATAAATTTGTACCTTACCCCCAGGCCGCAGGCCGGACACAGCCGGGAGGGAACCAGTCTGGAACCAGTCCGCCAGTTAGCAGCAGTGGCAAAAAGACTTGATGTAAATACGCACACGGGAGCATGTCGCGCGTTTGTACGTTTCTTTAATTCATGAGCTGCCCTGCACTGCCCTGCCCTGCACTGCCCTGCCCTGCCTGGAGGGCTGGAGGATTGCTCGGAGAACGGGCGAGGGGCGGGCTGACCAACTGGATGACTGGGAGACTGGGCAACGCCAACTGTTTGGGTTCGTTGAGGCGCGCTGAGTTGGCCAACTGTGCGATAAGTCATTGAAAGTCAATAATATGTTACGCGCCTTTCAACGGATTGTATAATGGCCATAACAATAAGATCGTCGCCCCAGCTCAGGAAGTGCCTGCCTATGTATCTGTATCTGTATCTGTATCCGCATCTGTGCGCGTATCTGTATCTTTATTTGTGTAGCTAGCAACGCCAAAGCCAGCAAAGCATAGCCACAACCCACAGACGTTCTCAGTCACAGTCGCGGCCACAAATTTGTGTCTTATTTATGAGTCGGCAGGGGAATGGGAAGATCTGAGATTTGTTTTTCATTAATTATGCATCTGCTTTGCTGGGTTCTTTCGGTGCCCCAGTCCGATGATAAATAGCTTCAGATTAATAAGGCGCCTGGCTAAATGGCGTGGAAAACATGCACATGTGAAATTAACGATTATTAAATTTGTTTCTTGATTCCTATCTGTCTCCGCTCATCGTTTTGCCCACAAGCTCACGTTTCTCAGTCGGAATGGAATCATTAGGCAGCCGCTTGCATAAATTATGGCCGGGATTGCAGGCGAACGAGTTAAGATACTTTGATTATGTTATGTAATATAGATTGTTATCAAAATGAATGACAAGGAGCCAGCAAGTCGCAGTTAAAATAAAAGGATCTTTCCGGAACAGTAGGAGGCATGCAACAACAAATGTTTTTTCTATCTTCTAATTTATGTTTATAACATATGAATTAACTTTTTACATCCTGAACGCATTCAAAATGGTAGAACTGCGGCCATATGGAGGTTGTACCCTAGAAAGTATACTTATTCTTGATCAGTATCATTAGGCAAGTCGCTCTAGTCCTTTCAACTTCACCGTCTCTCGGACACCATCTCAGACACTGTATATGATAAAGTTATTCCATAAGCTTATGTCTACTTTCGGAAGTATACTTTTTTTAGGATCATCAAATTTGGTATGTAGGTTCCTCTAAGAACGATTTACAACCATCATTTCGCAAATGATGGCATTCAAAATTCTTGATGCACTCTGGATCTACACTGAAAACTCGATTATTTCCTACTTAGCTGAACATTTCTACACAAAATATATCTTTCCTGTCATATATACACTATAACATCGTAAAATATGACTTTTTCATTCGAATAATATATGTTTGTAATAAATTTTGCATGGAAGCTCATATAGTAGATACGAAAGACTAAATTCTATTCTCTTTAAGAATACTAGCATGTCCTAAATTTTTGCACTTATTGGTAGTTTGTTCTATAGAGAAAGACATCAATTAGTTTTGGTATTGTATTATTATATATATTATTATAGCTTGCATAGTATTTTCTTTCAAAAGTTATTTATATTAACCCAGAGCTCTGCTTTTCCTTAGCTCCAGTTCCAGTTCTCCAGTTTAAATAATTTTCCTTTAAACAACCCAAAGAATAAGAAAACCATATAAGTATTTTGATTGTATTCAAATTGTTTTATTTTAGTCATGTTTTGTTTCTGTTGCATTCAATTTGTATAACCTAATTTGTGAAATTCAAAATTGAAGATATTAAACAATATAAATTCTAGCTTTCAAATTTATGTCCAAGTCGTTAACTATACAAGAAATGTTTGATTATTATCGTTAGTGTTATTATCGCTGTATTAAATTGTTTAAGAATACATATATAAGTACATATGTATGTAAATATATATATTTATTTAAATTTATGTGTATTTGTATACATATATATGTATATTTAGTATTTATATGTAGGCGTGTCTAACTTGCTGATATGGGATACTAAACTTATGGGGTGTACAATACAAAAATTACACAATTTTAATACGCGAATTGTTTACAATATAAGAGTAAAAGTAAATTTAAACCTCACAGACTCACTTTAATTAGAAACAAATTTCATAATTATTCAAATTAGCTCAGTTCAAACCGGTTAGCTGGTCGAACTGCATCGTTTTGGGGCTTTAAAGGGGACTCGGCTGATTGTGTATCTAACATAAGTTTGCACATTTATTGTATCTTGTATCTTTTACTTAATATTAGCGGAGCGTCCGTTTATTGTTGTGCTTCTTGGTTGTGATTTATTTGCATTATTATTTGAGTGTCGCTTTCCCTTTATACATCAACGAAAATTCCCCTCACACCAGTTGGCGTCATGGGATAACACTAGAGGCCTGGCGACCGAGCGCTCCTAGAACCAATAAAGATCCTTTGACGATTCCTGCACTTGAGCTTCCAGACCTTTTGTGGACAACAAAGAAATAAACAAAACGCATTTCATTAAAGCACAATTCTAGCAAAGGTCGCAGCATTGTCATGGCAATGGCACACAAATGGACAACATAAATCGACAAATGTCGCATGTCCTTTAACCAGGAGTCGAGTACGCACCTGCCATTGTCGGATAGCTCGAGTAGGCCGCCGCACTCTCCAGGGCATGGGCCGTCTGCTGGTCGTGATGTAGTCTGCAATGAGTCAGAGTTCGGGAGGAATATGTCAGTCAGACGATTTCATTTGGCATTATTATTAATTCATTAAAAAGTTTAAGTTAATAAGTAGTTTATAGCGTTGGCTACTAAGGCCTTCGTCCATTTTATATTACAGGTTTAGTTTAGTTGTAAATAGTAATGTTATTAACATTATAGTCATTACTGAAAATGAGCTTATCCCTTTTATATGTTTTATGGAATATTGAAATCTGAATATATCTGAAAATCTCCCCACTATTCTGCAAAAACTCATATCTTACACATTTTTATAGCTAGAGTCAGCAAATTTTATACACAGACTACTGTTGACATGCTTGACAAATTTGCTCTCAAAAAAACTTACCTCTCCCACACCTTTTCCAGCAAATGAGCAAAATGTTAATCTATCTATAGACAGACACATCAAATTTGACATACAGACTATTGTGTTGCCACGCCACATTCGTGTTCACAAATAATCAGAGTATACTGTAGTCGGGAACTTGCGATTGCAAATATCTTGGCGATGAAAGTGCCTGACAAATATCTTACATGCTTGAAACTTATTTTTGAGGTTTTGCATTCGTAGGTCTAAGACTTTGCCCTTGAGCAATCCTGCCAGCTAGGTCTTCTCTTAGATCTACTGATTTACTTGAGTTTATAACCCAATGTTTCCAGAATTGAGCCCTATGATGATGTTGTTCAAGAAAATCCATTTGAAATCGTTAAATAAATCAATTATTCGGTTTGTGCAGATCTAGGTCTAGTTGGAACCTTGGGGGAATGGGGTGCTTACCTTGAACCGTGGCTGTACTGCTGGGGCAGGCGCAGCAGGCTGCCGTACTGGGCCATGTTGTGGTGGTATGCGTGTGCGTGTGCCGCATGCGCATGCGCCGCGTGCGCGTAGGAACCATAGTGCGCGGCTGCCGCATGTGGCACCCAGGGATCTGCGGCGTAGCCGGTGTCCGTCGCGGTGCCGTACAAGTCGCTAACCTGGACATGGACAAAAAGATTGGACAGAGAGATTGGCGGTCAGCAGGGCCCAAATTACAACTTATTTAGAATGCCAGGAAGCTGGGTCCAGGGCCAGAGCCAAGGCCTGGTCCTGCGACTGAGCCTGGGCCTGGTTTCTCCAGTTGCACACGTAATTGCGGCACGTATTGCAGTTAATCGTTTTCGTGGTCAACACTTACCTGTGGGTGTGTGGGGGCGGGTATGGGATGCACGTAATTGCTGTTCCAGAACGATGGTGGGAAATTGCGACTCGACATGGGGCTGCTGCCATCTGAAAGAGTCGAACCAAAACCAAACGCTGTTAGCAGGTCTATGATAATGCCCAACACAATTTCAATTCAAGTGCATAATGATAAACTGAGCATCGCCTGGGGGGATAGGGATCCGGATCGGGGTCGGGAGGCAGCCAAGTACTTACTTAGTTGTCGTCGGCGCCACGGCTTGTTGCAAATAACTGAGCGGAATGTTTGTTGTCGTTGTCGTTGTCGTTGTCGTTGTCGTTGCCGTGTTCAGGATCATCACTTGTATTAAATGGTTGTAAATCTACGCGTTTATGAAATTGCAAAGACGAACACGAAGACATCTCCATTATGTGGCACCAGCAACAGCAGCAGCCGGAGCCGGAGCCGGAGTCGGAGTCGAAGTTTCAGTGTAATGGAGCTGCTGCTCTTTGAAAATTGTTGCCGAAAATAGCAACAACATTTGGTTGGCTGCCTGGCTGGCGTCTGTGGCATGCACATGTGCCAAGGACTGCAACTGGGGACCTCGATACTGGGCTCTGTGTGCTGTGCTGTGCTGTGCTGTGCTGGGGCATAGGCGCATTTGCGTTGACAACATTCCAAACTCAATTCGAGAGAAAAATATACAACAACTGCAGTCAACTGCAGCTGGGTAGGAAGTGGGCTTACGGGGGCTGCGTGCGGGGCGGCAGTGGGGCAGCGGGCAGCTGTTATACTTCGAGGATATGTTTGAACTGTGTGCTGCCGTCGCGACTTGCCACGGCACGTTGCGAGTGTGCCTTGAATGCTGATGATGTGGCTGACTGGCTGACTGACTGGCTGGTGGGTTGTTTGGTTGGTTGGTTGGTTGCTTGTTTGGTTGGTTAGCGATGCCGCGTGCCCCATTCAGTGCCACAAAAAAGTCGTCATCGTCGCCATCTTCAGCGTCATAGTCATTCACTCACTCGCTCAACTGACGCCCAGGAATTCCCATTAATGTGCAAACAAGCAGTCGCAGCCGAAGCCAGAAGCTGCCAAAGATTTGGCGACTCTTCCACTTTACCACGCCACCCGCCGCTCCCCTGCGTTGCCTCAACTGTTTTTACTTTCATGCTGGCATTTCGAATTCAAAGCGAAAGCCGAAACGCGCTGCAATTGCTACCTGATAGCCGCTCACCTTTCACCTCATCCTTCTGGCCATAATGAAGTTGCACCTGAATTAACTGCGATGCTGATAAGCGCAGATCACACGACCACACAGCGGCAGGACAGCCAAGGCTGACCTTCTCTAGTGTCCTTTAAGGCAACACCAACAACAACACTCCAGAGTACAAAGAAGCTAGAGTAGCAGATACCCTGTACATTGGTCTGAGGTATGGATGTAAAAGAACCATGACAGCATCGAATATCAAAGTTAACTCGATGTTTCTCTTCTCTATATATCATTTATCAGTTTTTTTCCAGATATTTACTAAGATTTCTAGACTTACATTACAAGTTCGATTGTCTGAATGTAATTTAAGCACATTCAAGTCTTACGTTAAACAAAAAGTGTGAAAAAATCCACTCCTTATTTGAAAAAAATGTTATTTAGATATAACTGAATATAAGATTTGTACGATATTTTTCTTGCACTATCAATTTAATATGCATTTGCTTCATTTAGGAAGAGAACTCACATTTTCCCTTCCAACATGATCAATACATTGATGTTTTTACGAAGTATATATCATCCGATCGCTATGAAATGTTTAACATAGTTAAACAGTTGGTTAAAACATATGTGTAATAAAAATCAAAGCGTTATCTATAAAATTGAATTGATTATACTAAATTTCTACGGAACGGGGAGAGAAATCGAAGCAAATTTGATCTGCATAAAGTATACAGACAGAGAGAGAGTGAGAGAGTATACAACATACCGAATTTGATGTCTCTTATTCTCAATAGTTTATAAGTTTCGACGGAATTGAACTGTTGATATAGATCCAGAATATATATATACTTATATTCCCTTTAGAGTGAGAGCTTGCCTTCAAATGCTTGTTTACTGGATTTAGACAATGAAGTAACTTCTTGAAGTTTGTTTTTGTTTGTAGGAAGAGGAGGAAGCAGAGGAGATAATCCCACGTTCGTATAATCGAAAAAGCTTCCTGTTGCAAACTTCATCGTCTTAATCTAGTCCAACCCCAACTTACACAACTTTTTAATAACATCTTCAACCATTTTGAATGGGTACAGGGTATAAGCTGTGAGCACAATCTAAATGGGTTGGATATAGCAATCCAGTAAGGGAGGCAGAGAGAGGGAGAGAGAGAGTGAGAGTCTACTTTAATTTAGTTCTGTTTAGGGTTTCGTTAGCGGGCCTTGCATCTGCAGCGGGTGCCAAGGAATTTTAAATCGAATTCTTGAGGCATCTAATTAAATACTCGTAGCATTCGAATATCATATGAAAGTGCCACAGAATCGAAAACAGGGCCCCAGACCAAACAACTGAAGGCTGCAGCTGAGAACGTCTCGGGGTGTCCGCCGATGCCGATGATATTTTAAAACCCCGAACAGAAGGCACAACAACTGAAAGTGCAAGCGTGCCACACTGTATCTGTATCTGAGAGCTGTAGATGTATCTGTGGCTGTGTCCGCCTGTGTGTGTATCTGATACGATGCGATGTGAGTGTATCTCGAGTGAGCAGTTAATTGAAATGCATTTTAAAACCGTAATGAGGAATCTATGCGGCATTCGGCATTGGCACCGCCAGACGAACCGCACAACAGCAACAACAACATCGACCACATCGCATTCCGGCGACATTTTATAGCACATTCCAACTAGATATATACACAACTACACACAACTACAAACACACACACACACACACACACACAAACACACATGTATGGCATATTCGTACATAAAACAACAAACTGCACGCTGAGATAAAGAGAACAAGTGAAAAGCTCTAAAGATCCCGACTAAAATATACTCTGCTCAATAATAATGCTGCTGACTGTGTACCAAATTTGCTTGCTCTAGCCTTTCGGAATGTCGAAAAACAATATACTCTTTTCTCCCTTTGTGGGTGCATAGAGTATAGAAATCTATATAAATGCTGCATAGTTTTTAAAGTACCACAATCATGTAAAAGTGTGTGTGTGTGTGCAAACCACTCAAATAGACAAATGGCCAAAATGAACTTTAAATACCATTAAGCAGCGTCACAAAAACAAAAAAACGTGAACAACGTTTTTTATTTTTTTTATTGTTATTTATATCTTTTTGTTTTATTGAATTGCGCAAGTTTCCCATTTTGCTTAGTGGGTGAGTGGTTACTTGTGGTGCAACAACAACAACAACAACAACAACAACCACTAAATCTTCACATAAGCGACAAATATTTTGGATCCACTTAACTATTGATTAATTGGTTCGATGATTATAAGTTTGGTATGAATATTTTACTTTAAGTGCAATTTCTCAATACCAAAGGACTTGAATGCATAAAAGAAACTGCACAGAGTTGCCACACATTCCAAATAGGCATTACAAACGCACAGTTAAGTTGGCTGCGCCTGAACGCCTCATGAAATCAAGATCAATTCATAACCAATTTTAGTCGAATCTTTTCATAAAATTCGCATGCATTATTTTCTATTTTGTTTCCAATTCTCATTCAGTAAGTATATATTACGTTTGATTGAATCACAATTTCTTCAATTTACTTTTTACTAATTCACAAAGTTAACCGCTGAAAGATGCCACATGTTAAAAATACACTTGAAAAGTTTGAAGATAGATGGCAACGCCCTACGAATTTGTTAATTGATGCTGAATACGTGTGTAAGGTTTTCAAAAATAGAAGATCCAATACAGTAGAAAACACTTTCTCTGTTAAAAAGTAGAAATGAAAATATGAAAATATCTTATCAAATTTCATATAAATATAAGAATTCAACTATAGTATATTCTGTAGTAAAAGATAGGATAGGAATAGAACTTTAATTAAAACAAACTTTCCTACAGTTACTAATTAATACATTTTCGACAGCAGAGCTTAGAGTTTACTTGGAGAAAGGATTGAATTTGATTGAATTTAGCTGCCTAACTTAATTACACTTATAACTATAAGAATTGAATTGATAACTATATATTCTGTAGTTAAATAAAATGAATAGAGACAGATTTTACGTAGATATAGAACTTTAATTAAAACATTACGCGGAGTTAAGAGTTTAATTAGAGAAGGGATTGAATTAAGCTGCCAAAATTGTTCATATAATTATAAGAATTGATTGATATATATATATATATATATATATATATATATATATATTCTGTAGCTAAGTAAAAATTTTGACAGATTTTTCGTAGATATAGAACTTTAATTAAAACCAAATTTCATATAGTTAGTAATTAATAAATTTTTGACAGCAGAGTTTAGAGTTTAATTGGAGAAAGGTTTGAATTTGATTGAAATTAGCTGCCAAAATGTTGTTGGCAACATAAAAGCAATTTTGCAATTAACGCGTATCGAAATTGATGAAATTTAACTGCTTTGAAATTGCACAATTAAAGTGCCAATGGTGGAGACCAGGTCTCTCCCCCCACACACGCACACACGCACACACACCCCCTCATTGGCAGCAGCCACAGAAACTCAATAAAATGGCAGCTGAGCAGTAAATGCGATTGCCACTGCGATTGCGATTAGCGTTAAAATGGTTTAGGCCACAAATTGTTGAAGTGCTCGTTGATTGGCCAAATTTGTGGGTGGATGCGACTGAAGGTGCTCAGTTCAGTACAAGGACACGTACGAAACATTAGCGCTACTTGAAGGCAGCCACTGCTTAGCATGCAAATGTCCTGGCCCCAAGGCGATAATTGATTGATTGAGCAATAAAATGCTCCATGTTTCCACTAAGCAGCTCAGATTAGACAACGAAACGTTAATAATTAAGGTTTATAATGAGTATTTGTGATATTTACTCTGTGTTGGAGTACTTTGAGAATGTCAATAAGTTGCAGGATCAAAAACAGATACGAAAATGCCGTCAAACACTTTTTGGCGCGAAACTGTTGCTTGAAACTTGAAAAATCTTCTCCCACCCGTCACTACGGACGAGAAATGGGCTTAAATGTGTGAGAAGGTTTTGTTAGACGGGTTTCTAAGTTCTTGATACCCTGTATCAACTATCATAAGGCACAGGAGGGAATATTGTGGTTAGTTTATTTTGTTTATTTCTTGAGTTCTCATCCCCGGAAGAACGAAAATAATTTGCTTGCAATTTTCGGACAAATAACTTACTGAGTAAGTACATTAATTTTGTACTCTATTTAGCAATGGCTTAACACTATTTGGCCATACTTAATAGTTCAAACTATTTTATAAACATATGTTTGCTTGTAAACTAAATTTTGTTCATTACAATAACAATCTGGGAATTTAAATAGTATATTTATTTCAATAATACAGCTTTGCTATTCTAGTCATTATCAGTGTTAGCACTTCATTAGTCGCGTTGCAAAACAGCAACTTGTTTGTATTTAATTTTGTTTTTAGTTGCTTCAAATAAATGCCTGTTTCCGTTCATAGAACATGTTTATACATAGTTCGTAGCTTGTAGTATGATTTAAACTGATGCTTGGCGACAATTTGCATATTTATTCGTATAAATAAAACGAGTATTAAAAGCAACTTGCGCGACAGCGGCCAAAAGATACAAAGTTGGACTAACAGACTGAGATACGGATAGACAGACAGACAGACAGACAGACAGACAGACAGACAGATGGGGGGAGCGGGCAAGGGGCGAGCAGAGCGACAGGCATGAACAAACGAAACGTTTATCTTCATTAAAGGAGGTAATTAATTTTGAAATCGAAAGAACAACCGAGTGGCAAGTGGCAACTTGATTTATTTGGTTTATTGTGCGACGCAGTGGCATTCAACGATGAAGTACGGGGGGAACTGCATGGGGCAACGTCATCCGGGGCCTTCGGGAGGAGTACGTACTGCCTACGACTGAGACTCTGCTGTGCTCTATATGCGAGGTTCCTTTCAACAGTTTGTTCTTTTCTCAACCTTTCAATGCAAATTTTATGTTCTTCTAGTTGAATGAACAACAACTCAAAGGACTTTTCCGAAATGCTGCACTAAATTTGGCAGCAGTTGAACTATAACCTGTATCCTAATCCCTGAAAGCCAACTCTGACGGATCGAAATATATTTATTTTACACAACTTAAGCTGGACTTAGAGCGGACTAAACTCAATTTAAGCTGGCCTTCGAGGTGACTAAACAACAATGCTTTCTAAACTAAACCTTACACAAAAAATAAACAGAAAGTCGTTTGATTTTAAAAGACAGGAACCTTTATAATAGCTAAGGTTAATCTAAATTACATTACTTCTGATACTAAATTTTGACCTAAATGAACATTAAGACATAGCTTCAAAAAATCCTTCGACTGGAGTGGAAATGGATGGTCAGGGCTTCGAAAAATCTATCCACAAGTGTGGAAAATGGACGAAAACTGTTTCATAAAGCTCTCTTTGTTTTTCATTTTCATACTTCATTAAGTCATTGCAAGGAAAGTTTTGAATTGTACAGATTCTACAAGATCTAACCTTGGGTGTTTGAAGGGTGTCTGTTTCACCAATTATCCACCCCTAAGGATGGGATAACTGGGAAATCGTTGCACAATTTCGAAAGACAAACGCAATGCAATAAAATAGAATTTACAGAACAGGTATGCTTAGTTCTAAGCTATAATTTCAGGTTGATTGTTAGCATTCAAGGAAACCTTGTAAGCATATATGTAAGTAATTTCCTTGGCATGCATTATAGTATGTGCATACATATGTCCATTCCCATTCCCATTCCCACTTGTAATTCAAATTGCACGCGACATTTTAATAACTCTACTCTGATTCTTGGCTAATTATGGGATTTTTGGCTTGGCAAGTGCGCCCCATTCCGGCTCCGGCTCCGGCTCCGGCTCCCATTCCGGCTGGGGATCTGCCTCTGGTACCAGCTACTGGCTCTGATTCTGGTTCTGGGTAATTGTGAACGCCAACACGCAAACTGACAGCTGGGACAAGTACATGACATGGGCGGGTCTTTTGATCAACATGTAACATGTAAATGTTGACTATGGGCCCAGGGGGAGAGCGCTCGGGCCAAATGAGATGGCAGATTTGCAGCGGGAATGATGGGAGGATGCCTACCTTTAGTATCCTTGTTGCCGTAGTTGAGCGCTCGAGAGAAATGGTCATCCACGACGCTGGCCGTGTCGCCCGAGTAGTTGGTGAATACAACGCAGGTGGCCGACAAATATTGAGCGCGTCCTTGGGTACTGTGGCCAACGCCTCCACCTCCGCCTCCGCCGCCACCGCCGCCGCTGCTGCTGCTGGCGTCCAGAGGCAGCTCTTTGGACATGGCGCCCGTGACGGAGGAGACGCCCGTTGAGGACGCTCCCGCCGGACCGTGCAGCGAATGCGGGTGGGAGTGCGGATGGCGCGGCGAGTCCGGGCCGGAGGAGCAGGATGATTCATTATGATGATGCTGTTGGGAGCCCACCAGGCGCGCTGCAATTGAATCCAATGCAACAATCAAATTAGTAATGACAACAATTGAATAAAACAGACAGAGAGAGAGAGAGAGGGAAAGAGAGAGGGGGGGCGGAGAGGTGCGAAGTTCATCGCATAGTTGCATGTTGTGAGTTGCATTTCCGTAATAAAATATGATATAATTTATTAAATGTTAACTCGTTGGAATGTCGGCGAGCAATCTCAAAAATGTGCAAATTAATTAGCTTGCTTGTCGCTCTCTCTCTCTCTCTCTCTCTCACTCACTCTCTCGCTCACTCTCTCACTCTCACTCTATTCTTAGCAACATTAAAACGGCAGCACATTCCAACCATGGCCAACAATCGATCTTCGATGCTGACAGCAGCAATGTGAACACATACTTATTTTCATTGAGTTCATTTGTAACTGAGGTAAACATAATAAATAATTTTTAAGCAACCATATGTATGATATACGTACTCACACATATACATATATATATGTTGTTACTCTCGATAGTATCGATGCCTGTCAGCACGAATTGTTTATTAATGATACTGTTCATAAATTGAGGCTGACAAACTCAGTTGATATGCTTAAAGAAGGAAAATACAATTGAAAATATAATTATGTGCTCGCATAAAAAACTATTTCGATTTAAGTAGATGTAGAACTCGGTTTGAAAAACATTATTTTGAAAAAGATTATATAGGGTTTGCGAAATGTCTGTCCATATGAATGCAGTTCTTTTCCACACCAAACTTGGTACACATGTTGGTGTATACCCAGAGTTTTTAAATTGTCAAGATCACTCACTCACCCTTCCCCGCAATTCGGCGGAAGACTATATATTCAAAATATGATTTTCAGCTAGAGTCACAAAATTTGACATACAGACTAATGTTGACCTTCTTGAAAAATCTGCATTTAAAATGTACTTTTAACGCTATAAACTGAGCGTAATTAGAGCTATATCTGGTGAAGAACAACAGCAGTTTAAAAACGGAATATACTTTATAAATATTTTGCTATTTTCAATAAATATTTTACTCTTTTTATACCCTAGCAGGGTATTATAATTTTGTCTGGAAATGTGTAATGTACTGAAGGAGACACTTACGACCCAACAAAGTATATATATTCTGAATCAGCATGAATAGCCGAGTCGATATAGCGATGTCCGTCTCTCCGTCTGTCCGTCTGTTGCGAACTAGTCTCTCAGTTTTGAAGTTATCGTAATGAAACTTGGCACAGACCCTTCTTTATACTGCAGGCAGATCGGACCACTATAACATATCGCTGTCATAGGAATGATCGGTTAACAAATATGTTTTTGTATGAAAAACTTTTTTGGTAATTAAGATATCCTTACCAAACTTTCCCAGAGTCTCTAGAGAGTTTATACAATCTGACCAAATTTGGGCCAAAATCGGGCCACTATATCACTATATAAAACTTTTTGCTTATACAAATATTTCATCCAAACTTAGTGAGAGTTTTATAATACTTCAAATAGTTTCCTATAATTTTATCTAAATCGGACCACATAGGAGCAATGTGACGAAAATTGAGATTTGTATAAAAACATTGCTGCTAGGGTATATTAGCTTCGGCACTCCGAAGATAGCCGTTCTTTCCTGTTTTTTTTTTAATATATCGATATAACTATTATTGCACTTAATATTAAATAAAAGATCTAATTTTCAGTCCTAATAAGAGCTGTTCTTTCCAAATGTTATAGCCTGTTCCCATTTTAAATTTCCATAAAATCCTTTAAAATCAAAATTGTTATTTCATCCGAATTCCGAAAATCGATTGAATATTATTCGGTTTGAAAAGTGTTAACCTTAATTCAGTGGAAGCTTAAACTAAATCAAAATCTATTTTCGCAGATACAATTGGCACAAATGTGCTAAAAACAGAAAATAAATAAAACGGTGCTATGAGTTTCGGGTACATGGATAATTTCAATCTTGATTGGAAGAGTGCTCAACTGTTGTAATTAAACAAATCATGGCTGCAAATGAAACAAGTTTGTCTGCGATTTGGTTTACGGTACGAACCAATGTGTCTACTTGCGGTTCGGTTCGCTAACCTAACTTTAGTTATCCCTGAAGCCAGGTTGTGCGGCAAAAGCTAATTCCGAAAGTAATAGTTTCTACTTTAATTGATATCATCTTTAAAAAGTAATAATGAATTTTGGTTTTTCTTTATCCTGAACCGAACCTTTTTCGAACAAGTAATGCTTTGGTTCATCTTATTTTTGGATATCTGTTTCCGCCTACGAACCAAACAGTGTTGGAAAAAAGATGGAACTGCAGGCACGAACCGGTTCGGTACAGAACCGGTTTGCAGCTTTGGGATAAATAGACTTACCTTCAGCTTCGCTGCGCGGCACAATGAGATCCTCTTCTTTGGTTTGATGCGTGCGGCTGTGGATGCCGTGGCCCACTCCAGAGGCGGCGCCGCTGAGCGCAGGACTCATGCCAAGGCCGCCGCTGGCGGCGCTGCTGCCGCCGGGTACATTGTTGCCCAGTAGGCCGCTGGGCGCACCACTGCCAACGCCGACGCCGACGCCGACGCCGACGCCAACGCCAACGCCGCCCACTGCGCCCAGCTGCAGGCCGGAGGAGGAGGCTTGATTGGCCACCGCCGCGACGGCTGCGGCCGCTGAGTTGTGGGCGGCGGCGGCAACGGCCGCTGCGGCCGCATTGGCGCTCACCGAGGGCGGCAGGATGGGGCTGCAGGGCGAGTGGGAGCTGCCCGAGGCGCTCGAGGAGGCGGCCAGCTGCACGCCCGAGGACGAGTACAGATCCTGGTTGAACTGCAATATATAGAAGACAGCATTAAATGCAGGCCAAGTCAGTGGGTGGCTGGGTTGTTGTCGGAAGGGAGGTGGGCTGGGGCTGGCTTGAAATGAGTTATGGGCACGTTGCTGCAAATTGAAAATGACACAATACGAAATTTATGTTGATGGAAAATGCAGTGAGGCTATTAAATTTACGAGCGTTCGCATATTGTCACGCAGTTGCCACGGCAAAGTGGGGCAGGGCCAGCGGGGCTCAGCGGCGGCGGTGCGGTGCGGGGGCCTCAACTCATTTTGGGGTAGAGGTCGCCGTTGGCAGGGCGATAATCACGCCACAATCTTCAAGCTTGGCGACGTGTCAAACATAATGCGGCGCTCGGGACAATTTATGACCCCGTCCCTGGCACCTATCCGCCCCGCACCCGCCCCCGCGCCGCCTGCCTCTTGGTCTTTAATGAGCCCATTAGCGCGAGCGTTCTATAAGTGGCCGATAACCCTAAGGGAGGTGGGCAGAGGCGCTGCCCGTCTCGCCACATTTAGCGGGCAAACGCTTCTAAATTTAAAGCGGCCCCTCCCACCCCCGCCGAACGCCGTGGCGCACGCCAATTATGAGGCTGCCAGGGGTTAATAATGGGTTAACCAGCACGATCCATTTGAAAAGTGCAGCGCGCATCGACAGCTCGATGCCTCGGCCATGATTTATGTGCAGCAACAATGCCACGCCTGGCGTGGGTGTGCGCTGCGTATCTCATAGATACATTCCGCAGCAGCAGCAACGCCAGCAGTCGCAGCAGCTGGTACTCTCAGTTAAAGCTGCGGCTTGTTTACAAAGTCTTAATTTGTATCCCCAAGTGCTTGGCAACCTAATTAGGCATTGCAAAAGCGCCAAGTCATTGCCGAGCTGCTGAACTGCAAGACAAATGTATCTGACGCTGCTGCCTCTGCAACTGTGTGTATCTGCATCTGTCAATCGGTTTAAGCACATAATCAATATGTTGCCGCGGCGGCTTATCGGCCAACACGATCGCTGCACAGCCGCAGCCAAGTGCAGTAGCTGATGTGCGAACAATGCGCAAAAGATACAAAAGTATCTGCAAGCCTGCGACTGCGACAGCGACTGCGACGGCGACGGCGACTGCGACAGCGACAGCGGTTGCGACAGCGGCTGCAGTTGTAGTTGCTGTTATTAGCTGCAGCGATATTTCGATTATGCTGAGCGATCAGTTGGAAACTCACACGGCATAAATCACCAGGCCGGGCAGACGAATCTGCGACATCTTGAGTCGAACTTTGTAGCCTTTTTGTTTTCTATACTCTGTTTCCAAAAGGAAAAGCGAGTCTATTGGCTTTGTGCCATGTCCAATCAGTTGCAGTCTATTCGTTATTCGTTATGCGTGTTTAAAGTATCTTGCCTAGTTTGTACGTATCTTCAGATTCTTTGTCATGCCAGCAAAATTCCTATATCTTCCGCATTTATAAAGCTAGACTGCCGAAATTTGGTATCAGAGCTACTGATGAACTCCCCAAAAGCCGGAAATACAAAAATGTTCTACACGCCCAATGCCGCCGCTGAAAATGAGGTTAGAAAACCTACACCACTGACAATCTTAAGCCTAGAGACTTCAAATTTGGTATATGAAATGCTGTTATGCTTATTTAAAGATGAGAATGCACAAACGTTCACCACACCAAATTCCGTCCCCGAAAATCAAAATAATCAATTGTCTGCCACAATCTTAGAACTAAGTAGATACAATTAATTTGGTATTATAACTTCTGGAACTCTTTGCAAGTTTTGACAAGGGCTTGGAACTACACTGTAAACAGAGTATCTAGCAGTCGGGAGCTGGCACGTGGCGTGCTCTGCTGGTTTTGTTTTCTGTAGGCTGTGCGCTGCCGGGTCCGCCTGGGTTATCTGATCAGAGCCTGGAGTCGCTCTCCGTTTTGATCTGCTCGGCAAGAACTAATGGCGATACACACAATAAATTAAGAGAAAGGGAAACGGGCACACAGGCCGCCTTGCAACAAAAACAACTGAAACAGAACGCAAAGTGTCGACGGGACGACAAAACTGTGCTGAGGCTCTGCTCTGCCAGGGAGTTTTGTGGGCAAATAAACCGGTCAGCGGTCGCTGGTCGCCGATCGCCGGTCACCAGGCTGGCTGCTGACTCAATCTGCGACTGGCGACTGGCGATTGCCGATTGGCCGGGAGGAGCAGGGAGCCCTATGCCGAACCCTAAGCCAGGCCAAGCTCAGAGCACAGAGCACAGAGCTTTGTGCTTCGTGCGGCGATCTTGAGTTTATCTGGGCCTGTTTATGGTCATGCAAAAGCATAGAATCAGAATCGTGTCGTATCGGTTACTTACATAAAAGGCCAATTTCGATTTGGTGCCGCGGCCTTGTATAATTGGAACTTGCGACACAAGAATTTCTTTGTGCCAGAGCGACAAGCTCCACGCAGCAAAATGTGAACAGAAGAGACCCAAGTTCCAGACTCATCCTCAGGCTCTGAGTCAGGAGTTAAAGTCAGACCCAGACCCAGACCCAGACCCAGATTCAGATTCAGATTCAGTGTCCCAGCTGCAGCTGAAACCCTTTTGGGCAACTGTGAAGCGCTTCTGGCATCGTGAGAACTTTTCTGTACTTGTCACAAAAAATCACAGAAATCTTCGAAATCAATGTTAGCAAAAATACAAAAAAAAATTCAAGAAAAAACACACAACAAATACGCAAACAAAGCGATATTTACTGGCGGAATTCCTTGAATCTTGGGGCCACGTTCACATCCAACAAAAACCATTTGCGTTTTGCGTGAATTCTTATGATTTGTTAGCCCGATTTGATTCGAGCCCAGTTTTCAAGGTAAACAAATTGGCGGGGCGCTGCAACTTGAAATGTGCGTGTTTATTTCTAATTATATGTAATTAATATGCACATTTAATGAACTGATTATAATTAACTGAAAGTCACATAAATGCTATCTTTAATCCATTAACAAAAGTCCCAGTAAATTATTTGAAATCAGCGTTTGGAATTTCACTATTATCTTGAACTATTTAGGCATATATTGTTGCTAATTTAGGGTCAGTGAAATATGTATTTCAGGCCTGTTCCCATTTCCGTGTACTTTTCATTCCAAAGAATTGCGTTTTTGAATAAACAACAATCATTTTTGCTCGAAATGTTTACATTCAACTGCCTTAAAGGGAAAACTTTTCAAACTATGTACATCTCTCTAATTCATAACATATTGAATGTTATTAATTTTCTTGTATTCTATCACTTTCTGCACCTCCCGAAAAAGGTCACAATATGATTCCTTGCTAACAATATTCATTGAATACATATAAGCTAATATTAATTCATTATATTCCTAAGATTATTGTTAATCCCAAACGAAAATAAATACATTCCGACCTATTAAGGCTTTTCATTTTAGTTGAATTTAATTTCTCTTAAAATTTCCACAATTCCAATCTTGAGATTGTGATTTCCACCCTAAATCCAGGTAAAATCTTGTCAATTGCAAAAATGAAAACATTTAAGAGAAATTCACTTCCGCAACATCTTTTTGAAAGTGGAAACCGAAACCTGTCCATTTATTTGTTTTAATAACAACCATATATAGTCAATTATTATGCTCTTGAAGGATCTTTAACACTTTATGACCGTGTTCATCACATAACTTTCTCCCAGATAGATTTTATGATTGCTATGATCTTTCAGGTTTTTGTTTGTGACTAAATTAAATTAACAGCAAACATCTTAAACAAAAGACATAATCCGCTCGTAAGCATGACAACAATTTCAAATTTTTCCAGATAGAGCATTAATAATTTAGCCATCTATTCAAAATCCTGCGATCTGCCACAGCTTTTGCTAGCGGAATACTATGGCAGGACATCTTAATAGCATGGAATATCATTCAGGGAAATTACATTAATATTCTTCATAACTGAGAGAATATTTAGGTCTCTCCTGATAAATTCCTCACAAGAGAAGAGTTCCCGACGAAAGATCTCATAGTATATAGTAGTATCATCATAACAAACTTCTGATGCATCACCATACATGAAAGAAGGAAAGATATCATCTCCAGAAATATTATTAATTAGAGATTAATATTTCTTTCAATATGCTTAATGTTATCCGAACCATTTGAAGATATTATAATTAAGACATTTGATTTAAACAATGCCTTTAATGCGAGACTATCACTTAGGAAATTATCTAATCAGCATTGGCAGAAAAATGCATCACAGCGTTCACCAGAAGGCAGCAAGTCTCTATAACTTTGATGATACTTGATTAGGAAGCTATCTATGCTTGTGAATTTAACTAGTGTGTTCAGGAATTGAATATATCAAAAAATATATGACAGACACATACAGTCATGGACAAAATAATAGAAACGACAGGCGCATTCACAATTGAAACCAAATCTTTCAGTTAAAAGTAAATATAAAAGCCTTTGATGCTTAAAAATTTATTTTCCTGGCTTTAAGCCAGCCGTTTCCATTATTTTTTCCAGGCCTAAGAAATTAATTGTTATTATATTAAGTTCTTTGAATATTATTGCTAAAAATGAAAAAATTAAGATAATAAAAAAATAAATATTATTATTTTGTTATATTTTGATACATGACTGTGAACAATTTAAATAAAAATGATGAAACTTGAAAGAAAAAAATGTTCAGCGAACAACATGTTGAGAAAAAGGAAAAGATAATCCGTTTCTATTATTTTTTCCATAACTGTCTATATAGCTTCACTTGAAGCGAATCAAAGGGGGTTCTTGGTGAGTTCTTGGTGAGGTTAAAGGAAGATGAATAAACTTACCCTCTCATATTGATAAAACGAACGACTTGGTCCTGCGCGCCCATACAGATATGGATAATAGGCACCGTACATTACTTCTGGGCAGGACACTGCCATCGTCGCTGTTGCAGTTGCAGTTCGCGCCCAAGTCGAAGCCCGATGTCTCGATAGAGAGTTGCACACAGAATACACACACACGCACACACACGCACACACAAGTATTGGAAATGATCTGGGCACTCACACACACTCGCACATGATGTGCCACACAGTAATCACAGTTTTCCCGTGAGCTTTTCCACAATATTAGCACTGTTTGGAAAATTGCCGTTGGCTGTTTGCTGTTTTTGGAATCGCCAACAGAGCGGCCTGCGCCTGCGCCTGCGCCTGCCCCTGAGCCCCTCAGCCTCGGCCTGGGCCTGGCTCCAAGCTCTGGGCCAACAAATGATATATAGTATAAAAACGATTTTCAAAACCGGCGGCCAATGGAGTAAAGTGGAGTAATTATAAAACCGGCTCGGCTCGGACTCAAGCTGCAGTGGCGTGTTTTGTTATTGTTTTTTGTTTGTTTGTTCGTTTGTTTGTTTGCTGCTGCTGACTTGGCAATGGCGAATTCCAGGAATGAAAACTCCGCTCGGCTAATTATATTTACATATTGTAAAACACCATCGCGTTTGTATCAAGAGCTTTAATTACTTTTCGTTTCGTCTTCTATATCTTTGTTTTTTGTTTAAATGTTGTTAAAGTTGTTATTGCGGCTTGTTTTCTTTTATTTGTTTCGCTATGCGATTTTCTTTTGTTTGCTGCACAAACTTCTTTCTATGAATTTTCCTTGTTTTTCTTCTTTTTTTTAAACGCTGCTCTTCAACTTTCTTCACTCGCTTTGCTTTGGTTTTATGCGCAGGCAATTGCAATTATCATTTCCACATTGTTGACTCCTGTTAGTTGTTGTTGTTGTTGTTGTTGTTGTTGGCTGTTGCTATTGTTATATTATTGTTATTGTTGCATCCATTATATGGGGCCGATCCCTTGTCCGCGTTTCCGTTGAAAATGGCTAACTGTGGAAAGACGCAGAAAAAAGCAGTAAATTAAAGAAAGCATTAAAATTGTTGTCTGTGTCAAAATAAAAGTTCCTACACATAATTAGTAATTGTAATTGTAATTGAAATTCTAGCTTGAGAAAAGCTCTCCCATTGTGAAAACAACAACACTATTACATAAGTATTTATTATCTCTAGAGATTTTTGATTGTCGACAGAACCTTAAGATATTTTTCACAGTCGAAGCTTTAAATCGAACTTTAAACTATTTTTGATTTGAATGTGGTTTTTAGCGCAATCTTAGATTTAAATAAATAATGTTATTTATATATTTAAAAACTATACTTAAAAGTATATGACAAGTTTGCATTAGAATGGCTGCCAGGACCTTCAGCTGGATAACATTTTAGTGCGTACTTAATTACTAAATTAATTACTTAATTACATTTTTAAATTGTTGTATATCGTTGTAAATCCGAGATTTTTCTTTTTACAATCACATTAGATATAAATATAGTTTATAAGCTGCAAATTTTAGGTACAACTGGGTTTCGAACCCGAAGCTTTGTGTGACAGCAGCTAGCACTAAAATAAGCACTAAAACCGTTTAAAAATCAGATGTGTCAGAAAAATGAGTTTTGAATTGGTTTTAAAACTCGAAAGATCTCAAACAAGACAACGCTAGGAAAGTTTTTGATATAAAACCAATCTTAGTAGGGAAAATAATACTATTATTCTGTGTAATCTGCATTCATATTAATTAGCATTTTATTTGATTAAGTTATTAATTCCAACTTTAACAATAACTCGAGTCAAATCTTGCACTCATTTTCAGCAACCCAACGATAAAGATTCCAACATAATTGACATATGAAAACATGAGAACTTGTTTTAAATTGACTAGAGATTGCTTAAGATGGTATTTTTAAATTGGAAGATTCTAAAAATTTCATTAATTTCATTATAATACAGGGCCAAATTAGTTAGCGAAGTGTTTTTACCAAAAAGAACAAACCAAATAAGCACAAATATTTAGAAACATTATTTTTGTATGCTGAAAAGCATGCTATGGAGTGGTAAGACCTAGCGAAATCCAAATCTCTATAGATCCTTATTCCCTGTATATTAATCCTTACTAGTAGTTTCTTAAGTTGTCTACGCAGTCGACCAAATTCTAGCAACAATACAAGTAAAATATGTTATCAATTCTAATAGTCTAATGTGAGCTTAAATAGAATGTCTGCTAAGCTATGTCTGTGTATATTATGTCACATTTAACACGTTTTATTGGCGATATATCCAACAGATTTTAAATTTTTAATAAATGCTGCGAGAGATGAGAAATGAGATTAGTCAAATACCTTTCGAATGGTATTTAAATGATCAAAAAAGGTGCAATATTAAAGGCGTAAAAGGAAACATAAGATTCATGTTTGCCTCTTAATGTGTAGATTAACTGCACGATAAATTTACCGTCCGCTTTTCATGTGGCTGTGGCTGCAAAGATTGCAAAGTCCCAAGAAACTTCGTCTACGTTTCATTTATTTTCCTTGAGGATCAGTTTTTAAAGTGCAATGAATGTTTTGTAACCTATACGTATTTAGCCAGCCTTGCCGGATCTTTCATTTGGTGTTGCCAACCTATTGAGATTACACTATCATTAACTTCAGAAAAATGTATCTTACTGGCCATAAAAACTAGCGGCCGTATTCCTAATAGAACCTCTTTACTTTTAATAAAGAAACGCTATCCAATTTCACACATTCTAAGTTCAACTTGAAGATATCATTATGATACACTTATGTTATCCGAGAATAGAATGTGATATGGCTCTGTCGAAACTGTTTATTTCCTTTAGAATTTACAAGGACTACGGACCAATTTTTAAGTATACTTATATATATACATATATATATTTGATAATCAAGTTTCAGTCATTCAAAATGCCGCAAAAGTTGTTGTTTTCAAAAAATATATATGTCTATCTATAACATACACATTTAGTATAAATACCGCTATTTAAATGTCCTTTAATTCAACAACATTTCTTAATACTTAATGTCAATTTTAAGCTAAATTAATCCAGAACATTAAGTGAGAATTCTCGACCACAATTTCAGTTACAATGGCCAAAAACTGACATAAATAAAGTAGCATTGTTTATATAAGAAAGATTTATTTATTTATTTATTACGAGTTCCTACACATATATAAAAATAATAATACTGTCAATTGTTTAGATAAGTACATAGATGTCTAATGTTTTTAGTCCACTTAACTAAGAGCATCAAAGCAATATAATATTTATTATGGCAGCCATTACTATCCTCATCAAACCAATTTTAAGTGTGGAATCTATAAAAGTATGTATAGATAAATATAATTATCTTTGTTCTACTCGTATGAAAAACCTCTACTATAACTCTTCAAATTGTCAAATGTTAAAACTGCTTTGAGTACTATTCTTTTCGTTCTTTTCAATATAATTGCTTTTTGAGATCTACATATGTAGAACTCTTTGAGTAAAAGATGTTATATCTGAAGTTTGATATTTGTATTATACATTTACAGATTAGTTGGATAAGTATATATTTATAGATATATTTATTCAGGCAAAGTTAGACGATAACATTTATTAATTGTGCCTCGATCAGATAAATATAAAACCAAATATTGAAAAACATATTTCGAAAACATTCCACTCATTTTAATCTAGTCCTTAACTTTAAGCCCTGTCCTTAAAACTACAAACTTTCGCACATTGTAAGCGTTTATCTTTGAATAGTCAGATTTCATTTCATATTCATGTGGTAGAACTAAATTTGGGTTTCTCTTATTGAAGACAGCGAGTGACTTTGAAAGTTGCAATGTATTTCATCTACATGGAAAATATTTGCAATGAGGTTACAAATTCCAGCATGCAATGGTTTCTATATTGACATATTACATGATACTTGATCGATTTATTGTCTCTGTTGCATTGCAATAATATATTTTATAAGGCATAAGATTTTTCAACTCCGGTAAACAAAATCAGCTGGATACACAAAATTAGTATTTAATGGACAACAGTACCAAGGTATTATACTAATTGTATTATTATTATTATTATGTGTATCAGAATCAGAAATCAAGGCATTCAGCAAATGAAATCATAAATTCAAATTCTATTCAAAGTGCTTTTAATGTTTGTAACCAAGGAACTGGTTATTATCGCCCTGCCAACTTATTGATAAGGTGCTGCCCACTAATTGAAGTTGGCGTTGCCAACTAGAAAATACATGTAAGCGGGTGTTTGAGTTAGGGCTGCGTTATCGGGTATCAGTTCGGTGGTGGAAGTCGATATCAGCAGAAGTATCGATATCAGCAGTCGGAGCGGATCGTCGTCAGTTCGTAATAATCAAAGGTTGTCGGCAGCCGAAAACGTCGGTCAAGAAGCTGTTCTGCTGTTCGGAGGATAAGCCCTATCAAGCTGCCTAAAATGATCATTACACGCTGTATTAGCACTTCATTACATTAACTATAATTAAACTCACAAAAACACAATAAAGTATTGGTTAATCTATATTTAACCTTACATACATCTACATGGAAACTACTATATTAATATGTATATTATTATCCATGGTAAAGTTTGGTAGATTTCAGCCTTCTTGTGAACAATTGCATATTGTTAGATCCAGATTGATCTGCTTACCATGGAGAGTCTTTAATTCATAATCCAATTCAGCCAAATTGTTTCTGTTTTGTAGACTGCTTTTGTTTAATATGATTAATGCACTTGAACAATAAACAGCAATAATATATTATATTTTTATTTGCATTGTACACTCGAATGTTGAGTAAACATTTCGCTTTGTTGGATTCACAATATGGATAAATTGAAAGAGACTCTGACGTTTTAATGCCGTCGTAAAAACACGCGATTTGCGTTTCGCTTGCAGTTAATTTAAATAGTAATTAAATTGATAAGCGCCGGAATTTGCACGTGAATTTTTAAAATTTTAACGCTGCTTGTATGGCTGCACCCGGTAGCGACGGGCGGGGCAACGGGGGGCGCGTAGCACCGCTGCGAGAATCGAAAGCGAAGCCTTATACACAAAAAAACATTTGCTCGCGCACTCAATGAAAATATTTTCGCTAAATCCACAAATGCCAAATTCCATAAATTCTTGCGAGTTGGCAACGCGGTGCGAAGGTGGCGGCGATGACAACAACAGCGACGGTGACGAGAGACGGAAGACGGCAGGCGGGAGACAACGACCGATGCTCACATTCCCAACAATAGTTTACGTTACGTATGCGGACAACAGCGGCAGCATCTTGAGCTTGAACTGAAGGCGCAATTGCATTAATGGCGGATAAATCTTTTAATTGCAAACCGCGTGCACTCAATATGAATATGTATGCACTTGCTGCGATCGCTCACTGCGACTGGAACTGAGTACGCGAGCGGAACCGCCGCTGCCGCTCAATTGGAAGGGAGAAAACAAACTGGCTGGCTGTGTGCTGCTGTCGCTTACTCGCTGTTGCAGTCGCGACGGCAGCAGCGGCGCAGCAGAAGCGCAAACAAAATGGCATTTCAAGCAGCTGCCGTCTCGCTTGCCGCTGGCAACGCGTGCGTGAGTCAGAGTGCGACAACTAGTCTATGCTGTGCGCTAACACACAGCGCCGCCCACATTGTCCATGTGTGTGTGCCATTATACGTGCAGGCTTTGTTGTTGTTGCTACTGCTATTGTTGTTGCACGGTGTCTGAACTAACGATGCCGCGGTGTGAAAATAAAATGGAGTGCGTCTCAATTGTGTCTTGAAGTAGACGGACTCGTATAGCAGCAAATATTTGCTCCTGCCCGCCCTGTACACTCCTCTTACTGCTCTTCTCTTCTGCTCTGCTCTGTTCTGTTCTGTTCTGTTATGGTCAGTTCTCTGCCGCGGCATATTGCTCAGTTGCCTGATTTTAAAGTTCCTTTGCCGATAGCAGAGGCCACGCCACGCACAGTTGCTGTGCAACACGTACACGCACACAGATTGAAAGGAATTCGTATTCGTCCTTTTGTTTGGCCGAAAAGTATTTGCCAACTGTGTCAACAGTGTTCCAGTTGGACACAACGTGACGTATCCTACGTACTCGCATTGATAATAATCTGATTGAGACTGAATAAAATTTATTGTGTTCTCGTTTGTTGACAAGCTGTGCACAGCGATAACTTCAATATGTCAACGCTTCCCTTTCCAGTGTACCCAGTACTTACTATCTTTATCATGCTCAAGGATGCCACATTACTCAAATTGCCTTATAATGAACTTTACCTCTTAATCAGTGGCCAGCACTGGCGAGCCTAGAGGACTTTTTAATCATATCAATCATAACTTGAATTGTTTATTCATAGATTGAAACCAAACGTATTCTAACGATTTCCAAGGAATATCAGTTTTTTAATGAGACTCGCATATTTTTATGCACAAAGTATGTAAAGTATGTATAATTGTCCATATAACCGATTGTTGACTTTTGATATCTCATCTTATTTGTTTCATCTTAAAAACAAGCCGAATGCCATAATTAACACATCCAATAAGAAAGTACGTTAAACTATTCTGTTTAATGATTCTTTGGGGTATAATAGATCCTATACGTCGCAATATAATACAAGTATTTCACTTTTCTTTACTTCAAGACCCTTAAATCAAAAGAATACAATAAAAGCGTTAAAGGTTTTCAATTACAGAAAAGAAAACAATCTTTCAATTTCGAAATGAAACAGTGAACTAATATACTAATAAAATATATTTAATATATCCAGTATTATCTCAAAATAGGTTTGCATTTATTAGATAAATTGTATTTTATTTTAAAGCCCATTTAAGCAATAATTGAAGAAACCGAGGTACTTGGATATTAGTACTATGAACTAGGTACTAACATATTAGAGAACAAGAATTATAAACGATTTAAGGCTATTATAATAAACAATATACAAACTATACGAAAGGATAAGAAATATTTGAACGTATGTAATTACTAAATTATTAAATCACATTACATTTCTTAAACAAATAATTGAATTAAATAAATGTAACTGGTTTTTGAGATTTTATTACAAAATTGTGATATGCATTCAAATTTCATATATTTATCTTTATACACAATATAGTATTATTACAGAACACATTCTGTGGTATTGTTTAACCAAAGACCTTATAATAATTATAATAAAGTGTTGTTTAATCAAAGATTTTAACAATGTTAGAGGTTTTTCCTGGTTGTTTATCCTTATAATTTTTGCTGGCAACATATAAATCACAACCGAAAGATAAGATCTCTTGTGATAGTTAAACCAACCTGGAAAATCGTTTAAGATTAGAATCTTTCATTGAATGCTTCATTAAAATTAATTTTCTTATTTTTTTAGTCATTTTAAGAGAATGACATTCTCTAGGAGTAGCTAGAACGAACTGACTGAATAGAATATACACATATATTTAATATGGTAGCAAATATCTCATTACGCCTGAGGTCTGAGTAAAAAGGAGTCATTTTTATGGGTAATGTCATTTAGCTATCTATGAGTATGGTTCAATTTGTTTATCTTCATCAATTTTAATACCTTCATGTGATCTCATCTGCATTACAATAAAACTCAAATTTAACAAAACTAAGAAGACTAAATGTATCTTTAAATCAAAGCCAGAAAACCAGAAAAAATAGGACAGAAAATTTTGTGCCTCAAGGTAACCGAACGAATTTTTGGCAATTGGAAGAAATTATAATGTCAAAAATGTAAAATATCGATATTACGGGGGCGGCTGGTTGTGCTAGTCAAGAATATAGACATATACTTATACAATCTTTAATTTCGTGTAAAAATTAATATCCCTCAGCAAGGAAAGTACATACACAGAAAAATAAACTGAAATTAATTGTTAATCTGACAGTAACACGATAGGATAAACTATTCTAGACTCTATGCAATCAGTATCCTTTTATAAAAAATATGGGTACAGGGTGTAAAAATGTTGTTCATCTAAAACCAATTTCGATTTCTTGTGAAAGCTAAAAGATAAACTGGTTAAATTTTGAATAAATTGTGTTTGGCTTGTATAAAATATAGAGGAACTTGCAAATCACGATGGGGATAACTTTTAAAACTAAATGTTTATAAAACAAGAGACCATTTTTGTACCCATCGCAGCTTCATAGTATTCCAATCCGATCGGATCCGGCATATGTAGTATATGAACTGAGTAGCGAAAAAACTTCTAGATGAAGTTTCATCAAGATAGCTTTCAAATTTATAGATAAGTTTGCCTAGAATCAGAAGTTAATCAACTCGTCTTGTTCAAGAATATATTTTCAGATATTCTTATATACATATATATATTATTATCTATAACGATATTTTCATATAAACTGTTTTAAACTAGTTAATGTGTAATGTGTACCTTGATTTCTCCTTTCGGAATTTCTTAACTACGTATTTTTCTCTATAACGAAGACATTTTGCAGTCTCAATTTAAATTTCTATGCAAATTTTACTTATCTATAACTAAATCTCCTGGATTCTCTTCGAGTTCATTATATAGAAGTTTAACTGTACTATGTATGGGGTCGTAGAGGACCCTTTAAAACCCTGTAAAACTTAAAATTCCTTCATTAAAGATTATAAGCAGGTTACTCTGTTCTGGTCAGCCAGGGGATGTCCGCTTCTGGATATAAAACCCAAATATTTTCAGGGCATCATACGATGCCATATTTGCTTACCAGTGAATTAAAAGTCATTACGCACATAGAAATTACCAAACACACTTGCAAAGATTTATTTCATACGATTTTATAATATTTGACCCTAAGCAGTCTTTACAGTTCTCGTTGTCAAACAACTTTGCAGCATGCAAGCCTTAAGGAAAGAGTATCAACATAAAGGGGTTGTAAGGTCTACTAAAATAAAAATCTTGAGAGTTGACAAATTGTTCACAGTTTGGAAAGTTGGGAGGGAAATTACAAAATTTTCTGCGAATTGAATTCAATTACATAAGTATCATAGATTTTTGTGTGGCAGGCACGTTTAAGGCGTTAACCGTTTGGGATCGCGTGGGAACATTGACGTCTTCCTAATGTTATCCAAGCCAAGATACAGCATGACGACACGCTCCATACCAATGCCGCCGCCAGCGTGCGGTGGACATCCATAGCGGAAGGATTCAATGTAAGCGGCAATTTTCGTGGTATCTGCAAGGCGTAGAAGTAATAACATTAGCTTTATGCTGACCAGACAATGCAGATATTGAGCTACTTACCGATAGCATGGTGTTTGGCACGCTCAATTAAGTACTCTGGATCGTGTATACGTTGCGCGCCCGACAGGATCTCCTCGCCACGCATGAACATATCATACGAGTTGGAATACATGGGATTGTTCGGATCGGGCATTGTGTAGAACGGACGTATCGCCAGCGGGAACTTGTCGAGGATATAGAAGTCAGTATCGTATTTGGCCTTTACCAGACGGCCCAGCAACTTTTCGTTTGGCGTTGACAAATCCTCCTCATCGCCGGTCTCAATGCCAGCCTCGCGCAGCATGGCCACGCCCTCCGAGAACTGCAGTATAAGTGGCGGCTCCAAGAACTTGAACGGCTCAACTTTGTACTGCTGGCCAACGGCCTCGATCTCGCGGCTATACCTGTCGCGCAGGCCCTTAAAAATGGCTGTAAATGTGTTGCCAATCGTGTGCAGCACCTCGTGGTAGTGATATTTGAATGCCATCTCCAAATCAAGACCCACAAACTCAGTTAAATGCCTGTGCGTGTTTGAGTCCTCGGCGCGGAACACAGCGCCCACTGTGAACACCTTATCGAAATCGGCGGCAATGGCCATTTGCTTGTACAGCTGGGGAGACTGGGCCAGATAGGCAGAATCTAAAAAGCGTCACAAATTATAAAATCAATTTCAATTTAAAATATGTATGTTTAGCAAGGACATACCCTTGAAGTAGCTGACGGTGAAGACGTTGGCGCCACCTTCACTAGCAGCGGAAATGATCTTGGGCGTATGGATTTCGGTGAATCCCTTGTCGGTCAGAATATCGCGGAACAAACGACAGACGCCAGCTTCTAGGCGAAAAATGGCCTGATTGGCTGGTGTTCTCAAGTCTAGCACGCGATTGTCTAATCTCGTATCCTGGTTGACGCGAATGTTAAGTCCCTCCGCATCATCTGGATTCTCGGGCCTGGATGCATCCTCAATTTGCAGCGGCAGCTGTGCCTTTGCCTGCGAAATGACAAATATCTGCTCAACGCACAGCTCCAGCTGCTGTTCTGTGCAGGACTCAATCTTGACGGACACTGCCACAGGCTTCGCTTGAATATCAATGATGCTCTCCTTCGGTATGCTGCAATTGAACAATCGATCAATTATGTTTGTTTGTTTTTGGATTAACGCATATGTAAATATATGATTTGACTTACTTGCCGGCAAACTTGATCATCTGCTTGGAAATGATATCGCCCACGGCCAGAATGCATTGCACGGTGCTGCTCTGCTGGCGCAGGACGAGAAAGCATTGTTTGCCCTTGGCGCGCGATGTGTGCACACGCCCGCGCACCCAAATCAGACCCTTGCCCACATGCTGGTTCAGCTCGGTGACCGAGACGAACTCACGCTCGCTGCGCTTATCCTTCGACTGTATCATCTCGGAGAGGCCATAGCGGGACGCAGCATGATCGCCTGCATTATCACCGGCCGCATCGTCGGCGGCAATGGCTTTCTCGGCTTTCTGCTCAGCTTTCTGTAGGGAGAGTAATGTTTGAAGAAATCAAAACACACAAAGCCGTGTTATCAGCATGAGCGAGACAAATGCCACGTCAACACGCCGCTTACCTTGGCCGCTTTCGCCTGCTTCTTGGCGCCCTTCTTTGAGACCTGCTCTCCTCCAGCAGCGGCAGTCGCGCTGGGTACGTTCTCCTTTTCCTCGACCATTTTGGAATGCACAAAATCGGCTGTAAAGTTAAATTCATTTACTGTTTTATAGACACATAAACCGCAATGACTCTGATAAGCAACAGGCGAGAACGGAGGGGGGCACACGCATCCGGCGCTCAACTATTGCGTCATGTATGAACATATGTACATATATATGAACTATATAAATAGACGTTAGACTAGCGTGCACTAATTTTGCATTTGCATTTCAATTAAAAGCTGCCGGTTTTCATTCTGCAGTTCAGTCAACCTTGGCCCCCCTGCCATTTGGAGTGGCTGCCTCCTCCTCTTTGTCTAGTGACGCACACACATAACCTAAATGCACAACCCTTTGGCAACAATTGTCAACGCAGTTGACATTGTACTTATTGATTTTTATTTGCACTTGCACTGCGCTTACCAAAAACTTTTTAGCCTTTTTAATACACAAACGAATTGCACGAGAGTCGGGTACTATTGCAGCATGCTCGGCCGCAATGCAGTCGGTTATATTTAGTTCGTTTTTATGCCTATTATCGATGTAAAATATCGATAGGTGTATCGATATTGCTTATTGATGGAGTGGCGTGTTTACATTTGCCATTTTGTAGGGTGACACATATAAGTAGCAAAAATATCATACCAATTTAAGCAACAATTTTACTTATGTATATTTTAACGAGTATGTTTTTATTGTGGCATATAATTTAAAGAAATCAAGATGTATAATATCGGATATGTTAACACTCATAAATAACAGATATATATAGAAATGTTGACAGCACATCTCACGCTTTTTATTAAAAAGTTGTACAGCCTACTGAAATATACATAAAATGAATAATTTTTGTATTACTTACCACACATATTTATTTAAATTATCATAAACCCTGGGTGACGGTCTTTTATTTAACAAACGAATTCTGGCACGTTCTTGTCCGCATGGTCAGTGAACTCCATACTCGGCCTAAGATTAATCGATACATCGTCAACTCTGACCGCGCAGTCTATCGAGCTGTTGATAAAATTGATGTGTTGTTTTTTTCCACATCGCTAAGAAACATAATTTTCCAGAAAGAACGCTGGCGTGGAGGAAATTTGTTTATCTCTGTCGTTTTTGTGCATAATTCAGGAGGTGAGTGTTTTCGCGGTTCATATAATTTGGGTGGCACGCTTTCTGTGCAAAACAATTACGACGCAGGTCTTTAATGCTTGTATGTTCCCCAATTAATTACTTAAGTGGTCCGATGAGTGAGTCACCAATTTACAATTTCCTTTTGCACAACTGCAGTGGGAAAGTTATCAGGCTTAATATGGACAGTGCATGCAAAAAATTACGATTACTTTTGCCTTCATGAGCATATAGATGCATTGTACAACTGTACCTTACTACATAAATGTATATATATGTATAAGATAAATAATACACATATTCGCATCAATATTTGTTTGTATGTATGCACATCTGTGGCAGGTTTTCGCGTCATATTTACTTTTTTTTACCAATCCCACGCATCTTTTTATCCCGAAATAGACAGTAGTATACTAAAAATACTGGTTTAGTATTTCTGACTGAATTAAATTAGCAAAACAATAACAGATGGGATATAATCGACGCATATTTATGTTCTTATCATTCTGTTTTATGCTTCACAGGTAAATTGCCGTTTATTGTGCTTATCGGACTGAAAGAGCGATAACGATAACGATATGTATGGTGAGTCCAGGTGCACACACTAAATTAACTTCTTTCTTGGGTCTACTTTGCAGAGAATACTCGTATAGTCCCCTTGTAGATATCTGTAGGAACAGATCGTTCAGTTCAGTTGAGTTCAGGCGACAAACTCAACAGCAATGTCGTGGCAAAGTGTCCCCCAATATCCTCAATACCAAGGTTTACTTTATTTCAACTTTTATTTTATTGGTTGATTCATATGGTTTTGCTTCTTGTTTCATTTCGCATGCTTTTGTTCTGTATCCTTTGTATGCCATTTTATTTATATTTGCAACCCATTTGCATTGGTATTGGAAGTTTGCCCGCTCCGGTTTGTCATGTTTGGTTTCTTTGTTACCTTTTGTAGGCTCATTTAAAACATTACGATTGCAAATGTTAACAATCTTTATTGAACTGCAAGGACTTTTATTTATAGTCTCTTTACTGAGTATTCCACTTCTCAATACTTTGTTTTCTTGAAATCGCCTTTTAAGCCTGGTTTTTGTATGCGGTTTTTATTTTGCAGCGATTTCCTTGTTGCGAAATACTAATTGATTGAATGCTCGATAATTTGTGGTTAAAACATTGAACATTTAGTTTGTTATTAACACTTTCAGCTTGAAGTCCGTTTAATCACTGGTCGTGAATATAAGAGTTACAATTATAAATAATATGACCCATGCGGCCTTGCCCAGTCATTATGTGATTTAGATTGGTTAGAACGCAGCTCGAGTTAGAAAAAACTGACTGAGAATAGAGGAACATAAGGCTTACTGCTTTCTTTCTTCGCAACAGGAACTCACATAGAGCTAAAAACAATAAATAACTCCTTACTTACTACTGTAGACTCTCGACAACTGTCATCAAGAAGATAACAAGTTCATTTGGAAGAGTTCATGAGCTAACCCTTCTGCGGAAGTACGGGTATTTACATTTTGTTTAAAATTTCGTGATTCACCATATACTGTACGAATACGCACACAAACCGGTTCGAATCAGCTCTGCGTTCAAGATCTCCCCAAGAATGCTTATAATATTATAAATACAATAAGGAGGATTCAAAATAGCGAAGATATGCAGGCCTGTTCCAAATACTTTTCATTCGGAATAGAATTTCAAAATGGGAAATATGTACACCATTTAAAAATAAATTTCGTTAATTTTTGTTTTGAATATTTTAATGTAAAACTGTCTTATTCATTTTTCTCAAACTGTTTTCTAGGCACTACTTTCAATTGTTTCTATTTGTTATTAGGACTTTGTAGTATGTACTTGATAGATGTTTTTACGAATCTTTAGCAAATACTCATCTACACGTGGAACTCACTAATAGAACATATTATTTTTATAGTCTAGGAGTGCATGAGCAAACCTTTATGGATAGCAAATTAATACTTTACGCTTCTCGCAGATCCAAATCAGCAGTATAACTATGGCGGTGGTTATCCGCAGGGACCGCCACAAGGTGGCTATCCGCAGGGACCGCCGCAAGGTGGTTATCCGCCGTATGGCGGCGCTCAACCGTACCCGCAGGGACCCTACGGCCAGGGTCCCTATGGCCAAGGCCCACCGCCCGGTGGCTACGCTCCCCAGCCGGGTTTTATTCAACCACCACCTGCTGCTGGCTACGGTGCCTACGACGATCCCGAGGGTATGCCCAAGAACTTCTCATTTGACGATCAAAGCATTCGTCGCGGTTTCATACGCAAAGTCTACATTATTCTAATGGTATGTTTCATCCTGCGCATAATGCACGGCTTAAATCATGCTCATCTTGATTATTTTATTACAGGGCCAGCTTGTGGTCACTTTTGGCGCAGTTGCATTGTTTGTATTCCACGAGGGCACTAAGAAATTCGCTCGAGCGAATGGCTGGTTGTTTTGGGTGGCTCTGGGCGTCTTGATTGTGACCATGCTGAGCATGGCCTGCTGCGAGAGTGTGCGCCGCCAGACACCGACCAACTTTATCTTCTTGGGATTGTTTACAGTGGCGCAATCGTTCCTTATGGGGGTATCAGCCAGTCGCTATGCTCCAGTAGAGGTAAGTGGTGCTTTCAAAACGTCAAATTCTCTTATTGATTGCTTGAATATTGCAGGTTCTAATGGCTGTTGGCATAACGGCTGCAGTTTGCCTCGCACTAACCATCTTCGCCATGCAAACCAAGGTCGACTTCACCATGATGGGCGGCATATTACTCGCTTGCATGGTGGTCTTTTTGATATTTGGTATCGTGGCCATATTTGTCAAGGGCAAAATCATAACGCTGGTCTATGCCTCTATTGGGGCTCTGCTGTTCTCCGTGTATCTGATATATGACACACAGCTGATGATGGGCGGCGATCATAAGTACTCGATAAGTCCCGAGGAGTATATATTTGCAGCTCTGAATCTCTATTTGGACGTTATCAACATTTTCATGTACATTCTAACCATCATTGGCGCCTCGCGGGACTAGAACCACGCCTCAAATTAACGGATATTTGGCAAACTTTAATTTCATGTTAATGGGCAATATCTGAAACAAGCTTATTAATATTGCTCCTTACTAAAGTTATATTAATTATTAATTATAAACATAATCTCATTTACAAGTCAGCGAAACGAAAGCGTTTTGGATTTATTATATTGAACTCTTTGGTTGCTAAAATATCATTTATCTGTTTGTACGTTGTGTTGCCAATTTCCTTATAGAGAGAGTATTAATGTTAAGGTGAAATGAGTATGAAATTCTTATGTTGTTATTGTTTATGTCGTTTAATTTGATGTTAAGTATTTCAAAATTTTATTAAGACTCAGCATACCTGATATTGATTGATTGATCTAAACCAAATAATACCACATACAAACAATAAATAGTCGTACACGTATACAATAATCCGTATATACATACATTAATTATATACGTATATATATATATGTGCAGCGTCGCTTGCCGTTATTAATCATTAAATACGTAACGTGTATCAAATGCAAAATTGCAAGGAAACCCCTCCCAATAATCTACACTGTGCAACGACACTGCAGTAAAGTCAACAATAAAGCGAATCTATTTATTTATTAAACTAAGCATTTATCACTTAAGCTCTCTGTAACAACGGAACACGACTGAAAGCTGCCGCGGCCGAGAAAACTCTAAGACAGACCTTTGTAATACTTGTGGGTCTTCCCAGTTGGGGCGTTGGCAGCTGTGCCCCCACTGCATGAAGTGAATGCAACAGTCGACCAGTTAGCTGGCAGCGTTGGATCTGTGAACTTTATGGACGACGCGTAAACACAACCGCTATCAAATTGAGGTTACCTTTTCTTATCTGGCTAGATAAGTGTTAGACTACCAAATATTTTAGAATTTGTGCTACCAACGGCGGCAAACATAGTTGCTTCCAGGTCTGCCAGTTTTATTCGAAAGCTTCGAGCAGTGTGTGTAATTAAAAGCGAGCAACGGCCACATAAAACCATCAATTTCCTATAAGCAGTAAACTCAATACATACCACAAAATGTATCACTACCAACAAGGCAAGTGGCCAAAGCAACAAATGGCAAAAAAGTGTTAAACGTAAAGAGAGATAAGATACTCGTCACATAAGAAAATAAGAGTATATACTCGTGGAGGATTGCTTTTTAAAGCAGCTGTGTACACAGCTAAAAATAATAGTTTAATTTTAACTGGTTACGGATTTTATTTTAAACTTTTAGGAATTTGGATAATTTAACTTTAAAACTGCATGCTATTGATCTAAATATAGATAGGCATTTGTTTTAAAGTACTACATTTATAGCTCAATTTCATGCTTGTTCAACAATATACTATATTAAAATAAAATTATAAAGGGAAAGTACTCGAAAATTTAAACTGATCCGCCCAGTTAGTGTGAGTTTAAACATAACACTAAAAGTATTTCAAAATTAATCACTAAAGCTATGAATTGCGATCTGTTGTTTGTTTTCTGCAAACTCACTTTACACAATTTCACACGGTGAAATGATTTTCTTGCTTATAAGAATGTAACTATACATTTTCTTATCAAATGCACTTTGATAAGACAAGAAGCGTCCAAGTATATGATTCACTGCGCTGTTTATATAATGCTATATACAAATCAATTGTGTATATACATAAATGAATACGCAGGTGTGTCATATCGATATGACGCGATATCAGCAGTTACCAATACCAGTAAGATCAACAAAAATGTTCTACAAATTACTCCTGCCTTTGAGCACCCTTTGCCAGTGGCCGTTATCTGGATCTTTCCGTGTGTTTGTGTGTCTGTGCTGCGATAGCAGGCGGCTAATCTGCAGCTATCTGGCATATGGACAAATGAAAGAGCTCTCAGGCAATTCCCATTAGCCAAACGACTCAGACATCAGCGGCAACAATCCTATACGAGTACAGCCATGAGCAACACACACTTTCAATACGGTTAGGTTCTTCTACAGCTCCAGTCTTTAAACCTTAACCCATGTATATCTCTACCCGCAGGCGACAACAATGGCGTCTACACGGATGCGGAGGCGGACAAGAGTTTCGCATTTGATGATCAGAGCATACGTAAAGGATTCATACGCAAGGTTTATCTGATATTGATGGTGAGTCATCTTTAATTAACGCTTCTCGGTAACTTACTAATCAAAATCTTTCACAGGTGCAACTGCTTATTACCTTTGGCTTTGTCAGCGTATTCACCTTCTCGAAGGCCACGCAGGATTGGGCTATGCAGAATCCGGCACTCTTATGGATAGCCCTGGTAGGTTACAGTTCTGATTTAAAACAGGCCTATTTTAATACCCTTTCTTTTAATGTTTTAGGCAGTGCTCATTGTCACCATGATCTGCATGGCCTGTTGTGAGAGCGTGCGTCGCAAAACGCCGCTAAATTTCATATTTCTGTTCCTCTTCACGCTCGCCGAGTCCTTCCTCTTGGGCATCGTGGCGGGCCAGTACCAGGCCTCCGAGGTGCTCATGGCTGTGGGCATTACAGCAGCTGTTAGCCTCGGCCTAACCATCTTTGCGCTCCAGACGAAGTATGACTTTACCATGTGTGGCGGTGTATTGGTCGCCTGCCTGGTGGTGTTCATCATCTTTGGCATCATTGCCATCTTTATACCCGGCCAAATCATTGGCCTGGTCTATGCATCCTTGGGTGCGCTTCTGTTCTCCGTGTATCTGGTGTACGATACACAGCTGATGCTGGGCGGCAACCACAAGTACTCGATAAGTCCCGAGGAGTACATTTTTGCGGCACTCAATCTCTATTTGGACATTATCAACATCTTTATGTACATACTTACCATCATTGGCTTGGCGCGCAACTAAGTTAAAGTGGACTAGGCTAGCATATCTTTACATCCTTATATATGTGGTTGTCATTGCCAATTTTGTACTATCTAGAAATATTTATTATTATATAACCTAACTGAGATTACGTATCGGAATTGTTCAAGAAATATAGTTACAAGTGACTTGTGTATGTGCAAAAAGCGAATGATTTTGGCGAATATTTGAATGCTCCATGGGTTACAAACTCGCAGCTTGTTGCGACCCTGTTCCACGCAGCGGTGTCCAATTAATTAAAACACACGAAAGGCCGTAATGTAATTATGTCCAATTGAGATTTGGCCGCGTGGCCGAGCTCGACAATTTCTGGGTTGGAAGTGTGCAAGGCCCTCTGATCAGTTGTGCGCGCATTTGATTCGGGTGCAGATCGGTACTATGGATTTCGATGAAGTACTTAAGGAGGTGGGAGCTTTTGGCCTGTATCAGAAGATTATCATATGTTCAGTACTGCTGCCGGCGGCGTTGCCTTGCGCCTTTCACGCCTACAGGTGGGTCGCATCTCTCATAACATACAACCCTCTGCAAGGGTGTTATAATTCTCTCCCGAATGTGTTACGCATTAAAGGAGATGTTTCCGAGCCCACAAACTAGTATATATTCTTGATAAGCATCAATAGACACCGAGTTGAGCAAGTCATGTCCGTTTGTCTATGCAAAATACTAGTCTGAGTCTTAGAGCTATCGTGATGAAACTTGGCATAATGCTTTTTTTACTGCAGGCGGAAACGGTCGGATTACTATATTATATAGATGCAAATGGAACGATCAGTCGACAATTAAAATGCTGTGTGAAAAGCTCTTATGTTTTTCAAGATATCTTTAACAACCTCACTAAATCAAAACTTCTCTATAGTTTTCAGATGTTGATGAAAGTTAATAATATAATAGTATACTCAGAAAATTAAATGCCCTAAACTATAGATGATCGTAATACTTTTGTAGCCAAAGGTAGCTAACCTTATTTTTTTCTTTGAATTTAAGAAATGTATTTCTCAAATTTAGTAAATATTTCTATTTAACAGAAATTATTTCTGGCTTTCAGGGTGAATTTTATCTTAGGGAGATTTTCTGAATTCTATGGCATTTATTTTTCTGGATGTAGTTATGTATTTTCGGCATATCTAATATAGCTCATATTTCTTAATGCATATAAAATGCAAATCGAGGGAGAATATATCCTCGGATTGGAATCTTTCAAGTCTGCAATGCTTTTGTAGTCAGTTGTTTATTGCAGCCACGCCGCAGCACTGGTGTCGTATTCCGGAACTGGAGCCATGGACGCAGGATTATATACAGCTGGTTAAAAATTTAAGCATACCACGTGACAGAGACGGCTCTTACGCAGAATGTTCCATGTTTGCCCGAAACTACACTGAAATGGTGAGTGATATTTCAATCATTTTGAATACTTAAGTAAATGAAATGAGGCTACTTTTACCAAAGATAGTCATACTCTATTAAACGATCTATCTGTTCAATCTAACTTATAAATTAATAAGAATACTATAGGGTATATACTATAGGCTTTTTGTTTTCATTTTGATAAAGATTCTTATTACATTTGTAGAAATTATAATTCCTTATTCAATTATTATTTGTGTAAAACAACATTTTCTTCATTATAGATATGATATGAGATATGACCTTAGCTGTCATATATTTGACTAGGAAATTGAGGTGTTTCTGTTTTACATAGCAAGCAGTTTACTATTGTTTAATTAAGCAGTGTGTAAGCAGTTTACTCACCCGAAGAATTTTTACGCCACATAATAGCTGCTTGACTGAATTTAATTAATTATCCTCAACTATATTAGAATGTCTACAAGACTAATTAAAATTTGATAGATAGAACTTATTGAACTTAAGTTTGTCATAGTTTATTATCTTGCCTCATCCAGCTTGTAGAATTGTTATCTCTTATCTTGAGGACTCAAGAAATATAGAACAATACTTCACTTTTAAACATTGCGTTTTGAATTTTTATCCTGTTTCCTGACGAGGCATACAATTATTCATATTATTATTATACATAGGTGCGATATCTGGAATACCGCACGCCCTATGAGCTGCAAAGGGAGCAGGCATCTCATCTGTTGAAGTTGGATCAGGATGCGGTTGTGCCCTGCCAACACGGCTGGCATTACGACAGATCCATGTACCCCAGCACCGTAGTTCAGGAGGTGCGTCTAGCTCACTCAACTGGGTTGATTTGAATTTAATTGATGCTTTTCTGATTATAGTGGAACCTGGTCTGCGACAGAAGCTTTTACGTCACCTTGGCACTAGTTCTTTTTGGTGTGGGCGGTCTACTGGGAAACTATGTGTTTGGCTATCTGGTCGATCTGTGGGGGCGACGTCCTTCCTTTTACGCCTATTTGTTACTTGAAATAGTTGCGTGTGCGGCCAGCGCCTTTGCCTGGAACTACTATTCCTGGCTGGGGCTACGATTTGTAGTCGGCCTCACAGTACCCGCTATACTGGCCAGTCCCTATGTCCTGGCAATTGAACTTGTGGGTCCCGATCGTCGCGTTTTCTGCACAATCGTATCCAACATTGCCTATTCTCTGGGCCTGGTACTCCTCGCGGTAAGTGTGGTCTCCTAGAGACTTGTTTAAGTGAAAATATATAAATTAAAATTGAGCTTTGAAAATCTTAATATTTATATTATACCCATTAATGGTATCTTTTAACTCGTTAAAGGGCGTGGTCTACTTGGTGCGGGACTGGCGATATCTAACCCTGGCCGTTTCGCTTCCGCTGCTCATGCTTTTCTCCTGCTTCTTTGTGCTACCCGAATCGCCACGCTGGCTAATAGCCGTGGGCCAGCCAAAGCGAGCCGTCCGGATCCTCAAAGTCATGGCGCGTGTGAATGGAGTGCACGTCACTCGGGATTTTGTGGAACGTCTGCATCAGCGACTACTCACAACGCAGCCGGCGGAAACAACGCATTATGGCATACTGGATCTCTTTCGTGGCACAAACATGCGACGCAAAACGCTGATTGTGACCCTGATCTGGTTCGCCAATACCAGCGTCTATGTGGGCCTCAGCTACTATGCACCGGCCCTGGGCGGCGACGAGATCTGGAATTTCTTTCTGGCCGGCGCCGTGGAGCTGCCAACCTATTTGCTACTGTGGCCCGGCCTGAGCTACTTTGGACGCCGCTGGATTCTCTTTATTTCCATGCTGGTCGGCGGCGTGGCCTGTGTGGCCACACTGCTGTATCAGCAGCAGGCGGACGTGATGCTGCTCCTGTACTGCATTGGAAAAATGGGCATATCGTCGGCTTTTGTCGTGCTGCCCCTGCTTGCCTCCGAGCTATACCCGACTGTGGTACGCGGCCTGGGCATGAGCTTCAGCTCCGTGGTGGCTATGACGGGGCCAATAATCATACCGATAATTAACCACATGGTGAGTATAATAATAGCTGAAACGTTCACAATAGTGAGTTGCAAACGGAACTGAGCAAACGAACTTGTTCCATCCTTGTTCTTTTTGATCACTGGTTCACTTTTCCCAAATATTCAAAGTTTTGGTTCTTTTGATTGCAGGGCCAGCAGATGCTGGTGTTGCCACTGATTGTTATGGGAGCGCTGCTTATCGTTGGTGGATTTGCAAGCCTCTTTCTGCCCGAAACGCGTGGCAAGAATCTGCCACAGACCCTGGAGGAGGGCGAGGCGGTACCTCTCAGCTTTCTGCTCTGCTGTTGCGTGGAGAAGAAGCCGCAAAGTAGTCAGAGCCGTAACAGAGCTCTGGGCAAGGTGCTGCCTGAAGAAGCCGCAACGGTTTTCCACAGAGTGGGCTCCGGAGGACCTGCGTCTTGCAAAATAGTCTGCAGTATTTGTAAAAAAGAAATGCGAACATTGTAACTAATAAATGTGGGCATATTATATGTACATATACTAAATTTCTTTGGTAGTCAGTTAGCCACTTCTCATTTATTTGTCAATATTCAGTTAATATTGACAACAAGTCATTTATTCAAAATGTAAAACCATCAGCCTAGAAATATGCCTTGAAATATGTACGGATTGAAAATATATTGGAGCCCCAATGTATGTATTGAATTTTATATTTACTGTGCTAATACATACATAGTTAATTATTATTTTGTATTAAGCATGGTCTAAGATCCAACCAATGGGCATGTCTTGCTTTCACAAGATCTGTGGAGTTGCATTTCTTACAAATAAAGTCTCAAATATGATATAATTTTTCTTAAATTTTGGAAAGAAATCATTGTCAATTACTATATATGTATGTATGTATGGGCTACTATTATAATAGATTTTTTATAATAAGGAAATTTGTATACTTAATATGTAGTGAATATTTTGAATATATGTATCTATAATGGTGTGGCTTAATCGTTTTAGGTAGAAAGCAGGAAAATATATCAAAAATTTGGAATTAACTTAATCTGCGTGTTTACCATTTCATATTTTTATTATCTCATTATCAAACACTCTCAACTAGAAATTTGGTATACTATATAAAAACAAGATAATTCCATTAATTTGTGGGGATGTCACTTTCGTACGTGTCTAAATATCTACACACAAGTACAGTTTATTTACATACATACATACATATGTCTGTAATATGCATACATACATACATATTTATAATTCATTATATTACTATGTTATTGTGAGATTTCATTTGATTACTACATTTCTATTTTGTTTGTATGCATGACAAGAACTGTGTTCAAGTATGAACATGGGACGTATCGGCTTTAAAAAGCTCGCAGGGTATTTATAGTCTAATAAATACAAAATTACTTTTTTGTATTTTATCAAAGAACAAACATAGTATGTTATTAGCAGAATGTGCGAAATCTTGAACTGTAATATTTTCTGCCTAAACAATAATAAATGTAACATATTTCCGATCCTAAGTAGAACATAAGATAGCGTTTTAGATAGATAGGCCATATGTGCATATGTATGTCAAGTAGTTTAGTAGTAAGTTAAGAGAATTTTCTCAATAAAAGAGCAACGGACCGCTCGGTCGCATGAGTACGATCTTAAACGTCGTCTGAGGTATATTATTGTATACAAACTGTAAGGTACAAAGTCCATACACTCAGCGAATGAACGAATTGTAGTTGTAAAGTGCAATTCATCTTATCAACACAGACAGATTGACGGATCACAACAAAGAGTAGAAAAAAATACACTCTAGGCGGAAGTGAAGGCAAAGTACAACATTGGCAGTGGGACAGGTATTTATACAGACACATAAATAAATATACATACATATGTATTTATGTATATGTATGTATTTGTCATCTATATATAAATCTATATAGTATACTTAATTTTACAATACACACAATATCTTATTTTTATTATATCTTACATATGTAAATGCAGTCAAACAAAAAAAGAGAGTCACAAATGTACATACATACATGTATATGTATATGTATGTATATCTACATACATATGTACATATATATCCACATAGATGCATGTACATATGCACATATGTACATAAGTAGCACATATAGTATTAGGTGAGTTCCAAAGTAATCAGGACTGTTTGTAATATATGTATATGTAAATGCATACATACATACATACATACATGTAAATACCTTTCGCTGTAGAAAACTGATTGTAAAGATTAACTACCTTAATTTCGTATAATTTCTGTAAGTGCAGTCAGTGTACGCTTCATGGATCAAACTAAGAAAAACGAGAAAAATGCAAACAATATTTAGCTAGTCTCGCATAATTATGTATGAAATATAAATAAAATGTTTCTCCTAATACTTTGAAACACACCTTATACATGTGTAAGTGTCCATAGAGTGCGTATGTACAATTCATATGTGTGTGCAGCAGTGAGAAACAACGATCACAACAAACAAGAAAAACTGCCTCGACTGGGGCCGATAAACGAAAGACAACAACAGTAAAAGCAGCGACAGATGTCGACAGCAACTCGAAGAAACCCATATGCATTTAAAACATAATGTACTTATCTGTGCGCGTATCTACAGGCATGTATAGGTAGTACACTATGTATATGAATACATATACAAATGTGTGTATATTTATTATATGCTGTGTTTGTGACGCCTTCGCAATTGATTAAAACTACGGAACGTCGGGGGTCGGGCCTCGTTGTCGCTGCTTGAGTTCAGTGCGATCGCAGACATTGTGCAAAACGGTTCGCATAGGCTCCGGGATCGTTCGCTGGAAACTGGAATTGGAAGTGCCAAAGTGCTTCAACAGCTGTTGTATCTGTGTCAAGCCAATTTTGAAGCGTTCAAAAGGGCGTTACCTGAAGCGAAAAGCGCGTTTTGTGACAAGCAATCAATTAAACAAAATACAACAATAGAACAAAATACTCGTTAAAGGCTTGAGGTAGGTCGCGATATGGCATAACAAATGTACACACATTATACATGATTTTTCATTAGCAAATTCCATAATGCCCCTGTTTATGCATCATTTAAAAACAACACAAAATATATACATTTATTCTCATTCAAATATTTTCATTTCAATTATTGGCGGTGTTAACTTGGCTGCGCCTCAAAATATCAGAATGTTGCGTTTTTCATCCATTTTGAAGATATTATACTGTTATGACCCTGTTTTCACCACATGAGCTGTACAGAGATACCACACTTTTAAAATACACATTTCAATGACCGTGTTAAGTTGGCTGCGCTTCACCATTTTTAAAATGACACTGAATTAATTTTCAACCTTTGTATACGTCACATTTTCCACCTATTTTGATTAAATGATTTTGTAATAGGGTTACAGTTACCCATTGTAGTGCCTTGAAGTCCAAAGCTGCACTATCAGCCTTGTCTTTAACGAAAAATGAAGCTGATGTGTAAACCGTTATATTGATGACAAATTAAATTGTTGTTAAATGTGGCGCGTGTTCAGTGCTGATTCTTGCAGTCGATTTGTTATCAGCGGTGCGAAGTGAACTGTTTTGAACTTCATAAGTGCCTTAGCGCTAATTGATAATATGTGTGCTATGTACAAATCGTCCATGTATGTATGTACAAATATACGCCAATCTTAATAAATTTACCACATCGAATCTAAGACGCATTTTTCTTGTTTTGCAACCATTTTTGTTAGTATTTATTACCAGAAGGTTCTCATATATACATACGAGTATCTCTTACCATTTTAAATTCTTGCACCCAAGAAGTAACATTTGTTGATTGCATACTTATCGCTTCAGTAAAAACCGTAACCTTCTAGATGTGTTTACGTGTATTTGGTCTATGTACTTCATATTTACAGTATACAGATAAGAATCAAGCCACCAACAAATTGTATGCCACTTGATATTTTCATAAAAAGAGAAAAATTCGAACTCGCACCACAAACTTCATCACAACAGGTATTATTCGAAAGCAATCATATGGTGACATTATCTCTAAAGAAACACACTTAGGAACAAGCCAAAAACACCATGTATATATGTATTATACTATATATTTTAATATGTATGTGCTACTTATGACTTGACGACACACAAGAGTCCACTAAAAACCCGAATTCATACAAAACAAATCAATTCAAATCTATTTTTAGCTTTATCAATTTGTTTTCTTCGGAGGCTCGACATTACTGCTCTCCCTCCTTTATACTCTCGACAACAGCTATGGATAGCGTAAGGTCGTTTTTTGCCAATCCAAACAAAGAAAACAATCTCGGCAATCAGCAAAATGGCGCTTCGGGACGTTGGACCTCCTGGAACCGGAACATGCAATCGCATTCGGATCCGGGTTCGGTGAATGCGGCTATGGCGGACACGAATCGTCCTGATGCTAAGCGCAAGGATAGTGATAATTACTTCTACATCATGTAAGTTCTATATAACACGAGCTATAGCTAATTTGGTAAAGGGCGGCAGAATGCAGAAGTCATATCATATAATATAACTTGTATATCTTCACAGTAGATCTGGAAGATAGTCGATACTTTTGACAGTGATATCGATAGTCTTGAGAAAAGTGCAGTAAAACTCTTGAACTACTAGGTTTAAAAAGAACCGAAAAAAACTCTAGATAATGGCTCAAAAATTCTTTGATACTACTGATTAGTTGTATACATTATAGGAGTATATTATATTCACTTAGAAGTATTTTGATTTCTATATCAGCTTTAATAAACGCCATAATAAATGTTTTTCTTTTTAATTTTATTATTCATTGTTATTTTTTTTGGTTAAAATGATAGTGATACAATCTCCAAGTGCAGGTACACAATTTGAATTAAAACCAAGCATTTAACATTTCAATAGGACGGCAATTAAGCCAAGCTCTCAAACGTTCTCTAGTACTTTTTTTGTAAACCAGTTTTCTGATCTGGTCGTTGCCATTGCCTTGAAAAATACCAGTATCGCTTATAAAACCAAACAACAATTTCAAATCAAAAAGCAAAAAAGCTTTTGACGTAGCTGGGTATCTAAATATTCGTAATATGATTGCCAGCAAAGAGAGGGAGGGCGAGAGAGAAGGAATCGGCTGAGCGGCCTTTTGACGTAGTCGGTTTCACTTCAGTTACGAATTAGCTGCCAAGAGCACCAGGTGTTGTGCTAAATCGCCTTATATAGAATGAGCGGGGCGGGTAAATCCCAAAAATAAACTCAACTGGGCGGTAGCTGTGTATAAAGTGCGTGATTCAGCATCGCAGCTGCAACAGTGTCAATTGGTGATTGTACAGGATAACTTGCAGCTCTGTAAGTTTCAAGATCAACTATTATAATGATTAAAACAAATATTTCTTGAGCGTGCTACCAATTGAAATTCGATAAATACTGCTATTTCATACTTAATACAGGAACAATCTAGTCAATTTACTATCATTTCGGATATATTATGAATATAAAGCTTGAATTTAGAACGATATTGTTGTTTTCTGTTTGTAAATTAGTAAACTAATAAAGATCTTGCCTTTTTCCACAGGTGGCGGGCTTGAAGACTTCCTAACATCTGGCAGGACTTATAACTACTGAAATCGGAGCCAATCGCATTAAGATATAGTCTAAAGTGACCTGCAACAGATCGTGCACACGGTTATTAGAGACATCGGTGCTGTAACGGTCGTGTTTTGGCTTGTTGCACAATCTCCACACCCGGTGTTTAGTGATATTAGATATTTATTTGTAATTATACACACATTCAATTGTATCTACCGTTTGTCTGATCGAAACTGGCATAATTCCATTAAGCTCATATATGGACGCGATTACAGTTTTTGGCTTAATTTACTGGCTAATCTGCATGATTTTATTTGGACCCATGATGTTCTTTGTCTGCGTTTACCTACCCGAAGTGCCAGTGCGATATGTGAAGAGCTTGAGACAGCAAACGTAGGTCATTTACACCCAACTTAATTGTTTATATAGTACATAGAATATACATACTGCTGTATACATTGAAAGCACAATAATGATACTGATGTACTCGTATAATCGACATATCATCGAACTGTTTATAATAAAAGCGTTGATGTCGAATATTCAAAAATCAATCTTATTTTTATTTTTGCCTCCAAGGTTTTGTGTTACGCTTATCTGTGATATAACAAGAGGCCTATTTATCTAAGTACGAAGATTTTGTTGAACTCAGTCCTGACCTTCCATCGACTATACGTTCAATTTATTATAGTAATTGCAGTTGAACTTGAATGCGAGCGTTGAACTCACGGACTTAGCTCTCGTCTAGATTTATATGAATTACAATTTGAAATAGTTTGGAGACGGCAGAAACATCTTTAAATTGTTCATCGTCTATCAAGGCCTTACAAATATTCCAAAGTCGTGTTCCGGTTTCCATTTTCATTTTTATGCCTAACCGTTAAATTGATTATATTATTTATATTAAATATTGTCCATTTAGTAAATGCGAACATTACGACTACTTCAATTATTTTCTTTTACTCTGTTGAACTTCTTTGTTATTAATAGATATTATTCAACCTAATCCTCTTAAGGCTCCAGACTTTTGATCTTTGTTTCTGTGATTTTTTGTACCAATTAGTACCCATTAAATCTGCTCAACAAGAACATGGATCAAGTTCAATTTGGATTGAGCCTGACTATTGTTTGAAGTTCTACACTGGAATATCATGTGATTGCAAATATGATACCTGCCTAAAATTGTCTATCATACTTGCATAAAAGGTACATTTTAGTCGGACCAGCGTCTATTTTGTACAAAAGAAAGACCTGAACTATACTTGTCCCTGAGTGAAAGTTTAGGCATTAGAAAAGCTTTTTGCGGAACCAGGTGATTGACACTCCTCTCGCTTGCCTTGATCCAATCGATATGCAAATAGCGGTTAATGCGTGAGAAGCTCGATGCATTAGCAAATTTCTATAGTAACTGAAATAAACAAAGCCATAGGGACTTGAAGGAAAAGCAAGCGACGACTTCTATTGTTCACAATTACGTAAAGTTTCGACTGAGAAATACAAAAATTAGTTAGTTAATGCTAGGAGAACATACATTTTAACAATATACATTTTAATAACTGTAAAGTGAATCATAATAAAGAGGCACACTGCCTAAAAACCCTCACAAATACTAACCGCGGTCGTAATCATCGTCAAGGAACCAGGAAGATAACAGTAGCAACATGCCGGATCCTAAGCCCAAAGATGAAAAAAAGAAGAAGGTAATCCACTAACCCAATATTATAAGGCAATAAGTCCGCAAACACTGCACAATTCCTTTCGAGACCAAGTTCCAATGCTCCTTGCTACGTCCGTACACTTAGAGAGCTGGCAACATTGTGATTGCGCCAAGGTAAATCCAAGTCATGCGGCCTTCGTTGCAGGATTCTATTTTTGTATTTAAAAATTCGCGATTACTTTTTAATAAGTTCGCTGAAAGGTAGCGTAGCAAAAGTTATTCGCGCTTTGATGGAACTTTGTCACGAAACATAATTTGCAATTTCCCCAAGACGGCTGGGGTCAGGACCTTAGAGAGCTGGAAAGGGGCAAGGAGCAAGTGGCTTGTTGTCATGTGCGTGCTGATATAACAGATGGCACTACCAGCTTATAGGCACGGTAGATCAGCACCCAACTGCAAGTTTATCTAAGAATGCCGTATTGCAGAGCAACTCGACAACCAGCCTAGAAAATTGAGTGTCGATAGCAATCAATGTCGCCTAAGTTGCCCGTGTGCTTCAACGCAATAAAAGAGTCAATAAATCAGTCATGGATATGGTTCTGTGCTCACCTTTTCGTTGGCCATAAATATAAATAGGTATTTATATAACTGACGCTCAATATTAGTTTACGGTTATATTGGTATTGGGGCTGGAGTAGTTACCCAAATTTGAGCTGGAAAAACTATGGTACTATCGTTATCGATATTTTAGCTTTTTTGAAAGTACCGACATTTCTTATGAATCGTTATTTTAAGTCATAGTTGCATGGGATTAACTAAGGACCAATATGAAATATTCCTTATCGCTCGAAATTCAAAGGATGAGAGCTCTGAATTTCGCAAAATGATTAATTTTGAGATAGTTCAAAAGATTCAAAAGTCATTTTAAAATTTTTCACTTTGCCTACACTTGCCAAGTCATTTTATTTTAATTTTCAGCCGATATGCTATTTGGAATTTTTTAATGCAAATAACTAAGTTTCGCCAAAATGAATTATTTTGTACGGCATATTTGTCAAATCATCGAAAATAAAGATATTTGTATCCGATATTAGTTTCGATAGTATCGATATTTTATTTTATCGAAGATTCTCTAGTCCACATCCACAATATTTAGTCGAGTGTTGTGCAATTTGTTTATTACGCGCCCAGCCCCAGTCCCAGCCCCTCCAAAGCCGGAAATGTCAACACCCTCCGGCTCCCATTGCATCCTCACCTATGACGTGTTGCAGACGTCAGCGACGAAAGTTTTGATTGCGAGTCGAAAGTTTCGTTTTGCGCGTCACCAGGAGGTTCGTTTTCTGTCAAAAGGCCCTGATTTGTTGGCAGTATTCTCTTGAGCTTGTTCTAGGCCAGGTCTCATCAGTTGTGTTGCGCATTCCAAAGGTTTCAGGCGGCCTACGTCTGCAATATATATAGTACATATATATATATAATTAAATAGTACGATACGTTTACTTGTGATTCAGCTATACAGATTGCCAAGATGTGGAAGCTTGCTAATAAGGCCATGGCGGTATATGAGTATTCAATCGTACCAATCTGTATCTGAGCAGTACTAGTACTAGACTAAACGCAAGTTGCTTTTACCGCAAGTAGTGCAAATTAAGCATACATTTGTATGTGTGTGTATCTGTGCGGATATGTAGTTAAACAGCCACAAGCAACAAGCCAAACAATATGTAAATACAATCTTAGTCAATGCGTATGCAAATGATTCTAAATCATTCTTCTTAATTACCTGTAAATACAAGCCAACCTTATTATACCCCTGCATTACAAAAGGCATTTCCCTCCTTACATAGTGTACATACACAGTGTACATCAGGACGATGAGTTAAGTCGATATTTTCATGTCCGTATACCTGTCTTCATTTATGGAACGCTATTTTTATAATTTATAAGAATATTTTTATTGCTGTAGGCAGAATCCGTAGGATTAGTCTACAATGAAAAACACCCTTAACAGATTTCTTGACCAAACTTACTATTTACAAGTTTTTTTATGCAATTTATGAAATCTAAATTTAACTTGAAATGGTAATTCTAAAAACATAATGAAAAAATTTGATGAGTTTACAATCGATAGTTTTCAGCAATATAAAAAAACTTGTGTATTTTGACTAGAATATTAAATTTTTACTAAGATTAGAAAACTTAAACGCTTTTCTTTGATTAAAAAAAGAGTAATTTTATGAATTAGACAAATGTATTTTAACTATGCGGGGGTATTCAATCTTCGGCATGACGAAGAAAATAGTTTTTTTCTCTTGATTTCAATCGATTTTGTTTTCGCCAAAACCTATTGTGTGTAGATTTGTCTACTCATTTAGTCAGTAAATCAGAACATACTGATCGACATACTGTATATAAGAACATAGCTATCTTATAAGTAGCTCACCACACCACTTCCAGTTCGAGCTCTCAGCTGTCTGCTCCGCACACGATCGTTTAATGTACACAGTACGGTATACTTACTCGTAAAATGTCAGAGGCTGCTCTTGGGGGATTGCTGGAGGCCGAGGCTAGACCTGGTACTCGTACTGGTAGTACTGATGATCTGACTGTGATGGAGCAACAGCAACTTGAGGAGGTAACTGAAAACTTGACGCCACTCAGATTTGAACAAGAAGTGCCTTGACTTCGGTTCGCCGAATTCTAATGCCCTTTCCAAAATATTATCATGTGACGAATATCGGATCATATTCATATAAGAAACCTTTGACAAGCAGAAATAATAAAATTTATCAATCAAGTTTATTGTGAGAATTGAGAGTAGGATGCGGTTGGGATAGAAAATCCTCCCGAAACAAAATTTCACTGGTCCCGAATTCAGCTTAAATTTCTGAAATACTATAACTGTTATATAATAGTTTGTAGTCCCAAGTTGCACTCGTAAGTCTGGAAAATCCACCGCCACGGGTGTGTAAGCTAAAAGTGAGAAGGCGAGTTCAATATAAGAGGATAATGCCCGCTATCAAAATTATATTGTTAATTATTTTATAATTTAAATGTAAGTTGTATACCAAATCATACGACTTTCGCAACTCTGTAAATTAAAAATTTATTTTTGGAAAGAGTATGTTATGAATATAAGAATACATCATACTTGAAATTGAAAGAGGTTTTGCATGCTGCAGGATTCTGATTTTATAGTTGATGCATTGATCCCACGAATCACATATCTATGCAAAATCTATGCACATCTTATTCGAACAATTGTTGTATTACTCCTATAAAGTATCCTAGCACTGCAATGTTATGTCCTCGAAGGTAAGTTTTTAACCAGCTCTCATATGTCCTGCTCCCAGTTATGTAAACATTCGCTGCACTTTCAATAATGTTGCGAACACACTCCTCACTGGCCTCTTTGCCACTCTTAAGTTACTAGATGGAAATATTAAAACCCATTCTTTACTATAAAAAACAGAATAGATCAAGCAAGAAGACGGAAGGCGGGGGCGGAGGCGATGCTGATGACTTTGATGCTTGGATGAAGTCGCGTCAATTGATCAAACCGGATGACCAATTGGATCTGACCGAGGCTGAGTTGGGAGAGGAGGTCATCAAAGTGCTCACACCCACAAACACAAATGTGCTCCGTAATTTGGTTGTGTTTAGCTTCAAGGAAGGAGAATTTGTATTAGCACCCCTGCCGGGAAATACGGTAACCTTGATAAGTTTTCCCGGCAATTCGCTGCATGTTGACTCCGACGAGGCACGATATCAAATTGAGGAATCCGATGAAATTGCTTACCCATTGCCAATGCCGAACTATTCGGTTGTGGAACAGCGAGAAACTGTATGCGATGGCGAGGGCGAGGAGGAGGGCGAGGAGGATGAGAAAAGCGAACTTGATAGACAACAAACTCCAGTTGTCCCTGACGAAGAGGAAGCTGAGGAAGAAGACGATGAGGAAGGTAAGGCAACAGAAGGTGACCAGCCCGCTACCGAGACAGAGGCTGGCGTAGATGACGAGGACCAAGCGATGCCAAAAGAGGCAGCTGCTCCAGGCAAGGTTGGAAAGCGAAAACTTATCAACCAGTTTAACTATTGTGAACGAGCTACTCTGACTTATGTCAATCCTAAGCGCGTAAGTATCAGACTGCCAACAAAATAAATTATTGCTTACAACAACTTTGGTGCTTTAGAATGTGGACACCCAAACCATACCGCCGCCTAGATCACAGTTTGGCGGTAATGTGTTGCAGTGGGTCATCTATGACACCTATATGGAGGACTATGAGGAGCAGCAAAGGTCTGGCAAGATTCACGACGGCAAACGTCGCTCTTCCAAAAAGGCCTTCAAAAAGAAAACCGCTTTGGCGGAGCAGCTAAACCGCAAATATCTAAGATGCTGGCAGATTCTTGAGCGTATGATTAACCAAAACATATATGATGATATTGGCAATGACTATCGCTACTGGGAGGATCCAGCTGATGAGTATCGCGACGGTGAGGGAAATCTGTTACCACTTTGGAAGTTCCAATACGAGAAAACCAAGAAAATGAACGTGACGGATATTACCTTCAATCCGAGTTACTACGATCTTTTTGCCGTCTGCTTCGGTTCACGTGAGTGAAACCTACCCGACCATATTCCAGGCTGCTCTGACTAACCTACTCCTAATCCTTACAGACGATTTTCTAAAGCAGCCCAATGAGGGATATCTATGCCTGTTTACGGTGAAGAACCCGTCGTTTCCAGATTATATAAGTTCGTTGGAAATCTTCTACTACCTTCTGTTCTTAATGTGTTTTCTCTTGGTCCAGTTCAAACAGATTGCGGAGTCATGTGCTGCGATATACATCCGCACTATCCATTCCTTGTGGTTTTAGGACTATACGACGGTAATGTGGCCGTTTATGATCTGCGGGATGGCTGCAAGAGCCCCATGTATGTCTCCAGGGGAGTGAAATGTAAGCACGCCGAGTGCGTGTGGCAAATTAGATGGGGTCCGGACATGGTTGATGGAGAGATCAACTTCTTTTCTGTATCGTCCGATGGTTGCGTTATGTGTTGGATTCTAATGCAAAACAAGCTTTGGGTGACCACCATCATAACGCTATATCTGGAGAACGGAATTGCGGATGGTCCTGATGGCACTAAAATTACACTCAAGAGCGGCGGCTCCTGTATGCAATTCCATCCTTTTGATAATACGGTGTTTCTGGTTGGCACAGAATGTGGCTATATTTATAAATGCAGCACGGCCTTTAGCTCCAAGTATCTGATGACCTATAATGCGCACAATATGTCCGTCTATCGCATTGACTTCAATCGCTTCGACTCCAATATATTTGTATCCTGTAGCGGAGATTGGCGTGTCAAAGTCTGGGAGGACATGCGTCCCGATCCTTTATTCATATTCGATCTCGGTTCTGCCGTCGGCGATATAAAATGGGCACCCTACTCCAGTACCGTCTTCGCGGCCGTTACCACTGAGGGCAAGGTGCATGTCTTCGATTTGAATGTGAATAAATACAAACCCATATGCGTTCAGGCTGTGGTGCCCAAGCGCAAGAATAAATTGACCCGCCTGGCCTTCAATGAAAAGCTACCCTTCATTGTTGTCGGTGATGAGAAGTATGTATTAAACATAACAAATTGTAAGTTATATAATAATTATCATTATGCCTCCCAGGGGCGTTACCACATCACTGAAGCTTTCGCCCAACCTGCGCGTCATGGTCAAGCCGCCAAAGAAGCAGCTCTATCTCGATCAGACAACGCTACAGAATGCAAAACTGGAGAAGCTACTCTCTTTGGTGCGTGAATTACCGGAGGGCTCAGTAGTTCCGGATGCAGCCACCACAGTTCGCACTTAGAAGCCAGCTACAATACAACGTATTCCTAATGTATTATATTTTGATAGGTTCTCCTCTAAAATAAGTATCAGTAGTACACAGGTCTTCATTGTATGGCTGTATTTAACACATACGTAAAAACATGTAGATTTGTAGTTCCGAGAACGCTAAAATGTACATGCTATTTATTATTTACTTAATTATATCTATAGAGCTATCAACAAAAATACGTATAAACAAAGAAAGGAACTCATAACCTCAACGCAAGTTTTAAATCATTAACATACTGCGAATGTACAAAGTAAATACATTGAAATTTCTGTCTGTGTATGTTATTATATCCTTGCAGAGAATATTATCATTTTGTCACGAAGTGTGTTCAATTATATATTCTTCTTACAACATCAATAGCCGAGACGATCTAGCAATGTCCGTCTATCTGAAACGCAAGCTAGTCTCTCAGTTTTATAGCTATCATAATGAATCTTGGGACTGATAATTATTTATTTATGATTATTTACATATGTCGGAACCGGTAGGTTAGATCATTGTATCATAGCTGCCATTTGAACGATCGTTTCACAATTGAGCTTAAGGATTTTTGATTATGAAGATATCCTGACCAAACTCAGCAATTGTAAATTTAATCAATATCGGACTATTATATCTTAGAGCAATAGATGAAAAATTATTTTTTACATTAACAGCTTTTGGTTTTAACAGATATTTTACCAAAGGTTGTCAATTGCAAGTTTTATTATAAGTAGTTCAAATACTTTACAACGTTTTCGGAAAAATTCTTAAAATATGATCACTATTAAAGCTGCTAAGGAATCTGTTAAAAATTGAATTTTTTTATGAAAAACATTGCTGCAAGGATGTTTATCTTCGGCACGCCAAAGATAGTGGTTCTTTTTCTTTTTTTCTTAATAGCCTAAAATTGTTTTGTGTACTGGACATAAATATGCAACTTATGCTAAGAGCTCAACACAATTTATACTAAACCATGATTTAAGGATCTATCTAGTCCTCCTCAATGGCATTATCATCAGATTTGACTTTAATGTGTTTGGACTCGAGGTACTCCAAAACATTATTGGGACACATAACGTTCTTTCCTAGAAATAGCACCGTCGACATAGGATGCAAATAGTCGGAAGAGAATGTGCCCGCCTTCCAACCGAAAAATCCGCTGGCACGGACTTCGTTGCCGCTGATCTCGTAGGGTAGAAGATTAACACCTACTTGATTAACCTTGGAGAACTGTACCCGAAAGTAGTGGCCATCGGTTGCCTTTATCCAGTAGAAACCTTCATTGTCCACGTGTGGCTTACTTTGTGATTTCTTCATGGCATTGGATCGCTCCAAGTCCTGCACATTGAAGCTAATGTCAATGTCATACGCATCTGGCGAAAGCTGATTTGTTTCGATGGCGCTTTTGAGGGCATAGTTGTCCAGCCAATAGCGTATGCCCACGTTCTCGAACTCGTCCAGAACATGGTTAAAGGTGGTCTTTAGCTTGTCCAGACAGCAGGGTGGCGTGTGCTTTCCGAGATAGTAGTAAAACGGACGACCGTTGTACACGGTGCCAATGCAAGATTTAGTAGTTCGCTCGCAGCCAAACAGATCGATGTCCGTTAGAAGTGGCAGCGAGAAATTTGAGGAAGAGAATTGGGCATCCAATACGGGGCTATGTGGTTGCCAGTTGCCCTCCCTTGCTCCCTGTTTGCCCCCGATTCTGTGGGTCCGTCTTATTAAGCGCTTGATCTGCAGCTTCTTGTACATCTCACGAAACTGACGGCGACGCAACTCCATGCGCCGCTGTTTGGTATGGAAGGAAGCAAACAGCCTACGTCCCTCCACAAAGGATTGCGGAAAAACTGTTGTCTGTATGTGTAGAAAACATGATAGCATAAGCAAATACATGACAGCAATTGTAACCTACCGATAGGTTCGCTATCTTGGCCTGAACGTACAGCATCTCCGGAAAGGGCAAAGAAAATGGTTCTGGTATTGAACCGAGAACCGAGACATCTATTAAAATGGCATGTTTCTGCAGAAACTGGCAGGAGAAAAAATGAAAGGTTATTGCTACAGCATTTTATAGTTGTTGTTAAAAAGTCTATAGCTGACAATTCGGTGTTATTCCAAATGGTCCAAGAATGAACAAACGGGAGATCGCAAGTGTTATTCAAAATATACGGACCTGTTCCGATTTCCACTCTCGGCAAAATTAACAAGGTAAGAATGCTATAGTCGAGTATACCCGACTACGAAACTCCCTGTACCCAGGTCTAAAACATCCAATCACATCTAAGTCCACTTACCCATACACACACACATACACAAAGACGCACGCACACAGGCGGCAAAAGTGGCTGTGCTTCTTCTTCCCCTCTCGCTGCATTACTGAATCTTCTTTCGTGAATAACTTCCGTGTTTATTATCCGATCGGCTTGAAATTTGGACAGTAGATTAAGAGAGACTAAAGTATTGTACATGCCAAATCTTAAAGCTATATCTTGAAAATTGTTACTGTAAAACGGTTTTAATCGATTTGCGGGGGAACGGGGGGAGATATCTGAAATATGAAACAAACTTGATCTGCGTATGCTATACAGGAACCTACATTCCAAATTTGGTGTCTCTAGCTATTATAGTTGCTGAGATCGACGCGTTCATCCGGACAGACAGACAGACGGACAGACGGACATGGCCAAATCGAAATCTCTTTTGATACTGATCAAGAATATATATACTTTATAGGGTCGGAGATGTCTCCTTCTGCCTGTTACATACTTTTGCACAAATCCAATACCCCCTTTTTACCCATTTTATGGGAACAGGGAGTAAAAATTAGGCTGAAGTAATATTTCCAAAATGTTTTAAATAAATAAATAAATAAATAAATAATTGAATCTTAGCTCAATGGAATCCAATCCGCGAAATTATGTCAAGAGTGTAAGCCGGAAAATCTTGCCGAAAAATGATTTATTTTAAATGTTAAAGGATTGGATCATTTAGTTATCCGAGACACTCTGGGCGTCCTTTGATATAAAACATTAAAGGATCTCAGGAACATCAATTCAACACGATCTTTTAAAAAATTTGCTGGGGCTTAAGGAATACAAACTCCCAAGCCTTGAAGAAGTAACAACCTTTTTATATCTCTTGAGTACATTCACTTACCAAGTCGCAATGCGTGCTGCCATTGCGGGCATCCAGTTCCATCGTCCAGTTTGGCAAATCCAAGTTGAGTTTCGCACAGCTGCTAAAGGATTTCAGATTGGCAGCGAATGGTACCAGTACCAGGCGACGCACTGTCTCCTCCGGTGCGACTGTCACTCTCTGCTCCTGCTGCATTTTGCCAATCTCCCGACTTTTCGTGTTCATCTCCCTCAGTATTTTCTGCAGCAAATTCTTACTGCTCAAACGCACGCTATCGGGCATAAGCAGCGCATATTTCGTGCGTATGGCAGCCAAAGGGCTTAATTGCTCACGTGTCCTGCGCACATCGAAGGATAGACTCATAAAGTGGACCGTCTGCTCTTCGCCACTGGTCAGGTTTCGCTCAAGGCTGACCGGCGGATAGGAGTACTCCGCAGCACCCTCCTGAAGAACAAGTATGGGCATATTTGGAATGATGTTTAGTATGCTAGAATGGAGAAAGATATACAACAATAAATTTAGAATATGTAAGTACTATGTATTGGAGCTGGAAAACCATCGATGGTACTATCAATAGTATGGTTCGTTTCCCAAAACCACTATACCTTTTCAATATCAACATTATTGAACCTTATATACGTATCGCAATTTAATAAATCAATTTTCCATGGTTCTTATGATTACGAATTTATCGATACTATCGATAAGCTAAACAATCACTATCGATAGTTTCCCAGAATGTATGATAAATACCTCTCGATGCTCGGTTTTAGATCCTGCTCAAAGTTGTAGTGGCCATAGAACACAATTGTAATAGACTTGCGTATATGCTTGTTGGCATTGCGCACCTTATCCTTGGGCGATAGCTTCGTTCCGTGAGCGGCATCAGTTTGTGTCCTTGTCTCGCTTCCTGCACCTGAAAGCGCTCTGCTTATGCGACGCCAGAACAGCGCGTTCCATGTGTAATAAAAGAATACCAGGTTGGCGAGAATAAAACCAAATAGAAGTATTTTGACCAGGCGCAGCCGATAGACCTTCATAGTGCTATTAGTTGCCCGCGACTAGGTCTGTATGTCTAATGGAAGTCCTGAACCACAGGTTGTACTCGTCGGTGTGTATGTATGAACTCTACGTCGCTAATTGTGTTTTCCATGTATCCTATCGATGATGCGGGAGACGCCTTGAATTCACTTTAATATTTATATTGCCTTGCAAACACATTTTATTCAACTTTGTTTCATTAATGTTTTTGTTCCGATTTCCGTCTCTCAGATTTTGCCAGAATATATTTTTGGCCAAAAGCTTTTACAAACCAAACAGCTGATTTTGTGTACAAAGAATAGCCGGTTCGGCGATGAGCTAAAAAGCCGTTAAACGTATCCTTTGAAAGCTTCCTTTGAGCTTTTCACTGAGAAACGGACGTAATGGTCGATACCCTTAGTGCTTGCATATATTTATACATTTATACACACACAAACAAGTGAGGATGTGCGCAGGGATGTGAACCAACCCCCACTTCGGATGCTGTGATACCCGTAGGAAATATACATGCATAAATAAATACATATGTACAAACATTAAGCAAATCTGGCATAATATTATAATAATACTCTCCATGCAAGTTTTTTACAAAATAGGGATGAGTTTTTTTGTTGGTTTGTTTTTTGTAGAAAGAAAGCTAAATGCGGCTTTTAAGTATCTGTATAATTTATAATATAATTTATATATTCAACATTTTGAATTCCTGTTTCTTCAAATCTAATTCAGAGAACTAGAACTTTTCGTAATTTTCATAAATACTGTCCATTGAAAAAGACAAATCATAATCTTCACATAGGATTGGTTTTTCTTTAATCATATATGTATACCTCCTGTGGATTGTTTGACTAAAATTTAATTTACTTTTAAATGGTCAATCAAACCTTATATTATTACGTCTTCGAATATATTTTGCAGTAAAAGCCATGTTATGGATATATATTTTTTATTTAAATTTCCGTTTGGCCATGTTGTTACTAATATTACGAGTATATTAGGATTAAAGACTTATATAAAAATCTTTGCCCAAAATAGTTTAATACATTCGTACGAGGCTCATACAAAATACATGTAGCATTTGGGTATTTCAAACATCTAATAACGACATTCATTAGGAATTACTATATATTTTTGGTAAATCGGGAGCGATATTTCATTATATATGTAGATGTGTGAGAATACGCCAAGAGGAATATACATACTACTTGAATTAATATTTTGTACGTAGTTTGTAGTTTGTAGTTTTTTTTAACAAATAACTAAATTTATAACAAATATAGAGATAATTTTTCCTTAAATTCATAGCACAAATTAAGGATATATGTTTTTGGAACTGAGGAATGTTTCACATACAATTTTTGGCTGACACTTACGAGTATATAGGTACTTATTAAACATGATTACAAATTACATCAAAATTGTAGTAAAAATAAATGAAGCAAATAAGTAAGATTCCCCTCTCTTATATTAAGTTTTCAGCTGAGCTTTAAGCTTACTTTTATGACAAAGTTTGAACAATATTTGTACTTTGGATACTTTGATGGATTAAGGTTCACTTGCCCATGCCCGCGAACAGCAGTGGGAAGGGCACCTCATCGGTGTTTAAAAGCGGTGGTGTAGGTGCACGTGCCTCAGCCTCGGTGGTGCTATTTAGCCAGTAGGTGGTCACGGTGCCCTTGCCTTTGAGTTCCACATCACCACGATGCTCCAATTGGAAGGTCCCAAACTTGTCCAGAATAGCCTTGGTGGCAGATGAAACGTGAATTTTTCCCGCTACGATATAAATGTTATAAAATCATTTGAGTCCATTTGGGGCTTTAAACCTTACGCAATCCCGTGGTCTCCAACCGGGAGGCGGTGTTTACTGTATCCCCAAAGAGACAGTAGTGGGGCATCTTCTTGCCCACGACGCCGGCACATACGGAGCCCGAGTGCATGCCAATGCGAATCTGTATCTTATAATCTGGCTTGTGTCTCAGGTTGAAGGAGCAGACAGCCTGGAGTATGTCCAAAGCCATGAGAGCTATTTCACGAGCGTGCTTATCGCCATTGGGCTCCGGTAGACCAGAGACCACCAGGTACGCATCGCCAATGGTTTCCACCTGATGAAAGACAATGTCATTAAAAGATTATACCAATATAAAAGCAATTCATCTTGTAACCCACTTTATACACATCATAAAAGCCAATAATGCGATCAAATGTGCTATAGAGATCATTCAGAAAATTGACCACATCCATAGGGGTGCTGCGGGCGCAGAGCTCGGTAAAGCCCACAATATCGCTGAAGTATATAGTAACGCTGCTAAATTCCTCCGGCTCCACCATATCGCCAGCCATTAGCTGCTGAGCTACGGGACGTGGTAGGATTTGATATAGCAGCTCCTCGGTACGTTGCTTCTCTAAGCTAAGCTGCCTTGTTTTCTCCTCCACAAGGCTTTCCAAGTTGTTAGCATAATGCTCCATGCGATTCAATAAGTCATCCATCAGGTTCTCGCAGAAGCCCCTGAAAACACGTACGAAATCAAGTAAAACCTTTTCAATCGAAAATAAAAAGACGACAAGCCTTAGATCATCACAGATCATAACTAGTTTGTATATCAAATTTGTGGAGTATAAGTAGCTCTAAACATGTATTAGATATTGACGGATTGTCAAGACTTTCAAAACTTTCCCTATAGGAACAGAGTATAATTGAAAGGAAATGTGTCTTACTTCATGATCGTGCGTATGTTACTCCTAATCGTTGAGAACGCTGGACGCTCCTCCTGGTTGTCGGCCCAACACTTTTCCATCAAGACCAACAGATCTGGTGGGCACTCCCGCTCCCGTATGAGTGGTCGAAAAGGTGGATATTCGCACTGGCGTACCTTATGCAAAATCGTGTGCACGTCCATGCTCTGCTGCCGTGCTTCCTGGTAAGGACCGCCCCGGTTAACAATTTCCTCCAATATAATCCCAAAGGAATAGACGTCACCGCGCTGTGTCGCCGGGCAGCCTGGTATTGAAGTCATCGGTAATAGCTCCGGCGCTATCCACAGCAGCTCTGAAAGCTCAGCTTTATCAGCAAAATATATTTTAAAGTCTGTTAAGTCTTACTGGTATAGTAATTCTGATCCCGCACAAAGTCGGAGGGCGTGGTGAGCGTGTTAAGGCCAAAGTCGGAGATCTTCAAAACAAACCTTCCGTCGATAAGGCAATTGCAGGAGCGCAGCTTACCATGGGCGACGACATCGCTGTTATGCAAATAGCTCATACCCTTGACAATATCGTGTATTAAGGACATTCGAAAGTTCCAGTCTAGCTCAATGGCCTCGTTCTCCAGCACATCCTTCAAACTGCCCCGCGAGCAGTACTCTGTTAGTATGAGCACCGTTGGACGTGGCAAATCGATGCAGGCACCCACAAATCGTACAGTATTCTCGTGGCTCACGTCCCTCTCGCCTGTTTAATCTCCCACAGCAACGTGGATGTCACCTCCACCTTCTTAACGTTCACCTTCTTGATGGCCACACGTTCACCCTTAAACTGGCCAATTGTTGTGTACACCTGTGGCGGCAGCGACGCAAAGCTGGCAATGGAAGCTCGTCCTGAGTGTATGCCAAACTGTTGCAGCGATATGTTTTCCACGTCCAGTCGCTGTAGGCCACCCTTAGAACCAAACATGCCACCCATTTCGATCAAAACATCATCGGGTCGCACGCGCCAGGACATATTGTGCAACTCCTTGCTGAGCTTCATTTGCCTTAAAAGGAAGGCAAACGAACGTTTATGGAATCACCCTCACTTATTTTTAATACGCCAACTCCCTAAGTTTAGTACTTCTGAGCAAAACAATACTTATTACAAAGAACTCACTTAAGATACTTATTGGTCTCTTGACCAGACTAGGGGGTCATCCCGTTTTACAGATTATATCCAGTGAAATATATTTTTCGTACATCTCCAGTACTTTAGCCTGTCCAGCTCTCTGCTATAGAAGGCTAACGCTTATATATAGCCCTTTCTTTTAAAGCACTTTGGATCTAGTCGATCTTATTCCTAGGAAGATTTCAGACTTCATCCGTTCATCCGGATGGACTCCTGAGGGACCTTTATCAACTCTTAACACAAAGCAGAACATAGGATCTCTGGGTTTTTGGACACTTCTGTATTTCTAGCTACATATGTATTTGCTGAGTTTATTCAATAGGTTTACTAACTATTTCATTTTAAACAGTCTTTTAATCTTCGGTTCCCCAAAGGTAACTTTTCTGTCTTTCTACTTACTTTTGCAGCAGACAGATGACCAAAAGCACCAGTCCAAAAAACAATGCTAGCCCGAAAACCGAGTACATAATTGTGGTTGCTATAATTGACAATTCTTAATAATGTAAGGTGAAAGAATTCGTTTCGGGCTTACCATTTCCATGGCAGTCTGGTGAGTTACCCAAAAATCCGCAGTGTGGAATATCTGGTGGAGGCTCCTCTCGACCACCGGGCCAGTGTATCTTCTTGCCATGTGCAGCTGCATATTTCCTGCAATCAGAAACCCAATATAAGCAGCTTTATATATAATCCTTATATAAGCCCAAAAATACACACCTGTGAAGACCATAGTAATGTGCGACTACTGAAAATTTACCATTAATGGGATCCAGATCCAGTATGGAGTAATCAGCATCGCGATCACCATTGTCGTCAATGCGAACATGCCCCGTAATGCCATGGAAAGTTCGATTCCACATGCGGCGTGTAATGTTCACCCCGTCCCGGATGTCGCCGCCCTCGGTCAGTGTCTCATTCAGGGCCATGCCCAGTAGATAGACGCCATCGTAGAATGCACCAATAAAGAAGTTAACCTCCTCTCCTTCGCCGAACGTATAGTTATACTCGGACAGTGCATTCTCCCGTACGTTGTCTGCAAAGTCCTGAAAGGTGGGGCTAGTGGGTTGGAGCAATGAGACACGTAGCAGAGCCTCGTACGCCTTCCGGGCGCGCATATCGTTTTCATCGCCCAACTCCCAGTCCTTGTCACCCCAGTAAGCACTCTGAAATATCTCAACATCCAGGAACACCCATTCGCCGTTTGTCATACCAAGGCTGTGCGCAGCCAGCATGAACTTGCGCACTAGAACACCCCGAACAGACAATATAACCACTGCACGGATTGGTAAATAAGCATATATACCCAGTTAGTATATACATATGTTTCAGGAGGCATTGTATCTTACCACGCGCATACATGCTCGCATCTTTAAGATAGTTCTCATAGATCTCCTCCTCGTTGCCGTTCAGCTCACGCACAAAACTCAACAGCCCCTCCTGTCGCAAACCGTATTCCAGATTCTTGCCAACCGTCAGTGAGAATAGTTCCGAGCGATCCACCAGCAGCGCCACATGCTTCCAATTGAACTGCCGGAAAACGCTGGCAAAGACCAACTTAAGACGACACTGGCAATAGGACATTCGCGTCAACGTCGGGTACTTCGATTTGTCTTTAAACATGCCCTGCAATAATGGCATTGATCAGGGACACTAATTATTTTAGTTTTAAATACAAAAATTGAGAATTAAGAATTATTTACTGATTTTTTAAATATTTAAAGGTTGTTCTGAGTTAATTTTATGGCCAAAATTTATTCAAAACTAAAAATTAAAACAATTTCGACATGTAAATTCTTAACCACCAGAGTAACTCTACCTCCTAGATTGCTAACTCCCATAACTTTGTCAAAACTTAGCCGACTTCCATACGGAATGTCTTTTTGATTATGTTTTGTACTCTATCTTGAATAAGCATTTCAATTTAATTCATATTCACAATAAAAACATTTTGAAATTGTTTTGAAAATTGACAAATTATGCACCTTTTTCCCGCTCTTCCGAAAAACAATAACAAAGAAGATATGGTCTTACTATTCGATGTAAGTATATTTTAAGAGGCTATCTGACACTTTCCAACTCTGCTTGTCAGTGCGGTCAAATTTTCTCGTGCTCCGGAAAAATTTGTTTGTAAATTAAAAAACTATAGACAAGTCCACTTTTAGTGGCTCAAAGCAGCCATTACCAGTGCGAGTGGTCCGCTTAGTTCGAAAACAGTGTAAATTACCACAACCGCGAGTGAAATAAGTCGAAAGCCTTCAGCGCATATGCGCTGCATGCTTTTGCCGTAGACAACCCGAGGGTGCTCCACTGGAAATTTGGTAGTATGCGTGTAGTGTCACTACGGTATAGTGCTGCAAAACACCGTTAGTCGTGCGATAGCTCGATAGTATCGTTTCTACTCGAGACTGCGTGCGTGCGACAACACCGGCGAGTAAAAATAATCGCATAGAACAATTCCATCTCCTTCGTGCGATTATTGTAACAGTATCGATTCTACAAGATACTACGCGTTACGTAGCATCGGCGCCAAACTCAACTGCGCGCGTAATTAAACATTTTCAACCATCCAAGCTGCTGTTAGTGCCGTGAATAACAGTTGAACTTTTAATACTATCATGGCTAATATTAACCAAAATATCCCCACAACTAATACGACCCCTCATTATCCTGGACTATCCGATAGTTCAGATATATCAGACATGGAAACTTCGAACTCTACAAGTGCTCAAAATAGTAATACTACATTCCTCGAAACAACATCAATGATGACAACAACATCAATAGATACACAGGCGCCTATCCGGAAAAATAAATTCCAGACCACCAAAAGGAAAATACTCCATAAGCCTTTAAAAAAGAACGCTAAGGCGAGGATAGAAGATAACCTTATTGGCCAAAAATTCCTTGAGGATTTTCTGAACACAGACGACATCCCCTCAACATCCAAACAAGCGTTAATGAACAATCGATTCTATGAACTCGGTCAAATTGACGATAAACCTGAATCCATACATATTGACACTGACGTTCAGCAACCTGATGATGATTCATCTACTAATAATATCGCTTTAGAAAATGGCGCTAACGCCAGAAACAGCTTCGGCCATAAACCACCGCCAATTATTCTTCCCGATGTGGACGATATTGATGAACTTTGGAAGTCATTAGATTCCATCATTGAACCAAAATTATACACGACTAAGATCACGGTAGGAGGCAATCTGCGCATCATGTGTGTGGACTCTGCTTCCTTCAGAGCAGTCGTCCAACATCTAACAGCGAACGAAGTTAGATTTCACCATTACCAACTTAATGAAGATAAGCCCTTTCGCGTGGTAGCGGTAAACCTGCATCGGTCAACCCCAAAAGCAACAATAATTAGCTCTCTAGCCGAACTTGGGCATGAGGTTATCAATCTATATATTCCAAAAGAACGATCAGATAACAACTTTAAATCAAATGTCACATTTATTGATATTAAAAAGAAGCCAAATAACCGCGACATCTTAAAAATTACCTCTTTATGTAGGCAAACTATTTTCTTCGAAACGCCAAGAAGCACAAAAAATATTGTTCAATGCCACAGATGCCAGAATACGGGCATACCAAGCGCTACTGCAATAAGTCGCCAGTCTGCATGAAATGCAGTAATGAACATCTTACAGTCAACTGCCCTCACAAGCAGGACCAGGAGTTTACACCAAAGTGCACCCACTGCGAAGAAGGACACCCGGCCAACTACAAAGGTTGAAAGATCTACCAGCAACTACTAAAGCGCAAAGCACCTGTCGCACGCTCTCCTAAAATTACCGCAACAAATAGTCCAACGTCGAACAATGGAGCTCGTCTGGGCGCTAATATAAATCGAGCTCCACTCGTACGCACGACTCTACCCCAACAACAAAAGGGTATATCATACGCTGAAGCTGTCAGAGGCACAGGCCAAATCGGCGTCAGCTCTAAAACCCAATACCCACAACAACAACACCGCGCGAATCGACTGCACAATGAAAATCTAGGCGCTTCAGGCAGCGATGAAGCCATGGACGGGCTTATGAGTAAAATGGATAATCTGATGGGCAGGTTCGACAAAATGTTCGAGCTTATGCAAAACTTACTAAGCATGCTAACTCATGTTATAAGCTCGCAAGTCGGCCAGCCTATTACTCCTTCAAAATGAATTCTTTAACTAAAATCGGAATATGGAATGCTGGAGGGTTGGCCAATAAAGCAGTCGAACTTCAGCATTTTATCGAAACACAGCATATTGATATAATGCTCATCTCTGAAACACATTACACACAACTATCCACTCCAATCAAGATTTTTGGTTTTGACATTTACACTTCAAATCATCCAGGAAATTCACGCAGAGGTGGTGCAGCTATTCTGATAAGGAATAATATTAAGCACTATCCCTTACCTCATGTTTCTACACAAGCGGTGCAAGCCGCTTGCGTCAGAATAAGATGTGCGAGGGGAGACTTAACTATTGCTGCTACATACTTCCCACCCGCAATTGCATGGACGTCAACCCAATTTGAATCCTTCCTTTCCAGCCTCGGAAGTAGATATCTTGCCGGAGGCGACTGGAACGCAATGCAACATCGCTGGTGGGGCAACCTGCGTGCTTGCTCAAGAGGCTCCCAGCTGCAACAAGCCATAGTCGATGGTAACCATAATTTACTGGCCACTGGAGAACCTACGTACTACTCATACGACCCAACAAGAACGCCTAGTGCCATTGACTTTGCATTATACAGAGGTCTACCACAGGACGCTCTCTCCATCCGCATATCAGTTGACCTACACTCGGATCACTTGCCGTTAATTTGCCACCTTACAACTGCCCCGGAGCATATTGAGGCAAAGCAAAGACTTCTGCATCGTGGCACAAATATACAACAGTTCCAGGTCAAGTTAGAGAGCCTGTTGAATCTAAACGTTGAAATCTCCAGCGCAGACGACATTGATGATGTCGTTGAAATTCTCAACAAAAATATTCACCGTGCTGCATCATTTGCGACCCCTATGATACCAGTCTACCGACGCCCACCATCTACCTCGTCCTTAGATCCCGTTGCTGCCACTACTCAGACAAAAAAGACGAGCACGCAGAGAATATATGCAGTCCAGAAGCATTGTGACCAAACGCATCATGGTTAAAGCGGCCTATGACCTGAAGATGCACCTGCTGGCTAGACGAAGTGAGTACTTCAATGACAGATTGGCAAATGCAGATCCAAATGGGGATCAGGAGTTTTGCCTATGGCAACTCACCAAAAATATTAAAAGACGTCCGATAGGAAAGACGCCCCTTAGATCGGAAGCAGGGGTTTGGTGCAGATCACCACTAGATAAAGCAAATGCCTTTGCAGAACATTTGGAGAGACGTTTTACTCCCACCAACCTGGCAGATCCTGCTCATGAAGCTAGAATTTTAAATCAGCTGGATGTACCCTACCAGATGTCTCTGCCCACAAGGCCCATCACAGTATCAGAAGTGAACATTGAAATAAAGAGACTAAAACTGAAAAAGTCACCTGGATATGACAATATTGATAACCACACCATCAAGGCACTTCCGAAAAAAGCAATAGTGTTAATCACTACAATTTTTAATTCTATGCTGCGACTGGGCCATTTTCCGACACAGTGGAAATGCGCATCCATTAAAATGATTCCAAAACCACATAAGGATGAGACGCTGATAGACTCACATCGCCCAATCAGCCTGCTCTCCAATCTGGGTAAAATTTTTGAGCGCATCTTCCTTGGCAGAATGCTACATTTGGACTCAGTAAAAGCAGCGCTTCCGGCCCACCAATTCGGCTTTCGAAAACAACACGGTACTCCGGAACAGGTACATAGAGTATCAAACCATATTCTCAGCGCCTTGGAGAATAAGAAATACTGCGCTTCGGTGTTCCTTGACATAAAACAAGCCTTCGATAAAGTTTGGCATGAAGGCTTGCTATATAAATTAAAGTCTATTCTGCCAGCGCCTTTATTCATGGTAGCGAAGTCATTCATATCAGACAGGTCATTTTTTGTCAAAGTCGAAGATGAGTGCTCAGGCATTAAATCAATGAGAGCAGGCGTTCCCCAAGGAAGCGTCCTTGCCCCGGTGCTCTACACCATATTTACATCAGATATGCCGTCTCCAGCAACAGACAGCTTTGGCGACATCTTAGTCGCTACTTATGCCGATGACACCGCCATCTTATCTACTTCGGATTGCAACTATACAGCCACAGATAACCTGCAAGAATTTCTACAAACGGTAGAATCCTGGGCGAGTTCTTGGAATATTACAATAAATCACGAAAAGTCGGCAAACATAATGTTTACGCTCAGACATGGAGACTGTCCAGGTGTATTCTGGAATAGAGAGCTCATCCCCCAGAAGAACTCTCATTGTTATTTAGGCGTCCATTTGGATAGGAAACTTCTTTGGGCCAAACATACAGAAGAAGTGAAAAAGAAATCCAACATTAAACTGGCCAAGCTTAACTGGCTACTCCGGCCAAAGAGCAAGCTAAGCTTGGCTAATAAAGTCTTAATTTACAAAACAATTGTGGTCCCCACTTGGACATATGTGCGATGCAAATATGGGGCTCTGCCGCTAAATCACACCTCAACAAATTTCGCATTCTCCAGGCCACGACACTTCGAAAAATTGCAGATGCCCCGTATTATGTTCGGACCAGAAATTTGGAGAACGACCTCCACGTCACATTGATTGGCGATCAGCTGAATAGGCACAGTAGTCGGTATGCCGATAGACTACTGTCGCACCCAAACAATACAGCCAGGGCCCTACTGAGCCCAGACAACATCCGACGACTTAAACGTTTTCATCCAGTCGACCTTCGGGAAAGATTATTATAATACTCATTTAAATTTTAATTTGTTCTTTCTAAACTACCATATGTTTTGCGAATTCGTATAATTATTATTATTTTCCACATTCCTATGTTTAAAACTACATATCGTCCAATCATTAGCAGCAATAATGGATTTATAGCTTTAATAAGGCTGATTACTATTATAAATAAATACATCAAAAAAAAAAAAAAAAGAGGCTATCTACTGTGGCTTAAATTTACCAAAATTCGGATAAGGAACAAAAGCTATTCAAGAAATAATGTAAGTTCATTCGTTATAGTTAGTTTGTATGCATGGGAATACAATCTAAACCTTGATGAACATATTTAATGAATGCAGGAACATCTCCTGGTTGAGTTGACTAGACCAGACTAAAGGTTATCCTTTTTTTATTTTAATACATAAGATAAATATACAATCTGTGTTTAGTTACACTTACCGTACTCTCATTTTTCCACTTGTGTATTCTTCCCAGTATACCAGAGGTGACGGTTAGTTCGCCCTCGGATGAAGGCGGCTTTGAGAAAGGATGTTAGAATGCATTTAAAACAGTGTTTTCGTATAAAAAGGTTGCCGGAATAGTTTGTACAACAATTCAATTTCAATGAGCACTTGTTGAATTGCTTTGCAGTAGCTTCTAAAGCTGCTCAAAGCCATGTTTTAAGTGTCAAGAATCGGAAGCAATTGAATGTAGTAGTAAATGTGATTGCCTGGAGCTGTGGGGGGGAAGGATTAGTTCCCAATTATGCATCAAGCAAAGCAACATTATTGAAACCCACGTGCTGTGTGCTTCTCGCTGCGTGCTGCGTGCTCGGACACGGCGTATACGTGTTAAGCCGCAAGCAGGAGGGCCTCCCCTCGCGGTGCAGCGGATGCCTTACTTACTTACCTGATCGCCCATTCCCGTTATAATGGGTGTATTCCAGTAGGCGGCCAATCGGGCAACCGGCTCCAGAGCAAATGCGCACGCGGGTCCTATGAAAGCGATGACATCGTCCTTGAAATGCATGTCCGCTGCCAGTCCTGGCGCCCTGGCTCCCGAGCACGATGGGTAGCTGTCGGGTGTGGGGTGGGGGTAAAAGACAATCGGTTAAGACTGGTTAGCGGAGCGCGTGATAAAGACAAAAACAATTTGTGCAAAACATGCTTTAAATGCATTACACTCAGCTAGGGGGAGGTGGGGGCGGATTAGGCTCCGAGAGCTCAAGAGTGCGGCCATGAAATTCGAGTAATTAACTGTAGCACGCAACAAGTGCGACTGCCTTTAAGGGAGGAAGGCATGGGGCGGTAGAGGTACGAGCAACAGGTGGAAAACAATCAATAGTGCCGCAACTCGATAGTTTCGATTGCCTAAACTAACCATACTTTCAATAATATCGACAAAAGATGTAAGGACTTACGAAATATTAGACTTTATGAAGCACAATGCAAGTTAGCCAAATATACATATAAGTAGAAATAAGTGCACCGATAGTCAGCACCATCGATACTATCGTTAGTTTTCAATATTACCATTGGGTTATTAAGATCTTATTTTCCGAGCCTTAAAACTAAGTATATTAATTCGTAAATTAAAAAATTAAAATCAGCAAAAATTGTAATATTAGCAACCAGCAATACTATCGATAGATCCATCGATAACTTTTGCATTACTAAGAGGAATGTTTTTTTTATTATAAACAAAACTTTATTTATTTAATGGTAAAGTTGAGATACAAAGAAACTCAATTCATATTATAATTAGCATTGTTATTAATTACTATTTCAATTTCATAGTAAAAACTTCCTCAATTGGAGACCCTCTGTGACAACGATAGTTTCCCAGCAAAATACAAGGAATTAGAAAAATTTCTCGTATCAAGCACCTTGCAAAACTTACCTGCCCTTTTGTTTAACCAGCTTGATATTATGCGGGCTAAGAAAACGCTTGTTAATCTGATCCAAGGCCAAATCGACCGCCGGTCCGCAGCGTTCCAGATCAAAAGGTGAATCTAAGGTATGTTTGTGAGTACGCATCAGAGTTCCTGGCCCCACCGCCAGCTCACTTACCCAAATGAGATGCCATCAGGACACCAACATTGTAGACACGCATTTTATTGATATCACCTTCGTTGAACGCCCCAGTCTGATTTTTGGACTCTCTAATGCGCTCAAACACCTCAATATCGATGGTGTCGTTAAGATGGCCATTGAAGTTACCATTGCTGGATCGTGTCTGATGAGTAACGCTATCAACATTGAGTTCCTTACTCTCCCAGGAGTCAATATTGCTTCGTTTTCCACCATGATGAAAACCATATACACAGGCAGGCATCAGAAAACTCAACACCAGGACGATGTTGATCAGTTTCATGTTGTATTTATATATATTCGGGAAACTATTAAAAACAAAAGCTTGGAAAAAGCTTAGAGCAGTTATAAGTAATTTACTTACTTACCTATAGATGTTTATTAAAATCTTTGAGAATTATTAGAAATAAGGAAAATCCAGTGGTAATTTTTATAATTCAGAATTGATCAAAACAGTTTTACTTACCCACATAAAATAGGTAGTTAAATTCCGTTAAAAGTTGAGTGTCAACCGAAATTCTTTTAATTTTGTCGAAATTAAGACCGTAAAATTAAAGCACAAACTGTATCAAAAGTATTAGATACTCAGAATTAAATGCGATTTAGTAAGGAACGTTTTAAGATGAACCTATTCTAGCTTTCACTGTCCTTAGATAAATAAAACATAATTAACATTAGTTATAAAATACAAAAATGAATTTGAAAAATATCTGTACTCAAAACACAGTAGAGAAATAATTATTCACTTGCACGAACTGGCAACATAGAAACGAGAAATTAATTCAAACGACAATTATAAAAGGATAATGAGGCGCATTTAATTTATTGGTTGTTGCTTTTGGAAGCTACCAGAGTCCACTTTCACTTGGCACCAAGAATTACATTTAATAGCTGAACTGTTCACATTGCAATTACTTTTAAATTCACTACACTTTAAAGGACCTGAGGTTCAGTTTGCCAAGCACTTGAAAATAAAGTTGAAAACTCTAAGAAAGCCAAGGACTGTATTGAATCTAAGGATTGCACGAGCCTAACAATGGAAGCCGCGTTTATCGAATGAGCCAGAGCCCAAGTGCCAGGACCTTTTATATATGAAAGACGCTGCTCGGCTGCAAGATGCGCGAAGAAGTTAGCATCAATACGAGCACACCAGCCAATGGCAGGCATTCACTTGACTGAATCGCCTGGCGCCTCGTGGAGCCGAATTTGAAGCCGGCATCGTCAATTAAAATGCGAATGTCTAAGGTTAGACGAGCAATGTCATCGGCACAGACTGAGGGGCAGGATATAATCGTTTTCCTTACACAGTTCTTTTGTCTGCTTTCACTTGTTGCCTATCATTACTCCACTTGCTTTTGTTATTATTGTCATTGCGCCATTTGAATTTAAACGGTTTGCCAGTCAGTTTCATCCTTAAAAGGGAGCCAACAGTCTACTGAGAAACGTGTCGCGTGCCGCCAATAATTAATGCGTCTCAGTGTGCCTGGGTTGGTGTGGGAAGGATTTGGCTTAGTCCTTTTGCCAGCAAACAATAACAGTGTCTGCTTGAGCTGAGTTTATGACCCAGTGCCAGTTGAACTCCCTCGCTCTGCATATCACTTTAAAATTTTCTGTAAGACTTAACATAGTTTATAAATACTCATACTGATGTGATTTACCTTATATGATCCATACTTTATTGAAATATCATTCTATAGGTATTAGTTACAAGCCATATTCTAAAATTTAGATTCTACATTAATTAAATAGCACAAAACATCCCTCCTCGCCTGAGATTCATACCTAGATCTTGTTGTGTAATTTCCTTAATGAACGTATGAGTTATTATCTTCCGAGACGTCCTTATGCTACATCAGAAGAAGAACGTCAATATTTATAAACTTCAATTCTTAAACTAGAATACGTACGTTGCAGGGCCAGTTAACGGTGCCTGCATTTGGGGTCTATAAACAGCCATTTCCAGAAAGCTCCTTGTAATAGTTGCAACACATTTCCTTTTATTAACTTAACCTCACTGGGGGATTCCCAATCCGTTCTTTATGTGAACACAAAAATAAAAAATATATTAACATTAGCTATCATCGAAAAAGGGAAACGAAAATACTTTTTAAACATATAAATGTAATTAATAGTTTATAATTATAGTTTCTAAAAAGCTTGTTGTAAAAAATCTAAAAATTTTTAAGAAAAGGAAATTTAGGTAGCCTTGTAAAATAATCTAGTTTTTTCAAAGTTAAACTATCTATCTACTTATAAATAATTTATTCTCTCGTTCGCACATTTTTTATAAATCAAAATAGCTGTGGAAGCCCATTGATATATCGAAATTGCGATTATGGCAATGATATCGATGTCTATCATATCGATGCAACAAAGTATTCGCAGCGACAGAGACTGGGAAGGTTTATTGCATTAATTAATTTTGATAAGCATTTTGGTAATTCAATGAGACAATTTTAATGCATCTTTAATTATTTAACAATAAGGAACCGGCGATTGAAGCGCAAATTTGAATTGAACACCATGCGGCTGGCTCCAGTTAGAGGCTGCAAAACTATCGATACGTATGGTTATAAGCTGCGCCGTGAATATTAAATTGAAACTAAATTGGGGTGACAACTCTATAAGGGAATGACAAGTCTAAATTGCAGAGAGCAACACTAAACGCCGAATTGCTAAATTTGCGAATACAAATTTTTCATTTTAATAATACAAAATGGTAAGTAAATGACTAGCTACAACAATTAAACGTGTTTGTCGTATTTATTCGAATAACAGAAACGTAAATACAATGGGTTGTATTTGCCTTATCATTGTTAACAATATTTTTCGGGTTCTTTTCCAGGCGCGTCGCTATGATTCCCGCACTACAATCTTTTCGCCCGAAGGCCGCCTCTACCAGGTGGAGTACGCCATGGAAGCCATATCGCATGCCGGTACCTGTCTGGGCATTCTGGCAGAAGATGGTATTGTGCTGGCCGCCGAATGCCGGAGCACAAACAAGCTGCTCGATGGTGCCATACCATCGGAGAAAATTTACAAACTGAATGAGTAAGTAATATATGTATACCCTTGCAGAAATGATTTTCATACATGGCAACTATGTAAATGATACATAATTTAGATAAGCCTCTGCAGAGGTTTTGATAGCATTTTAATTATTGATTGCATTTTATAGAAACATGGTTTGTTCCGTGGCGGGCATTACCTCCGATGCTAATGTGCTGACCGCTGAGCTGCGCTTGATTGCCCAGCGCTACATGTTCAGCTACGGCGAGGTCATCCCTTGCGAGCAGCTCGTCTCCCACTTGTGCGACATCAAGCAGGCATATACGCAGTATGGAGGAAAGCGTCCCTTTGGCGTGTCTCTGCTTTACATGGGCTGGGACAGAAAGTATGGCTATCAGCTGTATCAGTCGGATCCCAGCGGCAACTATGGCGGCTGGAAGGCCACCTGCATTGGAAACAATTTTGGTGCCGCTATCTCAATGCTGAAGCAAGAGCTGTCTGATAAAGACGGCATTAAGATGGAGGAGGCCAAGGATTTGGCCGTCAAGGTGCTTAGCAAGACTTTGGATACCACGAAGCTGACGCCAGAGAAGGTGGAAATGGCCACCTTGCAGCGCATCAACAACGCAACCGTGTACAGTGTGCTGGAAAAACCTGATGTTGAACAGCTAATTGAGAAATACAATAAGTTGGAGGCTGCAGCAGAGGCCGCCAAGAAGGAGAAGCAAGCTCAGCAATCCAAATCTTAAGCTGAAGGTTTATTCACATACCCAATTTGTAATATAAGTGGTAAAACTGATTTAATTTTGTATATGAAATAAAATTTCAAAATTATGGTGTGGAAAAGTAGTATCGAAAGGCGAAATGTGTGCGATCTGGCAACCCTGGCATTCAAGCGAGTTGGCAGTCATCGCCATAAAATTGCCTAAAAATTACCATTTTTCGTATGCACTAAAAAAATACCGTACAAAACATTTTGTGGGAAATTCCGTCGCTTTTTGCAGTTTTCGCTCTTTTAAAAATTAATTACGCTTGTAAAAATAGTTAATAAACGGTTTCCCTTGATGGAAAATTGCTCGAATAGTTTGCGTACATCGTGGTAGTGTTAAATACGTGTAAAAGCGAACGTTAATAAATTTTTCCTACGCAGCAGATCATCATTGAGCGCGCGTCTGTGTGTGTGTGTGTGTGTTATGAGTGTGTGTGTGTGCGTGCGTGTGCCACAGAAAGTGGCAATCAGGCAGCAGCAATAGTTAAGTGTACATATACATATATATATATTAAGCATTTGATATTGTTAATTTATACAATAATTAAAATGTGAAACCAATGGCAATATATCAATGTTGTCAATACAGAGAAAAGTTGTGTAGAATCAGCCGCAACAGCGACATCCGCAGTAGCCGTCAACGTTAACGTATAAAAAGGCAAAAGAAAATGAGGAAAATGAAATAACACAAAAAAAAGAGCTGCGCTGTAGCGAGCAAGTAAAAGAAACGCGAAACACAAGCAAAGAAAAATCGAAATAATAAAATACATACTTACGTAGTGTATGTATGTATGTGTGTATCATCAAAGTGTGCTTGTATGCACGGTGCAAGTGTATGTGTGTGTGTGTATGTGTGAGTAAAACGTATAAATAAAATTCAGCCAAATGCAGAAACCAACAAAATGGATAACAAAACTACACAGTTGGATTTTAAATTACTGGTAATTAAATAATGTTTCCTATAAAAATGCCCTGCCCCAAGCCCCCTCCCGTTTACATTCAAATACATAAACTACACACATACACTGTGTGTGTGTGTGTATGTATGTATGTATGTATGTATGTATGTATGTATATGTAAGTCTACATTCCGTGCGACTATCAAATGAGAGTGGCAAAACAACGTGTAATGCGTAGGCAAAGAAGAGAGCGGCAGAGGCCGATTGAGAAGGAGCAGAGAGATAACAAATGAAGTGAAGTACAGTGTGCACTTGCCTGTTTAATTTCAGCTGTTGTTTTTGTTTTAATACAGACCCCTGTGCTTGTTAAATTTATATAAGATTCAGAGCATAATTTGTAAGAAAATAAAAATAAATAATATTTTGTTGATTTTTCGCCCGTAAAAAGTAATGTTGGTCCAATAGATTTGAAAATGATCCCAATACGAAGCCGGCTTTTAAAAACCAGCAAGAATACCAACAAAAGGTCTCATTTTGCGACCACAAAAACTACATTAAAGCAATATTTATGAACCTTTATCTGTATTAAAAACATTGCTATAGCCTTCCGATTTGAATCAAATTAAATCAAACTATTTAAAATATATTACAATTTTAAAATATGATAAAACAGTTGCTTAGTGCGCTTCAGATATCTACATATAAAACCAAATAGGATTTTCATACAACTACTCAATTTACAGCAGATTATGACAATTATTAGTTATTATAAATCTATTTGTTTGCTCGATTTCGATTTTGATGGTGAAATTTAGTCACTCGTTTTGGCGTGTTCGGAACAGCTAAAACGATTCGTAATTCCGCTTTCGCAACTTTTGAGTGGAAGTGGAATTGGGAACAGGCCTGAGTGATTCGATTTCGAACAAATTCAGTGTAAACTTAGTATAGAAGACTTTGGTAGAGATATATTGAAAGAATTGATGACTTTGGTAGATATATTGAAAAACAAAAAAGTTATCCATAGAACAAGTGAACATCTGGCCAATGGTACATGATGAAATTGCAGGTTTGCTCAAACAGCTAATTAATCCATTAAATTTTAACTATCAACAACTTGTTTGATGCCTAATGAATGTATTTTTATGATCCAGGGAATGATAATGAATGTATCTTTATGAACCAGCATCTATTTTAGTTGTGCTATTTTAAATCGGTCATGCTATGCGCTAGTTATAGTGCCAACATATCTGTAGAAAAAGTTTAAGAAAATTGTAATTTCTAAATTAGTTTTGTTATTTCGGGCCCCCAAAGTGGACCAGAAGAATTAGAGTGCAGCCTTATGGCAAATCAGATTTATTTATTTTTGTACCTTACTATACATTTTAATATTGTTTATATATTTTATTGAATTAGTGTAGGAGGTTCGAGGAATTCTAATTAATCTTAACAAAATCGATTACAGTACTTTTCAAGTGACGAAATTAATTATGATCGATTTATCGATCATTTTGGGTTTATTAATTGGGTTTATTTAATTATTTTATTGCTAGTGTGTATTCTCTCAGTAACCAAAATTGGTGACTAAATATATAATCAATCAACTTTTTTAATATCGATATATTTTTGATAGTATCGATGTTTTCAACTATCTAGCTCTATCGAAGGGTGGCTCACCAATGTTGTAATTAATTTCCGTCCATTCAATCCATATACTTTAGCCCAGTTTTGGGGTTGTGTTGAGGAAGGGCAGCTGTTTGGTTTATTACATATTTAAAGCTTCGTTCGTTTAACCTTACTCTTGCCTTCCCCCAAACGGTTCTTGCACAATCCCGGGCGCGCACACACACACACACAAACATGGACATCTTGTGCTTGTATCTGTGTATGAACTTCCGCACCGTAGTTGTGTGCCCTTGCTCCAACCCTACCCCATACCTAATACCCCATACCCCATACCCCGTATATTCTACGCTCTCCACCCCAGCTAGCAACCCATAGCACTCCCTTTCCTCATTCCCCACATAATGGCATTCTTCTCTTTTATTTTTCTTCTTTTTTTCTAAAATGAATTGTAGTTTTGTTTCCCCACTCCCCCACCACCGCCTGCACACCTCCCAGCCCCCTCCCTCATTCTACAAAGCCAGTCAGTTTTGCTTCTCCCACTTTCGACCCATTTTGTCATTGCTGTTGTTGTTGTTGTTACTGGGGCTGGCTATTATTCACTTTTGTTTTGTTTTCCTCGATTTTTTGAGAAAATATTTATTTTTATTTTTATTAGTTTATAACAACATTACATTACTTGAATGCACACACACACACACACTTACACATCCGTATGAGCAGGCAGGCACATTTACATAGTTTAATATGTATGTAAGTATGTATGTACATAAATACTACGAATACTACGAAATCCAACTTGTGCGCGCCACTCTGACTACAACTACAATAAAAAGAACAACAACAACAGTAAAACCAAACTGAACAGCAAGAGAAGAGAGCGCTTGAATTTGTTTGTGTTTGTATTTGTGTTTGTGTTTGTGTGAGGGGGAGAGCGAATGGGCGAGCAAAGCACAAGTGAAGAATTGTAAACAGCGTGCACAGTGGTACAATAATTATTTTGCTAGCTACTTTCAATTAATTTGTTTTCTTGTTCTGTTTTCCTTTCTTGTTGGAATGCAATTCCAGGAGACGCTCATTTTGCACTTGAGAGAGATGCTGAAACCAATTGGAGGGACTTCTGAAAACTGTCAAACTAGAAAGCCCAGTGTCCAATACAATTGGTCTTCTTTCTCGCTTGCGTTGCTCGTTGTTGTTGTTGTTGTTGTTGTTATCGTTAATTGTGACTTGAGCAGGCCCAATTAAAACATTTATCGCCCCTAATTGAGTTTACGACATCCGTGTAAGCTTCTGTTTCGGACAGAAATGAGAGCCCACGCATGAAATAAGTAAAAGCAGGACGACAATGGTAACTTCTTTATGGGTTTTATCCTTTTTCATTGTCTTTTAAGTAACTTTTCATTAAAAAGCATATTTTTTATACGATTAGAGTGCATATATGAAGGAAATGCGTACTAAAAAGTCTTACGATAATTTTCGCCTCAACATCACTCTGAGTTGAAGTATCTATAAATCATAGAACCGCCAAAAACTTAATTTTTTTCCAATAAAAATAGAAACAATGTAGAAATTGTACTTATTTTTATTTTTCAAATTTATTCGTCGTTGTCTTGTGTTATTGACGATAATTTGATTTGAAAAAATATTACCTGGCCCTTAAAGAGACACAATTTGAATAATTGCATGAACAACAATCAGCTTAGCTCTCAGCAATAGATTGATTTTGGCTTATTAGACTGAACAAATTTGATTTTAAGTCTTTGCTCAAAGGTCGCTTAAGACTATGTATACCGAGTGATTAAACAAGAGAGATAGAGTGATGTGTGTGAAAAATACAGCTACAGGGAACATTTTTCGTGACTAATGCTAGTTCAATGATTTTGAAGAAAACAAGTAAACCAAAACACTAATGTCAGTGTTTCGCGGCCCGACCCATTGTCTGGGTTCGTTAATCTAGCTTTTATGGTTTTGGTTCAAGCCTTGCTGCATCACATTCCTCCCAATTAAACAAAAAACTGTTAACCATTAAACACTGTTAAAGTTAATACTGTATATAAGAATCAGGTTATTTGGTTTGCTGTTTCAGTGTCAAGTGGTTTAATAAATGCATTGGTACATTTAATTTACGAGCCACTGTACGTACACAAGTATGTATATATGTATGTACATATGTACATAAGTACATATGCATGTATCTTGTACATACATATGTATGTGTTAGAGTTTTTATAGCTAGTTTTGTTTCGCTTGTGCCAATTTCATTAATAAAAGAGGACAACGTAAATGCTATTTTTATTTGATTAGTTAAACAACATACATACATACACAAGCATACATACATATGTACATACGTACATACATACATTTGTGTTTATGTAATAGTATATGTGTGCGTTCTGGTACACGTTGCCTGAGCGCAAAATGTAAAACATAAATTTGCTAAAAATGCAGCGGCAATTCTTGCCCCACTTGCCACAGCTGCAACGTTTACAGTTTGGCAACCTAAATATGTGCTATGTATGTAAACAAACACATCTAAACAAACATGTATATATGTACATGTATGTGTGTGTGTGTAGATACCGCTCTCATTCTCTTTGTTTCTCTTTCCCTGTTGCTTTATCGCTGTATTTGTGCGTGTGTGCGTGTTAAACAGGTACATAACAATATTAAAACGAACTAGCTGAAAAAGAAAAACAAAAAATAAAGAAGAAGCAACTAAGTCCAATAAATCAAGACAAACTGCATAAGTATTGAATATACATATGTATGTATGTACATGTGTACATATGCACATAGATAATCGTTTATTGAATACCCTGCAGAAGAGATCCCATTAACTTTATAAATATGCATGACATTTTCAAAATACCAAAGCACCTTATAGAGATGGGGTTGTGTCGGGAAACCCGGGATGCCTTAGCAATACCGAACAAAATTATGTACCAAAATTTCTCTCAGGTCCTTTAAAGTATTTATGCTCCATATAAATAAATATCTTTACCACCATTGCTATTCTTATGATAGATAATTATTGTTTGCTTTGTTATACATACAATATGTATTTTTTTTTTCATACTAGTATATAGTAGTATATAGAGGAGACTCAAAGATATCTTTTCAGATAGCCAAGTAGCCATTCGAGCGCTATCCTCATATAGGATAGCCTCAAAATTGTTGGAGCTGTCTACAAAATATTTCACTGCGAAACAGGGTGACGCTATGCTAGGTCTCTGGGCACGCTGGTATTCCCGGCAACGAATATGCTGATGAACTGGCTAGAGCTGGTTCGGCGACCCCTCCACAAGGTCCTGAGCTCTACTGCGGGCTGAGCTGGGCTTCAATCAAGAGCCTGACTGAGCACTGGATAGACAAGGAGAGGCTAATCTTTTGGTCTTCTAGAACGGGGCTGCGCCACACCAAAGAACTGGTTGGCCCACCTTTAAGAGGAGAATATTTAATCTTTCTAGGCCGGAACTGAAGCTTAGTAAAGTACTACCTTAAAAACATGCGCCTATCCACTGATACAGAGTGTAGACTCTGCAGGGAGAATGACGAACCTACTATCCAACTTTGTGACTGTCCCGCCATTATTTGGAGTAGAAGGAGCCATCTACGTCGGTAGTGTAAGCTCGTAAAGAATGTCTCGACAAGTGACCTGCTCTCTATCATAAGGGAGGTAGAGCAACTCTTGACATTATAGGGAGCCTTTCTGGCACAATATATGTATGTACCTACACTGTCGCAGTGTTCCCTTCTTTCTTTTTCCTTCTAGCTGGACTCCCTCTTCAATATTATTATTAACTATGCAAATTACATAAGAAGATAGATGGCATATTTATTGAAATACATAAGCCAATTACCATACTTTATTCCCTTGCTATCTATGTATCTATCTATCCGATATAAGCTAAAACATATTTCCGTTACATACATTATTGCAAATTTATAATGTTGCGCTTGAAAGCTCGTTACGACTTGTGTACGACAAAAGGAAACAAAGAACGAAAAACCCATAAATTTCGACTTAAACAAAGCACAAAACTTTGCACATGTACGTTTTATTTTATGGCATAGAAACTTTACATAAAAACTTTAAACCTTTGTGCTTTATGTTTAAACATATGAAGATATATATCTATACAATATATACAGACATATATATATATATATATATATACATATATATATATGTACATTACTTATGTAGTTGCTATGTTCAATTTAGTTTCAGAGTTATTTTAAGCATTTTTACACGCGCATTCAGTTTTATGTTTTGGTTGCCAAGAACATTTTTGGATAGCTACATACATTTAATTATCAGCTATAGTAAAATATATTTATTGTTTACCCGGCAGTTAATGTAACTTTTGGTAGGATCAATACACATTTTTTATACCCTAGCAGAGGGTATTATAATTTTGTCTCGAAATGTGTAATGGACTGAAGGAAACGTTTCCGACACAACAAACTATATACATATATTCTGAATCAGCATGAATAGACGAGTCGATATAGCGATGTCCGTCTGTTTCTATGCAAGCTATTCTCTCAGTTTTAAAGCTATCGTAATGAAACTTGGCACAGACCCTTCTTTTTACTGCAGGCAGTATGAATCGGACCACTATAACATATAGCTGCCAAACGAATGATCGGTCAAAGACTAAGTTTTTGTATAACATCTTTGTTTCTTATGAAGATATCCTCACCAAACTCACCCAAACCGAGTCTCTTAAAAGTTTTTACAATCTAACCAAATTTGGTCAAAATCGGACCACTATATCACATAGCTGCCATAGGATCGGGTGCAAAATGAGATTTTGTATGAAAAACTTTTTGTATTACATCCAAACTAAGTGAGAGTTTTGCTATACTTCAAATAGTTTCCTATAATTTGATCAAAATCGGACCACATAGGAGCAATCAGACGTCAATTTTTATATATATTCATATATCAGTGACTAAACATTATTAAAATTTATTCTGCGTTGAAAGATTACGATATAATTCACATAATTTTTGGAAATAGCAGTTGGCGCTAAATATGACCAAATTTCGCTTGTGTTTCTTTCCATATTATATTATAAATTTAATTTGATTGAATATACAAAAATGGTCTATAACTGTTAATAATGCACTGTTAATGTGAATATATCAATAATAACAGCTGGTAATATGAGAGCTGCGACTGCGAACCTGTTACTCTTGATATTCAATCACAGCGTGGCACGATATTTGTAAGTCACAGGTACGACTATATTGCCTAGTACGTAGGTGTGTACTACATACATGTGTACATAAATATGTATTTTTGTAATTAATATCAGTTTTACTTTTTCTTTGCATTGCTTGCGCTTAGCTTCGCAACAGGCATACATCTGTACATGTGCATGTTAGTATGTATGTACATTTGTATATTTATGAACGCTCTCTCTCTCTTTTAGTCGTATATAGGCACGCACATAAATATTGTAACACGCATACACGCACACAAACGCACGTGGGCATTCTGTTTTAGTGTGCTGCTTATGTTATCTCCAATCTAGATCCTAGACTAACAACAACGTTTACTGTCAATTACGAGTAGAGCGCAATCGAACAGAGTTGCCACCCAGCCCAAAATCGGAAAACAATTCATTGATGTCTATGATAAAAGGCAGCTCACAGATACATGTACATATATACATATCTACATATACTAGAGTTGTTTTTAATCATTTGATCGAACTAAATGCATAATTTTACTGAATAAGGAACTATACCCCAGATTCTCCTTCATCAAGTTCATTCGATCGTTTGATTGATTCACTTGAGTTGGATTATATTTCTTATAATATACCAAGTTAGTTCATATGTATAATCTGATTGAACAGAACGTACTAGAAGACTTGTGCTAACTTTAAAAATAAAACAAACGAACTAAGAAACTATAAAACTAAATAAGTTCAAAGAATTCGTTCAACAGAAAGTTGAGTACTAAACTTATTCCTTTTTATTGATCTACAAATAAATATTGTCAGCGGTTTAGCTTAGAATTCCAATCTTTTAGATATAATAACTTAAGATCTATAGTTCTAAAACTAATAAACAGAAATGTATGTATATGTTTTAAGTGATTGTTTTTTGACCGACGCCGGTGGATTTGTCCAGCTTAAAGAATAGAAAATCAAGTTCTTGCAAAACAAAACAATTAAACGGCATACAAATTACCACACAAATTCATACATATGTACATATGTATGTATTTACGTATGTGTGCATTTAATACCGTACTCTTTTTATTTCAGTCGTAACTAATTTGTTTTATGATATTCGCTTTTCTTATTCATGTCATTCGTAATGAAGTATCTACATTGTACATGGTTCTCTTAATTTGATAAATATTATATTTAATTTATGTTCTGCTAAGGGAATATTTGGAAATTTCGAGCGGGGCCAATGTTGTGTTGTTCAGTGCCGTTGCCCCTAACCCGTCCTTCTCATTTGCCTATTATTTACTCTCTTCAGCTCCATGTAGTATCTCTCTCTGTCTCTCCTAAAACAAATGTCAGCCAGTGGGTGGGTTGTGGGAGAGCAATTTAGAGAGCGCCATCATGTTGTTACAACGACAGCCACATAACTCGCTGGTTCAACTCACACACACACAGAGATATACATATATACATACATACATACATAGATGGCAGCATTGTGGAATGGGGAAAAAGTAGCACAAATTGTGCGCTGTTTTAATTTCTTTGCCCCCCCTGGTCGACGTCGTTGCTGGCAGCGAGTTTTTTTATATTTTTTATTATTGTATATATGTGTATGTATATATGTATGTAGAAATACATATGTGTATGTGTGTATTATAGCTTGTTTTTATTTTTCCTGCTATTTCTTTTTAATACATATTTTGCTTTTGCCATCTTTGCTGTGCTGTGCGCTAATCGTTTGCGTCAGCAGCGCAGTCGCTGTCGCCGCACTGTCTGTTGACGCTGACGCTGGATGAACTGAGCGCGCGCTCTCTTGGCGCTCTAATTGCATTAAATTGTTTGGAAAATCATAATCAGTAATTGCATTTGATGACTGTTTTTTGAGTGCACGTGTGAGCGTTGGCTTTGTTCAATTTAGTTGGAGTATAAATATATATGTACATACATACATACATATGTATGTAGATACGTATACGTATCAATCGTTGCTCTAATTGTCTCTTTAATTAACTTTACCATTTTCGAAGCACGTGGCAACGTTGCCTGCTCTCCTTTATCCTTTATTTATTGTGGTCTCTCATTTATCCCATTTGTTATGCTCTTGTTGGTCGAACGGGAATGGGGCCACCTAGCGGAAGTTGGTCATTTATTACGCGAAACTTTTGTAAATAATTGCATTTCCTTTTGTAACTGCTAGTGATGAGTAATATTCGCACCTGTGACTGTAACTGTGACCGAGTGTCAATATCAAGTCATCTTTTAATATATAAATATTAATAGTAGCACCCTCCAAAGACCTTTCCCAAATGAAACAAGTAAGAATTCTCTAGTCGAGTACACCCGGCTACGAAACTCCCTGTACCCAGGTCTAATATTTCCAATCACATCTTCGCAGCGCACGAAAGGCATTTTATTTAGTAATGCCTCCCCCGCACTGCAGTACTGAATCTTGTTTGCTTAACAGCTTCCGTGTTAATCATCCGATACACTTGAAATTTTTACAGTAGAGTAAGAATAACCCAAGTATTATACTCGCCAAATTCCAAGTCAATATATTTAAAATTGTTGTCACAAATCGTTTTTATCGTATTGCGGGGGGAGATATCTGAAATTTGAAACAAACTTTGGTGCCTCTAGCTCTTATAGTTGCTGAGATTAATGTTAAATAACAAGTTTAGTTTAATAAAAAAAACTCAAGAATTAAGTTTTATTATCTGATCAAAAATTATAGTTATTTTGAAATCGAAGTATAAGTAGGAATAAATTTTAATTTGTGGTCGATCAATAATCATTATTTAGGATCACAACATTTAATTAAAACTTACCTGCGTTGTGTAATTTCATTCTAACCAATTATTTGTTATTTACAGGTGGATCAGTCAGTGACTCTACTGGATAGCCTGAGTGCGGCGTCGCGGTGCGATGCAATCCAATTTCTGCTCCAAACGCTTAAGTGCAAATATCCAGAGGCCTGCGACCGAGTCGTCAGGAATCTGTACAGTCACAAACTCAATGATAATGGAGCTGGCGCGGAGGCAGCGGAGCTAGCGAAGAGGAAGCAATTGCAGCTGCTGCTTGCAACCAAAAAGGAGAAGACGGAGCCGGGTACAATCTCTGGATTGGTGCCGAAAATAAAACGCGAGAGCGAGGATGAAGCATCCGCGATCGATTTAAATCAAAACTTTGAAAAGATTCTCTGCAAGGAGGAGTTTATGTGCCTCGAAGAGGAGGATGATGATTTCCTCGATGATGATGCCGATACTGAGAACTCGTCTTCCATAACCAAGCGCCTGCACTTTCATCGCAACAATGCCAGCGTCAGTAGGCCCATCAACAATGTGAACGCGGTTAACACTGCAGTTCCAATCCACACCGGCGATCCCCTCGATCTAATTCATACGGCGGCAGCAGCTGGCGGCTTGGCCAAGCGCAAGTATGCGGCGACCTTTGAAGAGGATGTGGAGGATGACGAGGACGTTGAGGGCGAGGGCGTGGGCGATGAGGAGGATAGCAACAGTTGTGCGGAGCTTTTAATGCGACGACAGCGGAAGCTTATCCATGGGTCCACAACGGCGTTGGTCAAGCGAAAACGCATCAACCACCACATTAACAACATTAACAATAACAATGGCAGCTTGGATGCAGTTGCGCCAGTTACACGCTCCCGTTTGGGCGAGGGCTATGTGTTCCACGAGGACAGCCAGTACACGTTGCGGTATCATCACAGCAGCGGGGAGTTCAGTGAGCGCGCCTTTAAGGCGCAGTTCCGGGTGCTACTCCGTTTGGCGCTGAGCCAACATCATAAGCCCTTCCTCAAGCAGTTCTATGACAACTTTGTGGTGACCGGCCGGTTGCTGGGCACAACGCCCTCGGCACGTGTGCTGAAGGAGCTGCGGGAGCAGCGGCTAGACGAGTGGCGGCAGCAACGCGAACGGCGACAATTAGCGAACGACGCCGCCGCAGCTGCCGCGGCTACTGCTGCTGCTGCTGCTGCAGCTGAAACGCTGCGGGAGCAGAAGCTGAGACAGCCAATGGACCAACAACTTGAAGTGCCGCTGCAGCTGGAGAGCCAGGAACAACGCCAGCTTAGATCCATTTCGTTTGGCGACTCTGAGCTTGAGTCCGAGACGGAATCGCAGCTGTCTTCAGCGGCACAGGAGATTATGAAGTTTGAGGAGTTCATTGACGAGGGTGTAGGCGCAGGTCGTCTCATTGATGGGCTGGAAATGGAGCCGGAAATCGACGAGATGCTGGCTGGCGCCGGCAGTGGCTTGGGCAGCGTTACCGGCACCGGCAGCGGGAACAGCAACAGTAACAGCAGCGTCGTCCATGACAATGGAATCGCATCGCTTCTCATGGATGCCAGCCATGGGCCGCCGCTTCATTCTCACCATCTGTAAGTCAGAAACCAAAATATATAGTGTATAACACAGCACGCCATTGCTCAGTTTAACGGAGATACTATCTTAAAAATCAAGAAGAAGGAACGGATATCTTCGGAGTGCCGAAGCTATATACCCTAGCAGCAATGTTTTTTTATACAAAACTACATTTCTGGTCTGATTTTGTTCAAATTATAGGAAACCATATAAAGTATAATAAAACTCTCAGTTAATTTTGATGTAATACTTTTTCACCCGATCCTGTGTGATATAGAGTTCCGATTTTGACAAAATCTAGTCAGATTGTATAAACTCTCCAGAGATTTGGTTTTAGTGAGTTTGGTGAGGATATCTTGTTAAATAAAAAAGTTTTTCTACAAAAACATAGTTTTCGACCGGTCATTCCTATGGCAGCTATATGTTATAGTGGTCCGATTCTGCTATTTCTGTCATATGTACTGCCTGCAAGTTTCATTACGTTAGCCCCAAAACTAATTGACTAGCTTGCATAGAAACAGAAAGACTGAAAGACAGAAAGCTGATCAAGAATATATTTACTTCATATGGTAGTAGCCTCTTTCAATGCACATTTACACTTTTGTTGACCAAATTATAGAACCCCTGCAAGAGTATAAATTGGAATAAAGTGCACTTTAGAAACAAATTTTATCAACATTTTTTTTACTAAACTTACAATTAATTGCTTGTAATTAACAAATTCGTTTCCACTTTTGTACCCACAGCAGCAGCACCAGCAGCGGTGGCAATCTTGTGATCAACGGCCTTACGTCAAGCAATATCAACAATAATAACAACTGCAACAAGAGCAACAATGTGCTGGGCCAGCAGCTGGCGCCGGAGCATGCCGGCAAGCAGCCAGTTTCGCAGGCGCAGCTGCAGTCGCAGTCGCAGCACCTGTCGATGCCCCTGAGAGCTGGATATGGCCACGAGGCGGTGGCTATGTCGGCGACAACGCAGCTAATGTCCGGCAGTGAGATTCAGCTGCAGAATGATAACCAGAACCACTATAATTCAAGCAATAATCCGCTCTCAATGATGGGCGGCATGATGCAAATGCAACAGCAGCAGCACACGCAGTTTCCACAACATCAGCATGCCCAAATGCTAAACAATCGCCAGCCTCATCTGCATCCGCATCCACATCCGCATTCACAGGCGCCTCATCTGGCTGCAGCTGCAGCTGCGGCTGCGGCAGGCGTTGGCTCGAATGTCTGTGCCCAGCTGAACTCTTCGCTGGAGCTGGACGACAATGAGCTGTCGGGCGACGAGGATGATGATGACCTGGACAATGAACTGGATGAGCTGGATGCTGCCAAACAGCAGCTAATCGACGGCGGCAGCAGCAGCAGCACATCCCTGCAGGCGCCGCCCTCCCAGCTCGGCGGCAGCCACACGCCCGGCAGCAAAAAGGACAAGCCCAGCTATAACTGCCTGCTGTGCCCCAAGTCCTATCGGAAGCGCAAGTCCTTGCTGGATCACTACAAAATGCATCCCGGATACTGTCACGACTGTGGCCAACCCAATGGCAACACGCTCGAGGTATGAATCTATCCGGGAACAGTTCCTAATTTTCCCCACTTGCAGTCTTTGCTATTCTTAGCTGGAAGATGGGAATTAGAATAGATAGAAGATAGATAGATAGATACTTAAAACATAGATAAATATTTAGATAGACAGACTAATATACAAATAAATAGGAGAGAATGATCGTATAGTATTATGTAAGTATACTATTTGCAATTTATTTATTAGGATGTGATTTTCTACAGTACAACCGTTATAGAAAAGACAGTATATAGAACAGATATGTACATATAGTGACAGCTAAAAGATAAAATTGGAATATACACAAAAACCGATCAATTTAATCTCGGAAATATAATAGATAATTAGAAAATAAAATAGATATATAGATGGAATATAGAAAATGGAATTAGTATATATATATATATATATAGATGAATATTTAGATAATAGGTAGAAATATACTATATAAGAAACGATCTGTCTTAGATTTATAGATTTACACCATCTATACTATACATATACTATCTGCAACTTACCTAATTGTCAATGTTTTCCTACAGGAAATTATTCAGCACAATCGCACGATGCACGTGAAGGAGTTTCCGTTCGTATGTGAGACCTGCGGCGAATCCTACTCACGTCGGCAACAGTTCCACGCGCACGTGGAGTCCCACAAGAAGGAATTCAAAAGTGAGTCGGCGTGAATGTAAATTTCACCAAAGCCACAGGCAGCCGTCTAGTAAAACGGCCCTTACTGTGCATGTTTGAGTAGAATAGAGCTTCTATTAACGCTTGAAATTGTTTATTGTAGTTTTCCCTTGCGGAGAGTGCGGCCTGAAGTTGTCGCAGAAGAAGCTGCAGCAGCACTTTGAAGAGACGGGCCACAAGGCCGACGGCGCCATCTGTGAGGTGTGCGGCGCGGAGTTTCCTTCAAAGAATGCCCTCTACCAGCACATTATACGTGTGCACAAGCGGGACAATTTCTTTGAGTGCCACATTTGCCATAACCGATTCACACTCAAGGCCAATCTGGAGCGGCACGTACAGCTGCACACTGAGGTCAAGCGCACCTACGTGTGCGATATGTGCGGCTCCTCCTACTTTACATATCCTGCACTCAAGGAACACTACAGCAATGCCCACGTCGATGTATCCGAGTGCAAGTGCACGCTGTGCGGCAAACGCTTCGGCTCTGCCAAGTCACTGCAGCGTCATCTACCATCGCACTCTGAGGAGCGGCCGCATTGCTGCAACCACTGCGATCAGGTAATCCTATCTGCCATTATTTTAATCTAATTAATCATCTTTTTGACTGAAATTCTGTATTTTTTCCTATAATATGTTTTAAATCATATTTCATATTCTGTCATAATGATATATAGACTAAACCCAACTTTCTTCTCCGCAGACCTTCAAGTGGAAGACGCACTTGGTGCGCCACAAACAGACAATGCATGGCAATCAGCCGCCGCCTCCCAAAAAGGGCAAGCAGCGCTTCCCCAAGGCCAACGATGAGGGTAAGTGCATACAAATTTAATTACGGTCACTGGGAAACTTACATGCTTTTTCTCTGTCTCACCCGCAGATTTGGTGCCACTGCCTGATATGCCAGGTCCGCCGCCTGTGAAAGCAACCAAGAAGTCAGCAGCAAGCAAGGCAAAGTCACAGGCAGCTGCGGCAGCCGCAGTCGCAGCCCAGCAGCAGCAGCAAATGCAGCAGGTGGCAGGGAAGGTAGTGGGAGTGGGTGCCACGCCCACGCCGCCGCCACCATTATCAACAACGCCAGGTTGCTCGCAGCAGGATCAGTTCAATGCCGCCATGGTGAGCAGCAACAGCTCACAATCATCCACGGCATCAACGTCGCAGCATTCGGTCTCGACGAGCGAATCTCAGCAGAATTCCATGTACAATCAGAGCTTTAGTGCGGACAAGTTGCAACAGCAACAGCAGCAGCAGCAACAACCGCCAGCGCAGCAGCAGCAACAGAATGTGCTGCATCAGCAACAGCAACAACATGCTGCAGCCACACCACCGCCAACGCAGCAGCAACCGGCGCCACCACCGCCACCGCCTCAGCAGCAACAGCAGCCGCATCATCGCCATACGCATACGCCAAACAACAGCACGCCGGAGCTGCATCTGCAGCGGATGAACAGCTTCAGCGCTCAGGAGAGCCAGTTTCACTTTGAGACTTCGGGCAATGCAGCTGGCAGCTATCAGCAACATCAGCTGATAAATCAGTATCAACAACAGCAGCAGGCGCAACAACCGCCGCCGCCGCAGCAGCAGCAACAACAACAACCACCACACATGCGCAGCCACACGCCCCAGAGTCCACATGCACATCCTCATCCACATCCGCATCCGCACCAGGCGCAGCAGATGCAACAGCAGCAGCAGCATTTTAGCTCGCCGCATCACATGCCACCGATGCATCACCAGCATCAGCTATTATTGCAGCAGCATCGTCACAGTCACTCGCCACAGCATCAGCACTCGCGGTTGCAGTCGCCACAGCCGCAGCCGTCGCCATCGGCAGCTGCATCAGCAACGCAACAGCAACAGCAATTCATGCAGCAGCAGCAGCAACAGGCGGCTGACTCCTGGGGCAACATGAGCTTTGGCGGCGCTCCCAACAGCCAACCAGTGGAGCTTAAGGATAACAAGTTCTACATTGTGGACTCTACCGAGTTTCTTGGGCTTCCAATGAATGTTGGCGGTGCCGCAGCGCCGCCTGCACAGCAGCAACCAACTGTTGTTGTCAACAAGCCGCAGCAGCAGCAACAACCACAACAGCAGCAGCAGCAACAACCACAAGACCCGGCGCTGGCTGGCGATATATTGAGCTTCCAGCACATGTGGCCACAGCAGCAACAGCAGCAACCACAGCAGCAGCAGCAACAACAGCCGCCAACGCCACAGCCGCAGGCTAACCAAGTGGGGCCGGGAGATGCGCATAGCTACAACAACATTGGCAGCATACTGACGAATCTCATTGACACGAATCCTACGCCGTTGGAGTACAACTTTGACCTTATGCAACAGCAACAGCCGCCTCAGCAGCAGCAACAGCAGGCGTCACAGCAGCAGCAACAGCAAACGGCACAGCAACATCACAGTGCCAGCGCTGCCTATGCAAGCGGTTTAATGCGGCACACAAACGCCAGCAATGTGTACGGTGGGGGCATATCCTACGAGCAACATCACAACCACAATCACAGCGCGTTGGGTGAGCAGCTGGTCAACGAACAGCAAAAGCATAATAGTTTTCAGCCATACCATGCTCATGGTCATCCACATGGGCATGGATTGCAGCAGCCGTTGCATCCGCTGGCAGGAGCCGCACATTTGTTGCCGCCACCGCCGCCGCATGGTGGCGTCTATGAGCGCACAGCACCACCAGTAGGCGTTGTGGGCTATCCCATGCTGGGCGATGATACAAAGTCTGTGCTGCCGCCGATCAACGATTACATGCATCATATGCAACAGCAGCAGCCGGATCTAATCTATTATCCAGTGAAAAATGATTGACAACCAAAGTAGCCGACGCTGGGTGGTGCACAAGGTTACCATCAGCACCACCACTATGCGCATAATCATAATCATAATCATACGCGCTGGTGGCCAGCACCAGCAGCAACTTTAGGCGCCAAGAGAGGCGATGTTTTTCATTGAAAAGCATTAACAATATTAACATTTGTTTAGTTTGTATGAGAACCAGAGCCGAGAGTCCATTTAAAAGCACTTTTATGCGTACTGCTTGTGTAGATAACAAATTAACAAATAAACATGGGAATTCTAACTAGATAAGCTAAGGTTTATAAATTTGTAAACACTGCAAATGTTATGGAAATGAAGCAATAACCTAAAGATTGAGGCTTCAAAGCTCAGTTTTTCTAATCCGACCCGACGCTATGATACACGTCTATATACAAACAATAAACTGAATTATAACAAAAGTAATAATAATAAAATTAAAGAAACAATCACACACACACACGAGTAAAGAAGTAATAACAATAACATGACTACAGACATATACATATATACATAGTAGCGTGTAAGCAAAAATATAAAAACAAACAAAAAAAAAGGAATAAACACTATAAATAATTACGTAAATTATGTAATATGTAGACTGTAAGCATGTACTAACAATAACAGCAGACCACAACAACAACAAAAGCAACAAAAATCAATCAACTTTCGAACAAATTTTTGCAACATAATTTATGCTTATTTAATTTAATAACGAATTGAATAATTGAGAACACAAAATACGTACGTTGATATATAATCAAAGCAACATTATATATATATACATATATATATATATATATATATATACGCCTACGATGTAAACATATAAGTCCCTTTAAAGATTGTAGATTTATTTGACAACAAAAGAGTTAGTTAGTGCTTGGGGCCTGCAAAATAATAGCTGACCAGATCGAGACCCCGACCCAGACAACACGATAGTTGTTTTAACCATATCATGTGGCCCTTTGCCGATAAAAAAAAACGAAAAACGAAAAACAAAAAAACAAAAAAAAAACAAATAATAATTATACATACAATACTTATACAAATATTTTAATTTTTGCTAGTGCTTGTTATTTTCTATTTAGTTGAACAAACAATAGTTATACATACATACATTAATAAAAATGCAAACATATTTGATTAACATGACCCCAAAAATGCCGCTGGAGCCCTTAATTTGTAGCGCCACAATTATTTCTTTGTTAGATTAGTGCCTAAGTCTAGTTGATACCTTGTATACCCAATTTGTGGCTTTTTACACCCAAAAATCTTGTATAATTATTCAGCTTTCACTCCGCTGACCCCTCAAGATGTGTTTGTTTTCATTTTGGGCATTAGATGGCCACATACATTACATATACATATGTTTATGTATAAGTTTTAAGCACACATACAAATCTCCTTACTTCCTTCGCTTCCAAACGCAACTAAACATGTTTATTTTTATTGGTATGTATGTATTTCCTTAATCTTTTCAGACCACTTAAGTTAATCATATGCATAAATATATAGCGTTGTTCTTGTTTTTACAAATTGTGTATTCAATTCAGCTAAGTAACATTGCGTAAGTGAAAGTTTAAAACAATACAAGTTTAAGGCTACCTTTTATGAACAAAAAAGCAACCAACAACTACATTAAATTAGATTTGTATTCTGGATACAAAAATAAGCAACAACAACAACAAACAAATAAAATAAAAACAATTAAAACACAAAAATATAAATAAAATTTGTATATTTAATAAAAATAGCAAAAATAAATAAAATTCTTTTAAAAAATATATACATTTTCTGTTTGCATTTTCAATGAATACGACGAACCTACTTATACTTCAACTAATGCAAGATATAGTTATAGTTTCATTGTTGATCAAAAGCCATGCATAATAATCCATCTCCGTAGTTATTGTATTATTATATTATTTGAACAATTTTACTGAAGTAACACGGATGCTTTGTATACACCACCATTCATTTTAAACAATTAATGTTTTTAACAACTTTATTAGCACTTTCCACATTTTTCCAACCTAAATATAAGATAAACAATTTAGATACATAAATGTCTAGTTAACGCCGCCTATAAGATTGACAACGCGATTCTTATAGCGTTTCGAAATATCCTTTTCAATATATGATTGGAGGGTAAGAGTTTGTGCAATTAGCTCATCTAAAACAGGATTCAATTGTTGGCGCTGCTCTCGCAGTTCCACGGCGCGAGTTTTCAGAGCTTCTCGAGTTGCGCGCAGCTTCTCCACGGCCTTGGTCATCTGCTGGAGTTTGGTGGCCAGCAGATCGGCATATTTTGGTGAATGTTTTAGTTGAAAAAGATGACGCGTTTGCTCATCTGAGCTCTGCTGAATGATTTTCTCAACATCAGACAGTATTTTGCCAATGCTTTCGCTGTCATGCGTGGTAATGTTGTCCATTAGTGAAAACATAATATTGCTTGACGACTCCAAATGATTAAGTTCATAGACACGCATACGTAAAAATGCCTCCAGCTCGTAAAGTTCGTCCAGAAAGCGGTCCCGATAGTTAGGCGAGTCCAGCAGCGTATAGGCCTGATCACCTACAAAATTGAAGCTATTTAAGTAAGAAAGATATTGTGATATTCCAAAAGCAAACCTTTGGCAGTACCGCCATCCATGCCAGTGCCCTCGACGACAATGCCGTATTCCTCGACGGGTATATCAAAGTTGATTTCCACAGCATCTGTAGGTGCGCTTTCAATGCCCCAATCTATATTACCGCCGCCATCGGATTCCTGAAAATCACCGAAGTCGATTATTTCCGCCGAAACGGTGGAGGATGTGCCTCCATTATCATCGGTGCCAAAGTCGATTTCATTGCCGTCGTTCTCCTTAATCGTACTGGAACCGCTCAAGTTGAGCCTCAACTCTGGCTCCTCAATAGCCAGCGGTGCCTCCTTGTGTATGTACTGATAGACTGTTGTGTTTCCATGTTCCACTAAATGGCGTAGTATGGGCAAGCATTGCTGCTGTCCGCTCACCTCTGCATACAGATCAATACCTTCTTGCACTCTGCCAATGTTCTGCAAGGACTTCGCGTATAGTTGCTGCAGACCCGCAAGAACTTCAATGAATTCGGCATGGAGATTCTCTCCCTTAACACCCAGCTGTTCCAGCAAAGCGGCATGCTCCGCAAGCAGTTGAGCCTCTGGCTTGTGAAGGTCATGGGCTCGCTTCAGGGACTCATCGGTTTGCTGTTCCAATTTGAGCATTTGCTTACGCACCCCAGGAATTTCATAGTTAACGTTACGCACAAGTATTTGCGCAGTTTCAGCCAGGTATGTTGCATTCTTTTCATACAGACGGCTGATTTCCTGCCAGTCCTTCATGCGCTGGCTGCCATAGGTGCCAAAAACGCTCTTTGTATCCTTCTCAGTTTGCTTTAGAATCTCAATTATCTCCTTGACATGCAGATAGTTTATATCTGCAATAAATGTTCGTTGGTTGACAAAACAAGCTGCTTAACAATGTGGAAAACTTACTCGATCCAGACAAGAGTTTAATCAGTTGATCGTTGGCGGGCATATCCTGCAGGGCATTGCTTATCTTTGAATGTATGTCCCTAATTGGTGCCTGTATGTTTTTTGGCACAATACGCCTGCTAATAAGCCAATCCTGCAGCTTGAGTGTATGGATGTCTATTGGTATTTCCGACTCCTGAAATTTGGATTTAAATAGGTTAATCGACGAAAACATTTCAACAGTCTTAAGCATAAAGCTCATTAGAATCGATTTATTTATTTTAGCTTACATATTTTAGACTTTTATTAGAAACTTACATTCATTTTGATGTTGTTGACGTTGCTGTTTGTGTCCAGTGATAACAAAACTGTAAGATTCCGCGCGAAAGTTCGATAACCGCTACGCTCGATAACAACTACGTCACAAATTTACAAAGAGCCTGTGCTCAAATCGATATGTAAATCTAGCTGTTCGATATTTACACTTAATTCAGTATTAATAATACTTAAAAATAATCACAAACAAAACAAAAATAATTTAAAGAGCCCGCTATTACATATGTATTATATATTGAATGCCCTCTTCGGTAATTATATGGTTTAACGCCCGTATAGAAAAAGAGCACGGAGAATATTGGCCTTAGGCTCAAAAACGCGGAAAAAATCCAAGAGCCCATTTGAGGTGGGGGAGCTTAACTTTATTATATTAAGAATGTATTATTCATAAATAAATATTACGCATTGGTTTTGTAAACATTTATATGTATGTACATATATTTATTATAAATTTAAGAAAAAGATGTAAACATTTAGTTGTGCGGTCTTAAGACGATGCAATCCTTCCGTTACAAAAATGGCTTGTAAATCTTGCATAAAAAATTACTTCCGTGTAAACAGTGAGTTGTGAGATAATTTCTCACGGACGCATTTTACAACACTAAAATCCGTATGCCAAATTTTGTATCATAAAATCTTTCTCGGTTACTCGCGCTGAATATAAACGTTTCTATTTCTGTGTAAGTTGCACAAACGGGCTTTATCGCTAGATTATCTCGTATTTACAAAGTGCAAGATCATAGATATAAAAAACGTGCAAAAATTACGTCGTCCAAAAACCGCTTAAGAGTACGATAACCCTTTTCTAAAATATGTTCGAAATATTTGGAATGACGGACGATTCAGAATCTTCTCTGAACATTTGCGAGACCTGGGCACTGGGGAGCACCTTTTGCGAGCTGCCCGTTTTCGTTTTACGCCAGTGATCCCATTCATTTGGATGCATACGCTTTTTATGGGAATGCATATTAGCGTTTGAGTTGAATGTCCGTGGACAGAAGGGGCATTTATATAGTGGCTCCCCAGTGTGCTGAGCCATGTGTTCCTGTAATTTGAATGTTAAAAAATATATATACTATATGTATGTGTATTGATGTATGTATGTATCGAAGAGCAAACCTTAAGGCTAATATCTTTTTTGAAAGTCTTGCCGCACTGTTCGCAGGTATATATTGTATTCGAGTGCGAGTAGCGCTTGTGGCCGATGAGGGCGCGAGAATTTTTGCAGCTCTTGCCACATTCGGAGCAAATGAACGCTTTACCCTCGTCGTTGTGGCGCCTTAAATGCTGCTTTAAATTGTCCTCGTCCTTGAGCCAGCTCTCGCAATTTGGTCGAGGGCATTTAATGCGTGGCCCACTCTCTTCAAAATGCAGTCGGACGTGTTTCTCGAAGACAGCTTTATCCTTGATTTCTTTACCGCAAACATGGCAGATATTGGCTGCCTTGCGGTGCTGCATGCTAATGTGCACCTGCATATGATATTCGGTAGCAAAGCTATAAAGATTCAGAATGATTAGTAATATACGCTTTCAACGTTGGCTAATACGAACGCATTATGTTTAGGGCATTCTGGACAGATGAACTTGCGCTCGTTGGTCGGCACATGAGAGCCCTTGTGGAGCTCCAGAAGATTGCGGCGCGAGAAACGTTTGCCGCATTCATCGCACTGAAAGTCGCATTCCTCGTCCGGCACATGATGCACCAGCCAATGGGCTCGTAAAACGCTCGAATTGGCAAACACTTTGCCGCAGTCGTCGCATCTAAAATGAGAATACATTAATTAGAGATACATATATATACATCCGGTAAACATTAATTTACTTAATATATTCCGGATTTTCATGTCGTCTGGCATGCTCGACTATGAGGCAACGTTTATTTAATTTTCGACCGCAACATTTGACGTAAGGCCGCTCGTTGGGGTGCTTTTCTTTGAAATGATCTCGTATGCCCTCGAAATCGTCTGCCAGAAAAATGCACAGCTCACAGCCCATAACAATATAGCGTTTTATTAAGTCTTCATCCTCTTTGCAGAATGGCGGCCACTGCTGTTTCTTAAACGTTCTCTTTGGTTCCGGCCTGCGCTTCTCATGCCCTTTGGACTTTATTGCTTGCTTTACTTTGCCTGGCTTTCCAATAGTTTCTGGTTCACGCTTTCGCTTTCGGCCACTTCGCGTAACAATAATGTCATCATCGTCGAGGTCGTTGGCGAAATCGTCATCGGGCGTTAGTCTCTCCAATTTGATGTCCAGTTTGCTTTTTGTGTCCACCATCTCATCGTTCACATCCTCATCAGCATACGTTGCCATTTCCAGGTCCAATTCATCTAATGGATTCACATTAAGCTGTGCGCTGCCAAATTCATTATTTATGTCCACATTTACGGTCAGCTCCGCAGTCGGCAACATGACCTCTTCCGGCCACGAGGTGTTCGGCAGATCTGGATCTGGATCCTGCTTGAATTTCGGTGCATTGGCGTAAATAACCTGAGCCTCCTGAATGGACACATAGAACTGATGGAACTCCGAGACCTGAGTCCAGCACACATTGCAAACAACTTTTGATATGTCATCGGTTGGTAATAGCTGCGAAATACACAGGTTTCAAGTGTGCATGTAATTACAAATAAGCCACTCAGCTCACCTCAAACCAGAAGTGCTGGCGGAGTACCTCTGCAACATTTGGCAAGTTACCTGCCCCACCTGCGACACCACCAAAGATTTGGAGACACATCTGGGAGCCACAACCACGCAAGCATAGACGACAAATTTGTGGTTCCATACTCGGAACTTATTTTCTGAGCTGTTTGCGCTCCAACAGCGATTTAGATGTGTCTGCCGTTTTGACAGCCACTGAACACAGTCTATTTTCTATTTATTAGGTAAAAATTGTATTAACTTAATTATTGTGTTACTTAGAGTTGATTATGTTGTATCGATATATCGATATTCCATATCACAATTTACGATATTTCGATTAATTATATTAATAGGCAAAATTGAATCTTATTATCCATTTACGCCTATAATTTACATCACTATTGATAATTTATAAACCATTCGTAAGCTATTAAAATAGTCTCTATGCACCCTTTATTATAAATTTAAGTCGGTTTCTATTTAATACGCACAATATTGACATTCCTTGTGACTATCTTTGTTTGTTTAAATATAAAAATTTGTATACCCTTACAGAGTGCCAGTTTTGTAATGATATGTTTATCACATTTTTGTTGTGTAAATTGTTGTTTGTATTTGCCAGTATAATGTCATCAACTCCATAAAGTACTTAAGTACGAATTATCGTATTAATGTATGTATGTACGTTGGTGCATACTGGCAGGTAAAAAATTTTGGGTAATTCTAAAGTTTAGGAGCCCCACATAAAGACTGCATCAAAACCAATAACCTGGTAACCTTGTTACAAACCTTTTGAAAAGTCGTAGTAGTTCAGTAAATTTAAATCACTCATCAATAATTATAAAGAGTGTTCGATTGTTGCAACACATGATTAGAAATCGATACAGTTTCACAACAGGAAAAGTACATGCAAATTATAAAAATTTACCGGAATATCAGATTGACACACAAACAAATGAAAAGTATTTCCCATTGGTTCGTTTTCTTGTGTATTTATCATAAATGATAAAAACTTGGACGCCTTACGGTCGACACGATTTCGAAGCGACTATTGGTAAGTTATACTGCTTGAAGCTTACATTTCAAATGAATAAAATCATTGCAGTCAATAAAGAGTTAAAGAAACAAAACGAAAATAAAGCTGTTGCGACACATGTAAGTTAATAAACGCTTTATAATAAAATGTTACTAAAACTATTTCATATGTAAGTCTTGTATGTCTTGTATACGGGCGTTTGAGTTTTTGGATGAGCCGGCTGCTTCGTCGTGTGGGTCAAGGCCGGTACGTTTCTTGCGGGCTCCAGGGGCGAGGATAAAAGCAAAAAGGGCAAACTGTACGGTTTGGATAAAAGCGCTATGTTGCAAAAGAATACATGAAACTTCTAACAAGAAGTTCGTTGCCTGCGTTCGAAACTAACAGCAAGTTCACTGAGTTCGTTTATATTCGATAGATTCGATAGTTCAATAATAAGTTCCTCAGGCTGCCACCTTTTCAAAATACGGCTTTACTGTAAGCTGCACAGTGAAATATATTAATTTGAAGCTATTTATAGTTACATCGACCAACATTGTTTCTAAGCAGCTTACATTTTAATTTGTTAATCGTCCATTTAATTTTCAAAAATTTGACTTTGCAGTGGAAGCTTGCCATACTTGGAAAATTAATTTAAACATTTTTGTACAAGAACACACCACATTGGTATATCGATTGTAGAATATTGTCAATTATCGATAATATATTAAAAGTACAAGAGAAAATTTATAAAAAAAACACTACTGTTTTTTCATATTTATTTTATTTTTATATGTAGATAGATTTTGTGGAAATAAAAGTTGAATTGGAGGCAGACACAAGACAACAAATCAGTATTCAGCAAGCTAACTGGAAGTAAATACACATACAAACGACACAGGTAAACGACAAACAACGTCCAACGGCCAAAGTTCATTAAATAAAAGTTATAAAGTCTGCAGCACAATGGGCGACAACAACAACCTACGAAGTGCTGTTATAAACGATTCCCCCATGTTGGCGACGCCCTACGGCAATGTGAGGTCCCTGGCAGCTCCACCACCTATACCACAGTCCCCTATGCAGCAGAGTTCATATGGTTACGGAGGGGGTTACGGCAACACGGGCGGCTACGGACTTGGTTTTGGTAACTACAATGCAGGTGGTTACGGTGGTTATGGTGGCTTTGGCGGTTTAGGTGGCATGGGAGGTCTGGGTGGCATGGGAGGTCTGGGTGGGATGGGTGGCTATGGAGGCGGCTTTGGCGGCTACAACAGATTTGGCGGCATGAATTCCAACGATCCGGAACAGCGATTCATACAAATGGCTGAGGCGAGCTCGCGTCCCGCATTCCAAAGCATAGAATCGCTGGTTTCGGCAATTGGTAACATTGCATCAATGCTAGACTCCACGTTCTTTGCATTGACGAGCTCATTTCGTGCGATTCTCGGAGTAGCGGCCAACTTTGGACGTCTGCGCAGCGTTTTTGCACAATTCTGGACGTCGTTTGCCATATTTCGGGGCTTAAAATGGATTTACAGAAAGTAAGTAGCTTGCTGGCCACATAAACTATTCTATTAAATTTTGTGTTCCGTCCTTTAGAATACTTTATTGGCTGCGCCTGTCTAATTTGGATCCTTCATCGGATGCTTTTAAGAAGGCATTTGCCGAGGCCTTGAACGATAGCAGCGTACAGCAGGGCGGTGCCCCAAAACCACCCCGAAGAGGAACATCGCCATGGCCAGTGTTGGCTTTTCTTAGCTTCATCTTTACTGCGCCTTATCTGATCATGAAATTGCTGGGCACCGTAACGAATACAGCGCAGGAGGAAGGTACGTCTGTGCACATTGCACGCCCTCTTTATCTAATCTCAGCACTTTGCTCTGACCCAGCTCATCCAGATAAAGCTGGCAAATTGTTTAGATAAGCAGACGTATTAACTTTGTACTGTTACTAACCTCAACACAACATTGTTCAACTTAAACAGCTCGCAATCCCGCCAAGTGGATCTCCCCAATTCAGACGCAGGCCACATACGATTTTGAGGCTCGCAACCAAAGCGAATTGACGTTGCGTTCCGGCCAGAACGTTCAAGTGGCACCACGCGAGATTCAACAAACCCTCCAACTGCTGAACTCTGGCTGGGCACTGGCTACAACAAATGGACAGGCATCGGGCCTCATACCCATTAACTATGTGAAATCGCCACAGCAATTGCGACAGGAGCGACAAGAACCCATTAAGCCGTTGGAACCACAGCCTGAACTGATGAACCTGTATCCAAATGCATTCCCAAATCCGCCCTTTGACCAACAACTGAACTACGACTTCAATTTGGCTGCGCAACAGCAACAACCTCTGGGTCCGCCATCCACAACAGCGACGGTGATGGAAGATGGTTTTGCTTGAGGAGCCAGTCGCCTTGTAACAACTTAAATTTAGCTTTAAGCCAAATGAACTGTTGTACCATTCAGATTTAGTCTAATTGAGGAGCAGCCACTATTTGGCTTTTGTTTTCTATGTTTAGTTCATTTATAAGTTTGCTACATTTCCATTTATACATTTCCCAGAAATTTGTACATCTCTTCACGGCAAGTCAAAAAATGAGATGCTTGAAAACTAGAATACAAATTCCGAGAACGCTCGACCATACCCAATTTTAATTTATGGATTTGGCTTTTTTTTGTATTCTCAACTATTTAGTCACAAAAATACACGAAGAATCGTTTCAATACGTTCTAAAATTGTAATAAATATTTTGCAAATAATTGAAAACAATAAAAAACGCATTTTAATAATTTTAAGCTTAGCGTTGATTCCTCCCACAAAGTATTCGATTATTTTTTTCTTTTTTAATTTTGTATTTGCTCTTTGTCGATTTCCCATTTTTTACCAAAATGAAATATGTATTTGAAATTTATTACACAACTACAGCTCGACTCTTAAAATGTACATAATTCACTTTCTACTAATTTGTATGCATTTGTTTCTCATTTGAAGTAATTTCAATAATAATATATGTATAAATATAAATTCTACAAATTTATATCGATACATTAATAGTTGTTAGTTATTACTAAATAGGTAGGTTGATTATTTTGCAATTATTATTATGTGTATTTGTATTATATAGCTTTATATATGTATATAAATATATTTGTTTTTTAACTGAACAATTCTTGAGAATTTCTTAAAATTGTGTATCAACGGTTTTTAAAATTAAGCTTAAGTCGTGTTTAATGTTAGGCAAATAAACATATTTCATATGCTTTTTTCTACAAATTGTAGCGCTAAAATATTTTCCATTTGTATATATATTGCTGTCATTTAAAGTTTTGGTGTTCAGTACGATATTCTTAAAAGTTGCGCTACATATACAACATTCAAGATGAACTTTAAAAAACTTTCGGCTTGTTCGTCTTTTAAAAAATATTTAAGAAGCAATTGTTTAACAACTAAAAAGAAGACAAACAATTTATGTATATTTTCACTAAAATACAATTGTTTGTTTTACTTAAGTATAACATTAATTTAAATTTAGAAATTAAGTTCAAAAATACAATTAAAAACTGAACGCCAAGGGTTTATGCATTATTATTAAATGTTTTTGATGCTTATTGTATAGTTTAATCAAGTCTCATTGAGAAACAAATCAAAGATTGTGTGTAAAGAAAAGACAATTGTGAGAAATGGGGCTGCCTAACCAAATGGGCGTGGCAATCCTAACAAAGCATTTATAAACGTGAAACTAAAAGTATCCTCTGAATAGCCACTGCTGACATCGCCAGCATACGCAGGGGAACCCGTCGCCCACGACACATCATCATCACCATCCTCGTCATCTCAATCGATGTCATCCTCCAGCTCATCATCGTCCACCTCAAGTTTGAATTCGACATCGGTGGTATGCTGTGAGTGTTGTGCAAAGCTTTGAGACTCATTGGTTGTTTCGAGGTACGAATTGAAGTCGTTATCATCATCGTCCGAATCGTAAATCGGATCTCCAATTCCAGTGCCGTATGCTGCAGAATTATATGATATAATTAACAATTTTGAACAGCAAAACTTGCTAAAAGTTCTACAAAAAATACTTCTGGCTAGTAATTACTGAACTGTGCAAGTAAAATGGTCTTCCTTGCTCAGTTGTTCATTTTTGAACTAGGTGAAATATAATCTATGGCGGATACGATAGAATCGATCATTTGTTTAAACAATTTTTGAGGTTATTCACTAATGATACAGTGGAATTTATTGAAAAAAGACAAAGTTCCATTTGTTGACGACAATTCCACAAATTAATTTAATGATTTCGGAAATGCGATCTGGCGGTGAATATCTGTTGCACTCTATATGTAACTTGCAAACTTCATAAACAAACTCGACAGCTCGACTCTATTTTTCACCTTGCTCAGTTTTTCTATTATTATTGAAAATATCAAAGCATACCTTCCACATATTTGGCCAGATTTGGTGGCACCCAAGCTTTGACACGCTCAATATTCTCCGCCGTGCACTCGCCTTTATCCAAGCCTGCCAAATGACACAAGAGTTATGTTCAAGTCTTTAGACAGAGTCCGATTGAGGCCTGCACTTACCTAGAAGTAATCCCATGCGTTTCAAGACCTCAATATCATCGTGCATTTCGAATGTATTGTCGAACTTGAATATGTATTCGGATCTATGAAAAAAAGATAAGCAAAAAAATATATGAGAAAGGTATATTATAAGAATTAAATTAGCTTACTTGTCGTTGGTGACACTGCAATTAATTTTGGTCGATTTGTGCGTATTCACAATGATGAACGGCAGCTGAATGGATGAGTTTGGAGATGGCACCACACCCTGAGTCTCAGCACGCTTATTGCGCTCGACAAGACCTTTGAATGCCACATGCTGCATGATCATCTCGCGCAGCATTTCGTTCTTCTGCTTGATACGTTCGCGTCGCATATTGTTCTCCTCCTCTAGAGCCAGAAATTGCTAAAAAATCAAAACAGCATATATAATATACGTATAAGAAATATATATGAAAGCTATATACCTCGGCTGAATTAGCGGGCAGGCCAATCCAGCGTATTTCCTTTTTGTCCTTGGAAATAACATTAATTGCCATCAGTACATTGAGCGCATCGTAGACACGACGCCGGATATTCTTTTGATCACAGTTGTTATCATACGAATTGTTTTTTAGTTCTTCGTTAACTAAATCATCAGCCACCTCATTGTAGGTGGTCTTGCCCTTCTCTTGCACCTTTTCGCACACCTTCATCGAGAAGTGGCGCAGCCCCTTGCCGGCCTTGTCCGGCTTTCGTTTCCTTTGAACTGATGATGAGGATGCGGACATTGTGTGCATGGGGCTGCTCTGTATGGCGTGCCTACAAACACAATTAAAGAGACAGTTTCATAAATATTCGTATACCCTTTTTTAAAAAAAGACATTACGATCCTATAAATTCTGTCTGTATATTTCTATGCAAGCCTCTTAGTTTAAAAGATATCTTAATGAAACTTGGCATAGATAATTATTTTTGCTGATAACTATATCATATTTCTGCCACAGGAATAATTAAGATATCCCCATCAAAGCTACAAATTCTATGTTTACTAAAGTTGAAGTTTTCTTATAAAACAGATTTATATTCTTAATGAACTTACAGTTTCGATTTCAATTTCATGGCATTATTTGGCGTATATCTGACATATCGCTCGCTCTTTATCTGCACGAATAAATTATAAAAAGTGTGTTGAATTGTTAGCAGTTGGGTTTTTGTATTTATACTTGCTTACCACCTCGAGCATGCCGCCTCCCGCTCCACCTGCGCCACCAGCGCTGCTTTTCTGCGCTGACACAGATGTGGTATATGAAGTATCTGTGTTTAAACAACGCAAACAAATGAAGTTATTTTTAAGTAAATTGAAAGCATAAAGCATGCTTACTGTCGGTTTTTGGAATAGTTATATAACTGTCTTGAAGACGTATGAATTGTCCCTGATTCGTTGTGCCCTGCGACGTGCAAATGATGGGAAGGCAGTTAAGTAATTGATGATCCAAATTTATAATTTATTTGATCTTACCATCTGACTGAAGGCGCCCATGCGCCCCACATTGCCAATGCCGCCGCTGTTGCGTGCCGAGCCGCTGGGGAAGACCAAATTGGACTTTGGATGATCCATGGAGTGCGTTTGTTTTGCTTGCACTGGTTTCAGCATTTTGGCTATTTGTCCTGAAATATGTTAAACGTTATCAATTAATTGTTTCTTCTTTTTTATATTTTACACAATAAATTTACAATAGTATCTACACGCAGGTATTTAGCTGCATTCGATATACATTTATGTTAGAGGTGACAATGCATTAATGGCACAATCGATATCATCGATTGTTTTAAACTCCCTTTACTTTCGATGGCTTTCTTCGATATACCGATTTTGTACGATAACATTTTTGAATAGAAGTCTTCAATTGATAAATTTATACGGAAACTTGATACTTATAAAAATATCTAGAATTTGTATTGAACTATGATAATGACTTTGAAGCCGATCTATTATTCAAGTATGAACATGACGTTTCGGCGTTATTATTAATCTAATAAATATAAAACTACTTTGCTGAATTTTATCATTAAGAACAAAGAGATGTTATTAGCAGAATGAGTGAAATCTTGAACTTTAATATTGTCTGTCTAGACACTAAGAAATGCAACAAATTTGCGATCCTAACTATCAGCTCCCGATAGCGTCTTAGACAGATAAGATACATAAGTATATGTATGTAAAGAAGTCTAGAAGTTAAGATAATTTTAATTATTATTGTATACAACATAATCTGATGCATTTTATCATGAACCCCATTTACCGGTCGAAAAATTGAGCTTTTAATTAAAAAAAAAACATTGCTGCAAGGGTATATATCTTCGGCACGCCGAAGACAGCCGTTCTTTTTACTCCCTGTACCCATAAAATGGGTAAAAGGGGGTATTACATCTGTGCAAATGTATGTAACAGACAGAAGGAGACATCTCCGACCCTATAAAGTATATATATTCTTGATCAGTATCAAGAGATTTCGATTTGGCCATGTCCGTCTGTCTGTCCGTCTGTCCGTATGAACGCGTCGATCTCAGCAACTACAAGAGCTAGAGACACCAAATTTGAAATGTAGGTTCCTGTATACCATACGCAGATCAAGTTTGTTTCATATTTCAGATATCTGCCCCCATTCCCCCGCAAATCGATTAAAACCGTTTTACAGTAACAATTTTCAAGATATAGCTTTAAGATTTGGCACGTACAATACTTTAGTCTCTCTTAATATACTGTCCAAATTTCAAGTCGATCGGATAATAAACACGGAAGTTATTCACGAAAGAAGATTCAGTGATGCAGCGAGAGGAGGGAAGAAGCACAGCCACCAATTAACTTGCCTCGCTTGCGCTGTCGCTTTTGCCGCCAGTGTGTGTGTGCGTCTTTGTGTATGTGTGTATGCAAGTGGGCGTATATGTGATTGAATCTTTAGACCTGGGTACAGGGAGTTACGTAGTCGGGTATACTCGACTATAGCATTCTTACTTGTTCGTTTTCTAACACAATTATGTCTATAAACGTAAATTTCATTCGATGGTAATATCGATAGTATCGATGTGGCACATCGATATTTTGCCATCGCTAGTACATAGCTAATCAGGATAAAACCACGTGTTCTTACAGTAAGTTGCAAGAGGAAAATAAAGTCTTGAGTACACTTTACAAAAGAAACAATGTTAATGATAAAAACCGATTTTGTATGTTTTTCACGCTTGAAATTTCTGTTGGAGCTGCCTAGATGCAAATGCATACACACAACATACATACATGTATGTACATATATGTATGTACATATGTATGTGTGTATGTATGTACATGTACTATGTACATACACTCAACGCATGCAGCACGTTCGTCTTTCTTTGCTGTTTCATTTGCGGCAAATGCAGCAAACGAAAGCATAGCGCGCAAACCAAAAACCAACACACCAATAAAAGGCGACAACAACCAGCAGCAGCAACGCGTGGAGTGGAGCAAAGAACAAACGAAAACGAAAGAATTCTCGCTGCTTGACATGGGGTGTTGGTGGGGGTGCTTTAAATGCAGTCGTCTGGCAAGGATGTAGCATTAGCACCAACTTCAAACTTCACTAGCTGCAAACAGATTAATGCAGCATGTGATCACATACAGACTTACATATGTATGTACATATTTACGTTGTAGATATATCGATATATTGTGATCGCGTCTTTTTTACAGCACTGCTCCGACTTTAACTGTATTTTCTCTAAACAATTCTAGTTATTCACCTGCTGCGATAACATTTGCATAATTATAACATTCACGCAAGCTGGCCAAAAAAGACACAAATAATTAAAGATGATTGTACATATATATATATATATGTATATATATACATACATATACAAATGAAGCGATGATTAAACAGGAGAACCGCAAAAAGGGTCAAAACTAAAAATATCAACCAACACACACACACATCTACAAATGACTCACGGCTTAACTACTGTCAAACATGCTCTGCAGTCAGCCTTGCAGGCCGGTTAGCCGGCGTGCGGTCGACGCTGCTCACTCATTCATACAAACAGTACATGCGCTTACACACATATATACATATATACACATGTACACACACACGTATGTAAAATGGTCAACAGAGCGGCAATAACAACAACAGTTCGGTCGACGTCGCTGCGCAGCCGCTGATACACATGTTTGGTGTTTGTCCATTTTGGGCTTTAACTTTTTTTCTATCTATACGATATTTAAGTGCGTGTGTGGTTATGTGGTGTATGTATGTTTGTGTGTTCTAGCCTAGCTTTTTGTAACACATTGCAAAATGTCACGCAGTTTTAGTAATTCTGTTTCTGCTCTTTCACACACACACACACACGTACACGCACACATACTGTTTTTATATCTTGCTCAAATTTAAGATTTATTATGCGAAGGAAATAAATACATACATATAATGTGCACTTGCAGGAACCCTTGACGGCAGCGCTGCCGGTGGCGGCTGCGCTACTATCAGCTGTTTGGCGATAAAAAAAACTGGGAAGTATTTTGTAGCTGTAGTGAACAGAGTATGTATGTATGTACATTTTTATTTGTTTGTGTGTGTGTTTGACTGAGCGCCAACTGGGCGAAGCAACGCGGCGGTCTTCGCTGCCCGGCAATGTAGACATCCATACAGAAGTATGGATGTGTATGCATGTATATATGTACATGTATATACATATGTATGTATTTTGTAGTATATTGGCAGAAGCAGACAAAACCAACCGATTTTACTTGATTTTATTTTTTATTATTTGTTTTTTGACGTGTTGCTTTGCAGTTGTAGTAGTAGTAGTTGTTGCTGGTGGCTTGCCTTTGCGTTGTGTGCGCGCGCTTAAAGCGTATTAAGCGATAAATATGGTATGTAAAAGGAAATCGAAAAAAGAAAAAGATGGCGTTTACGCGCCAGTGTGCGGGCATGCAAGTTAGTAGTAGCCCCCCCCACCATTACTATTATAAATACGCAAGTCTAGGCATGTATGTACATATGTATGTATGTATGTATGTATGTATGTATGTGAGATTGTACAAGTTCGTCAGAATGTACATATGTACATAGTTGTATGTTATGCATTCATTAAAGGAAAATTAGCCTATAACATGATGAAATTATTTCTTATGAAGCTGGAGTAGAGCGTAGTAGATTATTAACCAACCAAATACTGCTAAATCGCTTGGCCCGACTTACGCTTTAATATAAAATCGGGATAGAATTACGATCCCCAACCCGCTCGTTCCGGGAAAAAATGTTTTTTGATTCCACCCCACCCCGCGGGTACTAAATACCGCCCACATTCCATGTCACATAACAACTTTATAACACTTTTTACCTATTCTTGCTATTAGTTTTGCCTTTCTTCATTGATATGACCTTTTTAGTGTGACTAAATTTAAAAACATTGAAATTCTAACTTGCAGTTATACTCTGCAACAAAATACTATTTACATACTAATTTAGATAATAAGAACACCGCATTTTGAGGGACCCAAGAGGAATTTCGGGATGGCCAATGCATTTAGCTTTGGCCCGGAGTATAACAATTGCCCCGATCCCGAAGAATCTCTACCTACCGTGTTCATCCTGAAAGAAATAGTTGACTTCATCTGTTTTAACCGCGCCACTCGTTGTTTGATTTGTGCTCGTGGTCTGCGCCATTTTCAGGTGTTCCCGTGATGCTGTTCCTGCTCCTAGCTTCCTACTCCTTTTCCAAACTACAATAGGCAAAGACAGGTGTAGTAACGTTGAGTTCGCTACTGCTTGATGCCCTGCACCTTAAGCTATTTAGTAGTAGTGAAATAGCAGGTAAATACTGCTAATTTGGTATTATTGTTGTTCTTGTGCTGCTTGAGAAGACTATACACTAACACGCCGCCAAAAAGTATCAATACCAGCACGTACGCGCAACGTGTATGTGAGCCTGAGTGTATGCAAGTGAATATGTATTTGTGTGGCGCGGCCCGCGATGTATTCCGTATTTTTCGGTGCACAATTGTAACACGTGTATTAGATATTCTTTTGCACCACACTTCACAGATTGACTAATATTTGGGCGTAATTAATTTAATTGTTGCTGGCTTGAAAGTGCTTATTTTGATAGCAGCAAGTAAAAAATTTGGTTGTCGCTCGAGTCAAAATGGCGAGCGCATTTTTTGTTTCCAGCAGCAGCGCATTTTTTCTTGTCACACACACACAAAATGGTTATAATATGGGTTTTCAAAAGCGATTTTCGTGCACTTCGAGTGTTTCGATTTTGATGCTCTTTTTGCAAAAGAATCAAGAAATTTTGACGTTTCGTGTGCACTGATTAGAATTTAATTATTGTTCGTTTTTATCGCAGCACGATATGCACAAAATTTCCATCAAGTCGTTGGTTTTTTCAACGACGACGACGACAACGACTTCGAAAACGACCAGCGTGCGAGTGCGAGTGAAATGGCAGACACCGCTTTGATCAGCTGATTAGCTCGACGCGCCAAATTTACGCATCAATCGAGCATAGTGCTGTGTAACGAACGCCAGAACAGCGGCACTCATCATTTCAAAATAGAATATTGACCATAAAATATCTAATAAAATAAGTTGTAGAGTAATAAATATTGCTTTCATACAAATAATATTGATGAAAATATTGCCGTTCTCATACGAATTCAATTCCCCACTGTTGCTGGTGTGAGTACGAACACCTCTGAAATTCAGTGTTGATGACTTTTTATACAAATAAACAGTCCTCTAATTTTGTTCAAAACTATTACTAATTTATTTCTTCGAAAATTGAATGTGATTTTATTGTTAATTGTCAATTTGCATTAATCGCATATCGCATATACGAGTATTTATTTTGATTTTTTGACACGATAGATATTTTTTCCGCCGTTAACCAGCACTGTATACAAAATGTAAACAAAGCTGTTATCGTTGCTTCACCCCAAAATCGATTACAATTATATAGGCAACTCGATAATTCTTGGAGCATATCGATATAATTCATAACCGTCAGTGGTGGGCGATATATCATGTCACAGATATTTCAAAGTAGCAAAAATATGTGTGACTAAATATGTGATGACCCACTGTAGAATTACTAAATGAACTGAGTACTGATTCCGAAAGACAATACAACTCTGTTTTTGCTGTTTTTGCCAAATTGTTTACTATTAATTGATTATAAAAAATGACAAAACAAGCATTTAATATTACTTTAAGTGAAAAGTTGATATCAATTTAACAAGGATAGAACACATTAAACCAAAAGGAAGTCAAAACATACAGCCACAACGCATTGCCTTCTCAACTCATTGGAACATCAGGAATACAAACATTAACTAGACAACTACAAAAATGGTCGATCCACTGTGTAATTATAATGTATTAGAATCAATATTTTCATATTTGGAGCTTAACGAGCTAAGTCGATGTTCGCAAGTTTGCAAAAGTTGGTATCACTTCCTGAACGATGAGAACAGCGACGTTTGGCGCTGGCACTGCCTACGCAAGCTGCCCAGGGAGGCCGTCAAATCCGATCTGCTGTCGTCCGTCACCACATACAAGACTAAGCTGCGGGCGTACATGCATGCCTGGAGTCCCAACGATTGTTCACGCAATGTGTACATTAAGCCAAATGGGTTTACGCTGCATCGGTAGGTAAATGATTTACATTTATGCATTTCTGGTTATATCCATTGATTCTTTCACAGAAATCCGGTAGCACAAAGTACGGATGCAGCACGTGGTAAAATAGGATTCCGTCAAGGACGACATGCGTGGGAAGTCATTTGGGAGGGTCCACTGGGCACAGTAGCCGTTATTGGCATATCCACAAAGGAGGCAGCGCTGCAGTGTCATGGCTATGTGGCCCTACTGGGCTCCGATGATCAGAGCTGGGGCTGGAACCTGGTCGAGAACCATCTTTTACATAACGGTGATATGCAGGGCAGTTATCCATTGTTAAATAATGCACCCAAATATCAGGTTGGCGAACGAATTCGCGTCATACTCGACTGCGATGATAATACTCTCTCATTTGAAAAGAACTATGAGTTTCTTGGCGTAGCGTTTAGAGGTGAGATGATCTAATCATAAATATGAGACATGTATATATAATGCGCGGTGTTTATTACAGGTCTGCCCGATAAGAAGCTTTATCCTACGGTATCTGCTGTCTATGGCAACACTGAGGTATCAATGGTCTATTTGGGTACACCATTGGATGGTTAACAATGAGACAACAGATGCAGCCTTAATACCGTACAATTTGTAAAATAAATGCAATTAATAAGTATATACATACATAAATTCGTTGAGATTTCATTCCCCCAGTAATAAGAGCATGCAACAGTTTCACTTTCTGTCTAGTTTATAGTTTCTTTTGTACAAAAATATATGCATTTTGTTGTTTTTATAATAAGCCAAAGTTAAAGTCACCTCTATTTGTTCTTTATCAATTAAGTTTAATTGTATGAACAAAATAAATAAGTACATAGTTGTAATTTCATACAATGAACGGCTTAAAAATCATTAAAAATAGAATTTAATTTGTTACTTCTTTTAGAGTACTTTGCTGTACTATAAAACTAGGATAGAATTCAAATTTTCTATATAACTTAGTATGTATGTACAAGTTTACAACCTTGCACAAATAATTACCATTAAAACAGTAAAAAAAAACCCATTCAAGTCGGTTTAAAAGGTTTCATCATAAGTGAATCTTATAATTTACTCGAGCTGTGTTACACTGCATCTACAGGATAACGTGTACTTTAGTATAAAGTTTCTTCGTTAAGTTTTTGTTAGTAAGGATGAAGTGTAGTTAAGATGTGACGTTAAGGGGATATAATTTTGTTGTTAATACTTCATTACCTGGATTTTTGAGATATAAAGCATTTTGTTGCCTGCACAGCAAGGACTCCGTGGCGCAACGGTAGCGCGTCTGACTCCAGATCAGAAGGTTGCGTGTTCGATTCACGTCGGGGTCAAATTCGAGTATTCTTTTTTTGTGAACTGAACAATAGGTACCAAATTTTTGTTGTTGTATTTTTTTATACCAGTTCATATCAATTATTCAAATTGTTTTCTGTATTTTCTATTATTATTTATTGTATGCCTGTAAACATATTTAATACTTTTTTATACGCTTGCACAGGGTATTATAATTTCGTCACGAAATCTCCAGCCTTATATGTATAAGGAACACATTTATAGTATTCACCAGGACGACAAATTGAGTAAGTCATCTGTCTAATTCTATACCACCTTGTCTTTCAGTTATAATAAAACTTGGACGAAACTTCCATTTTCCTCAGGATGTACAGTTGTCGAAACCGGCTAATCCTATTAATTTATTATATAGCTGATACCAATCGACAATTGGGTTTTTATATGAAAACAATTGTTGTTTAAAAAGGTCACTGCTTAACAAGTTTTCGGCTTAGATCGAATAACTATTTCATATAGTTTCATAGAATAATTTAGTCAATAAGTTTACAAGGATATTCGCATTTTGCCCACCCCATAACTCCATAAGAGTTCGTTCCTGTTTTAATATATTTTTTAAAAATTAAAAAACGGGTGATTTCAACAACATTTGAATATTTATTTTATTGTATACTTTAAGCGGATTTTATTTAGTGCGAGCAAAAACATTTGTATGTATAACAAGCATTCGTTTATCATATAAATTTTAAAAGGTGAATTTCGTGTTTCATTTAATTTACTTTAAGAGTATATATATGTATGTGTATATATTTGCATTTTATAACAAGCAATTTGAACGGTATAATTTTACTAATTTTTAAAAGTACATATGTACATGCATATGTAAATATTTATGTTATATATATATATATATATATATCTCGTATGTATATATAGTTATGTATATGTATGCCGATTATTTTATACGAATTATAGCTTAATTGTAAATTCCCTAAACGGTTTGCAATGACGTCTCATTAGTTGTTCCCTTGTTGAATATGTACGAATGTACTATATATAAAAATATTATTCATGTGCATTAAATTGCGTTTAAAATGAACTAACGTATGTAAAACTACCAACACCAAAATTCGCGATGCTTTCGTACATATTTTCCTTTTTCTTCTTCTTGTTTTTGCATATTTAACTAAGTGAAACTAAAGTTTGAACCAATTTTTACACAAGTCAAAAAAAAAACAAAATAATAATATTTTTATTTGCTATTGACTAGATTTAGGAACTCCTCGCGCGTCTTTGGATCATCGCGGAATACTCCCAGCATAGTCGATGTAACGGTTTTGCTATTGATTTTCTGCACTCCCCTCATTACCATGCACATGTGTCTGCAATAAATAAAACAATTCAAATTCAGTTAAATGACTTAGTTAATTAAATGAAAGCAATAACTATAAAGTAATTATTATTCTCTGATGAAAGCTTGTTTCAATTGCAGTACAACTCCGGCATGTACTTAAAGTGCTTTAGCTGCTGAGATTTCACAAGCATCGGTGGTTCAGTGGTAGAATGCTCGCCTGCCACGCGGGCGGCCCGGGTTCGATTCCCGGCCGATGCAACTTCTTTTTTAATATATTTTTTATATTTATGTACATTACTACAAATATCTTTGTTTTTATTTTTATACTCTGTTCTCCAGAATTAGAAGAGGAGTATATTGGGTGTGTGCAATGTCGTCCGCATGAACGCATTGGAACGCACGAGCTTCCAAATTGTGTCTATATGATATGTACATAAGATAGGTGATAAAGTGTTAAGAATCTTTTTCCACACCCACCTCCATATTTCGGGAAAAAACCTCAATCTTCCACATTTTTATAACCAGAGACACCAAATTTATTATGATGACTACTGATGACTTCCTTGACTAAACATATCCTCGATCTTCGTTATGGTTCGGTGCTACAATCATTTTAAAGTTTTCTTAATCTCTATTGCTAGGAAGATACGAGTTCAGTACTGAAAGAATCGGTTTCTTTTCTTCCGCGATAGATAATTTGTATAGCCCACCGCCGAAATTTGATAAAAATATTGAAATATCGGACAAAATTAAAACAGAGTATATAGCAACGGACAACCTATATTTTTTACCCCATGATTTCATTGGAGAGTATTGTGTTCTTCAATATATATTAAGGAATTTATCTTTTTATAATACTTACACGCCCTCGACGACAACTGCAACTCCTGCTGGCTGCACTGCTTGTGTCACAGCGACGGCAATTTGCTTGGTCAAACGCTCCTGGACTTGCAAACGACGCGAGAAAATCTCCACAATACTAGAAAAGAGATTAATAAATATTGGTATAAGTGGCTTTAGAGCTTTCGGATTTCCATTGGACTTACCGAGCCAGCTTGCTGAGTCCGAGAATTTTATTGCATGGCAAATAACCAATGGATACTTTGCCGTAGAACGGAACCAAGTGGTGCTCGCACATGGAAAACATTTCAATGTCCTTCACGACAACCATTTCATCGTGGTCCTCGTCGAAAACCGCACCGTTGAGAACATCTGCGTGCAAGATATAAAATAGTTAGTCCAATAAGGTTTTTACATTCTTAATAAATATATATTTTCTTTTTAGTAATTGCGATATTTTTTCCGAGTTTTGTTTTTTATAGCCGCCATTAGCAATCAATCTCAGCTGATTTGAGTTTATCGCATTGTAAGCCCGATTTAAATTAATTGTATGTTTTATAATGTTAAACTTGAGAATAAATTCTTATTTATGTTTTACGAAATTTGCCATTTATAAAAGTAAATAAACGTTAATACAATCTGGAACAACATTCGGAGAAAAACGATTGATTGACACTTTTGAAAAGTTTCCCGTGGAGCCAGTGAAAAGAATATTACTGGAACATAACTTCAAAATGAAAAACGGGTAACAGAAAATTAAACCCGATTCGGAATGAACACTCTCAGAAATGCGAATAGGCCTGAATATTCAATTTTTTTTCTGAGATGCGCTATCATTTGAATAATTCTCAGAATAAAGCCCCTATGAACCCTAAGCGAGCCAAAGACGATTAATGCTATCGCTTTGCGAATTTTAAGCTTAATTTATGGCCAATGCAAATACCCTATTAATTTCTAGAGATTGTATAGGTATACAACATTTATTTCAGAATGTTATTTTTACGATCCTGTTTATAACCTTATTTATATATTATTTTTAAAATAAGAACGGCGACCTTAAAAATGATAACCACACATCTAAAGATCCAGATCAATATGCTAACAATAAGAATTTAATAAAAGATCCTCTCTGTCCTACGATTTCTTCAATTAGTCGGATTCTAATTAAATATTAGTACGATATGATTTGTATTTAAAGATATTAATAATTAATATTATAACCTAAAATGTTTCGGGAATCGCATATGCTGATAGTTTTTAAAAATTGATTCCGCCGATTCCACCCATTTACTATATACATATATATACAGTAGTCTTTTTTCGAAACAAGCGAGATGCCCTTTCCGAACCCATCTCTATAGTATTAATTTCCTACAATCAACTTAGCAGCTTCGTAGCTACGCAGTATACTATGAAGCCTGATGATTTATGTTTACGTTTGGCATTTTATGCTAGATTTATTTGCTCAATAAAATGTGTGCCACTGGCATAACTGAATCTTAAGTTGAAGTTTTCCACTTGACTGTTAATGTTCACATATACCATGTGTATACTTATATACACATACATATGTACATATATGTATAACATATGCATGTACATACATATGTATGTGCTTGTGCTTGTGCATGTGTATGGCTGCTGGCGCCACTTGTTGGCCATTCTTTGGTACCTAAAGCTTTCACTACTTCAGCTTTAAATGCTCTTGTGGCTTTTGCACACTTGTCCGTGTTGCTTCAAGAGCTACGCCCACTTGACGCCCACAACGCAGCTTAGTCGCGCGCTCTTTCTCTCTCTCTTCTTCGCTTCTCTCCCCCAATTTGAAAAGCTTTGTTTCCTGTCAATTTACAGTTATGCCACCAGCATCTCCATCAGCAACCTTCAAAGTCAGCCAATTTGCTGAACAACTAAATGTTTGCAGAAGCCATGAATGGATTCCATTTATTAATTGAATATGTAACTAACTGTTAGGAACTTTTCAATAATAATTATATTATCGAGTTCGAGGCAAATTACTTTCATTAATGGCCAACATTGATTGTTGCTGCCGCTGTCAAATTTAAACTCGACTTTGACTTTGTGCGATTGTTTTTATTGTAGCAAATTGTAGAACCTGCTTTTCGAAATGACTATTTTTAAAACCGGTCTGCATATTTGCAATACGCTTCAATATACCGCTTGGCTATATAACATATGTACACATGAGTTATACAACAGAAAAATGATCTCGAATCGAAAGTTTAGACCTTAAGTCTGCCCGAAAATGTAAAACAGTTACGCCAAGGGAAACAATTAACTAACTGGAAGTCTGAAACGTAAATCTATACCGACATTGTCACTAATAGAGCACTTCAGTTGTAGAGCTCAAGTTTTTACCCAAATCTCGCCGAGTCTAACTGTAGAATTACTACAATCTCTATAGAAAGGGACAGAGATAAGTAGCTAACTGACACAGGGCAATTAGGACAAGTGATAAAAGTGAAGTACGTTCGAGTACTAATGAGTATATCGTCAGTAACCGTGAATCATTTTAAAAAAAACTAGTTTTAGCGCGTGCCTTGTGGAAATGCCCTGGAAGCCCCGGACTAAAAGACAATTTGTGACGCATTGAATGAATACAGGACGGATGGTTAGATCACTGACCTGTCGCTAATAAGACAGAGAAAACAAAAACAAAAACAAAAACTGTCAGGTGCTAATTGGGGGCTTACGCTAATGCATGAGCAACAGTAAAGATGAAAAAAAAAAACGTTAAAACCGTTTACTTACCTTCAAGACTTTGATCGTAGCCCTTGGTAAAGTATAGCATTGCCTTAGCCGCACGCTCCGGTGTCTTGATCAGGCCCTGTCTATCAGGATTCTCCCCCAGGCCGCCCAACAGCAGACGATAGGAGCGTGCCATATCTGGGAGCAGTGCCTCCCTTGTTGGCGGCTTGTGATCTAGCTCCAGATCGTGGTGAAAAGTGCAGTTCTCATGGCCTGAAACAACAAAAACATTAAAACAAATAATGACTTTAGCATGATTCAACATTCATTAGTGATAAGCAGCTCAACCCCGAGTGCCCCGTGAATGCAACGTACACCGAGATCTAATTGGGCTGATTGAAAAACAAATCTTAGCCATAAAAATAAAATTGAATCGAATCATAATTGAACCTTGACATATTTAATGCTTTGGTACTCCTCTATCAGTGCAGCCGACTGGGTTCGAGATGCGTTATCACCAAACTGGCAAGGCATGTTGGCTATTAAAATCATAAAGACTAGACTTCCTAGATTGGGGTTATGTAAAGGGCGTTAACCAGACGCGGCCTAATGGATTCAGTATTTAGTATACTCGTATTAACCAAAACTATTCACGATTCGATTTTGAACTCCTATCTCTTACAATTTCTTTTTGTAGCAATTATTGCTCCTAAACGTAGCCTTGTTATCCCTAAATTAGATAATTAGATAATTGCACATACACACGTCCTTCTGAATTCTATAAGGTTTCTTATATATTTCTTTCCCACATAATCGCAAATGTATGTCAGCCTCTTATATTCCTCCCTCATTGAGTTTTTCCCTATATTCGTTTTATCCATACCTATACTTCTTCGAGTTGGAAGTTCAATTTTCTATGTAGAACACCACACTTAATCGTATCCAAGGTTTTCCTATTGCGCCATTAACAAGATTTCTATTATATTCTATTCTACATTCCATGTTAAGGTATTACGGATATCCTTGTTCTGTATCTACGTACCCCTACGTAACACTATATCGCGGCATAAGAGTACCAGGTATTCCTATGTATCCTAGGTAACCCTATCCCCCCTTCACACCACTACCTGGCGTTGTCGATGTACGAGGTGTCATTGGTGTATTCGGTAGTGTACCATCGCTTTCCGGTATGCTGGCGCTGGACTTCAGTATCAAACGTGGACGAGGGGCCTGCTCTTCACTCGCTGTGCCTGCCGAGACAGAATTGTCAGGCTGGGGCGCCACACGGTCAACCAGCGAGGAGGTCCCCGAGGTGCTACTTGTTGAGCAAACGCTGTTGTTACGTCCACGCGACAGGAGATGGGCCTGTGGAAAGTTGGTGTCGTCAATGGCATCGTTGAGTTCGCTGGCGCTCATTTCGGAGAGTTGGCGTGTAAAGCTCATCGCGTTGGTAAATTTAATCGGATTTACTTTCAATATTTGTCAGTGCTCAGCGGATATGGCAACGCAAATAAAAATTGCCAAATTATAAATACACAAAAAAAATTGTTGAACTGTGAATTAAAACGAATTTGAATGCGGCTTAATTTTGCCGTGTCTTCCCGTTCTGAACTGCTTTGGGCAACTGGCTGGCTGTTGGTCTCAACGATGCTAATAAGAACTTTAAGCAGAGCTTTTTAGAGACAAAAGCTTTATACTGCGAATGGTGAGCCGCCAAGCTTTGCTCACACCACACAGCGCACGCCTACAGTTTGATGTCCAGTGCTACCCAAACGGTGCTGTGTTGACTTTCAAACTTGTTGCTCTTGAGCGCATGTGGGGGCGGTGGGTGGTGTGGTTGTGGCTGTCACTGGCGCCAACTCAAAGTGCCCAAGGTTACTTCTTTGTCTTTGTTTATAATTCGATTTTAACTTTTTATACCCTGCAACCATTAAAAACGCTTACAAAGGTATAAAACTCTTGTGCGTACGTATTTTCGAACCCATTAATTTGGTATGTAGGTTCTTGAATATAATAGGCAAAAAATTCTAGATTAAGTATTGAATTTATCCACCATACCTCCCCGAAACTAGAAATACGATTAACAACCACAATTTTAAGCAAATCGTTTTGATTTAAAGTAAACATCAAGCAAAGTTATTAAGATGCTTTATTCGACAGTGTGAAGCGGTGGCAGGAGGCAGCATGGCTGTTAAACTACTTGAAGTGCAAACTACTTAAAGCGTATGAGGGTTAGAGCTGATAGCCTAACCGATAGATATTATCGATCGTATCGATAAAGGCTTTTGTCTTAAAGTTCTTTATTGATCTGGATGTTCAGATCTTATCTGTATAGTTTTCGTTGTTATTATAATTATTATATATTGTATTAAAAAGGACAAGTTGATAAAAGCTGCTTACAATATCTTCATTCAGTTAAGATACATAGGACGATTCAGCTCTAATGGGTATCGCCTAGTCGTATACTCTCGCCTAGAGCATTCATACTTACTTTGCTTCGTGTTTACCCTAGCGCCAGCACTCAGAACTTGAAAGTCACACGAAACACAGCATTACAGAACTCAGCACCCAGCCCTGACAAAATTCCAAATTCCCTGCCAGCATGGCTCATCGAGTACAGCTGCGCTGCGCGACTTCGACGTCATTGGCGCCGTGCCGCGTGACCTGTCTGTGATCAAGAACTTCCTAAAGCGAGACTGCGCCGTGAAGCGACTGATTGACATTGAAGAGGACTTTTTGCAGCAATGCGTGGATCAGGGCGGCGATCCCATGAAACCCAAGCCGAAAAACGGCACCGGCCAGGAAGAGCAGCCACTACCGGATCCCTGCTCCAGCTCCACACCACCGGATGCCAACGCGCCAGATTATTGTGATCCTTGTCGGCGACTGAAGACTTCTGTGGTTCTAGAGGAGGTGCGTAGACCTTTTATATTTCAGGATAAGGGATGAATATTATGCAGATGGAGCAAGTCCTGCGTACTGCGACCTATTACCCAAGCTAGGCCAAAAGTAGCTCCATTCGCCCTATCTTCTGCACAAGTAGACTTTGTTTTTATTAGTCTTGAACAGAAACCTATTGTTTCTTGCCAGTTTGGTACATTCTTATTGAAATTTTAAAAACGAAAGGCCAACAAACCATAGTTGGATAGAGACTGATAAGAATTCTGAACAAATTCTTTCACATCGGTATAATTGAAATTCAAAATCTTAGATCTCTTAAGCTTAGGATTTCCTGGTTGTGATATGGACAGTCGGGATGCCTGGGCTGGCTCGACAGTCTAATGTTTCCTTTTTCTTCTCGCATTGCATGCCTTTGTCCAGAAATCGATAAATGTATTCTGAGGTAGCTCATGTTTTGACAAAAGTTAAGGCTCTCAGCTTCATAGGAAATGCTATGCTTCATGCATTTATTGTACTGTTGATATTTCCAACTCAAATTTAACCAATTTTCATGGGGATTGTTTCTTTTGTCATTTACTATGTCGATTTTTTAAAATGTTTTTACTACAATCATGGCTATTTTCATCCTCTTGTCTCTTGTCTTATAGCTGACGAAACCGGCTAACACCAATCCAGCCTTTAGCCATGGGGGACCACCCTACTTCGATGAGGAGACCGTGATGGATAGCTCGCAGTCCATAATGTTTAGGTTCCGCAGGAAGGCAAACAGCTGCGATAATGAGAGGAGATCAAATCTGCCGTGCACCCGAACGGAAAATACAAATGTTATGGTTCTGACAAACTGCTGCGATGTCATGGTCTGGCCTAGTCAAAAGGTGGCGCAAATGAATCGTGTGCCAGTTACCCTATTGTCGGGCCCTGGAGATCTAACTGAGTTCATGCTGGAGGAGGAAACAATCATGTAGATACTCAACTAACCGTTGTGTCTGCAGCCGAAAAAAATATTGGAATTGGAATTAATGCAGTTGGTTTTCAGTTTTGAATGTAGTTGAAATAGAGCCCGCTTGTAAGCTACATAACTATAAATTAAAAATAGTTTCATAGCTCAATATTGCAACACCCGAAGTACTAAGAGAATTTTTTATGCGGGAAGCCAGTAAAAATCTTGAACCCTTTTGCTTATAAACTTGTATGGCTTATGCTGAAGTTGAAGGCGACCCAACTTTATATAAGTTGTACTCGCTAGCAACATTTAACAGACCACATTCGGAATATTCAATATTGTTATGTGTATTGAAAGTGTTTCTGAATAAGTCAATGAACGCATACAATCTGGTATAAATCAATTTATGTATCCCGAATGTCTGAGAATGCTAATAGCTAAGGTTTTTGGTATGCAATTTGAAATTGAATGATTTTTTTTGTATACTTTTTAGGAATGGCTCTAGCTTAGTTATTTAACATATAATACCATGTTCATGCATATTGAGTTCAAGCTAGCTGTAGAAGAAATCGACATAGAATTTCCACATATTCTATAAAAATCTGGTGAGTTCAACAACAGTAGAGTGATACGTACTATGAGCTTACGTTTGCATACAAGGATTCTAGATCCCGAAAAAATGTCGATATTGATTGTTATTTAGTATCGATATATTTTTTTAATGATTTTTGCCATAATAAATTCCTTGAATAGTTGGAGTCTTTACTGGCTTAAAAGAAATTCAGTGACTGATTCAGTAGTATCTTTAATGTAAAATAAAAATACTCTTAAATTGAGAAACCTGATTTGTGGCTACGCAAAACATATTTTTTGTTTTGTTATCGATACAGGGCGATACTCCGAATATCGATATTTTGCCAGCTCCAAAACGTTATATACAATTTATAAGCCTCGAGAACTGGGAATACTTAAGTGCCTCGATGTTCTTGTTTGATAGACATCATTGCCAGTCGGATATGAGTAGTCTGATACCACGAAATGATCTAATAAATGTCACAAATCAATGTCTCATATTGTTAGACACGTGTACAGCCAACCTGTTGGCAAATATTGTAAGTATGCAATGCAATTAAGTAAAGGTGATGACATATTATTAACATTTTTTACAGGGCAGGTGTTCTTTTATTCCTTTATTATTGCCATAGTTAACAATTACGCATTACAGAATTCTACGAAGAATCAAGCAGCGGACTTTGCTGAACTTTGTTTGTGGGAGTTTTGAACCTTAGGTCGATTTTAAGATACCCATAGGTACATATACTATAACCTTTTTTCGATTTCATTCATTTATTTTTTCATAGCCAATAATTACGCCCCAGGGAACTCGACAAAGATTCGAGCTGTGCCCTCAACTTGGTGTGTGGGGACTTAAACGGTTTGGGCTGCCTATTGATCTAATGTTTTGAATGTTCTCAACAAATAAGACTTCGAATTGTTAATATTTATATTACAATTAAAAGCAAAATATCTTTGAATTTGCGCTGGCCGTTCTTGGTAGTGTATTTTTTATTGACCGCGATCGCTCAAATGTGAAGCAAAGAGACTTATTGCTCATGCAGTATAAAAGAAACAGAAACAGCCACAAAAAGACAATAATGAAAATGAAAAACACAAAATAAAAAACGCACAAATCTAAACCGTTTTAAACGTCAGCTTGTTGGTACTACAATTAAATGCTTTTAACCTTCAAAAAGTAGTACAGGTCTAGCCTCGGGCCGCACTCCCGCCTCGCTGGCTTTCGGCCAAATACCGGATTACGACGGGGAGTTAATGCTTATGTTCGACGCCAGCTTATACCCATAACGCTCTCGTTGAATCTTCCGATCTGCATTAAGCGTCAAGCAAAACTTTCAATGTCAATGTCATTGGCACTCAGTATTCGTATGTCTTTTCGTGCCTTTTTTTTTTTTGATCTGTCATTCATTGTGTGGTTTTTATATGCAGGGGTTTTAACACTTTTAGAATTTTGGCTCGGTTGGAAATGCGAGTTATCGATTGCGGCTTATCTGCAATTGCTTTTATGTGGCAGCATCGCCGGAAATCAGAGCTATGCCTTGAGGGTCAATATGCAAATCTGAGCTGCATCTGAATTAACTTGATCCCAAATTGTGTGATGAAATACCTTTGCAATATTGCTACAAGTTTTATGTTACCTTAGACCCCATAGAGCTACGTCTAACTGTGTAACAATACCAGGTGTTAATGTTGCCTTGATTAATCAGACAACTGAACAAAATTGGCACTTAAAAGAATTATCATGCAAGAGACATCACGCTGCGTAATTCCTACAAAAATTAGTAATAATAATTAGTTCTGTTTGAGAAAGGTGAATCACACTAGACTAAATACGAATAATAGAATTGAGAGCTTAAAAAAACCCACGTTCAATGGAAAACAATTTTCAGTTTACTACCTCAACCAATTTACCAATTTTTTCTTGAGAACAAGCTATTCTGAAATTTAACAAATCACACTTGGTGATTCCATTAAAATCCATGTAAGAAACCAATTAGTGAATTATTTTAGATCCAAAACGAATTAAACATAATCCATTCATATTTTTCAAATCAGTAACTAGGGAAAAGATTTTGAAGAACTTAACTCTGAAATACATCTAATCACTCCGAATGTTTCTTATTCTTAATATTATTAAAAGCTTCACTTTAGTGTAAAAATCTAATAAATATACCATACTACTATACCTAAACGAATAATACAATATAACTGTCAGCTTTTGCAAGTCGGGTGAACTAAGGAAAAGATTTTGGAAGAGTGGCAACGCCAAAACGTCACAACTGCAACAGGAAGCGATGGCACAACAATCCTTTCCAGTCGAATGGAATGAGTCACAGTCACACTCACCATTTCCGTTGCCTATGTTAAGCATTTCCAGTTTCAGCTGTTGACTACTTTTGGCAGGAACGACGGCGCCAGCGCTTGCTGCAGCTGCAGCTGGAACGATCGCGGCAACGTCCATAGCGACGCTGGCAGCATCCGTGGCAACGTCGCCATTTTGAGTGCTACCATTTTGTTCGTTAACTTGAGGTTTCATTTTGTTATATCAATTTGAATAAAGTTTGTATATAAAATTAAATAAGGAGGTTGTACGTATGTATGTATATATGTATGTTGTAGTTGTTATATTTTGTTTTGGTTTACTAGCGCGTATAATCAACACTAAACTAAAAAACTAAATAACGCGGGGCAAACAATTGGCCGTTATGCTTAGGTTAAACAAATATTCAATTGGCTGCTACTATTTATTAATTTATTTAACAATTTATTGGTTGACGTTAATGCGCGCGCGCTCCGCTTTTATTTGCTTCACCCGACTAAACGGCCAGAGATTTAGTTGTAACCTTTTTATTATGAAAAATCGAAAGTTCTTGTTCAACGAGAGATACAACTGACGAAGCCGCTGCCAGCGTCGTTTTTGCGGTCGCTTGCCTTTTGTTGTTGATGTTGTTGTTGCTACAGTGCAGTCACAATAAGTTCGCCAATATAAAAAAGCTGTCTCATTCGCAAATAAAATTTCATATTGCCCCATACAATACTGCATGCATACATCAAGTACAACAAATCTTTAGAACAGAACTTCATTTAAGTAAAAATGGAGCTTACACTTAGCTAAAAAGGATTTTTATTATGTACACTAATAATTTTAGGTTAGTTTGAGCTGGTCAACTCCTTATTAGTTAAAAATCAATTACTTTTGTGGCATTGAACTGAAAAATTAAAATTAAAATATCATAATGTTCATTTGCACACTTTTGACCCATAAAAAGCTTAGGCTTTAAACTATTTAACATAAAAAGGTGTTATTTTTTAGGGGTATTCGTCTTAGTGCAAGTACACTGTAATTGTATTTAGTTACTTTTTGCTTACTTGTTGCTCTCTGAGCGCTGGCCGTGGCCGTTAGTTATGTGCATACATATACATATATGTATGTACATTCGTATGTTTGCAAAGCTTTTGCGCTACTCTCTCTCTCTCTCCCTCTCTCTCTCGTCGCTTAAGCGCACGCTCACACGAGGACTACAGGAAATTGGCAAGTAAACTGCTAAGATGCTTGAAAATAAGTTTGAAATTTGTAAATGGAATGTAATTTGCTTAATTGTGTGCAAAAATGTTTGTAAATAAATCATTTGCGCAAATACAATCATTAGAAAGACGTTGTCGATGACGTTATGATCAAAACAAGTACAGTTGTAATATAAAATAAAAATAAATTGCAAAAACGCGAAAGAACAGTTGTCTTCGTGCTGCCGAAGCTATATACCCTTACTGAAAGTTTTTTTCATTCAATACCTCAATTTTCATCCGATTGTTCCAATGGCAGCAATATGATATAGTAGTGCGGCTTTGACCAAGTTTCATCAGATTGTTTGGAACATAATGTAACTTAGCTTTGGTAAGTTTGGTCACTATATCTTCATAAGCAAGTAGGTTTTTATGTTTTCAGTTTTCAGTTTTCTTCCGATCCATCCATAGGAACTGATGATATAGTAGTTCAATTTTGGTCTAATTTTGTCACCTTGTATAGAACATAAGCTAACTACTTCAATTTGGTGAATTCGCTGGATCGACTCTGCTATTGATGCCGATTAAGAACGTATGTGTATACTCTGTGGAGTCGGAAAAGTTTGTTACACTTTACATGACAAAATTATAATACCCTCTGCAAAGTATGAAAAATTTCTTGATAACCTGGCTGCGCATCTTTAACCAGTCATTGGCAATTAAAAACTGATAGCGTCAAATTCAAAAAAAATTGGCTGAGGTTCTAAAAACATGTGTTCGGTCATTAAGGTTCAACCCACATCGCCCGCTGATTGCAAATAAAGTCCCAGGAAGCATTTTAATACACCGTATGTGTTGAGACAGGCAGCCAATTTAAATTTCGATTTATCTGCGTAAAGTATCGCCGCCGATTTGTCATCGATAATCGTTACTATCGATAACATTGATTCCGCCGCCTTGAACGCAGCCACTGAGTCACGGCCCGGTGAATGAGCAACCGCCCAATTATAAATAATATTAATTAACAGTTAATAAGGCATTTACGTCAGATCTGCCTGCCAAAGCCAAAACCCGACTCAGCCAGCCAAAAGGTGTTTTACTTTTTAATTTTTGTTTTTGCTGCTCCGTTTAATGGCATTCAATGCCATTAGCTGGCAACAAATTCACATTTTATTATGATTATTATCGTACAGATACAAAACATGGCCAGTTGCAAAGAAAAAAACATTGCGGAAGGAAGCCGGCGCCAGATTGCGGAGCCGGTTTACCACATGTGTTGTTTACAGCTCCTGCACCTCTCCGCCCACGCACTGTTTGCCCTGTGCCTGCCGCTCCAGTTTATCCTGCTCCATGTTCTCCAGTTGGGCCAGCGTCAGCAATGATATGCCCAGCTGATCTTCACGGGAGAACGGTTGCGCCATGCGACGCAGCCAGCGACGCGCCAGTTGCACAGCCTCCTCAGTGCTCAAATTGCAAAAGCTATCCACCAGATGCTCCTGTATCCATTTGGGCAGACGCGAGCGTTTGTCCTGGCGTGAGAAGCGCTTATCCGCGAATATCATGATGCCATAGTCCGTTTTACCACGGAGAGCGCGGCCCACGCATTGTGCCGCATGCCGCATGGCATCAAAGGTGAGAAAGTCATTCTCTCGTATCTGAAACTGATCGCGCAGGTAGTCGAGACGCGCCTTGAGTATGCGCGACTGCGTGTAAACGTAGGGTATGCCGAACATGAGCACCGCGCGACCATAATGATGATCGAAATCCACACCCTCGGAGACCTTGCCACGCGCCACAGCCAGCAGCACAGCGCCACGACCGCAATCACAAGCCTAAACGGAGATACAACAAAGATCGGATCGTAAATCTATGTCAAGCTCACACTGCGGAAGCCATATCAATTGGTGCCACGATTTAGTTGCGGCCAGCAATTAATGCTCACCTTAACATAGTTCATCAGCGCATAGCTTGTCTCCGCATTGTCCTGAGTCTCAATGAACAGCAGCTTGTAGCGCAGCAGCGTATCCACAATGCCCTGATCGTACCAGGATGCCACAACGGACTCCAAATACAAGTACGAGGTAAAGAAGCACACAATGCCATCGGGCACGGTTTTGGCCACCTCCACCAATAGCTGACCATAGTTACGTATAACAGCAGTGTCCTCGCGCGTCTCAAACTTTGAGGAAATCGACACTTGGTCGTTGCCTTTTGACACAATCTATAAAGACAAAAAATATAAAACTCCTATTATAACCGTCAGTGTACACAGGATACAAGCATTTATACTTATGCAATCAACAAAAATATACACTCGAAAAGTTATGTTTTAATACGAGTTACAAAAATCACACATCTAAACTAAATAAATAAAAAATGTTTAATTACTTGGTTACCAATAAATGACAATTAACATGGACAGTCGTGATGAAAGATGAGCCCAAAAATATTTCAAGGATATATGTATAAAAGACTTGATCCTCACTATTTCGTGGATATTGAAAGATGCAAACATTACAATAATGCAGCACCAAACATATTTACTTTGACAGTACTATGCTATAAAGAGCACATCAAGTTGATAAATGTTGGGAAGGCTAGTAAACATTTATCTGCCACGATGTCAACAGTTAACGACTAATGTAGAACGTGAAAAATGTATTAAAAGAGTATTTGGATGGCTATATATCGCTAATTAATACTGACAAATAATTGGTTAAGCTACTCCTGCTCGAAGATCGCCGTCAACCAGCTACTTATGTATATCACCAAGAATATTATCATTTTTCCAAGGCAGATGTTATTATTACAATATATACAGTTAAAATGTAATAAAATATGGAAAACTAATTATTGTTGGGTATTTTGTAGAATGAACAATTGCGTATCTCGCGTTGAACTTAGCAACACAGTCCAGTAGTTCTGCATAGAATGACAGTTTGCTGGAAACTTACAATTTATTTATGTGTACATGTAAATTTAGATTTACGTCTGGTCGGATATGTCATATACAGACAAAAAATTAAAATAAATTAAGTAAAAATATGTCTGTGTATCTATTTGACGCCTGTGCAAAATGCGTCGGTCCCAAGTGATATAGTTCCATTCACAAATAAAAATGTTCAATGTACTTATATTGTAGCTCTCCAAATGTATGGAGCTCGGCTTTAGATGCTAGGCGCCTCACGGGAAATCCGGAGCGGAGCAATAACAGGATTAGAATAATGACGAAAGCTCAATGTATCAAAGACTGCACCTTCCTGATTTTTTGCCGCAGCATTGCGCATGAGCAGAAGACGGAAGACATTCAGGATCTTTGTTATTTTTTTCGGAAAGATATTCAGATATTCTTTCAGTAGTTTTCATTCTGAAATTATTTGTGTTGCCGCTGTCGAATGAAATAGCAAACGTTTATCAATTTGGAGTTGTTCAATTAAAGTTCTGTCTTCTGGATCCTTCGTTTTCCGGGAGGCCAAGTAATATTGGTTCAGAACGACTTATCGGAATATGAATATTTAAAAACCTGGGCAGTCTGGCACATCTACAACTGGGGAATACAATACTCCTTTACGACTTTACGGGCTTGTTTCATTCTAGGCAACACAATACAATGGCAGCCGTCTGGGTGACCTCGAATACATAACTTTAAGCACTCACCATTGGCAGTAGACAGGGACGAGCAAGCGTCATTGTAAAGCTGCTCATAACCACTGGATCAAAGTCGAGAATCTTAGGATACATGTCCATTGGTGATAAAGTACCCGAGGTAATCACAACTGTTTGAAAGCGCGTGAAAACTGGCGCCATGGCAATTGATGAGTCTAAGCAACTAAAGTGCATTATAGGATTGGACACAGTCGGCGTCTTGTCATCAAAGGGCTCTATAATGATAGTGAAGCCTTTGGTGTACGTTGAAACGAGTGTCGCAAAGTGCGTTATCTGTGCAGATGATTTAAGACCAATTAAAAAAGGTTCAGTGAGAAAACAGATCTTGTGCAAAACAAAACCTACCAGAGTCAGAGCGCCAAATTCGGTCATGTCGCTGATTTCAAGCGTACGCAACAAGCTGGACAAACGCTCAGCACAGAAGCGTAATGGTTTGCGTTCTATGCATATTTTGGAGGATACATCCTTGAGAAACCCGGCTGGCGACTCCTGCACTACATGCTGGACACGCAATCGTGTCTTGATGTACTCTATGAAGCGACGCAAAAAACTGAGAAAGTGATCCGCATTGCGTATGTTGCCCGGCACAACCTCGGTAAGCACATCGTTGGGCAGCACGGGATTAGCCAGTATCATGTCCGTGTCGCGCTGCACACTGGCATCCTTGAGGCCCTGCACCATGCGCTGGTATTCCTCATTCAATCGGTTTGTGTCTTCTTCACGCATGCTAATTAAAATATTAATTGTAAAAAATAAATAATAATTATAAAATATTAATGTGCCGAAGTTATATGCCATTGCTGGTTATAACAATTTGAAGACAGTTTCATAATATATCTCCCATATGTGTTTAAGAGACACCTACTCCTGGACCAATTTTGTAAGCTGATTTAGAGCGTTAGTGCTTCGCTCCACGATACGTCTGTTGATTTTCACGCTCATCGAGTCAATGCAGACATTGTCAATATTGTGTGCCTCATCAAACACCACGCAGGACTCGCGCGTCATCTCCTTCGAAACGACCTGCGCTATTTTCGGATCTAGCAGATAGTGGTAGCTGTAGACAACAATGTGTGCGTGTGCAATCTGACAAAAAGGAATGGAATTAATGAGGTTATCATCTTAAAATTTTAAATAGGCATAACGTACAGCGTAGCGAGCTACAAAATATGGACACCAATTTCTAGCGCGTCCATATTCCTTAAGATCATCAATGCTATATATGCCCACAGGCAGCGTTGACTCTTTGCCCTCCAATGAAAAGCCCTCAAAATACTGACCTGCAAGAACAGAATAATTATTTAACTAAAATCAGTAACTCAAAAAATGAGGTTCACATACAGATCGGAGTCTCAGCATCCACCTCATGACGTTCGCGTATATAGCTAGCAGTTAGGCCATAACATTTGCCGTCCACAGCCTTGCCCTCGCGCTCCTTGCTAACTTCCGGATGTACACACATATTCTTTCGTGAGCTGAGCACCAGGCCGGTCAGGCCCGGTGGTGTGGTCACATTGCGATCGTAGTAAACCATTAAGTTTTGCAGTTCAGCGATAACCTTTTCAATTTCGGGCACCGTACGTGAACAGTAAATCAGTTTGCGCACTCTATCCGGATACTCTATCATATAAGCTACAATCAGTGAGAGCAATGTAGCCGTTTTTCCCGTGCCCGAAGGCATCTCTAGCAGGCAGTGCCCCTTGGCGTCCAAGCTTCTCTTAAGTTCCAGCATGTACGCATATTGTTCGGGATAAATGTATTCATAAGGAAAATAGACGAGCAGGCCGTCAACGCTGATTCTGGAAAAGTGAAAGCAATAAGTGGTATAAGTCTACTTTTGCACATTTTTAAATTCATTTACTTCATTTTGTCTTAATGCGCAGCTATTTTGCTTAATTTCACTTATTTGTTTATGTTTGCAGACTGCGGCAATGTCAATGCCGGCAATTTCGATAACAATCGATTTGTGCTTCAGGCCAGTACACTGCTCATAATTTTGCTTTAATAAGCGTATGCTGATCATTTACTCAAAGATACAAAATGGTGCTATATGTATACTTGAATCTGCAATCAGTAACAAACGAAGAAGATACTGACCTTCAAAATGCAATTATAAAAAACATACACACCGCAGATCCAACACCCCCCACAAAAATATTTATGTAAATATGTATATCATCATCAAGCAAATTTTTCTTTGCAAATTTTAAACAGCGTACCATGACAAAATAGGTATTCAGTCGTAGTGTTGAGTAAGCTTTGCTTACTTTTGTAAACAAGTCCACTTGTTCTATTTTCTTTGAGTGTGTCGAGTTACAAATATCGCCCAGTTGCTTACTTGCTCATACCAAAATAAGGAGCAACAATGCAAAAATTAATTATTGAGCATCAGTTAAAAACACAAAAACTAACAACTAAGCAAGAAGTGTTCAGTGAGTGCAGTTCACCGAGTTGCTTTTTTGTTCACTCATGAACCACTCAACACTGTTCAGTTGTACCATTGCATTTACGTTTAGTAGAATGTTTTTCTAAGCAAAAATTATTGTTTTGTCACACATTAACACATATTTATCACTGAAATCTCACAAAAAATAACGGGAAACAGACGCCACATGGACGATCTCAATCCCTTGGCTGGAACAGCGCATCTGCTGGAGGAAGTTGATAGTATGTATTACCTATCTTACTTATTACCGGTCAAATATGTATTTTGTTCTCACATTAAAATCTATAGAGAAGCTAATGGTTCTACTACGCGACGGCCGCACATTGATTGGTTACTTGCGCTCTGTGGATCAGTTTGCCAATTTGGTTTTGCAACGGACCATTGAACGAATACACGTTGGCAACGAGTATGGCGATATACCGCGCGGAGTTTTCATAATACGCGGCGAGAATGTGGTGTTGCTGGGCGAGATTGTGAGTATAGAAACACAATATTCAAGAGAAGTAATGCATTATGACATGCATGTTGCAGGATCGTGAAAAGGAACAAAAACTGCCATTGAAGGAAATTTCTGTGGATGAGATATTGGACGCACAGCGTCGTGAGCAAGAACAGCGACAGGAAAAGCATCGATTGGTTTCTAAAGCGCTCAAGGAACGCGGCCTGGCCGTCAATGCGGATATCATCAACGAGGACTTTTGTTGAGCTGAGCGGGGGTTTATCCAAAAGTGGTTTAGTATAAGCTTAAAAATGATTCATTCATTGATTTTTGTCAGTTGTATATTTGTACTCCATAAAAATCTATTTAAAAACTATATATACATATTTTGACATGTAACCTGCTTAACCATTGTGACCCGATACTGGCGTAGTCGCTGACTCCTCAAGCAATATGTACTTCTCCAGAATTTGATACATTTCCACCTTTGCCTTGATTTTGTGTCGTCGAGACAACTGCCGCAGATAAGCTGCCACCGATTTACAGAAGAAGTCGTCTTCAGTCTCGTTTGTCGTGCTGGCAGCTACTGGTGTTGTTAACGTCTCAAAACCTGCCGAAGCTTCCTGCTTGCTTGCTGGCAAATGCTCCCTGTCGACTCTAACGTTCGGCATACAGACCATATAATCAATGTCCCCCTGAGACTGTTCAGCTTCGGACGCCGATTCCCCCGCTGTTGACACCGTGGCGTTTGTCGTTGCCTCACTCGCATGTACTGTGACCAGTGCTGGCGATGGCTGCAATGTGGGCAAGACTTTATGATCAGCTGATTCCGAATCGCCCATATATTCGTCATATGAATCGTGTCCGTCACCATCCCCATCGTCGGCTTCAACAAGAACTGAATAACTTTCCGATTGCGTTGTCTGCACTTCCAGCTTTGCATCAGCATCGTAGTTGTGATCGCAGTCATCGTATACTTGCGACTCGTCCAAGTCCTGTTCTATCAGTGTCACCTGCTCGGGACGCGCTTTCACCAGTCTCGGCGTTCGTACCTCCGCTTTCAGCCAACCTGTTGGCGTATCATCTCGGCGGCTGCGCTCGCGACGCTTTCGCACAAACTCCCGCAGAAAGTCCATTTGCCTGAAGAACTCATTGCGACCAAATTCAGATGCAGGATGTAGGCGCATTTGTTTTAGCTCGCGCGAATAGCGGTCTCGCAGACACGTCCATCGGCGTCGAGCATCTGGCGATGAAATGTTTAAGGTCTCCGCAACTTTAGCCCAGTCCTCTTCTTTTCTCTGCGAAAGGCGAAAGTCCCCATGTCGATGGTCGTATAGCGATGGCGTTGAGCGTATCGTGCGTATTAGCACAACATCTGACTCGTCCAGGGGCCTGTGGTGGGCGCTCATTATATGTTGTTAATGGCTATTGAGCATAATTATAAGCTGCATTTATTTATACAATTTTAGTCTTGTTTGGCTTGTGTTTTTCGTTTTGCTTTCTTTGCAGTGTGACCAGCCAATGTGCATATAGGCAAATCGCATATTTGTCGAATTTTACCAAGTCTGGCAACTCTATAACTTAATTTTATTTGCTGCCCACTTTCGAAAACAACAAAATCTAATTTTAACTGGAGAAATAGCCAATAATACGAGGAAAATCTGTTAATTCTATCATTATATACCCGGATTATCATCGGATATTAACAAATAGAAAAATAAATATAAATTTAAGTTCTACAGTTGGTCGTACTTTTGACACTTGTAAAAAGTCCATAACACAACTCGGAAAATATTGATAGTGGTTGGAAGGAGGGGAAGGGGTTCAAAAAAAGGTACATTTTTTAAACTTTTCAGATGTTATTATATCCAGTGTATTTTCATAACTTAATTTTAGTTTTGTAAATATTTTTTGGTGAAAGCTTATATTTGAATCAGTTCCCCATGCGTATGGAACTCATGCTCGTATATGTGAATTTTTGCAGGGCCAATCCTCATATGTATATAATTTATCAATTAGGGAGCTCATGTTCATCCTATTCCTTTTTAATACATTGATGTGCCTAAATACCCAAGGTAACAACAAATACTGATTATATTTACTGATAAACTGATTTTATTTTGAATATTTCTGACCAGAGTTTTACGATCGATTTATTGTAGCTGAGTGGTTTTGTGTGTAAAAGTTAATTATACTTTAATCATAATCAACATCAGGAATCCCTTTTGTATTTTCATATATAAATCCATAAGGATTCGGTAACACTGTTTTGCTTTTTATAATATAATCGGAATCAACACTGTTATACAACTTCTGTATTGAATACAGATGTTTTATGCATATAAATAGATTTAGCAGGAGCTGCTAACAACAAATAAAACAAAATAGTTAAAAACGAAAAGGACTTATCAAAATCGAGCAAAGTACTTGTTGTTAATCATTTTAGTGTACTTAAAACGCAATATACGCACAACAATATGATCACCAAACACATTTGGAGTTACTCACTTCTTCTTTTGTACTACATATCCGAGGCCGCTTGCCTTGTGACCGTTGGCAGTGGGATTAGCGGTACGGCAGAAAGCGCAATAAATTCCAACAATCGTTATACTACACAACATGAACAGCAATCCAACATAAATGGAAAACCGCTTAGTGTACAAACGAAAGCAGCTTCCACGTCGCCAGTGGCACCTTCGATGGCCTTATCCTCAGCACCGTCACATACTGGCAGCGGTGATCTTGGCCTACAGCATCATAAAAGTTCGTATAATCTGCTAAGTGAGGCCATGTCACAGGCGGTTAGCAATGAGTTCAGCTCTAGCATAAACAGCGGCCCAGCTGATGGCACCTGCAGTGCTGATGATTTTGACTGTTATAAGGAAAGCGTGCAGGATCGTCTTGGCATGGAGGCCATCGCCACATTGCATCGTCAATTGGATGACGACGATAATGGCAATATCGATTTGAGTGAGTCGGATGATTTTCTACGCGAAGAACTTAAGTATGACTCTGGCTATGAAAAACGCCAGAGGGCATTTCATTTTAATGATGACATGCATATATCGGTTAAAGAGCTGTGGGATGCTTGGCTGCGTTCAGAGGTACACAATTGGACAATTGAACAAACCACCGACTGGTTGGCCGAATCCGTTCAGTTGCCGCAATATGTTGATCTTTTCAAATTACATAAGGTTACTGGTGCTGCTTTGCCCAGATTGGCTGTAAATAATCTTCATTATGTAAGCAATGTGCTGGGCATCAAAGATCCCATACATAAACAAAAAATCTCGCTGAAAGCCATGGATGTGGTGCTTTTTGGACCACCACGAGAGACGGGCACACGTTGGAAGGACTACATTCTGGTTACTCTCCTATTGAGCGCCATTATTGGTTGTTGGTATGCCTATCAGCAAAGCAAGAATGCTAAGCGTCACTTGCGTCGCATGGCACAGGATATGGAAGGATTACAGCGGGCTGAACAAAGTCTACAGGAGATGCAAAAGGAATTGGAGCTGGCACGCACGGAACAGGAAAACGTTGCAACCGAAAAAATGGACTTGGAGCGGCGCCTTAAGGAGGTACCATCACTTAGTTCATCAAGCTCAGATCTGGAGGTACAGCAGCTAAAAAAGGAAATTGAAATGCTGCGCAATGAGTTAACACGTGCTGAATTCGAGCTGGTGGACAATTGTTGGGCGCCCCCGCAGCAGTTACAGTCCTGGCTGCAGTACACATATGAGCTGGAAAGCAGGAATCATCAGAAGAAGCGAGTTTCAGCTGAGAAACAACTACAATCAGCACGAGAGGCATGTGAGAAATTGCGCAAAAAGCGATCAAGCTTGGTGGGGGCCTTTGTTTCAACGCACGGCAAGAGTATTGATGACGTCGACCGATCGATTGTCGAAGCGCGCAACTCCCTTGGAGATGTAACTAACGAGCTGCAAGAGCGCCTCCATCGCTGGAAACAGATTGAGACGTGTTTGGGCTTGAATATTGTTAATAATAATGGCATATCTTACTTAGAGAATATTCTTTATAGTCGTAACGGCGGCATTAGTAACACTGGTAGTGTTAGCTCCACAAAGAGCTCTAGAGCACGGATCACCAGCAGCACCGATGATCTGGACGACGAATCAATACACGGCAACCAAGGACACATGTACGGTGTTGATCAAATAGCTGATTGACCAACGGATATATGCTTAAACAGTTATATCACCTTATTTCTCTTGGAATATATGTTTATGATGTTACATTTATTGTTAGTTTTCAACGGTTATCTAGCCTATCAAAACCAAGAGAAGCTACAGTCGCCTAAATATTCGTGATGCATAATGAAAATAGACATATATTTGTATACTTTTACTTACCTAGACTTTTACATACATATACATACTAATATTTATGCATATATGTACTATATGTGTACTATTTAACACGACAATACATGTACAAATATTTCCCCATATTTCATTTGGCATTAAACACTGTATATATATAGAAATATATTTATATATATAATTGACACATAATATGCATAATAACATAATATTGGTACGTGTATCGTCGTATTTAATAGTATAGTATTACACTATATAAAAACTTTACAAAATATAGTACTTACTTTATATTTTCGAAATTTGCTCGTTGCAATATCAAACTTCCCAAATGGTGCCTACATTTCTTGGCTTGTAGCCTAGATGAACACATTGTAAAAAACCAATTGTCAATGTAAAATGGTTTTAATTTTGATACAGCAATGTGCATAATTACATTTATATACTTTCTTACTAACTGCAAAGCAGACATTTATGGTAGAAAGATAAGAGCGGGCGTTTTTAAGCATCCAACATATTTTTATTATCATGTTGTCCTCCAGTACTACGTATAAAGACTACCAACTATTCTATATTCTTTTAAAATAAATTATATACATCCAATTATTATTTTCAATTATTACATACAGAACGTTGAGTATCATTTGAATTTGCTCGATTTGACTTGTAACTTTATATATATGATGGCTGTAATAGGAACGTTGTGCCGAAAATTCAGTTGAATGAATAACTTTATCGTTAATGAAGATATTACGATAAAATTAATATGTTCTTTACTTGATTAAATTTTATAAATATCGAACAACTGTATCTTATAGCTGCTATAGAAATAATCGGTGTAAAATGGAGTTTTATAAAGTAAAACATAGCATTCTGAAATGGGTAATAGAGGGTATTAAAGCTATGCAAATGTATGTAATAGGCAGACATTTCTGACATTCTTAATATATATATGTATATAATCTTGATCAGTTTCAATAGTTTAGTCAATCTGGCACTGTTCCAGTATATTAAACGCAAGTCAAGTTTATTTTAAATATTGACATCCCCCAAATTCACGCAAATCGAAAAAACGATTAAGCATACATCATTTTTGGGGCGCTCTTGATAACGTCCGATAAACACAGAAGTTATTCAAGAAACTAGTTTCAATACTACAGAGCGGGGAAGCAGTAGCGCAGCTGTCATTTGAAGCGCTCTGATTGCTTGCAATGCCGCTGAACTGCTTGGGGCATATGCGTGTGCATGTGTGTACGAAGATATGCTTGGGAATTTTAGACCTGGATACAGGGTGTCTCGTAGTTCAGTATACTCGAGCATTCAAAGTTGTTTCTTATCCTAATGTGTGTTCAATAGTGTGCTTACATCTACACACATGGCCGTCATTAACGAAGGTCGCAAGCTGCGGCGAAAATTGCAAGTCACAGGCAAATCGGTTTTCTATTACAGCTTTATCTGTTAATTAAATCATGTTTATTGTTACGTTACATATATATATTATAATTTGAGTGTATTTCAGGCCCAGGTTATAATTAAAGTTCGTTCCGGTTGTGGTCAATAAAAAACTAAGTAACAAGAGTTTGTAAATTGAATATAGCAAACTTTAAAAATGCCAAAGTTGCTTCTTTGTGCTGCTTTACATTTTTTCCACAATCTAATTTAATAACAAGATTTATTTTATGGAAAAATTATATTTTGCGCATAATATAATCGTCGTATATATATTCTGTTGCGCTCAGGCCACAAATCTATAGTTTTGAACATATTACTTTTACGGGGCATTCGATTAACAAAGTAAACGAGCATCCGATTGCTTTGCGTGACCATTCATCGATTTAAACGATTGGTCGATATATGTAATAAGTAACCCTATAATAGGCAGCCATTTTTTCACGCTTTCATGCGAAAAATTCTGAAAATTCAAGAAAAAATTATACCAATAGCAGAAAAGTAATCAACGAAGCTGCTTTAAACTATAATAGTATGCAAATTGGAATTTAGTGCGTGCGTGTAGTGTGTGAACATTGAAACGGATATGGAGACGGTTGTCTCTTTCAATAATGAGGTAAGCTCAGGCCGCCGCCGTACATACATACATACATACATATTTACATGTATGTATGTGTTGCACATAACTTCATATTTACTTGTATGTATGCGCCTATGTAATTGTGTAATTTTGCACTTACATTTGTAAATATTAGCAGAAACAAAGTCGCGTCCTGCGTTGGCTCTATGTATATGTATGTATATTTATATTTTCAGCTCTCCGGGCTCTATGACAGCCGGCCGCCCATATCGAAGGCTAAAATGGCCGCCATCACAAAGTCGGCAATGCGTGCAATTAAATTTTACAAACATGTCGTGCAGAGTGTTGAAAAGTTTATACTGAAATGTAAGCCGGAGTACAAAGTGCCGGGCCTGTATGTAATTGATTCGATTGTGCGACAATCGCGACATCAATACGGCACCGAGAAGGATGTATTTGCGCCACGCTTTCAACGCAATTTGACGGAAACGTTTGCCAATTTATTTCGTTGCGCGCCCGAGGACAAGAGCCGCATTATACGTGTGCTTAATCTGTGGCAAAAGAATAATGTCTTTAAATCGGACGTTATACAGCCAATATTCGATCTGGCCGATCCCAATCATCCCATTTACCATCAAATGCCGCCAATTGGTGGCCAGGGCAGCGCCGGCCAAGGACCCAGCGGCAGCAGCGGTGCTCTCAATTTGTCGGACATTTCGATTGGTGGCAATGTAGCCAACGGCATGAACGCCTCCGGGATGAGCAACTTGGACCTCAGCGCTGCTACCGACGATAAAATGGGCGGTGCCATGCCGGATCTGTCGGTGAGTGGACAGCCGAGCAGCGATAGCAACTGTTCCAGCTACAGTTTACAGTTTGGCAATGAATATAGTACAATAAGTAGTTAAGATCGGCCTAAAATCCACTTGAGGTGTTCACAGTAGCAGATAAGTTGGCCTGATGAGCTTGGTTTTTAATATTTCTTAAAACAGTTTGATTCTTGTACGCAGATGTATGTATATTTCTGTTTTGGGAACAAATGTGGTCATGAATTAATTTTTTTTTAAAAAAGAAATTAAAGACATTTCTTTCAGTTATTTTTTCGAATTCTTAGCACAACCAAATCTTGGCATGTGCCTGTTGTCATTTCCAATTCTTACAAATCATTTGGAATCGAAAATTTCGAAAATACCTTCAAAAAGGCAATTCATTCGAAAACAACACACAAAATCGAACATGATTCGGTCTGCAAAGTACTCCGAAGCGAGATACAGAGTTGATAAATTTGAACTTACAATCTTCAATTCTTAATCTTGCCTGTTCCCATTTCGGATTCCGATTTTAGTAAAATGAAACAAAAAAAATCATTCGAAATACAAGTTTCAAGCCGTTCTGAAGTTTGAAAAACGATTATATATTTGTATATATATTATAAGAATACATAATTGTAATACGTTGCTAATCCAATTGCCATTGCTTTTTGCTGTTCTTATCAATACTCTATTTATTCTCTGGTGCATGTCTTGCCAATATAACAAAAAAAAAACAAAACAAACAACCCGCAGCTAAGCCATGAGAAGTGCTCCAGCTCTAGCCGGCGGCACATGGAGCAGCATTATATGAAGCGTCAGCATCAACATCAGCAGCATCAGCACAATATGACGGGAAATGTTTGTGCTTCCGGTTCGAAGAGTCGCTTTGATGTTGTCAGCTCCAGCAGCAAGTCGCATCATCACAAGTACGGAAAGAATAGCTCGCATGAGCTGGACTACGATGTGCGCGAGATAATTGAGGATGACGATGGCGACATGGGCGACGATCATCATTGTGTGGGCGATGATACGCCGCCAGGCTCATCAAATTTGCTAGATGTATGCGGACGCTTTGAACTAATTATTTATAAATATTATTTTTTTAAAGTTTAGTTTGTATAATTTGTTATAGACAACATTTTTGAAAGTACAATAATCATATTTGTATATATGTATAATTCACAACTACTTTTGCAGAACAACAATTTGAAGCAGCTGCTTAACGATCCCAATGTACTGCGTCAGCTGCAAACGTTGCAAAACTTTCAAAAGTTCAAGCAGCAAGAAGAGAACCAAAAACATCGTTATCAGGATGATGCACTGCAGCAGCATTTGCAGAATGTCCTTAAGGTGCGTGCCGTAAGCTCGTATTTCTCACTTATTAGTTTTTGCTATAACACTCCTATTCCTATTTCTCGCTTAGGGCACAGCCGGCATGCCGCCGGGCGTTGCGATGGGCATGGGCATGGGCGGCATGGGTATGGGCCATAACGATGTGACGGACATGACCAAGGACGTGGAATTTATATCGGAACAGCAACCCATTGAGGTATACGCATATAACTTCTATTCTATCTAGCAAATTATAGTTCGCCCAGCGGGCATTGTTTTTATATATTATTGACGGTAAATGAAATCTGCAAACTTGTGGTTGTTGTAGCATATATATAATTGAAATGCATGCATGAAAATCGAATAATGAATTCTCAAGCGATTTCAAAATTCCATTTTCATAGTGGCAAGCGCTGCTGACGTGCCCAAAATGTTGTTATACCGGGGCGGAGTTTTAAGACTTCCCATTGACCAGCTCCAGCTTAGTTAAAAACATCAAACAAAATATTAAAGGGGGGAATAATAATTAAGTAGAACCAATTATTTATAATCAGTCTTGTTCTTAATTCCAAAATTCGCAAAAATTAAAGTAAATTAATATGGTAACAGTTTAATTCTTTGTGTGCATAACAATTAACATTATTTGATTTATTTTGACAAGATTGTGGCAATCAATAACGAACCTAAAAAAAACCTTTTGATTTGAAGGGACTTAAACTTGAAATTAAGAATCCGAAAGTAAGAACGTTTCAAAATTAACAAAACAATAACTTAAAAAAAAATGGAATTAAGGACAAGAATTCACTATTAATTATTATATATCATTTAAAATGAGGACTTTCATAAGTCGAACTTGTGATATTTTTGGCTAACCTTAAAAGGGCCTTGATAAATTTAAATTTGAAATTACGTTTATTATTATAAAAGAAAAGAGTAAACGAAAGCCCAAAGGTAAGGTTTATATACATAAAATCCTGGCGGAAGCGAAACCCGATGCTAGAAGCCCTGTATAACAACGTTTGGTAAGTTTCCTAATATGTCACAATTCAAGTCGAATTCAAATTCAATTGCCCAAAACTTGCTCGAAAACGCATCGATAAGAAAAAATGCCAAAAGAAAAAGTAAAGAACCGCCAACCGAAATAAAAGGCCAAACCACACGTCAACACGCCAAGAATGCAGTTATAATAGTATATATGTATATCTACAAATCCAACCAACCAATCCTATCCTATCCTCCAAAAACTAACCAAACTCCCAACTAACAACCCATTTTTCACTCCCAAACGCCGCATTATTTGTTTTATGCTTAAAATGTTAACGTTTATATCACATCACTCTCTCTTAAATTTCTTGCAAAACGTCAAACGATCAGGTTATCAATCTGGATGGCGCCGATTCCCGTAGTCCCACGCCCGATCGCGACCGATATAAGCGCAGTCGACGCAGCAGCCGCAGTCGATCACCACGCAACCGCGGTGGCGGCGGCGGCGGTGGTGGTGGCGGCGGTGGTAATACCAATGACCGTGATCGCGGAAGTCGACGACGCGGCTCCCGATCACGCAGCCGATCACCACGGTCCAGCCGAAGGCGCGGCTCGCGCGATCGCGACCGTATGGAGCGTAACACACGTGACAAGGAACGTGATCGTGAGCATGAACGTGAGCGACGAAAGAAGGGGTTGCCAGACATTAAAAAGGAACATCTGAGTGGTAACTATGCATGCATAATCAAAGCGTAACGTAACGTAACGTAAGTCATTACGTTAACACACAGTAATTGCCGAAATCGAGAAGCTATGCGGAACTGAGAATTTCTCAACTTTTCCATGCATAGCTTTTCGAGACGGTTTTACTCTTTGTTGTTTTTGTTTTTTGATTTATTTTCTCATTTTTGATTAATGCTAATACAAAATACCTTCTTTTCATTCTGCAGCTCCTTGGTTCGGTTGACGTGTGTTTGTGTGTGTGTGTGTGTTCTAGCTTTAGTGGTTCTTGTACTTAAAACCCTGAACAATTCTTACTGGCATTCTTTAAATCACATATACTATTCACAACTGCCCCTGACGCGTTTTTGAGCAATGTTTTTGGCAACCTAATCTTAATGTTCCCCAATTGTACCATGTACCATTAATATTGTACCACCTTGGCACATAAAACGAAGTGAAATTTGAATTGTAAAGCACACTTTGTAACCAAAGAGCGCTCATAGTATTTGATGCGCACATATTCGACATGTGTACATACCTTGGATATTAGTACATACATTCAATAAGTGTAAAAACTAAAGCTACAACTCCACGCAGAGCCAAGCGAGTTTATAGAATACAAATGCATAATTTTGCTTATACATCAGGACGAATGGCTGATTGAATTTTTAAAAACAGCGAAAATCAATCACCGATTAGTTCTGCTGAGTAAACCCATTATATTTTTCAATGGTTAACAAGTTTATGGCCGCATTAACACGGGGACCATTTTCATTTTAATTTGCAATGCGCATTTTACAAAATTTTCAACTCAAACAAAACTCTAAATATTACTGCTTTTACACGACGAATGCAATTTTTTTTGTAAATGCATTCGATAAATAAAAAACGTGTAAATAAAATCAAAGCCTACATTAATATGTTAGCCCTCGTGTTAATGCGATCTTACTCTAAAACACGGAATCAATTAAATTTGCATATTATAAATTTCTTATATAATATATATTTTATATTAACGCAACCATTTTGATAACTGCCGCCTATATCTTTTATATTAATACCGATTTTCGATCAATTAACAAATCGTTGCGACTTCAATTAATTTAAAATCAATAAACATTGGTAAAATTATTTTAATCAATGGGCTAAAATCATAAACACAAGTGAAAATAAGTTTAATTGATTCTTACAGTTTTCTTGCCCCAAAAATTAAGATCGATATTTGTGGTTATCGGTTTCTTGATAGTAATCGATATATTTCTAACGGTATCTTGAAATATTTATCTTTTACAGTATGTAGCACCACGTTGTGGGTGGGTCATCTCTCAAAGCTGGTGTATCAGGAGGAATTATCCGATACTTTTGGCGAGTACGGCGATATTGTGAGCATCGATCAAATTGTGCCGCGCGGATGCGCCTTTATCGTAATGAATCGCCGCCAGGATGCGCATAAGGCGATGCAAGCGCTCAAGAATCACAAGCTACAAGGGCGTGCCATTACCATATCCTGGGCAGCAGGCAAGGGTGTCAAAAGCAAGGAGTGGAAAGACTTCTGGGATTTGGAACTTGGCGTTACGTACGTGCCCTGGAATAAGCTTAATACCGACACCGATATCGATAGCCTCGAGGAGGGCGGCATGTTTGACGAGGACACAATGCCTTCTTGGATGAAGCAGAAGATTAGCCAGGCGAAAACTGTAAAGGAGAACAAGGCGGCAGGCGTCAGTGGCGACCTGGCTGCGTTGCCGCCTGTGGCGCCGCCTAATTTGCTCTTTGGCATTGATACAACGCAGCCGCCGCCGGCGCCGCCAACACCGCACGGTGGACCTGGAGCGCCACCGCCTGCACTGATGGGCATGGTGCCGGGTCAGTTCCCGATGGCGCCACCGCAGCAACGCATGTTGGGACCCATGGGGCCCATGAATCATCCAATGGGTGCCATGCCCATGCCACCGAATATGGTGCCAGGTATGCCGCCACCAATGATGATGCCGCCTAATATGATGCCGCCCGGCTTTCCGGGCATGGGTGGTCCGCCGCCACATCCTTTGGGCTTGCCGCCAGGCGCACAGTTCGCACCACCGGGCGCAGTGCCGCCGCCCATGGCACCTATTCCAGCTGCTGGCGGCTCTGTGGCTAGCAATGTGAGTGACGATCAAATGGACATCGAAATGGAGCTGGAGGATGCGCCACTATCGGTGCCAACGCCTTCACAACAACAACAGCCGCCTAATTTTAGCCAACCGCCACCAATTTTTGCTGGTGCCGCTGCGCCGCTTAACAATTTGGAAGCGGCTGTGGCTGCCGCCGCAAATGAGCTCTTCCAGAGGGATCGATCACGGGGCCCAGGCGGCAGCGTCTCGCGCTGGGGCGGACGCGACGACATTGTCGAAGCATCAGAGCGCTGGCGCAATGAAAACGGAGGTGGTGGACCGCTTGGTGGCGCCTTCAATGAGGCACGCGCACGCCTTATGGAACATGGCAATATGCCGCCGCGACCAGAATTTATGGGTGGCGTGGGTAAGTGCAGAATTCAGCTGGGGATCGCTAGTTTCGATAGTGATAGTTCAAACTTTCGATGGTATCGATAAACATCGCTAATTGCAACTTTTATAACATACGAAATGTGTTCATTTGATTTGGTTATATAATAAATATATTATTTATTAATTAAATGCCAAAATATATATAATACATTCGATAGAATCTCGAATAAAACCATCGATTCTATCGAAAGTGCCATCCCTTAGTCTTCAGCTCTAGTGTAGAGCTACACGTTTGAGAATAATTGACTAAATTTGTTTGTATTATTCATTGTAGACTTCGATAATCGCTCGGGCGGTGGACCACGTGGCATGGGACCTGGTGGACCACGGGGCGGCAATCACAACGGTGGCGGAGGAGGAGGAGGTGGTGACTTCTTCCAGCCAAATATGAACCAGAATCGTTTCAATCAGCCAACTAGTTTGATGCAAATGCGCATACCGCCGCCGGCGGCATTTAATCAACGCATGGGCGGACCTGGTCCCGGCAATGGTGTGGGGCCCATGTTTATGCGGAACCAAGGTGGTGGACCAGGTGGTGGACCAGGTGGTGGACCTGGGGGCAGACAGCAAGGACCTGGTGAGCATTGTGCAGCAGCATTATTACATTATCAAAATTAACATACATACATACACATTTTGCAGGTTTCTTTAATCCACGCAATCCATTTAACGATAATCAGCGCGGACGTGGCGGAGGCGGTGGCGGCGGAGGTCGTAACATGGGCGGCGCTGGTGGTCGCGGCGGCCGTTGGAGCGATGAAGAAGATGATGTTGGCAACAACAACAATAATAACTTTAAACGCCGTGGTGGTGGTGGTGGCGGTGGCGGCGGTGGTCCAGGTGGCCCGGGCAATCGATTCCGCGGAGAGCGCGATAACGACGAACGTCGCAGTGGCAATGCGCGCGGTGGTGGACGCGGTGGACCGCGCAGTGAGGAGCGTGAACGTGGCCCAGGACCTAACAACAACAATAACAGACGTGGCTCTCGCGATGACAGCAATCGTCACTCGATAAGCTCGGCAGATGAAACCCCATTGCAGAGCAAGCAAACGTCATCAGGAGCCGATGATAACAAAACTAAGCAGCCAGTGGCAACGGCAGCCGTTAGTAAAGCGGCAGTCGATACCGAGGAGGATTGGGATCGTGAACTACAGGAATACGATGCGAGAATGGAGGCACAACAGCAAGCAGAAGCAGCCGGCAGCCAGGTTGAGGTAGCAGCACCAGAGTCAGAGACATTTGCCCGACCAGCTGTGCAGGAAAGCAGCAAGCCCAAGGCACCGTCACCTGTCTGCACGCCCCTCTACGACGAGTTGCCGCCACCATCAGCCGCACAGCCAACACCTCAAGCAGAGCAGCAAACGCTTCCAAAGAACAAATCGCCTCCGCCACAGGCACCAGCGTCAGCGCCTGCAGAGAACGCTGAAGCTGAGACAACAACAACGAAAGCGGAAACGGAAGCCGAGCCAGTTGACAGTATCCAGCCAGCGGCAGCAGAAACAGCAGAAGCAGCAGTCGAGGCAGACTCGTAGAAGAAGCAACAATATGAACTATGTTATAGTCGCTAAAATGTGTAATTTATAATTAATTTCCTTACATATAATTTCTATGTAATATGTGACACAGCAAACATTTACAATATACAATTTTAGCTTGAGATTACGCATTTGTTGACGAGTCTGCACAATTTTTTGTTTGGCTAAGGCGCCTACCTTTTATCATCATTAAACAATTTACTTATTTTATGGCTTAGAAGCCGACAAAAACCACAACTAAACAACTGTAGGGGCTGCCTACTTGAGCCAACCCCACATTGCAAAACAGCTAAAGGTGCAAAAGGAAATAAAATGTAGCAAAAATGAGTATAGTATAAAATAAAATTTATGAACGTATTTGACAGAAGACGAGACAGAAAACAGCCACGCTTGAAATGTTTATAATTTTGTTATGTATATAATTTTAAGCATATATTTAACACGTAAATTGTTTCTTATGCGCAGATTATACATAGGTACACGTATAATAATGTACAATTTAAATATGAAAATATCATACTATTAAAAATAAAAAACAAAATCAGTTGGTTAACATTATTATTTACATATGTACGGGGGATATCGTTTGAAACAGTAATCATAATATACTACATATATAGTTGGTCGAGAAATTACGGCGGTCGATGGCATTATCGGTAATCTCGATTCATAATCACTATTTGACCCGCCTGAATAAGCTAATAAAAAATGTACATGGGTTAATGCCAATTTATTTCAAACGACTGTAAATATGAAAACTATAAAAAGCATAGAGCTGGAAATCATCAACATAGTGATAGTTTAAGCCAGGGGTGCCCAGCCCATTGCTCATCTGGCTCATTTTGTTATTGTAATTGCTCTTAGCATAGGCAGCAATGCGCGTATACATGCACGGCTCTAGTCATAAACCAATGCATAATACAAAAACAATATTGCGTGTTCCCTTTCTTATCTCTTTTCGGTGACTGGGCTCATGAGAAAAGCAACAACACCTTCTTATATTTGTTGTTGCACTACTGAATTTCAATATAATTTTGTTGTTGCTTTCCGATGAGGCCTGCACTTAAGAAAACTGCTTATTTAGTTGAACGCTGAACACGTATTTTTCTGCAAAACATTGTAAGAGCGTTATTTGCAAACAAGAATAGTTATAATAATATAGTGGTGCTGAAAGATTGCTCGCTGGACACAGCTTTTTGTCTTGGAAAAAATTTTAAGTGTGAATATCAATGCATTATTTGCAAACAAGTATTAGCAAAAGTATATACTATTTTTTTCAGTGCACATAATGAAGTGAAAAAACTGTTTGCTTTAGATGTGTTAGTGTTTTCTTGCATATGTATTGAAGTTTGCTCTTCCATAAGCAGCGTTTGGGCACCCCTGGTTTAAGCTATCGACAGTATTCACAATACCTATAAATTGAAAGTTTGCATGTTCGTTGCAAAACAGTTCACACCATAATTTATTTGATTTGAATTAATTCATATTCATTACAAAATAAATAATAGAATTAAAGTTAGAGACGATAGAGTTAGTTAGTTAGAGATAAAACCTCTACTATTGGCATGGGCTGTTATTCACCGAACTAATGAGCTTTGTCAATAAAAATCCCATTATTCTAAAAGTTACACATAGTAGTAAATTGCTATGTAGTCATTTTTGTTGCAGTTTAAAATGTATTCAAATTTTCCGTTTAGTATAACAAAACTTAACATTTTGCCGCATGTTATAACAGCAAAAACTGCAGGTTCAACCGATAACCGATCACACGTGTTTAACATGTTACTATTTTATTTATTATAGTATTTAACACCTGATTTATTATCGATAACAATAGCTGCATGAAATCAAAAGCATAGTAGAATATAACCAAATATATCAACGTTATTAATCTGTGTGGGCTATCTAGCCATTGTCTTCTATATTATTTCAAATAAGGTCGAAATTATGAATCGATAGGCCTACAATATTTTTCCAATTACCACCACCCTGAATGCTCTATCGTTATTATAGCAGACGACAGAATGTCCAGTTGTCCAAGTGAATCTAAATTTGATGCGCAATCGCGGGCTTGTTTGCAATAAATCACTAGCCGGTATTATTAAAGTACATTTAGCATTTAAAAACTTAATTTTGTTTTTGCTTAAAAACGGCCGTTGCAACTTGCTGCTCGCTGTTAATAACAGTTAATCAAATGTAAGTGTTATAAACGCTGTATGTAAAATAACATATCTGTTTGGTAGAGTTGCACATTTTAGTTCAATTAACTAATTAGTTCACTAGTTCATTTCTCACTCAACGAACTAATCTTTCATTTGAGTCATTGAATGCCATTATCGTTCATTCTAGCAAAGAATATAAATTCATACAGAAGGCGCATCACAAGCATAAATTTCGTCGATTAGTTTTCACGTTTGATGATACGGGCGGACTCGGTCCACGGGGAAAGATTCTAAAAATAGATTGTGCTTTGCTGCGTTTCAAACGAACCAATCCTCGGCATGCACAGTTCAAATCACAGTTTTCATTATACCCTAGCAGAGGGTATTATAAATTTGTCTCGAAATGTGTAATGGACTGAAAGAGACGTTTCCGACCCAACAAAATATCTATATATACAAAAGAGTTCGTCCTGACTGACTGACTGATTGGCAATCATCGCACAGCCCAAACCGTAAAAGCTAGGATGCTGAAATTTTCACAGTAGGTTCCATCTATGATGAAAGTGCACGTTAAGACGGGATTTTGGAAAATTCCACCCACAAGCGTGGAAAATCCCGGAAAGCTGTTGTATGAAACTTTTTTGTTTACTATCCAATCGGTTTTAAACTCATTTTCAAAGATCTACACAAAATTTCATTTGACACATATTTCACCGATTTTGGAAAATCCACTCCCCTGGGCGGAAAATGGGGGTTGAGAGTCTAATTTTAGTTCGATTACCATCAAATTAATTTTCAAAGCTCTTTACGTAAAATAATTCGACACGTATATCAGCAATGTCGGAAAATTGGTGGAAAACTCTGGCATTCGACATTTTTAGTTTTCATGCAATTGGCTTCAAATTCATTTTCAAGGTTCTATGCGATAAAATAATGGGCGAAGTGGTCAAAGATTTAGGAAAATCTACCTCCAAAGTCGGAAAATTCGAGGAAAACTGTTGTATGAAACAGTTTTTATTATCGTCCGATTGGCTTCAAATTCATTTTTAAAGCTCTATACATTAAATAATTGGACACATATATCAGCGATTTTGGGAAATTCAGCCACATGGTCGGAAAATTGGCGGAAAACTCGACATTTTTCATTTTCATGCAATTGGCTTCAAATTCATTTTCAAGGTTCTATGCGATAAAATAATGGGCGAAGTGGTCAAAGATTTAGGAAAATCTACCTCCAAAGTCGGAAAATTCGAGGAAAACTGTTGTATGAAACTTTTTTTATTATCATCCGATTGGCTTCAAATTCATTTTTAAATTTGGTTTTAAACTCATTTTCAAGGTTCTACACAAACTTATAATAGGCGAAGTGCCCAAAGATTTTGGAAAATCTACCCCTAAGTTCGGAAAATTCGCGGAAAAATGTTGTGCAACTTTTTTGATTATCGTCCGATTAACATCAAACTCATTTTCAAACTTTTCTGTTTATCATCCAATTATTTTGAAACTAATTTTCAAAGCACCTCACATTAAATAATTCGACACATGTGCTACCGGTTTTGAAAAATACACGCCCACGGTCCGAAAGGGGTGTAGTCTGGAATTCAGCTTCATAATAATTTCCAAATATAAATTTAAAAAGACCTCGGTACTATGCGGGTAATAGATCGGGCGGAAAATAGTTGGAAAGCTTTAGTCTGGATTTTTAGTATTATTCGTTGAATTGGTTTTCAAATGACAAATGATTTTCGAAAACATATCCACGTTGCCACGGGCGGGAAATGGAAATCAAGGACAAAAGAGTGGGATTATTTGTTTAGTTAGAACGGTTTCAAAGACATTTTTCATAGCCCTACGCAAAGAACATTAGTCACGTGGCTCAACTATATAGTTTCCTACCCCCACGGGAGGGAAAACTGTGATACGTTAGTTTTGTGTATCTCTCACGGCTGACGAAAGTAGTCAAATTCAACATGATGCATTTTAATCTAAATATTTCGCTGGGCAACGCTGGCCTTTTACCAGCTAGTATGTATATATTCTGAATCAGCATGAATAGCCGAGTCGATTAGCGATGTCCGTGTGTCCGTCGATCTCGACACTTCATAAATTGACGATATACACCAACATGTTTACCAAGTTTGGTTGCTGTAGCTCATACGGACAGACGGACAGACGGCCAGACGGACAGACGGGCATTTCGCAAACCCAATATACTATTTTCCCTTCGGGAACATCCGATCCTGCCGGTTCTGACATATGTACTGCCTGCAGCAAAAAGAAGGGTCTGTGCCAAGTTTCATTACGATAGCTTTAAAACTGAGAGACTAGTTCGCATAGAAACAGACGGACAGACGGACATGGCTATATTGACTCAGTTATTCATGCTGATTCAGAATATATATACTTTGTTGGGTCGGAAAAGTCTCCTTCTGCCCATTACACATTTCGAGACAAAATTATAATACCCTCTGCTAGGGTATAATAATATCTAATAACAAAAAACCAAATATTTATATAATAATAAAAAATACAAAATTTGATGTCAGCCCCCATCAGCGGGGCTCGAACACAAGTCGTCGAGACAGCGTGCTGCATCACATATCACTGCACTACTGCCGTCAATAACTCTCGGTGGTAAACGATATATAGGTAAGTACTCAACAAGCAATATTTGGGTACATTCAAATGGGTCCCCCCATAGATTAATTTTCGTTGTATGAGATGCGCCTTCTGTATGACTTTATATTCTTTGGTACTATATATAGATGTAGTATTAACTCTTTAATCTGACTGACTCTTGGGCAGGCCAAGCGGTAGAAGCTAGAAATCTGCAATTCTTACAGTAGCTTCCTCTTATATCGCAGATTGACACTCTGAAATAATTTTCGGAAATTCGTTCAGGAAAAGTGTAAATTCGTGAAAATCTGAGTTTGGTTATCCACCACTCTGGCAAAGCCGGAAAAATCCTTATGAAAATAAGATTCTTATTGGCACCACGCAAAAACGGTGAGCTGTGTTAAGGTTCTAACATATTTCTATTACCTAAGACGATGTCATCTAACAAACATCTAAATTCCAAGAATAGAATATTCATAATTAAAATAGTTACAATGTCTTATTATTAAAGATATTATCAAAGTGTTTCAAAAGAAACTAGAGAGAACAGTACATTAATGTTAAGTTTCCAATCAGAATAAAGAGCACCAAACGCTTCAAGTTCAAGCCTTTCAAATGCTGTAAACCTGAACACAAAGTCAAAAGACCTACTGTCGTCGAATCATAACTAACTGCCTGTCTAAACGTTGCGCTGAAATGGGTTACTCTGTAGCCATTGGCCACGTTGATAGCTTGGCGCATTTTCAAATACCTTATGCAGGTCGTCATTGAGGGGGTATTGTTGCAGCCTGTTTCCCAGCCCAGGGTCTGATTTCGTGTAGGTCGTGTGTCTGGGGGCCATGCTGATATATTGACCAAGGAATTTGTATTAAAATGTCTGTAAAGGACAAGACAAGAAATTTTTGGTGCGCCCAAAACTATTTGGGGGCCCAAACCTTAGGATAGGGGGCCACATAAGCCGCGCAGCTGCCATAGTTTTCATGAAAACCCACAATAAAGTAAATGGCATGTGCCCTCTAATACGGGAATGTGTCCCTTTGTGTGTGAACGGATGTGTGCCTATGTGTGGCTTAGCCAGGAAAACAATTTTCGAAGAATTTTACAGCTGGGCGCGCTGCTTGCAGCGGTGCGAGAGTTGGAAGGCAATTTCAAGTGCCAAAAAAAGCCACGAGAGTGCGAAATAAATTTAATTTGGTCGCGAGCCTTGGCTAATTGTCCTAATGAACAAACCTCGTACAGCAGCAACAAGTTAGGACATCATCTGATCCCTCTAGTCGTAAATGATTAAATTTGACACCGGCTGTCAAATTTTGTGCACCTAATTCATCATTTAACTTCAGGTCAGTCAATTAGTCAAGTACTATCCAGACAGCGCGGCGTATGCGTAACATATTCGTATTCCCCAAACACATCTTAAGGATTCAAGGCACATGGTGAGTTTCTGGCTAGCGGCAATTCCCCTGACTAATTTCGCATGCTGATTTCCCCTTTGAAGGTTAAAGTTCAGTTCATGCTTAAGGGGAAGAATCCACCTCGTACTTTAGCTTTCACCAGACCAAAACCAGCGTGCGCACAAAATGAGCAGCAAGAGCAGCCGACACTCTCTATCCAGAGATTGCTCATTCGGGAGTGCGGGTTTGTTTTCATTTACTATCTGGGACTTGAATTGTTAGCTGTTAAATGGAATGACCGCGAGAGGAAATCTTACGAAGGCTCTCTGAAATGTGCCTTGCACAATTCTGTTATGAGAGACACGACAGCTTGCAAGGCCCATAACATAGCAGGCTATGTGTTATACTGAGCCTTACGACGAACAAATGGATTTAAAGCTATCAGGTGTGGGCTCCAAATTAAAAGCACACTCACATACATAACACCAATGCTAAAAGCTTTATTATGTAGAAATGCTACAGCTTTTGGTAGTTCACAATAGATTGTGAGCTTAAATAATGGTTATAAACTCGGGATTCATGAATGAGAATCCGATAAAATCATTTTGATCCAAATTCATCATAAAGAGCTTATCAGTAGGAGTTAAATCAGTTTTCTCCTTGGTGAAAGCTTCATCAAAATTACTTATATCCTTGCGATGTTTCTAGAAGCAAAAGCAGAGCATGATATAAGTCAATCAAAACCACCACTTGATACACACAATCTTTGGTACAATAGGTGGCTCCATATCGCCAGCTTCGGCCTTGTCCCATTCAATTAGACGATAAAAGGGATGCGTTGTGATCTCCTGCCTTGCATAGCGACCCGCTCCCAAGCGATTGTTGGGCTTCTTTGCCAGAAACTGTGAAGAAATTCTGAAGAATTAGATGATAATGAGAATAGATTTGCTGTTGTCCTTACGCTGGTTATAATATCCATGGCCTCCTGCGAGAAATGCTTGGGAAAAATTGCCTTCTTCTCCTTGATATTCCGGAAAACTGTACTGTCATCATCGGCTTCAAATGGTGCCTGGCCAGCCATCAGTTCGAAGAGAAGAACTCCATAAGACCACCAATCAGCCGATGTGGAATAAGGATCAAAGCTGACGATCTGAATAGAGATATAGATAGATCTAGAAATCAAGTAACTGGAAACTCACCTCTGGTGCCATATAGTTAGGCGTACCACAGAAGGTTCTGGTTGTGTGTCCGTCGCTTACACCCTCCTTACTGAGACCAAAGTCCACCAGCCTCACATGACCCTCGGCATCCAAGAGAACATTGTCTAGCTTCAGATCTCGGTAGATAATGTCGTGATCGTGCAGAAAGAATAAGGCAATTGCTATTTCCACCGCGTAGAAACTAAGTAAAGAAAAGAATGCTCCAGAAGCTCAATCAGGATACCAACCAACCCACTCACATGGCCACAGACTCCTTGAACCGTCCGTATTGCTGCATGTGGTACATGAGATCGCCACCCTTGCAATACTCCATGACAAAGAACAAACGATCCATTGTCTGGAAGCATGAGTGCATGGCCACAAGGAAGGGCGGTCGTCCGGATAGCGCTAGGATGCGCTTCTCATTCATGGGTAGTTCCATATCATCCGTCTGTATGATAACATCCTTGCGAAGTACCTTAACCGCATAGAGTTCGTCTGTGCCACGACGCTCAGCCAGTAAAACCTTTCCAAAGGAGCCCTTTCCAATGACCTTGACGAAGTTGAAGTCGGCGGCACGTATCATGTCACGCTTATTCATATTATGAGGCATGTCCTTGTTGTCCATCCGCCGCTTTTCGTTGGGCCGACGTTCGTGCTGCAATGATTAAGTCTTACACAATCAAAAGAGGAGCTGGAATCGCTGGAACAACTTACTTGCACTTCATCCCGCAGTCGAGCCATGTCATTGATGACATCCACACAGGGTATGTTATAGTGCTCACCCTCTACTTGCGACAGAAACTTATACCAGCCATCGATGGGCTCCTTCTGAATCTCCTCAAGGCTGAACGAGAACGACCCCATGAAATCGTTACGCGAAGTACGATCCCAATCCCAGACCTCAATCAACAGACGCTTGTCCCTATCCTGGGGCTGCAGCTCACTGTGAACACATTGACTTAGTTTGATTAATAATTTACTAATTGCAGCTAAACCTACAAGGTCAACGTCTCATTGAAGACCGGATTCAGGTTCTTCTGTATGGTCTTGGTCTTCTTCTTGGTACGACCAGAGCGATCAGGATGCATTTGGACGGCAATGTAGGGATCGCTGAAGCCATTGGTGTCCATGGGTATGAGATTGGCTGCCTCCTTGACTGCGAAGAGTAGTGAGTTCATCAAATTAAGCTCCAGTCTGTCAAGCTCATACTCACTGTCTACTTTCAGATTGTTGCCCTTCAGCTCAACGTAGAGCAACAGCTTGCCACGCACCTCACTGATATCCGCCCCACACATGGGTGGCACCTTTTCCTGGCACTGATGATGCACATTCAGATTGCAGTCTGTGTGGCACAAAGGCAGGAATTAGAGCGCAACCTACTTTCTGTTCGGATTGGATTTGGGATTTGCCCCACTTACTCTCGCACTTGACGCCCTGATGGGCAACGCCATGCAGCAGCATGCCACACTCATCGCAGAAGGTGGGCGTGGTGTAGGTGGTGGAGTTCCAGCCGTGCTTCACCTTGGCGCAGTCGGCATCAAAGTCCGTGTCCTTGCCGGGACACTTGAAGACAACGAACTTGCAGCACTTCTGATGTATGTTGAAGCGGCATTCTGTGTGTCAATTGCAGAGTAATTATCGAATGAAGTCTCGCAAATTGCTAAACCTACCCTCGCACTGAAAACCTTGCTTGCCAAAGCCCCTGAAATCCGGCCACGTTGGAACATGCACCAATGGAAAAAGCAACAAAACGTGTCAAGTTACAGAACGCTAATTAAATTAGGCGACGCATCGCCTGCAACAAAAAATGCTTGCACAATACGAGGGTCGTGGCAGAAATATATGGGTCGTGGTTGTCGTTGTGGTTGCGGTTCTGTGGTGCTGTTGCCTGTGGCTAACTCACCAGATGAAGTCCTTGCAGTGGCCACAGTAAGTGGGCTGCTTAAAGAAGCGTACCGCAAACTGGTGTCCATTCACAATCTCCAGGCCCTTCCGCTTCATGGCACCCTTGCGTAACCGATTCTTCATGTAGTTGACAATGTTCGCCTCACCGGCGATTTCTAACAGATTGATAGGTGCCTTGCCAGCAGCTGCTGGTCCCGCTGCGGCCGCAGACGATGGCAGCACAGTGGCGCCGGGCGTGGCAACAGCAGCAGCAGCCATAGTTCAAAGGATCCAAGGATGCGGCAGGCAACTTCAAGCCACTGACACAGCACTGTGCAGTTTAAAGCGCGACAAGCAACTGACCCACAACAGTCGCTAGTCAAACGCCGTTAGACACAAGAAGCCACTAAAGTGATGCCAACGTTGAAGGTGCACAGCAGTTCCAGAGCTTCCCATGCCTATAAGTCTGCCAAAATATTCAATAATAAGTAGAAGTCCCATTGAATTTTGAGACTTTTCCGCCACATGGCTTTGTCACAGCTTAACTGGTCACAGCCAATTCCATTGTCCAATGCAAACTCTCTGAAAGTTCAAAACATTTTAACTTTTGAAGTTTTTAACCCCTATGGGGTTAAACGGCTTTATCTTCCCTGATTTCGTCAGAGCTAAATCGATTTCCACGCAAAATGTTTTACTTAGTATATACAGTGCTTTAAATATATATATTTTGGAACCTAAATTGTTTTGAAATATTTGGATGTTATTACTTTAAAAAAACTTTCGACTTATTTTCTAAAGTTTTAAATATACATATAAGATTTTTTACTTGATTTCATTTAACCTTGACCCCATACTACTCATTAAACAATTAGAAAGGTCGGGGAATCCCAATATTCATGATTTCGAACCTTTAAATTGGTATAATAGGCAGGGACCGTAATTATTATGAGTAATATATGTACATACAAATTACTTATTAAGTATTATTTATTGAATTTATTTGTTGCTCAAGGAATAAAACTTATTTTGTATTCATATATTTATTTTATTTTCGTGCAGAAAAAAATACTTATTGCGACATTTTTACGAGTGTTATATTCTGCTAAAAATGAAATCTAATTTCTTGGAATATTATTTTGTAAATACAGCAATTAAGTCAGTAAATCGCGTCTGCGCTTCTTTTTCTCCCGCTCTTGTTTGTTAAATAACGTCCGTTTTTATTATCCGATCGACTTGAAATTTGAACAGTAGATTGAAAGTGACTAAAGTAATATACTTGCTAAGTCCCAAAGCTATATCTTGAAAATTGTTACTGTAAAAATCATTAAGTATTTAGGAAAGTCTACCCCGACGAGAGGGACAATTGTGATACGCTATTTTTGTGTGTTTCTGACGGTTGACGAAAGTAGTCAAATTGAACATTATGCACTTTAATCTAAATGTTTCACGAGGGAAGGCCTAGGTATTACCAGGTAGCGTATTATATATTCTTAATAGTTTTGCCAGCTGGTCATCTGAAAATTATATCATATCGCTGCCTTAGGAAAGATTGGTCGGAAATTGATTTTTTGATCATATTTGACAATACAATTTCTTTCAGGATTCTCCATGCTGAGAGCCATTTTTCGATGTCCAAATTGGGGATTGGCCAACGTTTTGTGAAAACAGTTGTTGTAATAAGTGTAAACAATTTGGGTAAGGTCAGGCGAGTGCAGCTTGTGCTCGCTCATTGCAGAGCCCTATTACCCTTCCAATGCGACAATCGAAGGCAGCAATCACAGCTGGCACACGTTGCGTATGTGTGATGTGCATGTGCAGATGTGACGTCAATGGCAGCCTGTGAACGGGGACGTCAACAAACGTGGACAATGCCACAGACAAGGAGGGAGGGAGTGCTGTGGGTGGGCATGTGTGTGTGTGTGTGTGGATGTTTGCCAACGACGTCGATTATATCTATGTCATTTTTGATTAATTTATGCGATTTGGCATGAGAAATAAAGCTGTGGTGGAAAAACGGAGAGCAGATGGCGTATGATTGATATCGCAGTTTCCCAGCCAGTATAGGCAACGAAAAACATTAACCTTAGCGTGGCAAAAATGTGTGCAACGAGCTGTGTGGCTTAAAAATAGAAATACTTACAAACGCACACACAACAAAAAGCCAAATTGAGCACAAAGTGCAAAAGTTTTTAAGGACGCACAGAGCGAAATATGAGACACTGAGTGTGTGAGTGAGTGAGTGCATATCCTGCGAAGGACACACACAGCAAACAAACAGACAAGCAAACAAACAAACCAACTGCAGGCTGCTGCATAGTAAACCAAAATATGCGGCCAACGCAACTTGTAACGTGGACCGTACCATCCTGACTATTGGAGATGTGCGCGTGTTATAAATCTGTATAAATCGAACTATCGAAAGTATTTTATATTTGTAAATACAGCTACAGCTACCCAAGCTTCTTTTTTGAAATATTTTGAAACAAATACATTATTTATTATTAACTTAGTATTTGTATTACTTTTGCGTATTTGAATATTCACAATATACTTGGCAACCCTTTCCTAAGCTATCGTTTTCAATTACGTGACTGAGGTAAATCACGCACAACAAGTAGGAAGCAGTTCAGCGGCACAAAACTGAAAGTACTTGATAAATAAATAAATGATATAAAATTATTTTTTTAAACAAAATATATAGTATATTGGCTTTGTCGAAAACCTATATCTTCCACTATTTTAAACACATAGTAAAAAAATTTGGCATACAGACTAATGTAGAGCTCCTTGACAGATCTGCTTAAAAAATGTTTGTCACCCCAGCCGTTCCCCCGCAAATTAGCTAAAGCTTTTCCCAAAACACGTTTGACAGGGGTATAGCATCTTCTACAACCGAATTTGACATACAGACTACTGTTGACCTCCTTGACAGATGGGCTCCAACATCGATTTGATCAATTTGAGGGGGTGTGGCGAGGTATCAGAACTACTTGACCTGCATATGGTATGCACCTTTTACGGTCCCTGAGATCTGTATCTCGATCCTAAACACGAAGATATACTTTTTGAGTTTACGCTCTTAAAATAAAAGTAAGAAAATCCCCGCGCTCATCTCATGTAGTCCTAAGCTTATAAATTTATTTTAATGCCGATATTTTGGGTAACGCGTGAGTAAAAGATAATCGATAGACGCACTCATCTCTAGTAGTCCTACACTTATTTGTAAATTGGTTTTATTTTGCGAACATATGGGAACGCTCCTTATTAATGGGTGGACGTATACTTACTTCCACCTCATCTCTAGGGTTTATATATAAACCTTTAGATTTGCCTTATATAACAATCGTTTTACACGGAATTCCCTAGATGCGCTCATCTCTAGTAGTCCAAAATATATTTATAAATTGATTTTAATAACCGATTCTTAGGTACGTCATGCAATTCACGTGACGTCAACGTTAATCCTCAGAAGAGCTCGTCTCTGGTAAATATACTTACAATAAATGCTTTTAGTCACGGTGAGCTTACGTATTCTTCGTGACACGACCTCGCCCATCTCTACTAAAGAGTTACAGGAATGCATTTAAGCGGAAATGGATGCGTTGTCAGCGAGTCGTAAGAACGCCGCGAAACAGTGGCAAATGTCATTAGGCGGGCAGGGGCAGGGAGGGGGGTCCCAACTAGTTCTATAAGTGTATCCGTATCTGAGAAGTGCACTTGCTCGACAAAATCGACAAATGCTCGACAAACAAGCGGCAGCGCAGCAGCAACTGTGCACCTGAAACACCTGAGAATATTGCGTGGCAGACAGACAAACAGAAGGACAGACAAACGTGAGGACGAAGCGGACGGACGGGGCAGACATACAATACAAATAGAATTTCATAGCAGTTGTTGTTGTAGCTGCTTGCTTTCAATTTACGTCATCATTTCCATGGCGTCGAATTGTTGTTGGTTTTTTTGCCACGCAAAATTGTTTTTGCACTCGCTAAAGCAGGCCATGCGAGAGTTTGGCTCTCTGTAGAGCAAACGCTCTCACTTTCTATCAACTTGCGCTCCGTACGTATAACAGTCTGCATTTCTGCCGCTCTTCCAGTGACTTTTTTGGCGTGATTTTGATTTTGACTTTGGCTTTGCGTTTGACTGCTTGGTCATTTGGCAATTTGTTTGGCTGTTTGTTGTTGTTGGCGCTTAGTTGACCTGCGCTCTTAACACCTATTGATCTGCAGCGTTTGTGTGTGTGTGAATGTGCTCGACATTTGCTTTTAACATTGACTGGCAGCGACTGTCTGCTGGAAGCGTAGAAATGGTAAAAGCGATAGAGATGAGAGAGAGAGAGAAAGATCCCGCAACAGATATTATGAAAGTTTTTGATCAGCTTAAAGAACTTGCAGTAATTACATTAATTTAAAATTTTATTATCCTGTATTTAGTTTTATAAATCCTCATACGATATTGCAATTCAATTTATTTTTATTATTTTATTTTTTAGCTAATTTATTTTAGAAAGTAGCTTTGTGTTATGTTTCCTCAGTGTATAAGATTAGACTAGCAATATGTTGATATGACTTAATTCAAGACTCATAAAAATACCAAATTATTAAATTTATAACTAATTAATTTGTATACAATTAAAATGATATTTAAGGCTCGCTCTTGGCCAAGTTGCCTTCAATACGACTTGCCGCACACAAATTGGTGCCACATGCCACAAACTCTAATAAAAAGCCGCAACAATTAGCACAACAAGCAATGCCAACGATAATTAACAAGCGGCAATAAAATTGAATTGTAGCAATAGGCCAACTACAAGACCACAACAGCAATTGGCCGAGTCCGAAAGTGTCGCAAATGTCCCCAGTTTGTGATTTGTTTATATTTGTTGTTGTCAATCAGGAGGACACACACACACACAAACGCGCATACACATATACAGACAGCTGTCCAAATGTGATGACGTTTTGTTTATGAGACTGAGACTCAGCTCGAGCGGACAGCGGACAGCGGACAGCGGACAGCGGAGAGAGTATAAACAACAAATTGGCAAGAGCTGAGCGGCGGCAGCTGTTATACCAAATTGCCGGCTAACTGTATTTTGGCGACTGCGCAGCTGGCAGCTGGAAGCGTTAGTCCTTGCAGCAGGCAGCAACGGACGGCAGGCAGCAGGCAGCAGTCGTATGCGAAGGCGCCACGGTGAATGTTGCAAGCACAGCACACGCGGCGTATACGTAACGTTCAACGTGGCCGTGCAATTCGTGTGCTGAGGGCGCGCGAATAAAGGTCAATTAGTGAAATCATTTGTCAGCCCACAGCATGTGCAATCGGCAAGGATTGCGTGTTCACACGGTTAGACTCAATTAGGCAATATAATAAAAATATAAAATTAACTAACATGGCAATAGCATAAATAATAACAACAAAAAAAGACAACCGCGTGCTGCGAAAATAAACAATCTGCACTGGAAGCGCCAGAGACTCCACCTCCAAATTGTGTTTGCAAGCACAACAAATGTAACTGGAAGTGCGTCGCACTCGCACTCGCACACACATACACACACACACACACACAGACAGAGACAGACGTCCAGCTTCCAAGACGGTTGCGTGGGAAACAGCGAAGCTTCTGTGCGACATTCGACGTTCTACGTTGGCCACCGACGCACGTGGCCCAACAAAAGCAACGGGGCAAAGGTTCTTAAGCTCGCCCCTCGCTCCCCGCACCGTCGTGTGCTCTTGTGTGTGTGCTAGTGTGCGTGAGTGTAGCTTAACTTAAATAAAAGTAAAAATAAATATTGCTGTCAAACCAAACTAAATTCAGTGTATAATCAACGACAGTTTTCTTGCCAACGCACAGTCCTTCCGCCCCGCCCCCGCAGGAAGCACCAGTCCAGTCCCCGAGTTGTGATTTACAGCAATTGGCATGTGTGCGTGTCTGTGTGTGGTTTCTAATTGAAATTAATGTTCGTCTTCGCCTTGTAATTTGATGCCCAAGCATAAATTTATCAGCCAGGCTAATGCCACGCTCAGACAAATAATGACGCGAGGATTTGACAAACAGCCAGACTTTTTTGATTTTTAATCATGTTTTTTATTATGCGTATTCAGGATAAAGCTAAAGGATAGATATAATTCAAGTCCTCCTTGGCTAAGATGCGACTTTATGCTTTTTAATAAGACAAACGAGGCCAAATGCAATTTTGAAAATAGCCTAAAGAAATTGGAAGAAATAAAAAATAAAAAAATAATCAACAGCAAACAGAAAACAGGAAGAAAAAATTGTACAGTCTTAGTTTTCTATAACAAGCGCAATCCAAAAAATTTATTGTAAAAAAATAATTATTTTTAGAATATACCAGGGACCGTAATTATTATAATTTGTTTATTTATTATAAAAAGTTAATAAGTAAAAGTTATTTGTTGATTTTTATGATAAGAATTTAAAATTAAAATTATTTTCTATTTTTCTTAAAAGAATTAAAAATAAAAATTGTTTTCTATTATTTATTGTTTTTCAAATAAATATTATTTTCAATTTGTATAATATTAAATTGAACTAAAAGAGTTTTTCTATGACTTTTGTAAAAATCGAAAATAAATGTTTATTCCGTTTCCAGGATAACCCATACAAAAGTAGTATTTCTAAAATTTTACCATATCTATAGGTAGTTTTTATCGGGTCAGATTTTTTAAAACACAGTACTCTTATTTGCGATTCCTGGAATATACTGAATAACATCTTTTTCAAATTAAATGTTTTGGAAATTATTAGTAATGTTACTCAATTCTTACATAATTAAACAAACTTACACCGTTAAAGCCAGTCCCAATTGTTTTTTAAAATTATATTATAATAAAACGCTCTTTTTTAAAACACAGATTAATAATGTTTTTTATTAAAAATCAAACAAATGCAATCTTTAAGAGTACTACAAGAAGCATTTTTCGTATTTGCAGTGTTCCTTAGCTTATTGGTCACACTTTTTCTGGGAATTATGCATTTATTTTGTAGATAAATAATTAATACACTAATTAATACCAAAATAAAATGGCAGCAGAATAAAATTCGTTAGAGAACTAAAACTACAGTTGAGACTGAAACTAATCTTTATTATAGTTTATAGATAGATTAGTTTCGTTGTAAAGTAACAAGTATCAAATGCAAAGAAATACTTAAGATATTTTATATACCAAAATTAGAGCTAATGAGAAGCTTTGTTATGGGAAAAATGTCTTATAAAGATGTTTAATAAAGTGGAGATTCGACTGTACATAGTATTCAGAGTAGTTCAAAAATTCAATAAATTGTGCAGTGAACTATTTTAACTTTCCCTTTTTACTTTACTATAAATGCTATCCTTTAAATGCTGATGTCGAGACATCTAAATGAAATGTATTTAAAATTGCACGTCGCTAAAACCAATCTGAATTAATAAAATCTTGAAATATGTTCATAGTTCATATTTTTGAAAGCTATGATATCTTTAATTTGAACTATTTGATTTATAGTCTCAAGTCTGACACAGATTAAATAATTTATTATTTAATATTTGATTTGCTGTGGCTCAATTTCGCCATTGTTTGTGAAAGGACTTGCATTATATAGTATATCATAATTTATGTTGGCGAATTTGTGTCAAAACGAATGTCGAAAAAGCAATTCTGTGCTCAAATGTCTGTAAATAAAGAAACACGTGTTTCTGGCGCTGACTGAGCAGTTCCTCCCAAAGGAAGAAACAACACAGAAAAAACACTCACAAGGCACTCGAAGTCAAGAGGATTGTAATCACAGAGATGAGCCCCATGATAAATTGTTTTCACATCGTTTTGCAGGCGAATTGAAATCGAATGCAAAGTGATTGCAGCTCATCAGCATGCGCAGGAAACGGAAAAACGAATGAAATGAAAATTGTGCGAGTCAATAAACAAATGGACTGATTACTGCCGGACTGTTAGCATCCTCTTGTAGCCCCACTCGTAGGGCCAGGCAACATAATGTTTAGGTCGTGTTGTGCTTATATAATCATTATTATGAGACGCTATCCAGCCTAACGACAGTGCCAGCTGCAGAAGTCCACCCAACTCAATTGTGTATAACCAGCAAGCAATAATTCAACACTCGCCAAACCCAAGGACCAAGGACGACTCCACAGGCAAACACACAGCGCAGCGATGCCCTTTGGACGCAAGTCTCCGCTGGAGGCGCTCGCCCTGCCCGGCGTCATGCTCGCCTACAAGTACAGCCAGTTCCGGCAGCGCCGACGGGAGGCGGCCAGTCGCCGGGTCACGGAGCGGGAGCTGTCGGCGCTGCATCATAAAATTGTGAGTATATCCCGATCGGGCGGCGCCCAAAAGTATGCAAACTTGCGAGTACAATGCACTGAGCAAAATTATTCAAGAATCTTCCAAGACTGCTTGGACAAAATAAATTCGCTCAAGAACAACTTTGTTTCAAATTCTCATGTTTTCTTTAGATATAATATAAGTATTATAAGCTATCTGTAAATTAAGTCAATTGACATTGGTTATTAATAAAAACAAGTAAGAATGCTATAGTCGAGTATACCCGACTACGAAACTCCCTGTACCCAGGTCTAAAACATCCAATCACATCTAAGTCCACTTACCCATACACACACACATACACAAAGACGCACGCACACAGGCGGCAAAAGTGGCTGTGCTTCTTCTTCCCCCTCTCGCTGCATTACTGAATCTTCTATCAAGAATAACTTCCGTGTTTATTATCCGATCGACTTGAAATTTGGACAGTAGATTAAGAGAGACTAAAGTATTGTACATGCAAAATCTTAAAGCTATATCTTGAAAATTGTTACTGTAAAACGGTTTTAATCGATTTGCGGGGGAACGGGGGGAGATATCTGAAATATGAAACAAACTTGATCTGCGTATGCTATACAGGAACCTACATTCCAAATTTGGTGTCTCTAGCTATTATAGTTGCTGAGATCGACGCGTTCATCCGGACAGACGGACAGACAGACGGACATGGCCAAATCGAAATCTCTTTTGATACTGATCAAGAATATATATACTTTATAGGGTCGGAGATGTCTCCTTCTGTCTGTTACATACATTTACACAGATGTAATACCCCCTTTTTACCCATTTTATGGGTACAGGGAGTAAAAAGGAGTTGAATAAAATATTCTTTCGCGAAACGCTCGTTATGACTTTAATGTTTGTTTACAGGCTTAAGACCGTAAACTGTCATAATCTGTAGAAAGTGTTTGCTTAAAATATTATATCCTTAGGGCAATATTATACAATTAGTCATATTCGGGTCCAAAAATGCATTGCCATTGGGATCAAATTAAAGAAGTATTATTATATTTTATTATAATTAACAATGTAATATGTTATGTTCGAAAAAGCAAATAAATTTCTGAACTTTTCACATCCGTTTTAAAATTTATATCACTGAAGTTAAATAGAGAGTAGAGTAGAGTAGTAGGGAGCAGTAGTTTAAGTAGAGAAATGCACTTACTTATAGACTGTAGCTACCTCAACTTTGTTTACTTATAAGTAGAATAGAAGCTCTAATCTACTTACTTCTTTGGGTCTTAAATTAAGTATACAACTGGTAAGGAATGTACAGAATTTTTTGAACAAACAGGTCACCTTTTTTTAGAGTGTAGTCGCCTTTTATGCTCAGCACATAAAACATGCAATAAAACCGTAGAGCGATGCCTGGGCCGTTGCCTTTATCAAAGCTGCAGGCATCATTAGCTACCGCTCCCGCTCCCGCTGCCGCTCCAGGTCCAGCTCCAAAACAACAACAACAAAGCACCCAAGAAAGTAGCATTTAAGTGCCTACGAAATGTCGAGCGCAGCTTTGGCAGCGCAGCGACTGCGCTGCTTCAGTCGCTGCTGATGTTTCTGTCAGGTTGTCCCTTTGACATTTTAAAGTGCTTCCTGTTGTTGTTGATATTGCTGCTGTTTTGTTTTTTATGTTTGTTTGCTTTGGTCTCGCTTTTAAGTTCAGCAAATAGTTCGCCAGAATCGCCAAAGGTGAGTTTTAGCTGAGTTTTTGCCAGGCCCCCAAAAGTAGGCTATAAAATGTGCCATAAATTTGTGTGACATTTCACATGTGCGAATGTGTGTGCAGGTGTGAAGGTATTTGCATTAAAGGGTCAAATTCAAAACAGCGCCGGTTCTTTATAGCTTACTAGCAATAAAAACACAAATTATATGCCTAAAATTGTGGAAAGTTTCATTTAGAACTAACTGTCAGAGTAACTACAGTCAAAATAGCTTAGAGGTGCAATTTGACCTCATATTTCTGTTAATTCTGCTTCAAAGCAAAACAGAAATCTTTTTACTCCCTGTACCCATAAAATGGGTAAAAAGGGGGTACTAAATCTGTGCAAATGTATGTAACAGGCAGAAGGAGACATCTCCGACCCTATAAAGTATATATATTCTTGATCAGTATCAAAAGAGATTTTGATTTGGCCATGTCCGTCTGTCTGTCCGTCCGTAAATGAACGCAAGGATCTCAGCAACTATAAGAGCTAGAGACACCAAATTTGGAATGTAGGTTCGTGTATAGCGGAAAAAGGTCAAGTTTTTAGATTTGAGATATCTCCCCCGTTCCCCCGCTATTCGATAAAAACCGTTTTACAGTAACAATTTTCAAGATATAGATTTGGGATTTGGCATGTGCAATACTTTAGTCACTCTTAATCTACTGTCCAAATTTCAAGTCGATCGGATAACAAACACGGAAGTTATTCGACAAACAAGATTCAGTGCTGGAGCGCGGGGGAAGAAGCAGCACAGCCACCACTTAAAATGCCTCACTTGCGCTGCGCTCGAGCTGTCGCTCGTGTGTTTGCGTCTTTTGTGTATGCGTGTGTGTATGTGTAAGTGTACGTAGATGTGATCGGAAATTTTCGACCTGGGTACAGGGAGTTTTGCAGTCGGGTATACTCGACTATAGCATTCTTACTTGTTTCTGTATATGTTCTTAATATTTTAAGCGAAACGAGATCGAAATCAAAGTTATTCTTGTCAGTTTCCATTTTCGACAACTTTTCATTCTTAATCGTTTTCTATTTTGTCTTCCACTTTTCGAAGGAAATTGTAATTGTTTTTGATTTTTGAAGATATATTAGCATATTTAGTAAGGGGCTAACTTTTTAAACCGAATATTCAATCATACTTCGGTCTTCTTACCTCTAATAGAGTCCAGTGATTTTATCGGAATCGGAAATGGGAACAGGTCCGATGGGAAATGTTTACAAAATTGTTTCAAAATTTGTAATTAGCATTGTTAGAACCTCGCTTATTTTTACTCCCTGTACCCATAAAATGGGTAAAAAGGGGTATTACATCTGTGCAAATGTATGTAACAGACAGAAGGAGACATCTCCGACCCTAAAAAGTATATATATTCTTGATCAGTATCAAAAGAGATTTCGATTTGGCCATGTCCGTCTGTCTGTCCGTCTGTCCGTCTGTCCGTCTGTCCGTCTGTCCGTATGAACGCGTCGATCTCAGCAACTACAAGAGCTAGAGACACCAAATTTAAAATGTAGGTTCCTGTATAGCATACGCAGATCAAGTTTGTTTCATATTTCAGATATCTCCCCCGTTCCCCCGCAAATCGATTAAAACCGTTTTACAGTAACAATTTTCAAGATATAGCTTTAAGATTTGACATGTACAATACTTTAGTCTCTCTTAATCTACTGTCCAAATTTCAAGTCGATCGGATAATAAACACGGAAGTTATTCACGAAAGAAGATTCAGTAATGCAGCGAGAGGGGGAAGGAGAAGCACAGCCACCAATTAAAATGCCTCGCTTGCGCTGTCGCTTTTGCCGCACAGTGTGTGTGTGCGTCTTTGTGTATGTGTGTGTGTATGTGTAAGTGGGCGTAGATGTGATTGAATGTTTTAGACCTGGGTACAGGGAGTTTCGTAGTCGGGTATACTCGACTATAGCATTCTTACTTGTTTCAATTGTAATGCGTTGTGAGAGGTTTGAAAACTGCCCAGTCATCATCAAATGACTATATAATATGGCTAGCATAGGAATAATCGTTCGAAAATGGAGTTTCTGTATGAAAATCATTTCTGCAAGCATATATGTCTTTGGTATTTCAAAGATAGTTGCTTTTAGAAGATAGTTCTTTCAGGCTTTGCCCCTTTAAATCAGTACCATAAAGTACTATAAATTTGCTTCTAATTCGCAATTGCTTTGCATAGCTTGCGAGCTATGAAGGCACTCAAGCTTGCTCTTGTACTTCGCTGGCTTGTTATCAGGAGCTCTATTCATACACATTTTAGCCGCGTAAACCATATGCATATCGCAGTACAAGCAGCTCTAAAAGCAAAAACAAACATTTTACTCTGCTCATTTGCATGCCAAGAACAACAACAACAACAACAACAACAGCAACAACAAGAAAAACTAGCCAAATGAACAACGCGACACTGGAAAATGCTAAGCTCACTTGAGATTTTACGAGACTTGTTTGAAATTTATGACTTTCTCAAAGGCATAGGCAGGCCACGCCCACACACCACACACACACACACAGACACACTCTCGCACTTGTTCACTTATATAAGGACAGCAAGAACCAAAAGAACAACAACAAGAACAACAAGCTGGGCAATTGCAAATGCACAAAATACTTAAAAACTGAGCTCGTTCGCTGCTTTGCATAAAATCTGACGCGTGACTGTAATTTTTTCAGGCGACCTTGAAAACAACAAATACAACAAGAGGAACACACACACACATAGCACACACGCACACACACACATACTGGCAGGACTACCAGGACTGGCTGGCACACGAAAATGCTTTTATGCAAAATTACAAAAATTACAAAAGGCGAGCTGCGTATTAAAATGCTTTTACAATTAAATGGCCAGCAAAATGCGAAATGCGAAACTGAAATTGCCTTTTACCTGTCTGGCCCAACAATTAGGCTAATGCCAAGGGCCATGTGCCAGTTTTGGGCCTACAAATGGATGCCCAAATTTATGCGAAGCGCCTCAAAGCGAGCCCAAGCGAGGCAGCATTGGAATGGTCGGAGGCTTCTATCTAAACAGCTATTTCCTGTTGCCAACTGGCATTTTAATTAGCTGACGAAGTGGCCAATAGACGGGGAGCAGCACCCAGCAATGAGCTCATTATGGTCTGGCCGAGCATATCAAAACTTTGTCGAGCATTGTGGAGCTTGTGCAGAGATGGAGGAATTGAATACAGTCTAAGTCACATATTAGGTCTTGGTTCAAGCTCATAAGTAAGCTTAACTATACGAAAAGAAACATATGTGTTACTTGTTTGTTTCATTTTCATACCGTGTAACCATTAAAAATGGTTAAAAACGGAATATTGGATATGTGAAAAATTAAAGATAGAAGAAGGCATCTCCGTCTGTCCGTATGTATGAACTCAAGGCACATAATTTGAAATGTGAAGCTTGTCTCACAATTTGGATATTTCCCGCCACTCCAAGAAAAAAGCATGTAAGAACGATGCGGTCGAGCGTATCCGACAGCAGAATAATCTGTTCCCAGTCCGGTATAGTTTGCTTATTTGTGGGTTCGGAAACATTAGTCTGTATGTCAAATTTGATGACTCTATCTGTGCAGGTGTGGGAGATATAGATTTTGCGAGGGAGGGTGGGAGGTAAAAAATTGTTGATGCAAATGTGTTCAGGGGGCCAACCTTAGTCTGTATGCCAAATTTGGTGACTCTATCTTTGAAACTGTAGGAGGTATACCCCTGTGAAAACGTGATTTGGGTATAGCATGTGCCGATTTTCGGGAGAGGGGGTGGGGTTGGCAAACCATTTTTTATGCATATCTGTCAGGAATCTTAACATTAGTCTATATACCAAACTTGGTGACTATAGCCTTAAAAATGTGGAAGATACACGTTTTCCCCAAATTGTAGAGGTGGGAGTGGGGAGCGATCTTGACACTTCATAAATTGAGGGTATACACCAGCATGTGTACCAAGTTTGGTTGCTCTAGCCTCAAGGGTGTGGAAAAAAATTGCGTTCATACGGACAGACGGACATTACGCAAACCCAAATACTCTTTTTCCCTTCGGGAACAGAGTATAACAATAAACCAAATGCGTCCCATACAAGCATGTTCGATAATTTCAGTGTTACTAATACAACAGTTTTGGAAAGTAAGTAACCGCTAACAGAATAGTGTTGGTAAACATCGTGAAAGATTTTTAATCATATTTGAAATTAAATTTGAGCTCCTAAATATTCTTTCGAAATCGAAAGATTTTTACTCCCTGTACCCATAAAATGGATAAAAAATGGGTACTAAATCTGGGCAAATGTAGGTAACAGGCAGAAGGAGACATCTCCGACCCTATAAAGTATATGTATTCTTGATCAGAGAATTCGATTTGGTCATGTCCGTCTGTCCGTCCGTATGTATGAACGCAATGATCTCAGCAACTATGGGAGCTAGAGACACCAAATTCGGAATGTAGGTTCCTGTATAGCGGGCGCAGGTCAAGTTTATTTTGGAACCGAGATATTCCCCTCCATTTCCCCGTTATTCAATTAAAACCGTTTTACAGTAACAATTTTTCTTGTATTAATTATTTGTGCAAAAAGTCAACCTCCCCTCCGGAAATAGTAGCATCTTTATACTATTTAAATTTTTGTATAGATGCCTCTTTCTAAAATTTCATTAAGATAAGAAATCCCAAACTTATTTAGTTAATAAAAGAGGGAGAATCTCATGTTTCATATGTCAGGCTGTTGCTAATCCCCAGAAGTATGAGGCGGCAAACTGGCTGGCATTGCGTATAGGACAAGTTGAGCCAGGATACTGTCGCCTGTCGCCTGTGGCCTGTCGACTGTCGACTGTCAGTTCCCAAGTGCCTGGGCACCAGCGACTGAGAATTAGCCACAGCTGATTGCCAGCGCTGATGCCATCTAATTATAAGATGCTCACATGAGATATGCATAAACATTTTGTGGCACTGTTGAACGCGGCGTATGCGCGATATGTTATTAATGCAGACACGCATAAAATATGACGCATACGCCTAGTGCGCCAGTCCCAAGCCATTAAATGTTGATTAAAGAATTTCATTCGGAATGGGAAGTGGGCCCGGTCTCGTCTCCCATTTAAAAGCAAAACGTTGTCAAATGTTAACAAGCAACGGAATTTTATGTTTACAAGTCGCGTGATATTGTAACATAAGCAAAAAATAAGAGACAACACACTAAACACGCCATACAACAAGTTCATACTATTTTCCACATATATTTTTTCGGCCAGCCGTAAAAGCCAGAAATTTATAATTTACTTGAGCGGAAGTTAAAACGGCAAGGACTTGACATTGGAAATGGCTTTAAATTAATGAGTTTTACCTTCAGCTGAGTTCGCCTTGACGAATTGCATTTGGTGACATCCGAAATTCATGACTGGCTGCTGCTGATTATTAGCCGCAACTGAATTTCTCGTCCTGTGCAATTTGCAGGTTGCCCAAACAATTGCAGATGGCCTTTTTCTGGTCTTGCCAATAAGTGACCACACAATTTGACTTGGCACCAGGCAGACCGAGCTTAGTCATCCAAATGCCAAAACCATTTCCCAGGGCTTGGCCACTGCCAGAACTATCCTAGGCCTTGCCTTGGTTTTCGTTTTGTGGTCAGCCTGTGTGCACAGACAGCCAAATAAATCACACAAAGCGTTTGAAAATAATTTCGTTTTTAGTGCTCACCCCTCCCTCAACCTCTACCCTTCTTCTAACCCCTAGCCCATACCCAATCACCTTCAATGTAGTACAACGTTATAAATGTGCTTTTGATACAGCGCTTGGGGTCTCATAGTTTTTACCTGTTTACGTAAGCCATTTTTTCGCCATATTCAGCCGCTGGCAGCAGCTGTCGCTGCTACTGCTGCTGGCTAGCAGACGCGACTAAATAAATCATTAATATCAAACATTAATCAAGTTGATGCCAACACCAAATGACCGTTAAACACGGTCTCTTCACCCCGCCTTGCGGGCGGCACACACGCAAGTCAACCGGATATCCGCATGGCGGCCATTGCTTTGTTGCCAAGTAAGTGAACCAAGTGGTTGAACTTCTGTATCCTCTTAGCACCACACGCAAGGCGACCACAGTCGCACAATGGTGTATTTAGCTTTATTTAAATGTTTATACACTAAGAAAATAACTAAGGCCTAAACAGGCTGTCAATCTAATTGCGTCTTAACTATCTAAGAATTAATCTGACCTTTATCGTACTATTGAACTGAGAATACTGTGGAAAACTAGACGCGTTTCCCAAGCAATGGAGCCAATTAATTAAATGCAGGTTCCAAACTCATAGTTTTTAAATATCTTATATATAAAGATGTTAGTTGGTATGTGTAACCATCAAAAATTTGAAGAGTTCAGCACCGATTGAGCTCAAATGTGGACACAATATACAGTTCGCTTCAAGGATTGTTGTAGTCATAAGATAATAATAATATACATATACAAAAACTCCTTAACATGCCTAACTAACTGATTTGTGACCAACGGGCCCGGATTCTGAATCTGAATCGGATTCAGATTCAGACTTTGGAAAGTCTACCCCACGAGCAAAAAGCTGTTGTATGCAACTTGAAAAATATACTCCCACCCTTCACCACGGACGAGAAATAGGACGAGAAGTGGTCAAATGTGTGAGAGAAGGTTTTTCTTAGATCGGTTTCTAAGTTCTTCATGCACTATACAAAAAATCACAAGGCACGGAAGGTAAAATAGTGGCAAACTATTTTTGTTTACTTCTTTCTTTCTCATCCATGCAACAACATGGGAATGTGACGGGTGACACCTGGTAGTAATAATAATAATTGATTCAGACATTCTAAAAACCACTTACCTTCACTTTGGCAAGATTTTTCCAAAGGCAAGTGAAAAATTATGAATTTCACACGTGTCTTGAGTATGTAACTCAAGTTCCGGGTGTAATCGGTTGATTTTTGTTTCGCTCAGTGTAGTTTAGAGTCTGTTTTGATGACGCAGTGAAAATCGCTTTGTCGTCTGCTCGCTTCTGTCGCTTGTCGCCTCCTAACCCTGCTCCTTAGCCATGCCCCTTTCCTTTCCTTCCGCCCCTGCAATTAGAGTGCATTAAACTTTACTGTTTACGCATTGAGTTCAAGTCGCTGGCATTGTTATTGGTGTTGTTGTTGTTGTTGCCATGGTTCTGTTGCTGACTTCTTTTGCAATCAGCTCCTGCGTCGCTCACGTGCAGCACTCGAATGGCAGTAAAAGGATTGCCCCCACCCCCCGAGGACAGCGCTACCCCGCGCCAGGGCGTGGCAATACATTAGCGAAGCTCACGCGATGTCTGCTCGATTATATCGTATATAAGTATGGCACGTACGTCCATATAGATATGGCTGTTGTGCAGTTGTTGTTGTTGTTGCTATTGTAGCATTTACTTTAATTGTATTGATTCGAGCATTTAGTGTGGGTCCTGGCGGGTCCTGGCGGGTCCTTAAAACTGGACGGCATTGAATGGCGCTTGGAGAGCGCCGAGATTAGTAAATGAATAATTCCTGATATGGCACGGGACATGATTGGTAAAGTGTGAATAATCCGTTCACAAGGTTTGCGTGAACGATATACGAGCGTACGTTTGGGGAAAGCTCAGGTATTTCCGAGCTGAGTAATGCAGCTTGCTATTAATTTAAGATTTAAGTTGCTTTTATAAGAGATTTTAGGAAACATTATTCAGTATTCAGCACTCGGATTGATATCTATGAAAATATCGATATTGAAATATCAAATATCATCCCCAAATATCGATATATTGATATATCGTTTTCGAATATCGGACTGGTTAAAAGTTTCATTTAAAGGCCCTTTTGTATAAAATGAAAATAATAAATTCACAGTTTTATTTATTTCAATACAATACACTAAGACGCATTTTTCATCCGATTGTTCCTATGGCAACTATAATATATAGCAGTTCGATCTGCACCAAATTTGTTCACTTTGTACAAAACGTAATGAAACTTCGAGTTGTTGAGTGAGGTGGAAATATCTTTGTAAACAAAGAAGTTTTACTTACAACTCAATTTTCATCCGATCATTCCTATGGCAGCTATACGATATAGTGGCCCGATTTTGATAAAGTTTGGTCAGTCTATTTAAACCATACAGAAATTTCAATTTTGTGAGTTTGGTCAGATTATCTTGAAAACTACAAAACTTTTTTTTTGATATTGCAGCCTTCCCCCAATATATCGTGTTGAAATATCGATTTCCATAATATCGCGTCGACTATATATATATATCACCCCTTAATATCGTATCGTACTTTTTCAAATATCAATATATCGATATTATTCCAATATTCCTAACTCGGATGACTCTGATATTTGTTATACGTAGTATGATAGATTTAAAGCCCCTAGGCTTTACACACGCTGTATACAATACTGAGTTAGGTTCGTAATCCTTTGGACAATTGTTCTTCGGGCTTCCAACTAAAGTACTTTTCCTTCCCTACGCTTTCCCTTGTTGGAGACCGAGGATTATACTTCCTCTTCAGTTACTGTACGGAACTCCACCCCAAGTTACCACCACTCTACCCCTAGGCCGCAACCAAAAGACCAGGACGGAACAAGCACCTAGGAATATGGAATACCTTTTTAGATAAGTTTCTAAAATAACTAAAACTGAACTAAACGAGTTTTTGGTTGTGTCTGCTAAAAGTTTCGATTGTGATGGTAACTTTTTATACAAATCAATGCAATTCTCAGTGCAAACAAATACACTGAACTTTCAAATCAGATGTTGCTTTTTATATTTCCCATCTCCTCTCACCGCCTCTGCCTGTCTTTGTTTTAAAACTACAATCTGAAGCTGTACATTTGCTGCTGGGCTGTCATTTCATTACTAAAAGTTAAAGCCACAAAAGTTGCAGCTTTTACTTAAGGCAGCACTGACAATACCGTAGCATAACTCAAACCCGGCAACAAAAACCTGCTACGACTGAACAGGGCTCAACTTCAAGATACCCTGTGGCTAGCACAAAGTTGCAATCACCCCACTATCAGTCTGGCAGCTATTGGTTGTAGCTACCCTGCTATGCTATGTTTACAGGATATATAAAAAACGGTAGCAAAAAGTTTACGCAAAACTGAAAGCGTAGAGCAAAATAAAGGACAATGTCATAAATTTGCAATGTACGCCGCCGCTTGGCCGGAAATGGAAGACGCGAAATTGGAAATGCGCCCGCAAAATTTACACCCATACATACACACACACACAAACACACACGCACGCCTTTTGTCAGGATACAGGACAATGACAGTACAAAACTTTTTGCTGAAATAACAAAAAAATGCTTTTGCTTTATTCCGGCCCCGCTTGCTCAAGGCCGCATTTCAATTAAATTTATTGTTTGTATGCCAAATGCAATGAATGGAGTTGCCATCATGCGGGCGACAATTGTTTTAAATGGGGTGTGGCAACGCCAACGCTTTGCAATTTATGATGCGCTGAAATGTAGGCAACACTTTCTTTCAATCCTTGTTGCACTCACAGCTCATTTAAAACCCATTAATGCTAAGAGTTGCTGTCTTTATAGAGCACTCATCTGACAAAGAGCACTTTGAACTTGTTCAAATTGACTAGATGTTGCCAACCGATGCCGCAGGCTACCCCATCCTGCCTGCCCCATACGCCTCCGCTGCGCGCCTCCATTACCCCCGACTAAGCCCTCAATGCACGGCAACTGCGCATTCATAAAAAGCGAGGGCTTTTGCCCACACATGAGTATCGCAATTCTGGCATGCTTTTAAGCAGCCCCAGCCGCCAGGTCCCTGGCCCTGCTCCTGCTCCTGCCACTGCTCCTGCTCCTGCTGCCTGCAGTAACTTTAAAATATGCAATTCGCTTTTGCTGCCGACTCACACAGCACACTAAATGCTAACTTGGTTAACTAGTATATCATTTACACTTCCCCTCTGCCTGCAACACCCGCCCTAGCCACTCGTCCGGCCTGTCAACCGCTTTTCAATGAATGAACCAAAATGGCATCGTAGCTGCAATTTCCACTTTACACTTTTCTCCTTGTATGTGTTAAAAGCCATAATTACGCTTGATGAGGCTCTATTTATGTGTGTGTGTTGTGTGTGCTGTGTGTGCTGTGTGTGGCAGTGTGTGTGCGCTGTCTAGTTGGCAAATTTGACACTTTTGTCACAAATTTGTATGGCTGCACTTTGGGTCTGCCTGTATGTGTATGTGTGTGTGCATCCACCAGCCAGCCACATGGCTCATAGTCATTGTTGTCCTTGTTGTTGTAATTGCAGTTGCCACTCTCTGCCTGGCCAAGTTTGCAATTAGCCAGCGCTCCTATTGATAAATAGCAGCCACAACGTGCGGCAACAAATGTTGCACACTGCTTCACAGCATTCATAAATGTAATTTCTTAATATAAATGTATTTATATTATGCAATTTCTACTATCTTCATAAGAAGTGTCATCATCTAAACATAATTGAGTAGTTGAGTAGTAAAGATATTTAGCATTATGTATAAAATTCAGAATCAACGTTCTGACATATTTCTTGATAACGAAAACTTATACTTTAAGTATGCCCACGACACATTTTATAACCCTCAAAGCTTTGAAATAAATAAGTGAATCAAATAATTCCTTATACTTATGGGTATAAAATGACAAATAAAAACTAAAAAAAACAATACTTTGATTAAATTAAATCATTTTTAATTCATTTTCTCCGAGTTGGAATTTGTACTATCCTTAGGTTAGGTTTATTTATTTCTAGTTTATTTCTATAACCTTCAACTGTTTATAATTTTAATAATTACAATATTTAAATGGCAGTTAGCTGTAATTAACTTAAAATGTTAATAAACTAAACTTTGTTTATCTTGGAAATTCCGTTGAAAATTTAGTAAGTTTCTAAAACTTGATATCTATCAATAAAAATTGTTAAATTATTCCCAAATCCTTAATCATTCAAATAATAGATAAGGTATAGGCGGACTCAGCAAAGTAAATCTGATATTTATTTGAAGTAACTTTTCAAAAAAATACAAATAAAACAGTATTTTTCGTTTTGCTCGAAAGTCCTGCAATATATATATATATTTTGATTTTGTTAAACAATTTGTAATGTGCAACTTATCAAAAGAGTTTTCTCCTACCTATCGTCGCAGTTTAAGCAAGTTGTACACGGACTTCTGCTGCTTCTTTACTGGCAATTGGGAATCTGTACAACATTTTCATTTTATTCGCTTTCAGCTGCCTCAATAATTGTTTCAGTGTTCTAGGAAAACCGTCCGTGTAGATTGTGGACGTTCTATAAATGCTGGCCACAATGACACTGAGTCCTTACACGTTGCACGCTTCAATTAGGACCTGTGTAGGGCGCCTACACATGCTTGTAATGCTTATATGATTTTATGGTATTTAATTTGATTTTAATGAGTGTGACTATTAGAACGTTCCGTCCCGACAGGAAGCACACACATATCTAACAATCCATCTCGCTTGCTCTCTGTGTGTGTTTCTCTTTATATATCTATCTATTTATAAACATCTTCTTCGCTATAACAAGCTTGTTCTCGTGATGGTTGCTATAAAAACGTATAAAATGTGTGACATGAAAAGCATATTAAATGCAATAAATTCACTTAGTGACAACATGAGGAAGCCACACACACACACACACACACACACACACACACACGCTCAAGCATTGACTCACTGACACGTAAACGTCGCTGATATAAATGCAATTTTCATGACAATGTTGCGCCCGCAAGTATGCAACAAATAAAGACAAACACACATGCACACACATTCTCATACACATACACAGACACCAGTCACGTGCTGATAGATGCCCCGTCGTTGTAGCATAGCTTAATGAAATTGTTTGTTGCCTTTGTCGCACCCACGTCCTTGTCTCCTCTGCAGGTGAGCGCATAAAGAGCAAAGTGCAATAGACGCCTAAACAACAACTCGGGCTAACAGTGCTGTGCCATCGAGAGTGCTCTATAAAAAGATTGATACCCCGTAGCCATTTTGAGTGGGTTGGAATGTGGGTAAAGTCATTGACAAGAAGTCAACTTGTAATTAAAATAGTAAGAGCGTTTGAAAGAAAATTTGTGTATATATTTTATATATATATATATATATACTTTTTATTACCCTCTACCAACTCTGTAAACATGTATGAAGGTCCGCAAAGTGGCGATCATAACCACCTTATAAATTTAAAAAGAAGAAAAAGTTTTTAAAAATACTTTTTATAGAATGCTTGTGTAGATATTGCAAATGAATGGAACTCTGTAGCTTGTCCTTGATTGTCACGCTTTAATCATATTCTATTAAACAGCCGTGTATAAATATCATTCCACTAAATTCACATTACCTTTAGCATTACCAGCGAATCATGAACTATGATATTGGCCCAATAGACTCTAAAACATTAATGCCTGCTTCGAATAAGAAACTTTTCTCTGTACATATATTTTAGTATACTGTAATACAGCCCAAGACCTTTTGCATCTTAGCTATCAATATTTATCAATAAATAATTAAAATGTCTGTTTTGAATACCACTTTCTAATCAATTCCACACAAAATTGTATCGCTTATTTTGTAAAGCAGTATATAACCAATTGGAGACTCCAGGGGGTTCACCCAAATGATCTACCAAACCGAACAATATAATAAATTGTTATATCCTTTTTCTTACCTTATTAATTCACCCTATTATCTAGGTTTAAGAATGTACATATGTATATATTTTGTTAAAATTTTGATTCACTAGAGTATAAGTTATTAAGAATAGTAACAGTAGGCTATATAAAAAATAAAAAAAATGATAGTAAAGGGTAACTTCTTCTAATGAAAAACAAAAAAAATCTTTAATTGGACGCTCAAGTAATTTTATGAGTATCCTAAGAGTATGCTTAACTTATTTCTGTGAATTTAACTCGAAAGTGAAATTCGGACCAGTCCCGATTATATATAGGAGTTTCTAGCTTTTCTTGAATTTGTAAACAAAGTTGAAATATTCTGTACCAAACTCCAACTCGCTAAAAAGAGAATTTATAATAGGATTTTATCGTACTGACACTTTGTGCTGAAAAATGAGGTCTTAGACCTGCATTGCTCCTGCCTGGTTTTATGGACTGCAAGTGTTAAATCAAAACCAAAGGCAAAAAAACACGCACTTTTATACCGGGAATTGCTTTTTCATAGAAAATCTGTTGGTACAAGTGGAATGAGAACATTGTGTGCAACATTTGCCAGTCTGTTTTGGTGAATCATGCAAATATTTATGAACACACAATATATTTATAACTCAAATAAACATTTAATGAGGAAAGTGGTCATTATACAAATACAAAATAAAGCACAGAATTTACACATTCTTGACGGTGAAAGCAATCGCAATATTTAATATGAGTACGCACAAGCGATATTTTAAATGAGACGCTCAACACAAGTTATCGATAAATCTTAAGTATGCAAGCTCGAAGAAACGATGAGAATGGAACACAAAAAACACATACATATATGCATGTAGCAAATTAAATTGAAATTCGTCTCAGAGAAGTGAAATCAAAGTTAGCACTGCAAACAGTTTTCGAATTGAAGATATTCGGTATAGGGAGATCAAATTACACATACCATTTATTATAAATAAAACCAATGCGGAGAAAAATTTGAAGAGAAGTTCTGAATGTTTTTCGATAACTTGTTACAGTCAGTGTTCAAAAATTGAAAACAAATCGGATTTAGTTGTCTTTATACACATTTCTGAAACTACTTCATGTAAGAAAAGTTTCTACTTCACTTAGGGCCGATTTTTCAATGTCTACATAAATGCTATGTGTCAGATAAAGTGTCAGTTAGCGATAAGTTTTACTCCCAAAAGACAGTATGACTCTTAAATAAAACTGTATAAAAATGGCTTTGAGTACGATTTATCTTCACTCTTTGGACGATTTTGTACACTCTAGAACCATCTGGTTGGCTTTAACAAGCTGCTCCCTCCTCTGTTGTAATATTATTTTACCGATGTCCTTTCATTTCTCCCAATTTTTAAATTCACATTTAATAAAATCACATTAGTGTTGCCACCATTTATCAAGAATCAGCTGTTTTGAGCAACAACGTTGCCACAATTCCAACATTTTTGCCATTCTCATTTCATGACAATACAATAACTTAAAAATCAATTGAAAATTGAAACTGAACTGTATGAAACTGATAACTTTATCTAACAATTAGCTATGGGGGACTTGAAAAGTTTAAGAATCTGACCTTTCTATGCTTCAGTACAGGGTATATTGGGAACAGAGACACTTTTAGCTGTTCTGCTAGCATGCAGAGTGCACATAAAAGCGGCGATGAAAACACAAAGCGAATACTTTATCGATTTAATTAATTTTTTTGGGGCATAGTCGAGTGCCTGGCTCAGAATTTAAACTTCAGAAGGTGGCCCAAAAACAAGACGGCTGACTGACAGAGCACATGCAAACTCATGTTTTGATTAGCCTACTTTGAGGTGTCAAAACGTCTGACACACTTAACAGGCCAAATAAATGTATTGCATTTCATAAGAGTTAAGCTATAAATAAGTTATGGATACATGGCAAATGCGAGCTACAAGGTACAGCGACAATAATCAATTTGAACATCAATCAATCAATCAGTCTGTCTGTAAAGTGGCAGCTCGATCCTCGATGCCTCTTTTCATTTCCTCAAAGCAGCCCCAACAGCTCATTAGACAACGCCCATGACTCAGCGCGTCCCACTCGCATGTCCTGTGTGTGCCGTGTCCTGCGTGGGCTGCCTGTTTGTCAGTCGTCGGTAGCCCGTTTCGATTTTGCACGTGTCTGCGCCTTGTTTATAAGCCATTGTCATGTGCGACATGGTCGTGGCATGCCTGTGGGCCATAGAGGCCTTCAACGATAATCATAAGCACAACTCACACTTAATTGCCCTACTTAACAGGCGCCGCACTGGACTGCCTGGACCGACTGACTGCCGCATATAATTGATATGCCAGTTGGGTAATAACTGAACGAACTGTCGACTCAAGGACTCTAAGTATCCCAGGCGGCTCTAGAAATTAGCTGAAAGTGTGGAAAGCATAGCCAAAGCTAGGTAAATTAATTTGATTTCTTAATAAGCAAATTATGCTTATAAATAGCGTTCATTTGCCAGCAATCAGAGCTGTAATGCATTTTTCATAGTCTGCTTTTAGGCGGGCTGTCGCATAACTTGAATTTGAGCTACGTTTTATTATTCGCAATGACCCTCGTCACAGACAGGTTTTAGTTTTAGGCGTGACTCATGGCAAAACGAAACCCAAGTAATTTAATTTAGTTGCCCAAAAGCCGAAGCTAAAAAAAATAAAATAAATTTTCCTGTATGCCGAAGATGAAATACCTTGCAACCTTGTTAATCTGTTATTTACCAATGTTCAATAAGCAGACATGTGGTAGTTAACTTTATAAGAAACAGTTTTACAACTCAATTAGTTCAACTTTCTCCATGTCTTCTTAAAAAGGCGCTTCACTAAACTTGCCATCAATTCTTCTGTCCGACAAAGTGCTGCTTACCCGTTTTGATTTTTTCAATGACAGTATAAGTAATTGCCAGTTAATGTACACGTTGACCAACACTACGGACCAGTGTATACACACATTGAAATATGATGGCAGCGCTGTGGACAAAAAAAGGCAGTTTTTTTGAGTCAATTACAATTGGTGCAGGCAGATTATCTTTAAAAATGGTAAAAAGATTGCCACATGGAGATTGCAAGGAGCATATTCTAGTAAACTTAGCACAGAGCAAAATGTCCTGTTGCAATACTGAAAAATTTAAGCTATCACTGTGAGCCAAAAATTAGATTCTTTGCACTACATTCCAACTTGGTAACACTCAGCCAAGGAACTTAGCGATGAGAATTCAAATAACTAACGAACTGAAGGCAACTGTCCAAATATAAACTTAACCAACACTGTTTGCCTTATTCCTAGGTTGAGGAGTTCGATTTTGAGAAAATTCAATTTTAATAAATCGCAATTAACGAGAGGAAAAAATCTTTTACATTTTTTCCATATCTCTGTATATTAAATAATATTTTTAATTCGATGCAGTGAATAATTGAACTAGTATTTGTTGAGTTTTGAAACAAAACAAAAATCATACTTTAAACTTACCGATAATAATACCAAAGAAAATATATATGCTGGGGATGTTTCAAAAGTAAGTAACTTTTAGCTAGTTAGATAATCGAGTAGCTTTTTTTCGAGTGGACATAGCCTCCTCTAGGCGTTTCACAGCTAGTGGCAAAGCTAAAGAACCCTTAGCCAGGATATTAAAAACAAAATGAGACATGCAAAGTGCTTTGGGCTTCGACAATGACGCAACGGGAAACCTTAGAAAGCAGCGGGCAGCAGAAAAAAATATACATCAAAAATTAAGCATACGCCCCCCAAGGGCAGCCAGCAAAAATATTTGTTCAAGCCGTAACAACATTCGCCCAGTCCAAAGAAAATACAAAAAGTTTTTGCAAAAAATAAGAAACAAAGTGTATGCTTAGTAGTTTTGGGCGTAGTTCGCCTATTTGCCACCCAAAGTAGCCAAAGTATGAGCAATTGCCGCGTAATTAAAAAGTAATTAATAAATAATATGACCGTGTCGCGAGGTCAAGTTATAATAGCTGCAAATTGCATATTAGCCTGCAGATCGCTCCAAAATGCAGCCGCCTATAATTATGGTAAAATAAAAGGGCAACAAGAGCAGCAGCAACAACAACAAGATGACTGAAAAAATAAGCATATGCCAACCGGCAGGATGTGCGCCATAATGTGCAATGAGCTGCGGCGGCGACCGATTTTCAACTCGTTTCATAGGCCAACGCTTAACGAGCGGAAGCCGCAGCAAGTGGGGAGGGGTGCTGCCTGCCGGAAGTAAGAAGTGAAGCCAGGTGTGTTTATGTATGTGTGTGTGTGCTAGTGATGTGTGTTGCATTATTAATGAGGGCCTTGCCTTTGCCTCGCACTGCTTCGTTGCAGATTTGCAAACATCGAACGACGCAGGCAGCACGTGACAGCTTTACTGCAGTGCCACTTGCCAGTAGCTGTGGCAGTTGCAACTTGCCATACTGTGGCAGTTAGCAGCATTTGCAGCATTCGCAGTTTTCTGTTTTAAGCTTTGGTAAATACAATCCGCTCCATTTGCAGCTACAGTCAATGATTTGTGCATTTTGCTAACTCCTGTAAAATGTTTCTAGGTCAGCTGTGGGTGGAAGCAGGCGTGAGAGTTGAAAACCTCCTCGAATTTATATTTTATAGTTGCACAAGGTGCAGCTCTAAAAATGTTGATGAAAGCTGTTAATATCCCTGAAATCGATTAAACATTAAAACTTGTTTATGTTGACCCCGCAGTGTTCTCTCACATTTTCACATCTTTCAAAAATATTATAAAATTCACTCTACTTTTCTTGAGTTGCCCGGTAAGAACAAGTAAGAATGCTATAGTCGAGTAAACCCGACTACGAAACTCCCTGTACCCAGGGCAAAAATTTCCGATCGCATCTACGTACACTTACACTTACACGTACACACACATACACAAAAGACGCAATCACAAGAGCACAGCTCAAGTGCTGCGCAAGCGAGACATTTTAAGTTGCGGCTGTGCTTCTTCTTCCCCCGCGCTGAAGCACTGAATCTTCTTTCGTGAATAACTGCCGTGTTTATTATCGGATCGACTTGAAATTTGGGCAATAGTTTAAGAGTGGTCGAGATACTATAAATACGAAATCCCAAATCTATATCTTGAAAATTGTCACTTTAAAACGGTTTTTATCGAATAGTGGGGGAACGGAGGGAGAAATCTCAAAACTTGACCTGCTCCCGCTATACACAAATCTACATTCCAAATTTGGTGTCTCTAGCTCTTATAGTTGCTGAGATCCTTGCGTTCATACATACGGACGGACAGACGGACAGACGGACGGACGGACAGACGGACGGACGGACAGACGGACAGACGGACAGACATACGGACATGGCCAAATCGAAATCTCTTTTGATACTGATCAATAATATATATACTTTATAGGGTCGTAGATGTCTCCTTCTGCCTGTTACATACATTTGCACAGATTTAGTACCCCCTTTTTACCCATTTTATGGGTACAGAGAGTAAATATTATCCATATTTGAGGGTGTAATTTTCTAGAATCCCGTCTTAGTATTTATCTTTATAAGGGGAAATATTGTGAATAATTTAGTTCTCTATCTTTTACGATTTGGGCTCTACGTTGATCAGGATGAACTCTTTTATATATATACATACATACATAGATTAACCAACATGATCTATGTATTTAAACTCATATCAAATGTAACAACATTAACTTGATACATTTTAATGTCCAATGCTTCGATTGTGAATAAAGTGTGAAGGAGAAATAATAACTGAAAAATAAGAAGACTGTTTTTATTTATGGACAATCAAATATTGCTTAACACTTTTTGAATTATTCCATATCAGATGCATCAAATTGACTATTTTTACTAACTTTAGAAGGAATATACCCTAATGTTAACCACAAAATGAGAAACATAATGAATGTGCTGCAAGTTAAATTCAAATGCTCTCATTTAAGTTTTGTCCGCCTAGTAAATACTTTTCTGAATTCCAACTTGAAATGCTTTCAACTTAGATAAAACTGTGGATGTCTGCAACCGACAATATTAGTATTGCCAAGTAATCCTGCTTACAATATCCAATGTCAAGTTGTTGCCACAGTTGCTGCCACTGAGCAGCGAGGAGGGAGGCGCAAACTGACAGCAAAGTATCTCATTTCACATTGAAAGAACTTGCCACTTGTTAAACACTATTTTCCTTTATAAAGAAGGACATGCAAGAGGGACGAAGCTTACGTGCTAACAATACTTATAGGACAGATCACAAGACAACTTACAACAACTTACATAAACTAACTTACATAAACATTGTGCGTCAAAATCACGCAGCTCGCATAAATCTCGTGTTAACGGGCGGCTCATCAGCTGCCACGGTGAGGGGATGGACGACGCGGCGGGGTAAACGGAAATGGGGTATGGAAAGTGCTTCCGTCTGGCATACTGGACATTTTGTCACGTCAATGCAATGTTTTCGATGTTGTTGCTCAGCGTGTTGTTGTCGTCCTCCGGCTCCGGCTTCGGCTCCGGCTGCCTGGCCGGCTCCCTTGTGGCATTCGCCGGCATTTTGTAGGAGATGGGCAGCATAGGTATTGAGGACGGGCTGTGCCGGCCAAATGGCTTGGCATCGTTGGTCTCCAGATAGAACTTGCCGCGCAGTCTGTCAAGTGGTTAAACCAATAGCAAACATAATGTGTGCTGTTCTGGGAGTTTGTATCGATTGCTCACCTAGGATCTGCGCCGTAGCCCATGTAGGCACGTCCATTGCCGTCCCGGCAGATGCCAAAGTTTAGCGAGGGCTCGCAGCGCTCTGTGGGAAAGGCCGAAGGTAGCCGAATGCTCTCCACAAAGTACTCCCAGGCGCGTTGATGACTGCAGCCAACTGTGGCAATGGAACAACATCAATTGATAGCCACAAATTCAAATCCTACTCTCAATCACTCACTAATGATGCCCAGCCAGCGATTATTGGCGATTTCCTGGCGCGCACAGCCCGGCTGCAGCGGACGACCGCCATTGGGATAGAAGTCCGCGTGGCCCATGGCCGTGGGATTGCCCAGAATCCCGCCATCCGTGTGTATGACATCCACAAAGCGCGCATCGCGCGGACTTAGCCGTCGATTGGAGCTGTTGCCCTCAAACAGTGGCAAGGCAGGATCCAGAGCCGTAATCCGCGTCAGCTTGATGCCCCACTCCTGCAGCTGTTTGCCCGCAAAGCCAGATACTTCGGCGCCCAAGCTGAATCCAATCAGATGAATATGCTTTATGGCATACCCGCTGGAGACCAGATAGCGCAGGAACCTCGCCAGATAGCGGGCCGTTATGGGCAGATTCTCCACAGCATTGGAGTACCAAGGAACTGTCACCATGGCACTCCAGTCAACGAGTATTACATTGTAGTTGCCACGCCGCAGGAAGGCTGCAAGAGCACAGGAGAACGAGTGGCCTGATGACTAGCCGTGTTAACAGATTCTGACGTTCACTTACCATCCTTCATCCTCTGGCTGCTCTGCTGGTCCCCGGTGGCCGACTCCGAGAAACCGTGCAGATAGATGGCCAGCGGGTAATTGAAATTGAAATTGCTCCCCGCCAGCCGCGCATCGTCGCTCAATTGCAGCTGCTGCGGCGCGTTGCGGTTTTTCCTGCAGGTTACCAAAATGACCTTTGAATATGCATGAGCTGCCAGCTAGAAGCCAGATGGGGTTGGGGCGCAGCACTCACCTGGTGTACAGCAGAAACTTGATGTCCTCGCGTTCGCGTACTGCACAGCAGCTGCTGCAGCTGCCACGCGGCGCGGCACTATAGAAGATTGGAGAGCCGGCTGCAAAGAAACAAAGGAAAACATAAGCCTTATACATAGATTTTGATAGCATGTGAAAAATTATTCACAACTATTCACAGCCAGTTAATTGAATTATTAACTAGCTAACAAGTTGCTTGAAAAGCCAACAACAGCAACAACATTAAGTTGGCTGTAACGAAACCAACTAAGCGTCACGACGCTCAACTTAACCGTGAACTTGAAGCTCTCCCGAGCTATAAAAAAGCAGCAACAATGGCAAAAACAACATTGACAGCAACAACAATTACAACAACTGCAACATTGACAGCAACAACAGCAGCACGTGACGCATTTTTTGTACCCTGTACAAACATACATAATTACAACATGAATACATTTGCACGTACATATGTAAGCAGAGAGCTAAGAAAGTGCACCGAGACTGGAATACTCTGTCTAAGAATTGATTGCTATAAAATAAAGGCGACTTTGCTGAGAGCTGTTTACATATAAATTATATTTTGTCCATTTAAAGTAGCAAATTTATACCTGGTTACAGGATATCGAGAACTAATGAGAATATGTTCACAGGTTTGCTCACATTTCCACATTGCATTTTCTGTGTTTCTTTTCACGTTTTCGAATAAAATAAGAAACGTGATTATTTTTTAAAGCCATGTTCGAATAGTTAACATTCCATTGATTCCAAGTTTAACATTTTAAGCCAAATAGTCAATCGTTTTTCGGAACTGAGAACAGCTAACAATTTGACCTCCGAATGAATTGATCGGAATCTGAAAGAGGAACATGCCAGATTCATATAAATTTGTAAGTCTCTAGTTAGCTCTAATTCTAACTTAATGACTACAAAGGATCAAGGATGTATACGAAGATGTCTTCATCTGTCAATTAGTTTTGTAGATTTCAACAATTTTGTATACCTTTTTCCCATTTTTCGGATAGATAGAGCTGGAAAACCAACGATAGTTAATTGAATGAAATAATTTAGAGAATCGACATTAATCAGCATTAATTCCACATAACCCAACCATTTGACCAACGAATTATAAACATGATTTCTTATTGCAAAAAGTTAAAACAAAAGGTGGGAAAAATATGCTTCCTTATAAACAAGATAAATATATTTATTTCTTTGCCATAAATATTACATTAAGAAAACCTTAAAAGAATTCGCATCACTGTCACAAACTTATTAACAAAAGGTTATCAATTACAGATAATACTACGCTTTAGGCTATGTGGGGGCAGCAGCACTGCTTGCTCTGCTTTCTTGCAATGCCTCTTAACTGCTTGTGTATCAAGATGTGTTTGTGAATCTCAAACCTCATCTCAATCAATCTCAAACCTCATTCCTACTATAACAAAGTGCCTTGGAGTTAGTTTCTGTTACCAATGGCTTTGAAAAGTAAATGTACCCATCGAGCATCTGAATAACAAGTTTCTATTAAGTTTTTTTGTATCACATTCAATGTGTCCAAGGGGGCGCTGTAAAAGGGGCGTGACACTGGGTCAACAATGCAATGTCAATGACGTTGCCGTCGCCGTATTTTCGTTTTTGTTTTGCTACACAAATTTGGCGATGATTTGGAATTGATTTGATTTGATAGGATGCCGAATGGAAGCGAGAAAAATGCGGTGTTAATCATGACCTTGGCCAAGGTCGAATTAATTTGCTGCTTTGCGGCCGTTCCACACTTTCCGTATCGTAGCTTCAGCGCTAATTTATGTATATAGCTTAAATAGTATATTTTGTTTATGTAAATTCATTTCTAGAGCGGAAGAGTTTGTGCAATATATGTACACGTATAATTATGGCAATGTTTGTTGTTGTCGTAGATTTTGTTGTTAATTTTCCTTGTTTTGTTTTGTTTTGTTTTGTTCGCTTTGGTTTTGCTTCCACGTTTGCGGCTACTTTGCGTCACGCCGTGCATTTTATTTTATTTAACTTAACTTATTTTTATTTAATTATTCGGTTTTTATTGTTGTTGTTGCTATTTAAAGTGTTTTTTGACTGTCAGTTAATTATTATCCTCATGCCAAAAAATGAATAATGGCTTCGTTGTATGACAGATCTCTATCTTAACTTTGCGAACACTATGAGCTGTTTTAAATGTTCTAGATATATACATATACATATATTATAATCCTAACTAACTGGCACTGAAGTGGCCCATAAAAAATATCCCATTTAATGGGCTTTGTAATGTGCAAAATGATATTTTAAAAAAACCAGTTAATTGGGGAAGTTTTTTAGTTAAGATCTCTGTAGAGCAGTGGACTAGTAGTTAACTTATAAGGTTTAAAGTGAAGGAAGTGCAATGCACTCACGTTAATTATTCACATAATTATTAAAATATAATGGTTTTTAGTTATAGAAAGTTAGGAAGTATTGAAAATATAGTTTCGGATTAGACAAAGTCTTAAAAGTGACAAACTTAGCACCCTTATACAATTTTGTGAAGTTTGGCAACACAGCGAAAATGAATTAGAATGAATGATATAATATTTTATATATTTTATGACAGTCTTTGCAATAACATTCAATTTTACAAATTAAGGGATACTTTAACAATTTTATGAAGTCTGGAGAGCAAGCAGTTGGTTTAGACTATTAGAAAACTGCCTAGGAAATTACAGTCCTTGATTTCAAAAGTCACTGCCCCGCATTAACAGTTTGAGCAGAAAAATCATCCTATCAAAAAATGAGATATTTTTACATTTTCCGAGTTTCTAAGCTATCCGAAGAATTACACACCGGTTAAATATTAACAAACTTTAGTTAGTATATTCTAACATATCAGTAGTCACCTTAAAAGTTTTTCTAAATATGGTGAAGTTTGGCAACAATGCCTAAATTGCAACAATCTCGAGAAAAATTGAAACAATTTGGAGAAATTACTCAAAACTTGACTGTGTCATAAATTGATCGAAGGTAACTAAAATACTATACCGATCAGATGTTCCATTGTTCTTCCACGGCTCAGTAATCCAGCAAACAAGCCGAGTGGGCTAACCCAAAGTAATCCATGCAGCAAATGCCAACAATTGGCACTTGTGGCCATCAAATACACAACTCTTATCCACATATAAGTACGAGTACATACGCGTATTCGTGTAGTATTTACAACCCATACCACCTTGAACTTATAAACAAATTACTAACTAAAAACTTCAGTAAATATTTTGCTCGCTGTCACAAAGAACAGCACAGAAGTCAGCTAAAGAGTTAATATTGCAAGTGAAGCACCGGGTGCTAATGAGCGAATGTTCAGTTTAAACTAACAAGCTAAGAGAATCAACAAACTTACCCAGCAGAAATGTAAAAACATTGCACAATGTTGAAGCGGTTGGCAAAACCATCGCAAAAATACAGGCAAATATTAAAAATACTTATAGTATTTCAGTTAACTGCAGTGGTTATTGTTTTTTTTTGGTAATATAGACTTATCAGCAGGGTCAGCAGTTATTGACGTTCAATGAACTTCAGACACACAATTCGTAGGCAAATTTCACACTTTGAAAACTATTTGAGTTTCAGTTTTTGATAGACGCTTCCGCATTGGCAGCAACGCGACTTTGGGCGCGTCTATAACACACACAACCAAACACTCGAATTCATGGAGCGCCTTTCGTTTGCTTTGGCAACACCGACAACGCTCTGTTCTGGCCGAGTTCCGTAGACGAACTGAGCGCTGCTCGAGCCGCATGCTGCCTGTCCAGCTGTTTGCTGCGGCGACGGCTGGGAACGTTGCCTAGAAGTTGTCGAGTTGTCGAATTGTTGGTTTGTCAGTACTGCTTGCTGAATCTTGTCTGTCGCGTGTCTGATTAATCAATTTGTACGGCCCTATAAAAGCAATACAAAAGACTCAGGCAACGAACTTGATCGTCGCAATTTTCAGCATGTTCCGCCAGAGCCGATGCCAAATATTTAGATTAGGTAATCGCGCATGCCATTCAACACCCACGGTAGAAAAGTCGTAAAATTGTTTTTTAATTTCCTCATTTCGCACGCCTGTCGCCTGCAAAGCATACAAAATGAGCCAAGAGCTCCGAGATCGCTGAGGATGATCGGTTTGGGTGGGCCAAGTACTCAAGAATTAAGCCATTATAAGCCAAAGTTCAGTAGACAGATTAGGAGGCGTCTATTTAGCTGTCACTGAGACTGGGATTGCATCTCGTATAGAACTCTGTTCAGTGTTGGTACACTCAGAAAAAATACTAAGCTACTTGAGTTACAAAGAACATATATACTCCATATCGATTCTCAAAAATAATATTAATACTAACCAGAAATGTAATATAACGAAAAATTACCTAAGGTTTTCCTGTTACAAATAAATATTTTCCTGAAATGTAACATTTTCCATTAGTAAAATAATTATGTGTATTTGTGTATGGCCTAATATTCAGACTTCTTAGCCTTTTCTGGCTAAGTATATAGATCTTTTAATAAAAATTATAGCTATTAAGGACATGAAAATGTAGGGAAAAAATTCTTTACAAAAACCCATGTAAAATTTTAATGATATTGAAATTGACATCGATTTTCAGCTCGTTTAAAAAGAAATACTTGCCAGAAATTTCAAAAATCTATAGTTTCGATATTGACATCTGGTTTTTCCAAGTTCATATACAACTTAGAGCTTGTGATACATACATAACTCTTATACTGAAGCTGAGGAATGCCGTTTACCATTTCAAGATTTAAAATTAAAATGATGAGTTTTTTGATAATACTTATATATCAGTCACAATGCAGCTTAACATGCTTTTTAAGTGGATAAATAAAGACATGTTAATAGTATTTAATATAAACAAGAATGCTCTGGCCAAGCCTCCCCAACTATAAGGCATTCTGTACTCAGATATAAAATTACCAAACACATCTTCGAGCTCATACACATATGCAACAAGCAGTTCAGCGGCGGTGCAAGCAAACAGAGAATTTTGAGCGACGGCTCCGCTGCTGCTTTTCTCCTCTGCTTGTCTGTACGATAATTGCCCGTTGAAGAACTTTTGTATTTGTAATCCGATCGATTGTAAATTCACAATAGATGAGAAGTGACCCAGAAATTAAGCATGCTAAAAATCAAGGGCATATCATATCGTTTTTTATCGATTTGATGGAGTGTGGGAGGGAATATCTGAATATTAAAACAATTTTTATTTGCGTATGGTATAAAGAAATCTACATTCCAAATTTGCTGTCTCTAGTTCTTCTAGCCTCTGAGATCGACAACAACCGCATGTAATATTGTGAATACAGGGTATTTAAAAATATAATCATAAATTTAGTAATAATGAAGAATTTAAGGAATTTAAATGGTTTTAAAACATTTTAAAGGTGTTTACAGTGCAAGATTTAAATATTAACAGTAAGATTAAGTTGAGATCAACTGTATGCTGGATTGTTTGTTTGTTTCTTTTCTCCGGTGTACTCGTAAGTACAACTTCCAGCCGGTTCACCTTGACCGAATGCTGACTTTTGGATTCATTATGCCAATAATCTACCCTCAGTCCCCCGCGGCCGATGATGTTAATCGCCTTTCGTTGACCGCTGCCAGCACCAATCAGAAAAACAACAATAAATACTGATACTCTGAAGCTGTTCTGACCATCCTCAGTTCGGGGCGCCTTCTCTTCTGTTGTTGCGGGTCAATTAGCAAGGCGTCGAGTTTTGCATTTTAAGAGCATTAATCATCCGAAAGCGTTTTGGCCAAGTTGCGGGCGTGCAGCTTAGCGGCTATATAGCTATGTTTTTTGTATGATTTATGCATAGATTAAAATCGTATCTCGCTGCGAACACCAGTAGTCAGGGTCATATGGATGCACAGTCTAGAAATAAATGCCTTTGAATTTGAAAATGGCTGCTGACAGCCACGAAGTGCAGTTTGGCATTCAGTGCTGAAGTGTTTTGGGGTTTCTCATAAAATATGCAGTACATTGAAATCTAATTGGCAATTATTGCAATTGCCACCTTGAGGCTCAGCACAACACATTTTCGGCCATGAAAGCCGCCAAGTGCAAGGCCCGTTCTTAGCCAGTTCTAGTCCATTAGCCAGCTGTAAGGTGTATGTGGCCAACAGCCACTCAGTAACCCGTCCAACAACTTTAGTTCCAGTCATTGCACATTCTTTTACGACTTCCTCATGCCTTGAAAATGGATGCTCTTAAGGGTACATTGCTCAGCGATAATGCTGTTGTTGCCATTGTTTATTGATATTTACAGTAAACACACAATGGGACAGCTAAAAATAACCAACAGTTATGCACGAGTATATTTAATTCAACTTAAAAGTCATCAACAATCAATTCAAAATAATAAAAATAAAAAATACTTAAAATTGCTGAATCACAAAATTAATGAGAGCCAAGCAACAAAACAAGCAAAAGCATTAACAATGCAATTTTTAACAATTCCTCCAGTTATAAATATACTATTTATAAATTCATAATAACCAGCCTGAGGTCGCCCTCCCACCCAGGTTAATAGACAACGCCAATATTCAAATAACCGGACCGACCTCTGAAAGACGTCAACCAACTGCCAACTGCGCCATTGGCCAATTTGAGGTTCAGTTAATTATCAATATACTAAAGTTGACAAACAAATCGAATGGAATCGCATAATATGAGACATCAAATCAACTCGAACATTGCCAATTTGCATATCATATAAGTATACAGTTAGCCAATGCGCAGATTGCTTTAATTGTTTGTTAAGTTTACGATTTTAATATTTTAATTTAATTGCCTGCAATTGTTGCTGAAATCTTTATGGTCTAAGGGCTTCCGGCTGCGCCCTTGGCCAATAAATAGCCTGTCGTCATTTACAGCTAAGCATCTGTAAATTATTAACAAACTAAACTCAATTTTGCTATAGTGACTGACAGTTAAAATGGAAACATATCAATATAACTTTAATTAGGGTCAATATAATCTCTTATGCATCAGCAGCGTTCGATTCGCCCGAGGACCAACCATATTTTTACTCCCTGTACCCATAAAATGGGTAAAAAGGGGGTATTGGATTTGTGCAAAAGTATGTAACAGGCAGAAGGAGACATCTCCGACCCTATAAAGTATATATATTCTTGATTAGTGTCAAAAGAGATTTCGATTTGGCCATGTCCGTCTGTCTGTCCGGATGAACGCGTCGATCTCAGGAACTACAAGAGCTAGAGACACCAAATTTGAAATGTAGGTTCCTGTATATCTCAGATATCTCCCCCGTTCCCCCGCAAATCGATAAAAACCGTTTTACAGTAACATTTTTCAAGATACAGCTTTAAGATTTGGCATGTACAATACTTTAGTCTCTCTTGATCTACTGTCCAAATTTCAAGTCGATCGGATAATAAACACGGAAGTTATTCACGAAAGAATATTCAGAAATGCAGCGAGAGGGGGAAGGGGAAGCACAGCCACCAATTAAAATGCCTCGCTTGCGCTGTCGCTTTTGCCGCCTGTGTGCGTGCGTCTTTGTGTATGTGTGTGTGTATGTGTAAGTGGACGTAGATGTGATTGAATGTTTTAGACCTGGGTACAGGGAGTTTCGTAGTCGGGTATACTCGACTATAGCATTCTTACTTGTTAAAATATGAAGTGTTATCAATTTGAATATAAAACAAAGAACGAACGTTGCAGTCGGAAGTTCCCGACTGCAGAATACTCTGTTTCCAGTCAGGTACAACTGAGGTACAACATGTCTAATAAGTTTGCTTGCTCCAGCTGTTTATAGACGGACAGAAAAACGGATATATCCTTTCTTCTTAGAAAACAAATTTGTAGAAACAGATTATACAAAAAATCTAATTTCAATGGTTAATCAGTCTTCGTCATACACTAACACGGGAGAAGAAAAACGATTAATTGCAAAATATATAAGCGGGTAATAATTTTTACCTTAATTCAACCGCTCAATTAATCTAAAGTATTTATGTTTCACTTGTACCCATTTTTAATGGGTTCATATATATGGCTTAAAACATATTTAAGTGGGACTCCTGATGTTACTTATGTTAAAATTTTGCTAGTCTTAGAAACCATCTGGATTTTATCACGCTCAGGACTTGCCGCATCGGAACAGCCTATATTTAAATTTTGCATTTTAGCCCTTATATTATTTCTTAGCTTTAATGGTATTATATGAATAGTGTGTACATAAATAGTTTAAAAATATAGCTATAACTAGTTTAAGCTGCTAAAAACTAAGCAGTACAACAAGTTAAATAAATATGCAAAGTTTACAAAAAATAAATAAATAAAAAATAAAAAAAGATAATAAATAAAGACAAACTATCAAGTCTTTAGAAACAGCTATTTCAGAAATCCCGCTATAAGCTATCGATGATTTTTCGTATATAATAATCCGATAAATCACCTTCAGTAGTGTCGATAAGGCAATCGATTGTTTTGCAGAACTAATAGTATAATACCTACCCTATTAAAGGGTTTCACGGAAATGTTTACAGAGATCTTCAGTTGGTTTTGCAAAGCATAGCATTTTTTTGTTCTTTTGAATAAACACTCTCAAGAACTTCATTTATTTCTCAATTATATTTGAAATATATATGTATATTTTTGATAATGTCTTTATAAGTTAGTGCACAAAAAGTACCAAAAATTGCTGAATATCTATTCAATTTCAAGCAAGCTTAACTTTTTTCTGAAATTCCAAACGAATAACGTTTAATAACAAATAATATGTTATTAATATCTGATGAAGTTTATTAAGAAAACAAATCTCTTGATAAGACACCAAACCAAACTAACCCGAACTGAACTTAAAATCGGGAGGAGTTTGGATGGAGAAGCTTCTATGTCATCTCAAAAAATTAAATATTTTAAGGCTCTTGTTTTGAGCGAATACAAACGCAAACAAACCGAAAATCTCTAGAGATTTCCGTGGAACCCCCGTACATTGCTTGTGGCATACTTTGGGGCTGTGACGGAAAGTGATCTGCATTGTATAAGCGTTGTAAGCCGAAGTAAAGAACTTCAAACACACTCCCCATTAACCAAGGAAGTTAAAGTTGTTTTCTGATAAAACTCTTTCTGTTGCAGGACAAGCTGCTGAGCAAACTGGAGGAGGAGAGCGAACCGGATCCGCCTACCTCCCAGGAGGACGAGTGCGTTATCTGCATCAATGCCAGGGCCACCATGCAGACCTCGCCCTGTGGCCATCGGGTCGTCTGCCGGCGGTGCTTCGTGAAGACCATACAAAGTGCCGTGGCGCAGAGACTGCTGCCACTGCGATGCGTGATCTGCCGGGCGCGGGTGAACAGATTGACCTCGTCATCGGGCAGCTGGCGCATACAGGAGTCGGCCAGCAGCTACTCCATGGGTGCCAAAAGCTGGGCCTCAGCGGGCGTGCACGCCGGCGGCGTGATTGCCTCGGCCAGCTCCTATTCCATGAACGATGCGCACAGCGAGCATCACGCCTTCCATCAGCCCACGCTGCACACGGCTGCAGGTGCTCGACATCACTATGCGGCGCCACGTGGCGCTCATGGACGTGTGTCGCAGTCGGACAGCCTGTACTCGATGAGCTCGACGGGCTCGGCGGGCTCCTCGCTCTCGGGCTACTCACACTATTCCAAGACGTCTTCCATATCGAGCAGCGGTCCCTGCTCGCCAGCCTCGCCAGCGGCGGCCACAGCGGCCGCTGCCAGTGCCAATCAGCTGGCGCTGCCATCATCCAACACACACCATCATCATCATCATAATCATAATCATAATCATCAGCATCAGGTGATCTCGCCCTCGGGCTCCTCCTCCTGTTCCTCGGCCAGCGTTGGCTCGTTGTCGCCTCGTGAAAATGGCGTACACCACTCTCATCATGGCGGCTGCCCCAGCGGCTGCTCTGGCGCTGTGCCTCGCAAGCCACTGCACACGTTAAGCAATTCCGCCTCCACATCCTCATCCAGCAGCAGCAGCGGAAGCGGAAGCGGTAGCGGCATCATGACGCCCACGCCCACACACACCTACCCGGGGCGTCGGCACGTGAAGAGCCGCATGCTGGACCTCCAGAATCGACTGCCACCCATCAAGGAGTTTCGTAGTCCTGCCAAAGTGCCACATCCCTCGCCAGTGCATGTTAGCAATCCGCGTTTTCGGTGGGTACACCACTTGAGCCACCACTCCCATCCACTAAGCCACCTTCTTTCATTCCCAGCTATGCCTCGTATACGAAGACCAGCGGTCATGAGATGGCACCACTGCTGCGTGAGTCAGCGTCGCCGCCTCCGGCACGTCGCCCCAGTCCGATGAACATTCAGCTGAGCTGCACGGCGCTGGCACCGCCGCCCCTGAAAGCTGGTGGGGCCAAGATCTGCCCGCTCACCACAAAGAACTCGCTGCCCAAGAATGCCTATGTGATGCCCAAGGATAAGAAGTCCCCAAGCGCCGCCGCGCCGCTAACCAACAAGGGACAAGCCGGCCGAGGCGGCCTATTGGGGAGCAGCAACAGCGCCGCTGCCAAGGCCGCATCGGCAGGCTCAGCTGGCAGCGCGGCAGGCGTCGCCGCCGCTGGGGGCAACAGTAAGCCACACTCGAGCGCTTCCAGTCGCACTTTTCCGCTGTTCTCGAACGGCGGCAGCAGCAATCACAGTAAGTTCCTCAGATCTCGATAGCTGATGGCGCCAGGGATGCGAAAAATTAATTAAGTTCCGCTCGACAATTTTGCAGAGGAGAAATCTGACAACAAGAAGAACGAGACCATGGAGCGCAAGAAGAAGGAGGAGAAGCTCAAGATGAAGGCTGAAAAGGAAGCCAGAAAGGTGACTCTTACCTCTCTCTCTCTCTCTCTCTCTCTCTCTCTCTCTCTCTCTCTCTCTCTCTGTGCTTTCAGTCATGCCCCTTTATTGTTTCGCCACCAGAGGGCGCCACACGCCGCGTCGCCAGTTCGCATTGTTTGTAATTGGCCTCGTTTGCTTCCGCTGCCTGCAAAGTTTTTCATTAAACGTGGGTCGAGCGCGTCTTTTGTGCTGCCGGGCATAAATTGTACAGCCCCAATCCACCCTAGGCGGGGTGGTGGGGGTATGGTGCAGCCCAAAAGTAGCTCAAAAGTGTGCATCGTTTTTTTGCATTTCATGCACTTTTTAAGCTTCCTATTTATTGCATGTTAAACATGCAAACATTTTGTATTCGGGATATTAGGCTGGAAGATGCTTCGTGAGCATTTCCGAAATCCAGATACTTGATACTTCAGGAGGAAATTTTCAAAAACCATCCTAAAAACGAAAATAAAACTTCATGCACATTTCACTCAGCTTTAGCAAGCTACCTGTAGAAGTTGGATTTTTAGACTAGAAATATCCAGCTATCCTTAGCTAATCTGATGTCTAATAGGGCAAACATAATGTATATAAAATATCTCGTTAAAAGTTCGGAAAAGAAAATATTTTAAATAACGAAATAATATATACATTTGTACGTATCATATAGAGAATTCTCTGGGTGTCAATTGATCAATGGAATGAGAAAACCAAACATCAGTATTCCGTTAAAATATTTTTTAAAAAAGAAGTTAAAACTACTTAGACGAGTTCCAATGCCAGAGGGTAGGGTCATGACTCTGTAAGTATATACTGTACACATAAGGCAGAGATTGAAGATGCTATCATGAAGCTTAAATATCCATAACATTATCACAAACTTATTTAAGCTTAATGTAATAAAGTTTCTACCATATAAGCGGTGTTCATTTCATTTTGCAGGAGGAGAAGCGAATGGCAAAGGAGGAGGAGCGTCTGGCCAAGTTGCATGCCAAGGAGGAGAAGAAACGCGGCAAGAAGGAGGCCAAGGAGCTATTATTGGCAAACGATGGCAATAATAAGAAATAAACTTAATGAACGTGCAAAGTTAATGCTTAAACTATAAGTGAAACGCAAAGATAACTTGCATATGTATTATATCAGACATACTCGAAAAGCCATGATCACACACACACACACACATACCATACACATACCATACACACCACATGTAACGAGCTTGATTGTATTTATAGGATATTTATTTAATTAGGCCGTATGAATATATTATAATTAAAATAAATTGATTTTCTACTCAACACTTTAAGAAAAACACACAAAAAATTGTTTTTTATTGCTACAATTTTAAAGAACAAATTTTTTGTTATATTTTCTTTAATTATTTTTGTTTTAATAACACATATTTCCAATATAGTTTTGTATATGATTAACTTTTGTGACTCTGGCTGAGAAACAGAGCACGGCAAAAAGTTTGAGAATTTGTATTTAATTTATTTACATCAAGCCTCAAATAAGTCATCTGTCTCATAAGTTTAAAGGTTGTTCAAAACAATTGTTTATTATAAATACTAACTAATTAAACAGATTCTAAACTTAAGATTCAAGTTATACAAACTGAGAATGTTCACTTCATTTAATGTAAACTTCTATGCCTAATAGATTTTAATACCAAACCAAACCAGATAGAATAAACAAATAAATACAGAAATCTATAGCCAAAGAGAGCTGCAATAATAACAAAAATCGGGATATATATATTTACTTAAGTCCTCTTTGAATCCAATAAAATGTATTTAGTGAAAGTTGGCAATTTAAACATGTTAAATTGTTGAAAAATTCTAAAGTAGTTTTCATATACCAATCTATATACTACTTACTAATATATACTATGTATTGTACAATAACTATGTATATCTATATATAGATTCTATACCTATATTGGAAACTGTTCAAACGCAAACATAAGCAATGTGTATTATTAATTGTTTTCGAAAACATCCCCAACCAAATAAAGACAAGTTATTTAGTTAAATCTGTGGTACTCGCATATCCTGTGCCTTTGCCCGCCGCTCCTTTGCTTTCAGGCATCTATTGAAGATCTTGGTAAAACTGTAGGGCATGTCGGCCTGACAGTTCAGATTTCCCAGCTTGTGTATAGCTCCAAAGTCGTGGCAATTAATCACCGAATCCCCGTTGCAATCCTGACCGTACATATACATATAATTCTGGATCGTATCCGCGGCGCAGTGCGGCTCATTAACGCAATTGGTGAAGGCTGCAGTTGGAAATGGCGCTAGATTCAATACTCGATGATTGGTGGCTCAATTTACTTACCCTCCTGCGACAAGGAGGTGTCATTGGGCAGCGTCAGCTGGCCCGCCTCCACCCAGAAGCCCCAGGTAATCCTAAAGATGCCACAAGCTCCGTTAACACAAATCTTTGTCGCATTGCAACCGCTAATCGCCTCGCAGAGGCATTCTAGGCAGTCTTCCGTGACGGTTTTGATTACAACTAACCATGGGTGAGAAGGGGTGTAGGAGGAAGTGTTAGTACGAACTGTTTAGCATACTCGTATTCTACTGAAATCCAAATACTAAGCTAACATTACAGCGAAACCGAGTCGCATTATCATAATTATTGTTTAGATACTATATGTCGACGATTATCTCACACTGCAACTGCACAGTGGTGCATGTTCTATTGAATTTCCCCAAAATCATTAGCATATTTCAATTGTGAATAAAATTTTAAAATAATTAAAATTTTAATTATATATATATATATATATATTATTTTATAAGCGCTTGATCGACAGTTAAATTGTATGAAAACTTTTATGTTTTTCAAGATACCTCAACCATTTCAAAGCTTACTTATATTGTTCAGATGTTGACTAAATGTTGTCAAAGTATATCTTAGAGCTGTAATATGAACAATCGATAAAAAAATTAGTTGAGTGAACAACTTGTTTATTCAAGATATCCTTTATAACCTTGTTTATTTAATTACAATAACAACGGCGATTCTCAGTGAAGATCTGCAGATACAAATCAATCTGGGATCAATACAAAAATAAAAGAAAGCAAGAAAGGACGGCTATCTTCGGAGTGCCGAGGCTATATACCCTAGCAGGAATTCATTTTTATGCAAAACTTAATTTTCACCTAATTGCTGTATGTACTCATATTTTGATCAAAGTATAGGAAACTTTATGAAGTGTAATACGACTCTCACTTAGTTTGGATGTAATATTTGTAAAAACAAAAATATTTCATACAAAAAGTCAGTTTTCAAACGATCCTATGACAGCTATGTGATATAGTGGTCCGATTTTGACCAAATTTTGTCTGATTGTACAAACTTTCTAGGGACTCTGTTTAGGTGAGTTTGGTAAGGATACCTTCATAAACAAAAAAGTTTTTCACACAAAAACACAGTTGTCGACCGACCATACCTATGGCAGCTATATGTTATAGTTGTCCAATCCGGCCGGTTCTGACATACATATGTACTGCCTGCAATAAGAAGGGTCTGTGGCAAGTTTCATTACGTTAGCTTTAAAACTGAGAGACTAGTTTTCATAGAAACAGACGGACATCGCTATATCGACTCGGCTATTCATGCTGATTCAGAATATATATAGTTTGTTGGGTCGGAAACGTCTCTTTCAGTCCAGTACACATTTCGAGACAAAATTTGAATACCCTCTACTAGGGTATAAAAAGATATCCTCAGCAATTGGAAGTTTCAGGTTTGATGAATAGCGAAAAATTTCCTAAAATTCTACGTAATATTGGAACCGATAAATTACGAAATGAAAGGTAATAAGTTAACAATTAAAACTTCCAAATAATATTACGCTTTGAAATGTTTGAAATGTTTTGTTTTGTATTATTGTAACCAGATTGTTATAAATCTTCATATCAAATCTGTGTTTGCTATCATTTTTCGCTATTCTTATTATAATAAAATTTTGTGTAATAATTAAAAAGGACAGTTTAGGAGTTGCAATTAATTTGTATTTATCTATGCAGATAACAAATGAAAGTTTTGAAGATTTATGCTTGTTTACTAAATTGAAATATATTTAAATATAGTTAATAGTCTCAGCTATGCAGAAATAGTCTCAGAAATTGAAACTTGAATCAAACGTCTTACCATCACGAGCTGCTCCAGTGTCCCACTGACTAAGTAGAACCCAGAACCCAAACAAACCGCACAACCACAAACGTAGACTAGTAAACATTTTAATCGACTGCCAATCAATCAAGTTGTTGACCAGTTTTTAGCCGGGGCTGGATTCTATCCGAGATGTAGACAGCGCTACGCTCAGTAGGCAACTAAATGGCGCGAATGAATGTGAATGCATTAAAAGAAGATCAAACTGGAAATGCGAAAATTGGCAATGCGCATAAATTGTATTTTATATATTTATATACATATATATAGAAAAAACGTATACTACACAGCCAGCTGAAATACTTTGCTCTGTAATTTCCTAGAATAAATATAAACAATTTCAATACAATAACAGTATGCGCTTATGCCGCAGTAACATTTTGTTGTTGCTGTTGACGTTTACTCTCGCGCCCCGCCCGCCTGAGGCACCTCTTGAAGATGCTCTCGTAGGTGTAGGGCATATCCGCCTGACAGTTGGACGGACCCATGTAATGAATGGCGCCATAGTCGACGCAATCCTCCTTTTCATCTCCATTGCAGTCCTGTCCATACTTGACCATATAGCTCTGCAGCGTATCCGCTGCGCAGTGTGGATCATTTGCGCAGTTCGTAAATGCTAAATGAAGTCATATTATAATAGAATTTCATGTGGTGCAATGGCCGGCAACACTTACATGTATCCGTTAGGGGGGAATCACCGGCCACCGTCAGACGCCCAGAATCCACCCACTGCTCCCAGGTAAGTCGGAAGATGCCACACGCACCATTCACACACACTGAGGTGGCATTGCAGCCACTGAGCGCCTCACACATGCACACCAAACACGTCTCCGTGATGGGCTTCTGTGCTTCCGCCTTCACCCAGGCCACGCCCACAGTCAAGGCCAAACAGAGACACAGCAACAAGCTACCATTTCTAGGCATGATGCAGTTTTCCAACCGATTTGTATACACTTCCGTTTCGATACGTTCAACAGATCTCGCGCTACTGAAAGGTTTCGAGCGTTGTTTGTTGATTTTAATTGTGCGTCGCAGTGAAACGAGCTATTTAATATGTTTGCGGCTACAATGTGCATGCAATCATTACTAGATTTGATAATTGTTCTATCTAAAGCCGATCTATGCTGGCTTACTAGCCGATTGGTAACCTGTTTTGAGCCCAACTTGATTCTCTTATGTTTCTCAATATAAACCCAGAAGTATTACTTAGCAACAAACCGATTGGTAAACGATACAAACCATTTCAAGCCCAACAATTTTTCTACAAAATCTTTAGTACTTAGGTATTTGGTAACATAAAATTTATTACGTAATTAATAGTAAAGCCGTTAGCGGTATGAACCGATTTGTAAACAATACAAGCCTGTTTAGACCCCAACTACCTGTTGAGAGGTTCAGATAATGTTATTTTTCTGACAACTCATAAATATGTCCATATTTAGAATTTTAACTTGTTTAGCATTTGTTCTAAACGATTGGTAATTGTCACGACATTTTTTGAAAAACCCAGAAACTTGTTTAGCAATTTTCATACAGAAAAGGTTAATTTTTTTCAAAATAGGATAGTTTTCCATTTAGTGATTCTACTCGTTTGTCAAGTAACACTAAGCGGGATAAACTTTTCAAAACTTAACGTTACATATTATCAGTTTATAACCTTAAAACATTATCTTACTGTATGCTATTTTGAACATCCAAGAATCACTCAAAGCCCTGATCCTCATAGTTCTCGATGCACTCATCGAAGGTGCTCTGGTATTTGTAGGGCAGCTCCCCATGGCAGCCGTAGGCGCCCAGCTTGTGAATCCGTGCATAATCATGGCAATCCATTTCGCCATCATCATTGCAGTCCTGATTGAATTTCTTCATGTAGTTCTGCACGGTGTTGGCGGCACAGTGTGGATCATTGGCGCAGTGTTTGAACGCGAGGTCCGAATCGGGGTTTTGGCCATCAATGGTCAGCTTGCCCGCGTCCACCCAATAGGCCCACGTTAAGCGAAAGATGCCGCAGATACCCTTCTCCGGACTGGTGCAAATGGCAGTCTCATTGCAGCCGCTGATGGCCTCGCAGATGCAAGTGAGGCACAGCTCGGTGACAGGCTTGTCCAACAAATGACCTGCAATAGTCGGTTGAGCACAGGTGAGCAGTCGTCCATATTTACTCCGTTTGGAACTTACCCTGTCCACTCACCAGACTAGCTGACACCAGACAGACAAGCCATAAGCAAAATAATCGTGTATTTTCCATTTTAATGTAGGAATCAACGGCGAATCCGCTTTTGTGTGTGGATCGATGATTGGAGCACGTTCTAACACTTCCGCAACGGAGACGTAAATGCAACTTGCTCAGACCGTGTAGTCGTAGTCACATAAAAGCAGGCTATAATACCGGTTTTAGGGCCGTTTGTCTGAGTGAGACGGATCAATCAAGAGCGCTTGACAGAGCGTTAGAGGATAGCTCACCCCAGCTGGCACACTATTAAAAACAATACTGATAATACTAATCATAATATAAATCAGTTAGTTTGGCAATATGGCCAACAATAAAAGTAATTCGAAAATTTAACTACAATATTTACATTTATAGAATTTATAAGAAATATCAAAAATTTACATATTGTGCCTGATCCATAGATAAATCGGTTTTGAACACACATTTCTACTACATATCCACAATATAATACTTGCCTCAAAAAATGTATCGCTTTAAATACATCTTAAATTCTTGTTCTTATAAAAAAAAACTATTTATGGTTATAGGGTATCCCACAGCCGAATAAAACAGCAAATTCTAAAGCTGCAACAGTTTCACTAAAGCTTTGTTCGCTCTCAAATACGAAACGAGCTTTTAGCCAAGCCTCAAACCATAAAAAGCTTTGGAAGTTGCCGTTTAATTTCAAAACAAAAACTAAGAGCTGTTTTTATATAGCATGCTAGTGATTCATTTATAATTCATATAATTGTATCCAACAACAATTATCAATACTATGATTTATGTTTGGCAATCGACGATGACCGCAAAGTAAAATATAACATTAAAAAATAAGACTTTCAATAGACAGCCCAACAGGGAAATATTTTCAGAAGTTTCCCTTTAAGACGAAAGTACACTTTAAAACGTGATTTTGAGAAATTCCACACACAAATGCAGAAAATTCGTTAGAAACGGTTGTATGACACTAATTTGCTTATCATCGAAACGGCATCAGGCACACTTTCAAAGATCCATACAAAAATCATTTTAAGAATGTTTCACCAATTTAAAAAAATTCAACCCCATTATAATGGTGTCAAATATGCATGGGGGAAGTCTAATTTTCCCCCGATCAGTATCAAACTCATTTTGAAATTATTAAATAGTTTTAAACGCGTCTTATCAATGATCATCTTTTCGAGCGTCACTTGGAAAATCACACTATTAAGTGGAAGCGACGTATTCCGAGCCCTTGAGGTGGTAGGTCCTTAGTTAAGATGCCATGAATCCTTGGCATTATACGATTTCCTTAAATGGATCCCAGGAATCAGAGATATCCCCGAAAACAAAGCAGCCCATGAGTTAGCTAGAATGGGAGCAGAAATGTGCCTGGCAGGATAAGAACTTTTTAGTATCATACGAAGATACACAAAACTCAAGGCTAGAGGAGTCCCATATAGAGAGTCTAGGCAACAGGCAAACAGGGCAAGTGACTTCTTGGAATTTAGATATCTAGGAAAGCATATCTTCCAAACAGTGGATATTGATAATAATAATAACTTTTTGCTTTTCAACCAAATGGCTTCAAGCTCATTTTACAGACTATACACAACAAATAATTAAAAAGCATGCAAACCGATTTTGGATAATGGCGGAAAATAGGGTCTAGGTCAAATTTCGGAGACATTATTTTTGAAAGATCGACTTTAAAATCAATTTCAAACACCGTTAAAAATTATTGGGCATGTGCCTCAACGATTTAAGAAAATCAGCCTATTCTGACGATTGGCAGACATAAGAAAATGGAATCAAAATACTTCGCCAGGCATCTCCGGGTTAAGAACAGCTAGTATATCATATAATTTCAATTTATTTTCATAAAAACTCGACTGCTGAATAATGATTTTGCACAATTCAAATGATTAAATACAAATTTCCAACTCAAGACTGCATATAAATAATTATTACATATAAATATTATAGCATTGCGATATTGCGATTAGCCCCCAGTGCGCACATCCAGGGCCGGGAAGGCCTTAAGGCAGTTCTGCAAGGAAGTCTGATATTGATAGCCCAGTTCGCCAGCACAGCCGTAACCGCCTAGCTTGTGAATGGCCGCATAATCGTAGCAATCGATGCCGCCATCTCCATTGCAATCCTGTCCAAACTTGACCATGTAGTTCTGAATGGTGTTGGCCGCGCAGTAGGGATCGTTCACACAGTTGGCAAAGGCTACGGGCAAGGGGAAAAGCGGGGGAAATGCATGCATTAAACAGGTATAGTGCGTTGCGCTGGAAACTTACCGTCCTCCGACTGGGGACTCTCATTGCCCAGGGTCAGCTTGCCGCCATCCGCCCAGTAGGCCCATGTGATGCGGAAGAGGCCACAGACTCCACCGCCGCAGAAACGGGTCTGGTTGCACTGGCTGATCGCTTCGCAGATGCAGCCTAGACACACATCGGTGACGGGCTTATCTATGGGTATACAAAGGGTGGGAAGAAGATCATGTTTGGGCTGATAACAGTTGCGATTAGATGACCTATAAAATGACGAATCGCTGCGAATAACGAAACAAGCTTTGCATTTGAGAGGCAAAACAAAACTGGAAACATGTTTTACATATTTGCGAGCCGATGTCATCATTTGATTCTGATTTTGTTTTTAATCTTTCACTTAATTGTAAACAAACAAATAAAATTGTTAGGTGTAAGTCAACTCAATGGCAAGAAGCCAATAAAATATAAATTATATCTTGAATATGGTATTAAGATATATATAATAATAATAAGATTCCAAAGTCTGTACGCCCATGAACCTCACGTTCTGTGGAATCTGTATCTGTCAGCCAACGCCGAACTAGTTTTGCAACTTTCAATGACAGCATTGAGGCTTCTACATCTTTAAAAATTAATTTTTTTGTGTTTTTTTTTTTAATAAATTCGATCTTGCTGTCATGGGCCAATAAGCGAATGAGTCAATTTGGCTTATCAAGACGCAAGATTCATACGAACAACGATATATTCTTTTTTGAGCTACCTCTGGGTAAGTTTTCTCATTTTTACTGTTTCTCCAAGGTTACATGTACAGAGTATTAAGATGTTTTGAGTTGAGCGGAAAAAAAACGATTTTAAACACATTTTGTATGCAAATAGCGATCCCTTTTTCATATATTATTAATATGGAGGTGTCAAACTTGACTTTTGTATAGTGTCACTGTTCAAGTATGAACATGGGATGTTTCGGCGTTAGGAAGGTAATCTAATAAAAAATATAACTACTTTGCTGTATTTTATCATTAAGAACAAACAGATGAATGTGTGACATCTTGAACTGTAATATTTTCTGAAATATAACACATTTCCGATCTTAAGTAAACATAAGATAATTACCGCACGGAGACGAACTATCAGCTTCCGATATCATCTTAGATAGATAAGCCATATGTATGCAAAGTAATCTAGTAGTAAGTTAGGATAATTTTCTCAATAAAAGAGCAACGGACCGCTCGATCGCGATTAAGTACGAACCTAAAAACGTCGTCGTGTATTATTTTATACCGCCAGTTTTCAAATTTTTCTACACTGAGTAAACAAATGTGAAGCATTTAGTGAGGTGTGATCTTAACTTTATCTATCAGTGTATCAGCTTTTTAAGCGCAATTTTTCTTGCAGTGTAGACCTACAGCTTTTGTTATACATCCCTGTTCTCATTTAATTCGCCCACGCTTGAATGGCTTTTTGGGTTTTCATTTACGGGTTCAATGAACCCTTGGAAACAATCAATAAAGTCATTAATTTAGGTCAAAATTTGAATTGCCTGCATTTGTTTACATCATTTGATATTTAAATAAAGCACATGGTACCCAGTTAAACATATGTATATAAGTTATGCTAATAGGTTATAATCTATAAATAAAAATAAATAATTGAGATAACTTTGAATGCCGAAAGTTCTAGGAATCTTATAATGCATTCTCTGTGTTATAGTTAGAAACGATGAGTAACCGGACTCAAATAATTTTCATATAATTGTAAAATATAAACAGAGATTATCACACACGAAGGGGATATAATACTCATATGTACGTCAGATAAGTATTATATTATGAGTTACAATGCTTAAAAAGTGTCACATCACGAAGCTGGACTTTTTCCCGGATTAAACAATATTTAATAGAGTTAAACAATGCCCACAATAAGCTGATAGATGTGTAATAATTAGGGAAATTCTCTTAGTGTACATTAAGTACCTTATCAATTCAATTTGTTTGTTTTTATTGAGCCCCGTGTGCATTGACTTTTAATATATTTATATATTTTTGTTGCACATCGTACGAGTATCTATGAATTTCCTATGTTTATTGAGCAAACTGATTAATAAATTAAGCAGTCAAGCTATACAATTTTTTTTTAAATTATGTATTTAAATCGAATTGAGATTAGTTCCGCTCCACGAACTCAATGAGCCAACTTGTTAGCCTATTAATATCGGAAATATCGGAAGTACTTGGCAATGCCGCGTAATTGAAATCCTCAGTCAATGCCTCCAATGATGATGTGCCCCCAGTTCAATAACAGACAATTAATTATCCGAAGCGCCATTTACTCATTTGTATGGTGATAAATAGTTTTAAGAAGCAAAATATATTTAAAGATTCCCTCAAAAAAACGCAACATACTTGTATTTTAGTATGACAATACAAAAGAATCTTTAGATGACTGCTAATTAATGTTAATGAAATGCACGAATCTGGTGGACAGGTATTTCCATTTGCCTTTAAAAACATATTGACAAAATGTCTGACGGATTCCGTGACAAGCATGTTACCCATTCTGATTATATTACTCACCCTGCGCCTGGATCAGAGCCGCCAATCCCAGGCACAGCAAAGCACCGATCGCCAGAGTGCAACACAATTTGTTGGCAGCCATAGTAAATGTATGTGGTTGCCCGAAAATATTTATTTAGATTATAAGCAAAATTGAAAAGACGCAACGACAAACACTACTGCTTTGTTATCACTATTTAAGCGCTGAACCGAATGCCTTCGCGTTCCGCGAGTAACTAAGCTGCGTTTCGAGCACGCTCTGCTCTTTTGTGAAGCTTAAAAGCTTTCGCTCAAACAAAGAACTTGGAACACGAACTGGGCAGCGCTGCAAGCGCAATATGATAAAGCTCAGCTATACTACATATTATACGATTTCAAGCTGTTCTTTACTATTACTCCGAATTACAGTACGCCCTGGCTTAACGCAACCAAATAAATTCGGGTCAGTTACGAAAACCGCGGTTGTTGCAAAACGGAGCTAAAATTTTCTATTTTCTATACCTTTTCTACACATTACCATAACATAAATAAATCTATATACATATACATATTTTAGGGTTAGAGTATATTGGGTTTGTGCAATGCGCAATTTTTTTTATCAGTTTATAACGCAATTAAATTACAAATTTGTATACACTTTAATACAGAGTGCATACACCGTCCTAGAAGTAGAGCAGACGGATACAATCTCTTAAACGGCGGGTTTACTGTAGTATAATACTTTATGACAGGTCATTTAAATTGTTCAAGATTTTAAGGATTTTTAATTTAGTATTTTCAATTCTTCTGGCAGTTAAATATCAAGTGATCAGCCATTTTTACCGCATTTCATCAATATCAGATACATTTCAAAAATTTTAACAGTTAAAACAAATGAAAAAAATAATTCTTATGCATTTCAATTGGAAAAATATCTTATTTAAAACAAAATTAAATTAACGGTTCATTTATTAGACTTGAGAAGTTGATAAAAATCCAAAAAAAGTTTTTAGAACTCATTGATTTTGAAACCTAACCGATATTTTAGTTATTTGTAGAATATAGATACGAGTTTGTTTAGCTTTGCTTGAGTTATATTTTGTATGCGTGATTTATTTGTACAGAATAAATCTCAATGTTTAGATTTTGTTGAAGGCAGCAATGTCGACGGACTGAACGAAGTCCTCGAACTCCTCAATCTTCTCCTGCAGCAGATCGATGGAGACCTTTTCGTCCTCAATAACGCACATGATCTGCAGCTTGTGGATGCCATAGCCGACAGGCACCAGTTTGGATGCGCCCCACAGCAGACCGTCCATCTCAATGGTGCGCACAGCCTTCTCCATTTCCTTCATGTCGGTCTCGTCATCCCACGGCTTCACGTCCAGGAGCACAGATGACTTGGCAATCAGCGCGGGTTTCTTTGATTTCTTGGCAGCGTAGGCGGCAACACGTTCAGCCTTGAGACGCTCGGCCTCAGCATCCTCTTCTTCGTCAGAGGCGAACAGATCAACATCATCATCATCATCGGCAGCTGGCTTGGCCGCTGCGGCCACTGTGGGCTTGCCACCGGCCAGTTGTGGCAGGGGAGCACCAGTCCAAGCAGAACGCTCACCAGCCTCGAAGGAGGCAATGTGACGGTACCAGCGGGCAACGTGTGTGTAGTCGCCAGCTGGTGCCTTGCCCAGCGAATCGAACACGGACAAATCGGCTTTGGAAGGTGTGTAGCTGTGTAGAAAAACATTTGCATATAGAAATTTGCATTTTTTGCATGCCGACGTGGTGACCGGACGTAACCTCACATTGAGCACATGCTGGAAATGCTTACCCACTGATGTAGCTGTTGTCGGCCAGGAAGTTGTTCAGTTCCTTGAGGCCCTGTGGGGTCTTGACATCACCAAAAGCCATTTTAAATGCGTTTAATTATTGTTTTTTCGCGTTTAAAATAATTTGTACCGTGCGCTGAGCTCCGTCTGCGTTAGCAAAATCTGTGTGAAAGAGCTAGGGATGAGCAAAGCCAACAATACACCAACAAATCTATCGATGAATATTACCTTGTATCGATAAATACAGTAGTGTTGGGACGTATCGTTCTTGTCGACAATAAGTTCAGTCGTTCGTTTTGACTCGTGAAATAAATTAGTCAGTTTGCTTAGTCGTTCAAAAAAAAACAAACTCATCTAAAGATATTAAGCTTATTAAGTAAAAGAAACATCGTAATTTTTGGCTTAAGTTGAACAACATATAAATTCAATATTGAACTTAGTAAATATATTAGATAGCGAGCTAAGTTCAGTTGTTCAATTTAATAACTTGTTCAATTTAACTTATTCTGAACGAAAAGACACAGCACTAATGTATAGCGCACTGTGCAACACTGATCCGCTCAGCTGTTTCCGGTTGTCTCTGCATCTCGGTAGTTTAATTGGCTTGATTATTAAAATTATATTAAGCAAAATTATTTGCCAATACCATACAAGAGATTTAATGCTGCAAACGAACCCAAAAACCAGCAGTAAAGGTATTCGGTAATTCAAAACAGCGCTTTGATTGGCAACTAGACTTCACACTCACGAAACACCCTGTGTGTGACGCAGTTACACAACGCTAAGAGAAATCAAAATTCTCAGTCTGGACGAGTAGGCCTCGGGGGCAACGATAGAGGCACGGATACAACTACATTTGCAAAGGTGCACACATCGGAGCTATACGGCAGCCGTAAAAAAGGTACGTTCAAGAGTGGAATCACCCGGTAGCTATTCTTAGGCATCGACATGTGAACGATTATTGATTTGTCTTCGGTTTTCTTCTTTGGTTCAGGGACGATTTTCACTTTCGTTTGGCATCGCTCGTGAAGCAATTTGATCAGTATTGTCGCCATGGTAGTCACTGCGTCCACGTGCCGTACGGAGACGGTGTTCGACTACAGCTGGAAGCATGTCGTTTCTGCCTATTGGAACCGCTATCCCAATCCGTCCAGGTGCGCAGCTTGCTCATGTAATCAACTCCACCTGCTGAACTAACATTCCATTTCGTGCAGCACTCACGTCCTCACCGAAGACACCATCAAGCGTGAGGTGCGCGATGGCAAACTGTATTCGCGCCGTCTGCTGTCAAAAACAAATCCAGTGCCCAAGTGGGGCTCACGGTTCTACAACAATGTGCCGGTCAAGATTGTGGAGGACTCAGTGCTGGATCCCGTTAAAAAGACATTTACTACATTTACCCGTAATTTGGGCATGAAGAAGATAATGGTAAGTGAACTTTGCACCCACACACAGGGTGACAACGCAAGTGCCCTTTCCAAATCAGATTCTGGCTAAAAAAAAAACCGATACCGCGCGTGCCGACAAATTCTCGTTCATTTTTTTTTTAACTATCTGAAAACTCGGAAACTTCCTATACATTAACAATTTGATAATATATTAATTTCATTTTGCTATTACAATAGACGGTCGTTAATTAAAACCATGTATTTGCTTCTAAAGGATGTTCTATATAGTTAGTTTTTCCATTGAGAATCAAATAGCATGGTTTATTTAAAATTTGTTATTTTGTGTCATACCTTAAGTTGTACGGTTGTCAAAGAGCAAAATAGCCCTTTTAGGCAGATTATGTTCCTCAGAGAAGCATTAACTAAGTATGCTCATTGTAACAAATTTATATTAATGTTAAGAATATGCACATCTTTATCTTCCCGACGAGTATCTTAAACCAAATTTGAAAAGTCATTCAAGCATTCTGGTTTGTAGTTAAATATAGGTTATTTGCTAATATTTGAAATAAGCAAAATAAATGTTTAATTTTGCTAGTTAGAGATTCAGTTCTAATTCAGCGTAGTCCATGCTTTAGAAGTGCTGGTTCTAATTACTAAAAGTTCTATCTATCTAGAAATATTGAGCCTCCACAGTATTTTGATAAGCTTATAGTGCATTTATAATGGAAAACATTCTACATACATACATATATTTTAGATTTATAAAACCATAATGAATTTCGGGAGAAACGCTTAAACAATTTTCAAATTCAGTGCCGGCTGGATTCCCGTCTCGAACATTTCGCTATTCAAATTGACATCTAAAATTGTTTTGTCTTTCAGAAAGTGGATGAAATTGTGGTCTACAGCGAACAAAACGACGGACGCACTTTGGCCGTGCGGAGGGCTTACATCAGCTCTCAGGTGTTTGGCTTCTCACGTGCCATACGAGCATTTGGCATTGAGCGTTTCAAAGTCAACGGTTACAAGGCGTCGAATGGCTTCAATCATGTACTGCGACGCATGTTTCCGCAGCATCAACTGGCACCCATGACAACGGTATCGACAACAACTCAACAGGCCACGCCAGCTGCAGCTCAGTACGGCGACCTGGCGGTGGCAACCACGAGTCACAGCAGTAGCGGCAGCAAATCGGAAGCGCTTAAAAGATCGGCCAAATTAGGTTACGAGTTCTGCAAGTGCCACGCTAGCAAGATTGCGCAATTGTTCTCCGTACGAAACTGATAGTTGGTATAATTGGTATAATGTCGAGATCTGTATGGAGGCGTGAAAAGTGAAGGAACGGAACGGTACGGAGTTCGGCTAACGCTGTGAAAAGCGGCCATATACTATATACTTGTATTCCAAAACACTAAACAATTTGCTGCATTTCATTCCGTGTATTGAGGAAGATGAGGAGGAGTAAGAGCACATTAGCTCAACACATCAAAGCATCATACAACATCATGTCATTGATCTTCATGAGGCGTACAGTTGCATTATTCTGTACCTTTCGATAGGAACATTCTCGTGTATAAATTTGGTTTTTTTATGTAAAATATTGTACATATATTTTGTAGAAAATACATACGTAGGATACAACAAAAACATTTATGTGACTTTGTGTTATATTATCGATATTAATAGTAAAGGAATAAGCAAATATATATTCTCGGTGTCAAATACTAAATATCCGTGCAAAGATGCCAATAAAATTGTTTTCATGGCTAACTACACAAAACAAATGGCTTTTTTTTTGCAATAACTCATTTCTCGACCGATAGTTTGTATGGGCGCCATATGATATAGTGATGCGAATTCAATCAAAATTGGCAAAAGGTATAGTAATAGGTTGGCTTTTACATATAATCGAGTTGGCCTTGATTACCTAAATTCGAACATGCTACAGTTCGAATTATAATATTCTCGATTCAATCTGCGCTACCAAGCTGGATAGACCAAAAATAATAAACTTTGATTTTGGATTTTAATTTGAAAACCAGGCCTAATACTAACCGGTAAAGTTGTACCGAATCGTTCAGACTTAGTTCGATTAAACTAATCTTCAAACTGAACTAAGTCCCTGATTGTCGTTCATTCTAGTCATTCGAGTCATTTGAGTCCCATTCTCGATCAGTTGCTTATCGTTTATTCTAGTCATTTGAGTCCCATTCTAGTTCAACTGATTTGAATCCCAAACTAGTCCAGTTCATTAGATTCTTTCGTTCGAATTGGTCGTTAGAGTCACACTTTCGATTTCGATTGTCGATTAATCGACTATACAATTTGAAATAATTTTAAAATAAAAACAATTTCAATGATCCTAAAAAATAAAATTATATAAATAATAATAAAATTATATTAAATAAATATTAAACCCAATAATTCTTAACCAACATTATTATTAGGGAGAATACTATTAAACACATTTATTTTAAACACACAAAAAAAACACCATTTTCAAAAAATGTAGGGCAAACATCTGGCACTTCGTCATATACATGCTAAAACCAATTGGGAATTATAAGCATAAAGAAAATAAAAATAATTTAAATGATCCTAAAAAATAATATTTTTGCACATTTATACATCTTATAAATAATAATAATATTAAATAAATATCAAATCCAATAATTCTTAACCAACATTATTATTAGGGGAGAATACTATTTAACACATTTATTTAAAACACACACAAAAAACACAATTTTCAAAATATGTAGGGCAAACTTCAGGCACTTCATCATATACATGCTAAAACCATTTGGGAATTATAAGCATAAAGAAAATTAAAATGTTTTAAATGGTCCTAAAAAATAATAATTTCGCAGATTTATACTTCTTAAACCTATAAAAAATAATACAAATAATTTTAAATAAATATCAAATCCAATAATTATTAACCAAAACTATTATTAGGGGAGAATACTATTAAATATGTTTATTTAAACCACTCAAGAAAAAAACCACAAATATTCTCCAATTGCATAAACTCACCACTTTCAGTTACAGGTAACCAAATAATTCAAGTTAACCAATGTGGCATACAAATAAATAACGTAACAATTGCATTAGAAGAAATACATCCATAGAAGATAGAAATATTGTTAAACAAAACATCTACTTCTAATCCTTTAAATGAAATAAGCCACATGAGTAAAGAAATTAATTATTACATAAAAAACTCATATAGACAAGAAATTATTTTATACACTATAATCATAGGTATATTAATAGCCGCCTTATGCATATACTTTCGAATTCGAGGACGTACTTCGGTCAAGAACTTGATACCCATGTCCCGGGATTCAAAGCAGTTGAACGATAATGGGACTCAAATGACCTATATGATAAGTTACTGAACGAGAATGGGACTCAAATGACTCGAATGACCAGAATGAACGACAATGGGATTCAATGACTCAAATGAAAGATTAGTTCGTTCAATGAAAAATTAACTACTGAACTAAATCAGTGAATTGAACTAGAAAGTGCAACTCTACTAACCGATTGGAACGACAGCTCTAAAGGTTCGGTCGCACTATATGGCATTCTGCCACATATATGTAATATCGTTATCGAAATCAACCGTAAAAAATTTTATATAGCAAAAGATAAATATTTTAACATATAAACTTATATGTGTGAGTAAGTATCGCAATCACAAAATCTGTGTGGCAGCCTGCCATATCGTACTCACACGCTATGGTAACTGCCGACTGCCCCATATGTGGCAAAATGCCATATCGTGTGACTGCACCTTAACATATAGTAGTCTGATTTTGGTAAAAATAATAATAAGTAATAATAATGGTATGATTAATTTTATTATTAAGTATGGTTCATGACAGAAATGACTATTAAAAACGCACATAAACCGCTAATTTTGACAATTTCGATACCAACAAATCCTAATACATAGTGTCATTATTATTACCAATATTTGTTGATTAAATAAGCTTAGTGTTGTAAAATTAACATTTACTCGATGTCATGCGTTAACGATACCTCGCTCAACATGCGTCTCATCGATGTATCGAATCAATAGCAACCCCGTGACGCCACTTTTCCCGCTTCACTCAAACATTCCGACGCAATAGTGACAATAAACGCAACTAATTTCGAAATCTCCGTAGTTTATAATAATACCTTAAAAGTAGTCGCACAACATTGCAAATATGTCGGAAACAGAATCCGCTACTGTGGAAACCGACGAAGATAATCCGGTAAGTTCTAAGTACCAGAGCTTGCAAAATGTTTGCTGCCAGACTGTGGATTGGAAGCCGGCATGCCGGTTCGGGGAATCTCGACAGATGTTTGGATAGTAATTTTTCAATTAAATTACATAAGACAACCTCGGAGGCGGCAACAAGCTTTCCGGACGGAAAGGCGGCCGAAGTTAACAACGAAGTGGAAGACAGTCGCAGCAGACGCTTTGATTTCCTGCTGAAGCAAACAGAGATATTTACACATTTCATAACAAACGGTACAAAGCGCCGACGCAGGCAGAACAATGCGAAAAACAAGGATAAGGATGCGGCCGAGTAGGTGTCATATTAACATTTATATACATTGAGAGTTTTATTTAACGTCTTCTCTAATAGCAATGGACAAAGCAAAAGGGGCCAAGACAAGAAGTTATTCCGGTTTGATGCCTCGCCCGATTACATCAAAGGTGGCGAAATGCGCGACTACCAGATAGATGGCCTCAACTGGATGATATCACTCTACGAGAACGGCATCAACGGCATTCTGGCCGACGAAATGGGATTGGGCAAGACGCTGCAGACCATATCACTGCTGGGTTATCTCAATCATTTCAAGTAAGTTTTCATTTTTAATCAAACGCCGTTTCCTCGTTTCCGAGTAGTTTTCAAAATAGAACCGGTGGCAATTCCACAACGTGTTTTCTTCGATGTTTTTTTTTAAAACATCGAAAACATCGATCGACACACATCGATGTTTCTCCACCTCTATGGCTCACGGTCTTAACAGCAACCCTCTTTTTCGCTTCGTTCGGGTTGAGCGTCACACGATCGGTCGCTCGCTGACCGTTTTGAGCGAACAGACTCGTTCGTCGCTCAGCTGCTGAGCGTGAGTAACTAAGCAAAACAAGTAAAGGTCCGCAAAAAAAGTATTCTTACTTGTACCCATAAAATGGGTAAAAAGGGGTATTAAATCTGTGCAAATGTATGTAACAGGCAGGAGACATCTCCGACTCTATAAAGTATATATTTCTTGATCGGTATGAAAAGAGATTTCGATTTGGCCATGTCCGTCTGATTGTCCGTCTGTATGAACGCGTCGATCTTAGCAGCTCGGACCCATACACAAGGCAACTCAGTTGGCCAACTTGAGTGAGTTTTCGGTTGCGGCAACCGATTGGAATGTGTTTGGTACGGTCGCGTCAAAGTTGTGCCAGCTACATTCTGTGTCAAAACCTTTTGGCTGTTTGCTGTATGCAAAACACTTCAAGATTGCTTTGCTGCCATGCATAAGCGGCGTTGTTTAGCAGAAAATAGTGAAATTAATGACAATTCAGATATTCCTTTTTTGTTATTAATAAAATTCAAAATTTTAAAATTTTTTCTCAATTTTTGTATTTTTGTTAAAAAAATATATTTAAATAAACCAATCAATTACAATATTTGGTTTATCAATTGTTTATCAATTCGGCACTTGCCGACGAGTTGTGCTGCGATCTGATTGCAGTGTGTGCGGCAAAGACCCAATTTGAGTGACAACTGGTTGCCGCAACCGATTGTGCTAAAATTGCCCCGTGTATGGTCCGGGTAAGGGTCTTGAGTGAACACTGAGCCGAACGACCGAGCAAAAGCGCTCATTGGTTGAGCAAAGAGCAAACCGAGCAAAAACGATATTTTTCACGACCGTTTCACATCGTGTCAGTAGGCTACTGGTCATTTTCTGCCTACATACGGTAGGGAGACCATTTTTTTTTTGGTGAACATATATCGACATCTATCATTGTAGCTAGTTAATTAATTTTTGTTTGATAACATGCTTTATTAGATTATTATTTGCTCTGTAATTTTTTACACAACTTTATAACCAATCTACCAACTCTCAAAAACATTTGTGACTCAAAAACCTGTCCCAGTCTCTCCAATATTCTGACAACAGAAAAATATATGGCGTCAGCCTCAGTGTTCGATGTTTCGTCTCAGATTTTCATGTAAATTTCACGTTTTCATTCATTTTAAACACTTAAAGTATTCGACAAATTCATTGCCAAAGAGATAGATCGCACACTGATAGTTTCATGTTATAATTTGACAGTTGCACAATAATTATGTTCAAAATATCACTAATTACTTTAAATGAAATTCAATAAATGATCATTCCATATTTGGCAGTCACCATAAAAAACGAAAAAACAACAGAAATCGGTCAAGGTATACATAGCTGTGCAAAGTTGAGAGCAAAGTTGATTGGCGAAAAATTTGATAGGTATCGCAAAACGAGAACAGGCTTCATGAATTTTCGGTTAAAGTACAGTTTTCAACCCAATCTTTTACGCAGAAACCAATCCGGACCGCACATGATAATCGCGCCCAAGTCGACGTTGAATAATTGGATGAACGAGTTCGAGAAGTGGTGTCCGTCACTGCACGTTGTTTGTCTCATTGGGGACCCGCCCACGCGCAAAGTCTTCAAACGCGATGTGCTGCTGCCGGCCAAGTGGGATGTGCTCGTCACCTCCTACGAAATGTGCATGATCGAGTCGTCCGTGCTCAAGAAGTTTAACTGGCGCTACGTGGTCATCGACGAGGCGCAGCGCATCAAGAACGAAGAAACACTTCTGGCGGGGACTGTGCGCCAACTCAAAATTGTCAATCGGCTGCTCCTTACGGGCACACCGCTGCAGAACAATTTGCATGAGCTGTGGGCGCTGCTGAACTTTTTGTTGCCGGATGTGTTCAACTCCAGCGAGGATTTTGACGAGTGGTTCAACACGAAAAACTGCCTGGGCGATGATGCGCTTGTCTCGCGTCTGCACAGCGTGCTAAAGCCCTTTCTGTTGCGTCGCGTGAAGTCGGACGTGGAGAAGAATCTGAAACCCAAAAAGGAGGTGAAAATCTTTGTGGGCTTATCCAAAATGCAACGCGAGTGGTACATCAAGTTACTCCTTACGGACGTTGACATTGTAAACGACTGTGGCGATGTAAGAAAGATGTTTATTCGGAACATTCTAGTGCACCTGCGTAAGTGCACCAATCATCCGTATTTGTTCCAAGGCGCTGAGCCAGGACCACCATACACGACGGACGCACATGTGGTGAAAAACTCGGGTAAGATGGTTATTTTGGACAAGCTGTTGGCAAAGCTGCAGACACAGGGGTCGCGTGTGCTGATCTTCTCGCAGATGACCCGTATGATGGACATACTGGAGGATTATTTAAACTGGCGCAAGTACAGCTATTGCCGCTTGGACGGAAAGATGGCATCCGAGCAACGTGATAAGCAGATTCAGGAGTACAATATGGAGAATAGCACCAAATTTATATTCCTGTTGTCCACGCGTGCTGGCGGCCTGGGCATCAATTTGGCCACCGCCGATGTGGTCATTATGTATGACTCCGACTGGAATCCGCAAGTGGATCTGCAGGCCATAGATCGTGCCCATCGTATTGGTCAAAAAAAGGAGGTGCGCGTGTTCCGCCTGATTACCGAAAACACCGTGGATGAAAAGATGTTTGAGCGTGGCGAGGTCAAACTGCGACTGGACAGAATGGTCATCCAAAACGGTCTTATGGACAATTATTCCAAGTTCAATAAGAGCACAATACTGAACATCGTTCGCTTTGGCGCCAATAAGATATTAGCCTCTAAGGAGACAGACATCAGAGACGAGGATATCGACACGATTCTAGAGCGTAGTGAGGCCAAATCAGCCAAGCAAAAGATGGAATTGGACAACATGGACGAGAACTCATTACTGCGCACCTTGACCCTGGATATAAACGAGGAGATGGGCACCACCTCCATATACCAGTTTGAGGGCGAGAATTGGCGTGAGAAGCAGAAGCGAAATGAATTAAGCAACTGCATTGATCTACCCAAGCGCACTTGCAAGACCACTTGTGAGGATTTACTTAAGGCGATGCGTGTATCTAAAGCACCGCGTCTGCCAAAACAGCCCGCTGTGAAGGAATTTCAATTCTTTCCGCCACGTCTGGTGGAGCTGCTAGATCAGGAGTCTAACTACTACCGCAAGACCATTGGCTATAAGGTACCCAACACAGAACTCGCCAGTGAGGCGCAGCGCAAAATAGACGAAGCTCAACCGCTCTCCGATGATGAGATATTAGAAAAGGAGACGCTCCTCTCACAGGCGTTCACCACCTGGATGGAAGGTGATTTCGGTCGGTTCATCAAAGCGATTAAAAAGTATGGCCGCGATGACATCGAGAACATTGCCAAGTACGTAAAGACCAAGACTCCCGACGAGGTTATCGAGTACAGTGCGGTGTTTTGGGAGCGTTGCTTCGAGCTGAAGGACTTTGAGAGCATCATTGCTAAAATCAATAAGGCAGAGGCCAAAATTCAAAAACGTCTTTCCATCAAGGCTCTCGAGCAGAAGGTGAGTCTTTTTTTCGCAAAATAATTATTTATTTAACATTTTTGTGATTTTGGCAGATGTCACCCAACTGCAAGCCCATCAGTCAGCTACGCGTGCAGGATGTCAATAATAATGACAATAACCACTCAAAAATGACTGAATATTTTCCGGTAGTTAGGGTGCGCAATCTAAGCTTGAACAAGGAGAACACAGAAATGAAGGAAACGCCCATGACTTCGGTCAGCAGCACCAGCAGCCTACCCTCGAAGCCACAACCCAAAGAAAATCAGAAACGCAAGAGTGAAGTGATTGCCAAACGTTCCGCAGCCAAAAAGATGAAGATATAAAATCAGCTAACATTGACGTCACACACAACAAAGATTATTATAATAATAATGTATTAATAATACCCAAATTCATTAGCATTAGTTGCAGTTTAACGCAGCACACACACATAACACACACACACAGCGATGGAGCAAGCATCGACGCGAAGTCAATTAATTTGAGTGCATTATAATTAATATTACTCATATGAGCGCCGCTGAACTCTATTCTACTTAGTTCTTTTTCGGTTTGTTATTGAGTTTCAAATTAATTATGTATTTTATGGAAATAAAGAACAGTTCAGTTTAATTTATAAACTTATAATAAAGAAGATGATCGATGAAATATTCATCTATAAACCAACCAAATATGATAGTTTTTCATATAATATTCATACTCTTGAAGTAGAAATAGAGGCTTCGGGGACCTTAATATTTGGTTAATTTAATATTCCTTAATATTGTTCTTATCCGATGTCATCTATGCATATGAATTCGTTTAAAATGGGAAAAGTCAAGATGGGTGTATATAGGATATATTATACCCATGGAGGACACAGCAGTAAAGAAGGCAAGCTATGATTAAAGTATGTGTGTTGTCTGAGCAATGGAGCCGGCTTAAAACATCTGAGTTTTTGCAAGGCTAGGAAATGAATTTGATGTGACTAAAAAACAAAAACAAGAAAGAACAGCTAGCTATAAATATAACCTATGCGATCCGATTTTGATAAAATTATAGGAAACTATATGAAGTATAATAAAACTCTTACTTAGTTTGGATGTAAAACAAAAAGTTTTTCATACAAAAACTCATTATGCACCCGATCCTACTTTAACTATGAGATATAGTGGTCTGATTTTGGCCAAATTTGGTCAGATTGTATAAACTCTCTAGAGACTCTGTTTGGAAAAGTTTGGTAAGGATACCTTTATAAACAAAAAAGTTTTTTATACAAAAACATAATTGTCGACCGATCATTCCGGTTCTGACATACATATGTACTGCCTGCAATAAGAAGGGTCTGTGGCAAGTTTCATTACGATAGCTTTAAAACTGAGAGACTAGTTTGCATAGAAACAGACGGACATGGCTATATCGACTCGGCTATTGATGCTGATTCAGAATATATACACTTTGTTGGGTCGGAAACGTCTCTTTCAGTCCAGTACACATTTCGAGACAAAATTATATATTATAGTCTCTGCTAGGGTATAATAAAAGTGGAAAAAACAGACAAATTTCTAAATGTGTTGAATATAGTATTTCCCGATAGGTTCATCGGATAACTTTTCGACTCCTAAACTGGATTATGAATATATTAAAGAAATTCGTGATCATTTTCATGGGTGCAAGGCATTATTTGCGAAAGCCCCAAAGTGTATGCAACACAAAGCTGTTACTATTGTATTATATACGCAGTATATAGTATGACATAGTATGTTATATGGTGGCTCTATAAGGAGAATGATGGTATGTATAGACACACCTAGCTAATAAGAATCATATTTACCACTTATTCCTATTCTTTAACATTTTTATTGTGTCAAGGCGTAAAAAAGAATGTTTATTAACTTATTGATAAGATTATAAATTCTATGGATTGCAGTTTAGTTTTAATAACAAATGCGCATTGGCACATGTGTACAGATACAGGTACGTACTAGGCACACATAAGATAAACATATATGTGCATTATCGGTGTTAAAGCTTAAGAATTAATATCATCTTGTTAATACAGTCCAGCGGCAGCTGCATTGCCATGTTCCACATGGGCTGCTGCTCTTAGAACTATTTATTCACTCGCTCTCCAGGGGCAGCACCTGCATCTCATTAATACTACTTATGTGTTGGGCCACAATGTTTGGCAGACTTCCCTACTCTTCCTTAGGGTTGATCATCTCAGCAATGCTGGCCGCAGCGCCGGCGATCAGTGCCAGAATGGCGAAGATGCCAAGCAGAATGTTCTTAATTAGCTTCCACTTGCACCAGCCGAGACGGTCGGGCCACAGATAAACTGTCTCCACAAAGCTGGGCACAAAGATGCCCAGCAGCGAGAAGAATACAGCGCCCACCAGACTGATGAACGGCTCCAAATTTGGTATGCCCGCTGCAATGCCACCACTCACCAGAATGATGCCAGTGCGGAGCAAAATCTGTGTTATATTGTGCTTCTCCGGGCTGAACTTGTGCTTAATCTTGCGCCACAGCACCTCGTTTGGCCTGCAAGGCGAAACGGCAATTGTTAGCCAATTCATGTAGAATATTCTCCTTCGATCTCGCTACTTACACATAGAACTGCAGACCGTAGGTAAACAGAATGGCCACTGCCATCAACAGCTTGGCCGTGTCGCCCATCCAGGCGCCTTCTGGTAGATTGAGCGTAATGCTGCCGCGCACCGCACTGCCGAATCTCACCTGGAAATAGATACATATGTATAATCGCAAGGAGCTATCGATGTTGGACAGCAACTACTCACATAGCCAAAGAATCCGATGACTGCGTAAAGCAGCACCACAGTTATCATCGCCGTATTGAGCACACCGGGACAGCCGAGGAATTGCTGTGGCTTCCTCATTGAGTTCTCGACGGGCATAACTACACCAATGCCCTCCATGGCGAATATTACAGTGGCGAAGAACAGGGGTATATGCGACGCTTGCGCAATCAGCGGCTTGTCTGAGAAGACAAGTTCCTCATCAAACATGTAGTAGAGTGTAATAGCAAAGGTGATCACAATAAACACATTCGCCATCAGCGAGAAGGGCACCAGCCACTTAAGGTTTCTGATCTGGCCGATGATCAGGCAGGGTATCACCGTCATGGCGATGTAAATGCGCACATCCCATTTGAGGCCAACATCATAGTTGATGACATCGCAGAAGGAGGTCGCTATGAAGACCATATACACACAGGCTGCCGCATAGTAGGTTGCCATAAGTCCAATATCCACAAATTGTCTGTAATGAAACGTATACAATAGGAATAAGCAATCTTATTGAGGTGTGCAACTAATTACGGTAAGTATATTATCAAGACCCTACTATGTATACCCCATTTTCTATGTATGTAAGTAAGTGATACAGCGAATTATACGAAAAAAGGTATAAAAGCCGATATTTCAACTGATCTTAACAAATTCTTACATTCTTTTCAGATTTTTCATGACTACATTAAATAAAAATATATATTTTTCTTATAACCAGGCTTGTCACAGAAACATTTAGACAAATTTTAGATTTCAATTTCACTCAAATACATCTTTGGTTTGTTTAAAGATAATATAATTTTAAAAGATGTAAGTTCGATAAATAAAATGCACAAAAATATAAAAATTCAAAAAACAATTAGTTGGGCTACATGTATTCAGGTTGCTTACAAAAATAATCTTTACTTCTACTATTTATATTTGAAATTTTTGTTGTGCAATTAACAATTTTACATATCAAGGAACCTGTGACACCTCAGAATTTCAATAAGTCGGAGTTGTGTTCAAAGATATCTCGGACACGGCCGTATATGTCAGATATTTTCAAAATAGAAACCTTGTGTTTAATATGTATATGTATGTATATGCTGGAAGGGTATTTAGGAATTGATGAGCCAAGAAAGATCACCTGCACCCCATTTGAAAACAGTTATCTTATCAATACAATATTTGGAAGATAAAAAGTATTTTGAATAATATGATATTAATGAGAATATAAGCTTAAATCAACATTAACAGTTTCCTGATTATATTGCTACATTTTAAAATATATACTGATTTCTTAGTGTTTTTGTTTTTATTATTTTGAAGAATGGAAAATTATCTGATATGAAACTGAGTCGCGCCTATCAGCTCAATATTCTGATTGGCTGGTTGACGATAACCTTGACCATCTATGAGCACTTACTTTGCAAAATTGGAGTATCGTCTTATGCCCTTGGGTCCGTACTCAAACACCTTCTCAGCGGTTTCCGCGAAGCCCAGAGCCGGAACCTTGGCATCGCGGCAAATGTCGTGGGATGTCTTTACCTAGATATGACAAAGAAAAATGGAAGACGGTTGAATAGTTATATCAAGCTTAAAAGATGGAGATCAACAGGAGGAGAAGACCATAATTATTAGTTCTTATTCGTTCTTACTGTAAGGGCTTATCCTAAGTCCAATAATTAACTGACTATTTATGTGCCAGTCAACTTACAAGAATCCTACGCTATCTCAGTGTTTTCCTTATAAGCTTTCATAGTTCCTTTATCATACTTGAGTTGAATGCTTACCCATTTAGAAATTGCAGATTCTTTGCACACTCGATGTATCAACAAGTTACTACACACATATAAGTATCTCTACAAGATAGTATAGTATACATGGCAACGATTATCATAAATCGAACATGATTGTGTGGCAATCGAAACTGTCTAGCACTGTGGAACAAGAACACAACTACGTAATAGGCATGACCAGTTGTACCAATATACCCACCCCTATCTTTAGATAACACCTGTATATATACACCTAGCCATAGTCCATTAGTTAGTTGCACTTGTTTGTTAATCCCGAGTGATTCGATTAAATCTAATGCCATAAATCTGCTGCTCAAGTGGTTCCTAATTTATACAGATGAGTGTGCTGATTTAACTAGGCAGGTATTCCCGAAACGAGAATTTTAATTTACGTTGCACAGTTTGTTTTAAGACTTATCTAGGAAATGTCATTGGTTGCTTTTGTTAGCCAAATGCGTGCTTAGCAGACCCATAAAACCTTCAGACAGTCTTTAGCAATGTCCGCTTTCGATAATTGCATGACGCGAGTTGCACGCGTTTCAAAACGCGTCCAAAAATTAGTGGGGACATTTGCCAAGTGTTTACATGACTTTGCATTGATTGCTTTGGACGCTAGTTAACTCTGTCTGCTCTACGTCAGCGCCTATTAAGTAAGCCCCAAAATCCCAGACGATCAAATGCGTCAATGGCAGCAGGTGCTAAAATGCTTTGGACAGGTAAATTTCTTGCTTGGCTGGTTACTTACCAAAATATGGACACAGTGCGTGCAGAGAAAGCCCACAATGAGGGTCATGACGCCGCCAAAGACCAGACCAGCATTGTGAAAGGCCATTGGCATGGCCAGGATGCCGGTGCCCAGTGAGCTCTTTAGCAAATGCGCCAAGGCGCCTCCAGCGCTGGCGCCTTTGGGGTCACGATTGTCAAAGGGATTATAAGCGGCCTCCTCCTGCGACAGTTGATCCTTCTCCGTCAAATTGGCTCTACAAAGGTAGAAATTAGGAATTGTTCAAGCTATTGATCTTCAGTGGGCTGAACTTACTTGGAGTTAAAGTCATTCAGTGAGACCGCAGAGGCGTAGGACGGCGGCGATTGCGACGACCCCGAGCCTGCCGGCTCCGAGTCCGGCGTATACCCCTTGTTGTCCGTCATCTGCGGGTAAAGAAAGTGTACAACTTCCGATTAATACAGATGGGTAGTGGGCATTACGCGATAGACTTAAGGGTAACTTTAGTGTGGTTTTAAGATTCAGGTTGCCATGGTTAATCCACTCCAGAGATTGGCAAGGCGTATGCCAGCGATATCTTATCGGGCCAGTTCAAGTACAGGCTTTAGTATATAGCATTCTCGTTTTCATATAAATTACACGCAAGTCGTGGAGTTTCCAGATAGAACAGTTCAGATGTGTGAACAACAAATACGATCGTTATCTGATTTTCTTGCCCGTTTACCCGATCATAATCCAGCCAACAATCGGAATACATTCATAAATTTCATTCTACGTTTATGGCCAAGTGGTTGTAATTTCGATATTGAACTCATAAAAGCAATAGAAAATCCGCATCGACGATTGGCAGCCAACTAGTCCGTGGGGCGCCTTTATTGCTGGCCATATAGAATGCATAAAATTTCATGGTCATGTGACCAGCGTCTATGCAGTTCGACAATACCGCCGATCAAGTTCAAAAGGAAAGAGCCCAACTGTTCTACCCATGAAATAGGCAAATTTTGATTAGCAAGCTAATCGCGAGAAAGTGTTATTTATGGGTCTTGTTAAGTGTTAAAACCGGTCGTAAGTCCCAAATTTACCCAAACTTCATATGTAGACATTTATAAACTGATTAGATTCTCGGCACTCTTAAGAAGCACGTGGCTAATTCTTGATTACTCAACATCCTAAAGTCGTAAAGCTTCTAGAAATATTTGAATAGTAGATTTATATTGAAATGGAAAGTGAAAATTGTAAAATTCATAATGGAAATTCCATCATGACTCTAATATGAAACTTCTTGGCGTTTTATTAGCTGACTTACAAATTATAAATAGGTAAAAGGATATATTAAAGTTGTCTAATGTAAATTAAATGTAACAGGCAAATGAAGCCATCTTCCAACCCTATAAGGTATATATTTATAATCTCTAAAGCCCTGACCGTCTGTCTGTACAATTCGCTTCCTTTATAAGGAGCAAATATTACATTTATTTCTACATACACTACGCAGCTGAAGTTTATTTAAAATTTTTGATATTTCTTGAAGTGCACTGCTTGATGCGTATGTGTACGTGGATATAAAGATGGTTTTTATGATTTCAGTCCTGGGAGAGGGTCTCGAAGTCGCACTCCAATAGAACCTTCTCAAAACTCTAATTGCTCAGGACACACAAATTGGCATGATCCTGTATAGCGGCCGCATGTCAAGTTCATTTCAAATTTTGGGTATTCATCGACAGTGCCGTAAATAAATAGAAACGACAATTTTGAAGATACTATAGCACTAAATTCTGGTTTCCATGATTCTTCAAATAGGTTACTAATTTACTTGAATATTCGGATATTTACTTTGCGATCGGATAACAAACACCATACTTATTCAAGAAACTATTTTTCTTACTGTCAGCAGAGGAAGCAGCACCCCAACCGCCACTTGAAATGCTCTACTTGCTTACACAGCCGCTGAACTCCTTGATGCATATGTGTGTCCTTCGTAATTGTCTTGTAACTAGTATTGTTAAATAAAATAGCTAAATTTCAGCTGAGTAAGAGTTTAAACACACAATATAAGTGAAAATCATAAATTGTTTGTGTGGTGTCCTTAACTAAAGAACTTTTTACGCTGCCAATTAAATTTATTTGTAATAGGTATGATTACAAATCTATTATAAAATGTTTTACTACCTTTTGAAGGATATTGAATATATGTAAAAATACTATTTTAACACAAAGATGTTTAAAATTTAAATTTTTATTGTTCAATTAAATAGCTTAATTTCAGCTGAGTAAGAGTTTAAAAAAACACAATATATGAGAATATCATACATTTTTTGTATGTTGTCCTTAACTGATGACCTTTTTTTTCGCTGCCAATTAAATTTGTTTGCAATTAGTATGATTACAAATGTATTATAAAATGTTTACTACCTTTGGAAGGATATTGAGTAAGTATACATACGTAAAAGTACTACTTTAATACAAAGCTGTACAAAATTTAAATTTTATTATGCTCTAACTATTTGGAAATTAAATTAAAATGATTACGAAGTGTTGAAAAATTCTCGCTGAATTCCTTTTACAAGAAATGTAATGGAATTGTATTTGAAAATTGTTAGTAATTTGAAAAAAAATATGTAAAACATCCTTTTTCATCAGATACATTCATACTTCATTCACAAACAAATTCTAAGCACTTTCAAAATCTCTTTAAGCTAGCCATAAATAATCGAAATTATACATTTTCATTCATTCTTCACTAGATCTACTTAATCGATTTATTCCGCAAGCCGTCGCTTCCTGCCTGATAAGCATCAGTAAATAGATCAAAGTTCGAGGAACTTACGTTTCAGCTAATACTCGTACAGTGGTCGAGAACAACTTAGTGGTAGAACCGAACGCGTCCTCTACCCAAAAGCAACTGAAAGTTGTCCGGCGCCAATGCCGGGAATGGGGCTCAAGACGAGTCCCAAACGGTGTCAGAACGTGTCCAATGATAACACGGCTAAAGGCAAATGCCAAGCAGCAGTAATTAATAAAGCACAAGCACAAACAACATATTCGTAATAAATACTCAAAGCTACCTTTAAAATCAATTATAAGACTGTACTGATAACTGATAGCAGCGATAAGCGGGTGTTGGTAACGCCCCTGAACTGGTTGAAAGAGAAATTGCAGAACTGATTTTAGAGGTAAGACGATCTGGGAACTAACAGATTAATTCTTAAATTTAACGGATTACTATGTGAATTATTGGACTCCATTGACATTGATAATGAATCTAACAGCTTATTTTCTAATAAACGCCACTAAATGGAGTATCTAAAAAATTTACGATTAAGAAATTGTGTTATTATTTTTCATTTCAACTGATAAGATTAGTGTGTTAAGTTAAGTATCGAACAATTAGGGACAAAGTATAGAACATTTCTTATGTACCTATATAGTTAAGTATCTGTGACGACATTGACACCCTTTACTCCTATTATAGCTGTAAAAGGCGTTTCCAAGTATTGTTCCCTAGTATCTTTCTTTTACAATTTGTTTACCCAACATTGCCTGGCAGTTACCCGGTTATGGAAAATTGCTGGGCAATCGATGGTAAATCTTTACTGCGCAGCCATACAAATCGGTCGTAAAGTATGAAATCATGACAACCTTTAAGTTGATACTGTATTTCACTTAGTTTCTGGCCAGCCTGCAATTGTTATTACCAAGTATATTGGGATTTATACGACATCACGCGCACGACAGGGCCGTGAATCATATCGGGCATTCGATTAGTTTTTGGTGTCATATCACTGTCCAGATATATAGATGTATTATTTATGTTTATTAGCTTGATTGGCATTATAATCGCAACACCCATTTGACGTATGACTTAATTAAAATTCGCCTAAAATACGTCACTAGTTTATGATTATGCTAAACTGGTAATGACATTTTCTCGGGGATTTTTCGAATTTTTGTTAACCATTCAATATAACAACTAATTGGTTGCCTAATGAGCGAACCGGAACACATTAAATATCTGATTCCTGTATTGACAATTTTCAGACATAACTAAAGATTAAGTTACATTAGTACCTATCTATTCAGTTTAATGTAAGTTATTTATAAGAATAACTATAAAATTAAATGTTAAATATCAAATGTATCCACAAGCAATGAAGCAATGACTTTTATACCCTAGCAGGGTATTATAATTTTGACTCGAAATGTGTAATGGACCGAAGGAGACATTTGCGATATATTTTGAATCAGCACGAATAGCCGAGTCGATAGCGATGTCCGTCCGTCCGTCCGTCCGTCCGTCCGTCTGTCCGTCTGTTTCAATGCGAACTGGTCTCTCAGTTTTAAAGCTACCCGAATGAAACTTGGGACAGACCCTTCTTTTTGCTGCAGGCAGTACATATGTCGGAACCGGATGGATCGGACCACTATAACATATAGCTGCCATAGGAATGATCGGTCAACAACTATGTTTTTGTATGAAAAACTTTTTTGTTTATAAAGGTGTCCTTACCAAACTTTCCCAAACAGAGTCTCTAGACAGTTTATACAATCTGACCAAATTTGGTCAAAATCGGGACACTATATCACTATATCAAACCTTTTGTTTATACAAATATTTCATCCAAGCTGGGTGAGAGTTTTATTATACTTCAAATAGTTTACTATAATTTTATTTAAGTCGCAGCCAATAGGAGCAATGTTACGAAAATTGAGGTTTGTATAAAAACATGGCTGCTAGGGTATATAGCTTCGGCACTTCGAAGATAGCCATTCTTTCTTGTTCTTATATTGAAATCTTTATTTGAAATTGTGGGAAAAAAGTACAATAAGTAAAATTGTCCTTAGCAATGTTGGTCTCATCTGTTTAAAAATCACCAGTTCCACCATTGGGTGTTGTCATCATTTAAATTTGTATAAACCGTCTACGTTTCGGGGACTGAGATATGCTAAGGGGTAAAAGGCCAAAATGCCTCAGCCTAGTGATTGGAATTGAGCTCACAAGATTTTAAGCGCAACGATTTTGGTTATAAACCAGCCTTTCATTGCTTCTGCTTGAGAAAAACAATATCTGGATACCATATGTCCAACGAACTGCAATCAAAGTTATTGATATTTATTTCAAGCTACCTTTTTGAATTTTCCCTTTTTCTGCTCTCGAAGTTAGCGAAAAACTAATTGACTGTTTTTCGCTAACTTCGAGAACAGAAAAGGGAAAATTTATATTTTTCTGCGGGTTAGCTTCCGATTTTACATTAGTTATTCCTATAAGATGTTCGCGAGTCAAGCCCTCAGTGGTACAACCGAGAAAGCTCAAAAATCTATCCGAACTCCCTTCTTCTCCCTTCGTCCGAAGCACGTACGTTATATTTTGCCATCTTCCGATGAATAAGTCTCTAAAGTTCCTTCATTCACTGTTATCCTAGTGGTCTTATGTAAAATTATCAGACTCATTGATCCCGAGCCTTCTCTTGCCGGCGATTAATTCATAGAAGAAAGACTCTACTAAGTATTAACTAAAACCTTATATATCTATTGACATTTTCAACGTCAAAACAAAAAAAAGATGTTCGGGAAATAAACTTTAATTAAAATGTATTGTGTAGTGTTACTTAAGTTCTTAAAGATAGGTACTGTACCTTTTTCTAATAATCTTTCATATGTTCCTGAGATTCTTTACACGAATCTTTCATAAGTTTCTAAGATACTGTACTTCAACTCGGGTCTCTCAGGTCAGCAATCGTACGATCAAATGAAGCATATTTATTAAAGCTGGATCTTACATTGATAAGATCCTCCTTGTACCTTTCTCTAAATTATATAAACTACCTGCATTGAAGCTGTCAATTAGCTTCACTGATTTTTTCGTAACTGTGGGCATCATTAAGTTGCACCTTTGTTTTCATTTTGCTTATACGCATTGTACATGCATATTACCATCTTGATCAAGGCCCTTCTACAGGTATATGCAGTACCGTTAAATGTTAATTGTTAAGTGAATTTCAATTAAGATCTGCCGAACATTTCGATTTTGGGTCAATGCATTGCATTAAAGCCAAATTAAGCAAAACCCGCTTTTTGCTTCACTCCTTTCGAAGAGTTTTTCATTTCTTGTTTCGCTTTATGATTTTCTTCTCGGTCAATTCACGTGCCTTGGATCCGTACCTGAAACTTGTTGGCCGCACGAGCGATCGCGATCGATTGTCAATAACGCAATCCATCAATTCTCAGGTGGCATTAAACGTCTTCTCATTCAGCTGCCCGACACTCAGTGTCAGCCCCGTACCATCCAGATCTGGTGAGTTCACTTTCGATATGCAAAAACTCAGAGACGCATGCGCGGCATAATTAATGAAGAATGAGTTGTACTCGTAATATTGAAATTGCATATGTATCTTATACTTAATGGGCTTCACGTTATCAATAATAACAGGGAGGCAACCTTGCCCTGATATTAGGTAATCGCTAAGAACGAGATTGGATAGGTTTATTGGGCCCTATAGGCGGTATTTTAGAGCTAAGTAGCTGACAGATAAAACTAAGTCAATAATCGTTTACGATATCAAATCAAGCTGTTGTCGGCTGTTATCAAGGGTTTGTTTAAAGATTTCAGTGGCATTACGAGTATTTGAGGCCAGTGACTTTTGATTGACAACTACATATAGTATATATAAGGAACTGTATACAAATTCTCAAACACCCAATTAAATTTGCGTGTGAGTGCAATTTTCTATTGGAACTGAATATACAACGTGACTTGGCTTAATTCGTGGTGGTTTTTGCGAGACACATTAATCATAAATAATTAACTTTTTAAAATATATATCACAAATTGCAGCATCATACAAAGATAACAAAATATAACTAGATCTGGAAACTTTGTGCTATTTTGTTAGCACAAGCAATAATTATATTTTTAATGTTTTCAGCGAATTTAATTATAATATATTTCACACCCTTTTAAACTCTAGTGTGCTTTGTTTTTATTTCTGCTTTTTATGGTTTCAAATAATATTTGCCATATTTAAGCCGCAGCTGGTCATAAAGATTGTAAGATCTGCTTGAACGAGATCTTTCAATAATTACCTTTGCAAACTGTTGCTAATATAATTATAATTATATTCAATGTATTTTTCACAATTTTCGCTGTATTTATTTAGGCGTTAGTCAATTTGTTTGCCCTTAACATTGACACGAATCGATTTTTTGGCACCACTTCGTTAATTATCGCCAGCAAAACGCTTGAAAGAAACGCGCCGAAATCGCGTGGGCTTTGACAGCACAAGAATCTGCGGCAATTAGCCAATTGCTAATTTTATTGAACACTGGACAATTGTTCAAGCGGTATTGTTATGTTTAAATAACAGTGACTTTGTTAAGCTAGTCACTAAATGGTCGGTCAGAAGCTACGCGTTTTAAAACGCTCGCGGTTTCTGGCTTTGTTGTTAACTCGCTGGCGATCACTTAGTGACTGATATTAAGCCAATGTTTGTGATTGAATTTGTTGCTGCTGCCGGCGACAACAGCAACAGCAGTTAACTGCGAAGCACACACTCACACACACACACTCACACACACACACACACAGATACTGGTATAGATACACTCGTCTGATGAGATACGAGGAGGCAACTCTGGGCGGGCAATTAGCGCAACGGACAATAAACGCCACCGTGACGCAGGTGGGGCGAAGTCGGCCTCTCTCTCAGTGTATGCAGGTATGCATGTGTGCGTGTGTGTGTGTCTTGTATATGCGTGTGCTTTCTACATCATTTTTATTTGGGCATTTTCAGCGAGACAAGTCTGTGGTTCGTTCCATAGCTCATACGCACTGTTGCCGCTCAAACAGGGTGGCCACTCGATGGATGCAGCGGCAACAACAACAAAGGCAGCTGCTTTGAGCCAGTAGGATAAACTATAGACAAGTATCTTTAATGGAACATATTATTTTACATTGCAAGTATAACTGATAAGCCATAAGCCCTGCACAAAACGAAGTCTTAAAATATCTTTTGTCTATATGTATTTAAATATAATCTAAGCGTAGTAACAAAATGTCTGTAAAATTACGTTTTCTTGGGTATCTGTTATTATGATGTTAATGACCAGCTGAGAGCACGTTCGTAAAAGGCTCTAAACTTAATTTAGGTTAGTAACAAATTTGGAATCTCTATGCCTAAGCATACAACCTAATTATCCAATATTAAGTTGTACTTTTTTCTTATCTTTTATTTTTAGATACTTTCTTTACAAACATTGTAACTGCAAACAATAAAAAGATATTTTTTGATAAATTAAAGGTATTATAAGAGAGCAAATTTCCTTAGGATAGGAAAAATATGGTATTCAAATGATGTGACTTATTTTGATAGAAATTCTTGTCAAATTCGAACTAAATATATATACTCTAATTGGTTTAGCTTAGTGTGTCTAACCGTTACTGTACTGCAAAATACCGTAACCAATTTAGTATAATAATAAACAAGCAATAAACAAATTCCACAGTTGCTGTATAAATAAATTCTGTGGCAGAGGCATAGCCTAGTTATAAGGTGTTCAAAGTCAACTATACTCGCTTGTAAAAAAGTTTCCTGGGAATAGAGTATGTTGGGTTTTGTCCGTCTGTATGTCCATCCGTAATTGTTTTCCACACCCATGTAGGTCTAGCTTTAGAGCAACCACAATACTCTCTTCTCGTAAAGTGTTAAGATCTTCAAATAACCGACTGTTTGACACCCTGTATGTACAAGAGACACAGTGTCTGCCAGCATCATCATCATGATTATCATCATTGGCAGTTGCTTTTTCAGTGCTAATACTACAACTTGGTTGAATATGGCGACAAGAGTTAACGGGGGGATAGCCGTCAAATTGGAGTGCATTGAACATTGTATCTTAAGAATTTGTCAGGCGCCTAAAACAGCTCTCTGGTGTTTGGTGATTGGGTGGTTGGGTGGTTGGGTGGTTGTTGTTGATTCCCTGTCAACGCACCGGGTAACAATTGAGAGTACTTCAACATGGCAATTACTTATTGCCTGCTTGTTGCTGTCGCCTTGAGGCGTCTCTTTAAAGTCAGATCATGGGGTTTTGTGATTAACTTGTTTCAAGAGGCCAGTAGTGTTGTTGTTGCTCGATTTTGTTGTCTCTCCATAATATATGATACGTTCAAATTGTTTGCTTTGCTGTTGTTTTTGTTGTTCCATTCAGTGGGGCAGTGGAAAATTTTTACAAAAACAAATTGAAATGCAATTTTCACGTGCTGTGCATTTTGAAATTGTCGCCTAATGCATGGATAGTTGTCTGTCATTGATTTATGGCATTTTTTCCCCCTAATTACGTTAATTTATAAATTTAAATTTGCTCTCTGTTGTAACTAGTTGAAGGTTTTGTAAACTAACTTACGATATTATTAGGAGCATTAAAAGTAATTAAAGTGCGACAGTTCCAATATCTAAAATTGACGTAGTCGTCGAAACTGATTGCTTGTTAATTTATTAGCACTTGTATCTTTAATTTGTACTTATAAGATACAAGCACCTAAGTACAATAAATATACGTAACACCTGACGTATACGTAATGTGCAGCCTTGTCTGCCAACAGAAGGTTGGCTTATGATTGAGATTATGTGTAGTTATATAAAGATAAATAATATTAAAACATATGTCTCATATAAAGTTCAAGATATTCGTGTAATGATTGGAATATTGTACTTATAACAATAAAGTCTTAATTTGTATTTAAGCGAAAATTCTAAAGGTTTTAAGGGACACAAAAGACCTGTCCTTACGTTAATATTTTACGGGGCATATATAAGTAAAATAATATATTCAAAAGCCCCAACTTAAGCCAATATTCGTATTTGCTGTTTTTTGCGTGATTTCGATCTCATTAATTTTTACACACTCGACATGTCTCGTTTTTAAGTACAAATACCTGGAAAATGTTATTTCAATTGTTTTGTGTACAACTTGGCATACAGGGTGTTCCCCTTGCTCCTTCATTGCAATGCAAGTCGCGACCATACATACAACATACATATTTTGCACAACAACTGAACAAAAGATTATTTAAAATGCATGAAACTCGTTTGTTGTTTAACGTGAATTCCGCGACGCGTAATATTCCTTTGCTTTATTGCTTATAACATATATGCTTATAATAATAAATAATAATATACACAAATCGATATACTTCCGCAATTGGTTGCGGAACTGCCTTCGATCTGGTTATGGCTGCGCAATGATGTTTTGGGATCGGATTTCGGTCATGTTTAAGTTCGAGTTCATCATCCGTGTGTCTAGTAATTAATTAATTGATTAGTATGCAAAGTGCGCATGGCATTAGCAGTCTCTTAGATTGTCGCATCCGATTCGCACATGCCCGATACTGAGTCAGCAGTGCTAAGTCTGAAATATGTACTTAAAACACACTCCAATCCAGTCAAGACCCGACTCGGCTACTGACCTTGGCTGATGTCAAACATGATGTCGCATGTTAATTGAATGGGCGTTTGATGTTTCGCAATGAAACTTGGGCGGGGTGCGGGCGCGGGCGCGGAAGCGGGCGTGGCAGCAACATATTGCAAGTGGGTCATCAGATGTAGGAGACAAGTGCTTTGCTAGTCGATGACGGCTGCCTCCTTGAGATATTGCTGAAAAGTAGCACCCCGGCTTTTGTTTTAGCTACCATTTAACGCCTTTCATTGAACACATTTTATAAAAATATGTTTTTTATCCAGCACCCACCTCAAACAAAAGCTCATTGTTCAAACGGACACCCGAAATAACTGAATACACAATGAAAGCCACTAAAATGCTTATTGGATGATGTTTACGAGCATGCGAATCTACTACTATATGTGCATTATGATTTTACAGTACAAGTCCGTAGTTACGGAATACTTTCTCTAAGTAACGGGTGCAGTCGCAATATTGTAGCACAGTTCTATAGAATTTTCAATTTCCGCATAGGTGAAGGTGGATTTTGCATGCAATTTGATTTGCTTTGTGAGAACAGAAATTACGTATACAGGTAAGTTGAGATTTAATTGCAGCAATTAGCATTTGGCATGACTAAGTACGCCAACAATTCGGAGCTGCGTCAGCATACATATATTTATATACACATATGCATACATATGTATCTATATGTGTAATAAAAACAACAACAATCACTGTTAAAAAGTTCTCAGACAATATGATAGAGCTGCGATTGTGTACTACAACTAATTTATTGTACAATGCTACACAGTTCAATCAGTCATTTAAAAATCGACCCAACTTGGCTGACCTAAGTACATTTAATTAGAAAATTATGTATTTGCTGCGAATACTTCCCAAAAAAGATATGTATGTACATCATCTATGTAAAACTATGTAAAATATCTACAAAGATCAAAGACCTGTACAAAATAAAATAATGTAATGTAATGTTCATTGTTAATAACTAATTAGAGAAGGTGAATATGATTTTTGGCACAAATCGCTGTGGCACAATGTTGTTGCATGTATGAAAAAGTAAGAAATACACAAAACAAACCTTGCTACAACTTTGATTTTTTGTATTGGGTATCAAGAACGTGGAAACCGATCTAACAAAAACCCTCTCTCGCACATTTGACCTTAAGCTCATTTCCGTTCGTGGTAACAGGTGGGAGTAGATTTTCCAAGTTTCATACAACAGTTTTCCGCCCGTGAGGATAGATTTCACATAGTCCAGGGCCCAGGCCCCAGGCCCGTTGGTCACAAATTAGTCAGTTAGTCATGTTAAGGAGTTTTTGTACAAATATGTATATATTATTGTACAAAAAGTTTTGTCAGGAAAAGCCTAATTTGATCAGTGCGTACTGAATGTTTTACATCAGCCGTCTTTGTTCTCATCTTTCACAGCTGATCGTAAAAGCTGTTTTCTCGCAGTCGCCGGAATGTTATTGTCGAGAAAAATAGATGAAAACAATCCTTGAAACGATCTGTATTATTGTGTCAAAATTGAAGCTCAATTGGTGCAGAACTTTTCCAGTTATTGAGACCTACACATACAATATATATATATATACATTAATTTTTAATTAATTTGTATTAAGAACATATATTAATCCAAAAATATATATTTAAGAACACAAATTAAGAAAAACTGTTATGGGCTTACAATTGTTTTAAATTAAAAGCATCCTTCATGGCTAAAAAGCAAAAGTTCGCGAATAAGCGTGCCTTTTTTAATCAACAGTAAATATTCTATTATATTCCTAACTTCTTAAATGTCTGTTTAAAGTGTATGAGTCTTTCTGTTATTTTTATTGTTATTTTGTAATCTTATTAATTTCAAAAGGTAACAAAAAATCAACAACATATAAATGCACTTCCGTAGCTTAAGCTCTAACATGGCTTCCGACGTTTATTCTCCATTGTAGACTGGCTTGCGTTTCTCAGCAAAAGCTGCAAGTCCTTCCAACCGATCCTTGGTGGGTATGACCTGAGCATAGCAGACCTCCTCAATGGAGTAGCCGGTGGCCAAATCCACTTGCAAGCCCTTGTCAATGGCCAGCTTGGCCATGCGCACGCCCACCGGTCCATTGGGCAGTATCTCCTCCGCCACTTTGAGAGCCTGCTGATAGGCTGCATCTTTCGATTCGTTCTGTTGCACCGCATGATTGACCAAGCCCAGTTCTTTGGCTTCTGTGCCATTCAGCACGCGTGAGGTATAGATCAGCTCCTTGGCCAGTGCAGGGGAGACTAAGCGGGCTAATCGCTGGGTGCCGCCCGCACCTGGTATGATGGCCAGTCGCGTCTCTACCAGACCGATTTTTGCATTGGAGGCGGCTGTCCGTATGTCACATGCGAGTGCCATTTCAAGGCCGCCGCCCAAGGCAGCGCCATCGAGCGCCGCAATCACTGGCATGGGAAGCTGCTCAATGCTGATGAGCAGGCCACGCAGCTGGGTCACAAATTCGCTTGTCTCCTCTGTGGTCATGCCTAGCAGAAGAAAATAAAAAAATTATTAGCAAAAAATTAATAAATAAATGTAACAAAAAACGATGCTGCTGGAGATGCCGGGGATTGAACCCGGGGCCTTTCACATGCAAAGCGAACGCTCTACCACTGAGCTACATCCCCTACCTCTGCGCTCTTTCAAATCGGCGCCAGCACAAAAAATGCCTGGTGTGAGACTGCGCAGCACAACGACACGCGAGCCATTGTCCCGCTTGATGTCCTCGAGGATATCGCTAAACGTGTTCACCAGGGCCCGACTGAAGGCGTTCTTTGCTGCCGGCCTGTTAAGTCCCAGCACAGTTATGCCTTTCTGTTTGCCCTCCAGCCGCTCCACAAGCACTTCAGTGCCATCCCCCAGTATCGCGTCAACGGAATAACAACATCTACTAAGTGATGTCAGTGGAGCGGGATTACGCGTTATGAGTTTTGCAGCGTGTTGCAGTAGCAGTGACATTTTTACCGTTCAACAACAAAAACAAACAACTATTCAAAAGAACGAAAAAATTGGTTACAAAACCGGCAGCGACAGCCAAGAGCAATGACGTAGAACAAGAAGTAATTTCTTTGTGTTGAAGATTAGATACCCTACCAGACCTATTAAATAAGTAAAGAAAGTTTTTGTTTTATATTTTTAGCTTTGCAATACTTTTTTGAGGGTTTAAACTTATATTGTCTGCTTGCCCCCTGAACTAATTAACAACTGCAAATACATATTTTAAAAATAGGTTTTTTTCTACAAATATCTTTTGCATAGATAGTTGGTCGTCCGATATTGGAATCATCCAAGAAGTAAAACTTATCAATATAAACATAAAATAAGTCCTTTTCAATGCGTTACATATCTTTTGACAACATCTAAATATCTTTACCAAGGGTATACGAACAGCTGTTATTACAGTGTTGTTAAACACTTGCTGTACTACATTTGATTGTTATCGATAAGTGATATGTTGTTATTTGCAGAAATGCTCGAGGTACATTTCTAACTGCAGCCGGGCACTCTTAAATTACTTTTATTGCTACTAAAATACGTAAATAAAAAGCTACAGCAAAATTAAAAGTGTACTTTTTCGAATAAACAGCCACTGTGGGCATTCTGGCACGCAATTCATTAAGATTGAGCGCCAGCGACGATATCCAAAGGCTAAAAACAGCAGTTCACAATTTGTCCATTAGTATGACGTAGTCCGTTTAAAAAAAGTGAAACCGCAACAATACGAAACGACGTCCACTGATAGATATCTCTGAGCTACGCGGTGAGTAAGTGGCATAGCCATGAACAATTCCCAATTGTATCTCCGTTGTTCTTCCATTTATTTACGTTGTTTGATTTTTAGGGCACTTCGCCTGCTATTGCCGACGGTGTCTTGAAAATGTTAATGCGGAGTGTGTACTTTCTGCACCGCAGACCACAACAGTTCACGCGTGCGGCTTTCCATTGGAGGCACCATCATGTTTTCGATGGTGGTCTGCAGTGCAACAAGTGTGCACCGCTTCGGCTGCAGGCACGCAGTCGCCTGGGCGGAGGCGGAGTCGGTTGCATCAGCAATGGGTGGTTTATGCAGCTGCGCAGCAACGCCAGTGACGGCAAGGGAATCAATAATCAAGCGCCTGAGGTTTCAACCGAATCCGCTGCCCAAACAAAGAAGGAGGAGACAGCACAGCTACCGGGCGTTGTACAGACAAAGAATTTTGAAGTAAAAACGTCTAAGGGCATACTATCGATCACCACCACCATCGAGGACTCAAAGATCAATGAAATTGTATTTGAGAAGACCGAACATTCGCCGGTAGCTAAGATGAACGAACCAGCGTTAAATATTATGTCCATGCCAAACGCGACAAGCACAGAAAGCATACCGTCGACGTCCAATGCGTCCTCTGCTCAATCGGTGCCGCGAACTGAAGCTACTGAAACCCCAGCCACAGCGTCGCCTCCGGTAGCACCATCGCCAAAGCGACCGCGCTTCGATTATCGCATGTCCCTGGAGCGCAACTTTGTAACGCCTGCACGGGCCATATCCGATTTTATGCTAACAATCGCTGATCTAGAGAAGCTGCCCAAGATCAAACGACGTTCGCCTTACGAACAGGAGCCGCCCATGACTGTGTACTGGCGACGTGATGTCGAGGCCAAGGCGCTGGATGTTTGGGGTTCGCGTGAAGGCCTAGTGCGAGAGCGGCTCAAGCGTGAGGTGGAGCGCAAACAGTATCAACAAAGTAAGTTGGTCATTTCAGCGAAATATATAATATGCTAACGTATACGATTCCACAGATGTATTTACGGTGAAGCGTCGCCTGCGCGACTATCGGCGGGAGATGGGCTCGCGCACTAAAGTGCAGCTAGAGGAAAACAAGGACGAAGAGAAATCCGGTCAAGTGGTGGCTACCGCTATCGCCATGTAAGTGCATTTTACATCGATAGTGATAGTTGAAAAACTCGATACTATCGAACTATAGATAGATTTGATAATTTGCCTTTTCAAAATTGGTTTTTTATAAAGTCGCTATCAGAAATAAAATAGTTTGAATAATTCAAGATTTATTACAACAAATTCGTCTAGTCACAATTGTTTATACAAAATAATAATTAAAAGTAAATAAACTTAAGATGTTTGTATCGCATCACGTTTAAAATAGTGATATAAAATCGTTAAATTGAAGACTTCAGTTTTGAAACAACATGTTTCCGCATAAGGTGATGCAAATGACGCTATCAATAGGGAAGAGAATTTTAAACTATTGATCGACATTTTTGTTACGTACACTAAATTTTACTGTTAATAAAACTCAAATGTTGTCTAACCTTTGAAAGAAACCTATTTCATTCGCAGCAATGCTGCCAATCTGCTCTTCAAGGCGGGTGGCTGGCTCTACAGCGGCTCTCACAGCATGTTCGCGGAGGTCATACACTCGCTGGCGGATCTGATTAATCAACTGATTTTGGCCTTCGGTATCTACAAGTCATCCCAGGTTCCGGACACGGATCATCCGTATGGCTACATGAACATGCGCTACGTCTCCTCACTTATTTCGGGCGTTGGCATCTTCTGCGTGGGCAGCGGTCTATCCATTTACCATGGCATCGAAGGCATCCTGCATCCACAACCTATTGCCGATCTCTTCTGGGTCTATTGTATACTGGCAGGTTCACTAGTTTCCGAGGGTGCTACACTTATGGTTGCCATCAATGAATTAAAACGTTCAGCGCGCGTTAATCATATGAGCTTTAAGAATTATGGTAAGTTATGCGTTCGAAAAGATAGTTGAATTAAACGTGCTCAAATTTATCTTCATTTTACAGTACTTAGTGGCAAAGATCCTTGTGTAAATGTGGTGCTCTGCGAGGATGCTGCAGCCGTGGCTGGCGTTATGATCGCCGCCGCCTGTATGGGTCTGAGCAGCTACACAGGATCGCCGCTGTTCGATGCGGCAGGTTCGTTGGTCATTGGTGCGCTGTTAGGAGGCGTGGCTTCTTTCATCATATACACAAATGCCAATGCACTAGTGGGCGTTTCCATACCTATGGAGCGTTTGGAGAAGATCAACGCAGCACTGGAGGCGGATGTGATGATTCGCGCTATTTACGATGTCAAGGGCATTGACATTGGAAATGGCCGAGTACGGTATAAGGTTTGTTTAAGTTACTATGCACTCCTTTATACACCTATCTAACGACTACTTCTTATTTGATTTGCAGGCTGAACTGGACTTTGATGGACGCGAACTAACGCGATCGTATTTGGACAAACAGGATCTGAACAAACTGTTGGCGGTGGGTTTAACAATGTCTATGACAAATGATGCTATACTGTTGCCATTTCCGAGTATTTAATTCGTATTCGAATTTTTCCTATTTTCCAATGAAATATGAATCCTTTTTGTTGTTTAAAAAACTTATCGTTCGATCGTTTTTGAAGTGCAGAAGAACTAGCATTGTTGGTTCCGAATGAACTTTGCGAATCGGAAATGGGAACAGCTCTGATGGATCTTTTTTTTTACAGACTGTGCGAGGCTTTCGAAATGTGGATGATCTGGAGAGCTTTTGTTGGTCCAGGGCGAAAGCATTGTGGACCTCATGGGTGGTGAAATTGATCGGATTGAAATGAATCTGCGCGTGAGTTTAAATGAATTTAATTGTCAGTTGTGAAACCAACAATCGTTTTCTGTTTATTTTATTATAGACGCAATTTCCGGAAATACGACATGTCGATCTGGAAATACTCTGAAGCCTTCGTTGCAGCATGGAAAAACTTTTCAAAGCTCACAATCTAAATTTATATTATTTATATTTATTTCGGTTGTGTACGAAAATGTAGGGCAGATAGTCTCTTCTCTTTGTTGGAAAATAATATTTTTGGTTGGTAGATACTAAAAAGTATAAGAAGAAATACTTAACGTAAGCTAAACTTACTGTAGTTAAATGTTACAGCCTTAGGCCTATTTTCTGCTTCCGTCACCTTTCGTGAGTATAAAACTTTTCAAAATTTTTGTTTTAAGATTTGACTCAAAAATACAAGTGTAAAATTTGTTTGTTAATCAGATAAAGTAAATTCTAACAAGTAGTCAGAAAATAGCCTCTAACTTTAAAGCTTTGCTATGTATTGTATTCAATAAAGCTTAATGCGATTCATTTCAATTTGTTATCGTTCAACGGCACAAAACAATTGACAGTTTCACTCAAATTTGCATATCCAAAATATATGGGATTGTTATTGTTATGACATCAACGAGTTGTGTGTGTGTGTGTGTGTGTGTGTTAGTCGGCTCTCTGTTTACATATCGAACTTGACGCTGGAGCGCAACCTCGCTGTTGACTGCGCATAATCGTTCCCAACATCGTTGTTTAACAGCGCATGCGGCTTTCACTGTTGTCGCTTGGAGGCAGCGCTGAGAGGCAGCGACGCCGGCGCGACGGCACAGCCTTAAATCATGTTAAAGAGAGGCAGGCCGAAGCTTTGGACTTGCCTGTTGGTCACTCGCAGTCTCATTTGGCGTGTGTATAAAGACGGTATGCGAACTGCATGTTTGTTTATAAGTATTATTTACATAAATATTAAATATTTATAAAAGGAGAGAGAAGACATTAAAAACTTGTTAAGTGCGTGCAGTGCTCAAGCATTAAATCAGTTGCTTGCACACGTAATTGTTAAGTCTTTATTATACTTCAATAAAAACATTCAAAATCTTAAAAAATTATATTTGTGATTGCTTCAAAACAAAGACCATCAATTGTTTGCCATAAGTGATAAGCAAAGCGATATTAATGCTAAAAGTATAGGGGTGAGTGAATCATTGAAGTTTTGAAGCTTGGAATTTTTAAGAAAATACATAGTATATTCGAAAATATATATTAAAAAAGAGTATATTGAGTTTGTGCAGTGTCCGTCTGTCTGTATAAACGTAATTTTTTCCCACACCCTTAAAGATAGAGCAACTAAGCCTGGTAAACATGTTGGTACTATATACCCTTAGTTTATGAAGTGTCGAGATTGCAATAGTATGATCAATTATTTTGTTGTCTTTTTTATGAATACATTTCATTATACTACATTTATTATATTTTAATCAAATTTGATTAAAATTGGATTCCTATATCATCCAGCCACCATTGAAAAATTGAGTTTTTGTATGAAAAACTTTTATATTTTGTCTGAGATAAATATTTTTTGATTCTCCGCAAGGGTATTAAATCTTCGGCAGCCCAAAGCAAGCTCTTCATTCTTGTTTATAATTCTCTACAACTCAGAGCAGTCAATTGTACCGGCTACGGATGGACTGTAGCTTGACCTATTACTGGGGAGGGTTCGACAAACTGGACGTTCAGTTCGCATGTTAATTAGTTGTCTGCCGCATAGCGAGCCATGCGTCGCATAATTAATGCCATTTGGTCTTTGTTGACATTTCGAATACCGGCTAAAATCCATACAAATCCATGAAATTAACCATACAATTTTGTTGCGCAATGAGCGAAGTGGATTGGACGAAAGTGGTGCTGCAGTCGAATCGTTTACGAATTGAGATATCACAACAAACTTGACATCGAATGGCAATTCAGACACGATTCACATTCTGCTGATTCAGTTCCAGTTTGGGGCCAAATACCACAACCAATGTGAGTCGGCACTTTTGTGAATTTTCTGTAATGGAAATCAATGTCACCTGAATTGACAAAAGCCAATGGGCAATCAATTGGCAACGACTGCAATTGCTCGACTCCGACACAGACCTGAATTCATACTCTGTGTGTGTAATAGCAGGTAATTACCCGGTTTGCCCGGGCCAAGTCCGTTTAATTCCGATTGATGTCAAATTCTCTTAAATCTTAAATAATTTTTAAATTGAACTTTGAAAACGAAATTGAAAAACTAAATCCAAAAAAAGTACATGCCACAGTTCTTAACCGTATATTTTCCAAAATCGATGATATACGTTACAAAATATCTTATGTAAAAAGCGTAGACGATGAGCTTGAAGTTAGTCTGGCGAAAGTAGACTTTCGCCATACAAGCTTAGCCCACTAAGAGAGTTGGATTCCCCGAAAGAAAATGAGATCAATCCAAAACATTTTTTCACTAATCTTTTTACCCTTCTGTCAATATAATGGAAACTGCTGTGGAAAATTCACCATGCTAGCTTTTAATGTTGCAGCTATGCAATCAGTCAGTCAGTCAGCCAGGACAAGCTCTTGTATAATTATGTAGAGGGAATTCGCGAATTGCGACATTGTGCAGCAATTAGGCAGTATAATAAGCTCTAATCGTAGCATCCCATAACCCGTCATTCAAAGTTCACAGCTTAAACCAAAACAATGCAAATGAGGCTCTTGCATCCATCCACTCCGAGGCGACGGCGACTACATCTATTGCCGCTGCTCTTCGTCCACCTGTTTGGCTTAGGCCTATCAGAGAATTCAGAAAGGCCGCACATCATCTTCATTCTGGCGGATGATCTGGTAAGTAAGTTCAACAAGACATTAAGTGGCTTTTTGATAGTTGACTCTCGTTGTAGGGCTTTAATGATGTGGGTTTCCGTGGATCGGCGCAGATTCCCACGCCTAACATTGATGCCCTGGCATATTCGGGTCTCATACTGAATCGGTACTATGTGAATCCAATTTGTTCGCCCTCACGCTCTGCGCTCATGACGGGCAAATATCCCATACACACAGGTGATTTCGAAAAAAACAAAATAATACTCAGTCTTTCTGCAGCTCATATCCTTAGCGTAATCCTTGTTTAGGCATGCAGCATACGGTGCTCTATGCTGCTGAGCCGCGTGGCTTGCCCTTGGATCTGAAAATCCTGCCGCAGTATCTCAACGATTTGGGGTAAGTCTTAACCAACTTGGTCTTACCATTAGCTGCTGCTCAAATGTCAGTCTTCACTTGCAGCTACACCTCCCACATAGCCGGCAAGTGGCATTTGGGCCATTGGAAGAAGGTCTACACGCCTCTCTATCGCGGTTTTAGCAGTCACGTGGGTTGCTGGTCGGGACACCACGATTACAATGATCACACAGCAGAGGAGCACGGCCGCTGGGGACTAGACATGCGCAATGGAACTGAGGTTGCGTACGATCTACACGGTCATTACTCAACGGACGTAATAACGTCGCACTCCCTCAAAGTCATTGAACACCACGATGTCACAAAGGGTCCGCTCTTCCTCTACGTGTCGCATGTGGCAGTCCATTCGGGCAATAATTATAATCCGCTTCCTGCCAAAGACGATGTCGTGCTCAAGCTAAATAACATTCCGAAGTACAAACGGCGGAGATATGCGGGTGAGTTCACATTTGCAGCTACTAGGCTCGGGACTTCATCTTTAATTGTCGTTGCTAGCCTTGGTGTCCGACATGGACACCTCTGTGGGTACGATTATTGAACAACTGCGGAAATACCGCATGTTGGACAATTCCATTGTCATCTTCTCCACGGATAACGGCGGTCCAGCCGAGGGTTTCAACACAAACTTTGCATCCAACTATCCATTACGAGGTGTTAAAAACACTCTGTGGGAGGGTGGAGTACGAGGCGCAGCTCTTCTATGGTCACCCCGGCTAATGAAGCGTCCGCGTGTATCCGAGCAAACTATGCATATTGTGGACTGGCTGCCAACGTTGCTAGAAGCTGCTGGCGGTAAGGCGGCACTGGCTAATCTCACAGTGGCAAAACTGGACGGTCTCAGCCTCTGGCAAGCCCTGGTCAACAATGAGACTTCACCACGTAAAAGCATACTGCATAATATCGATGACATCTGGGGCAGCTCGGCACTCACCGTGGGCGACTGGAAGCTAGTCAAAGGCACCAACTACAATGGATCGTGGGATGGCTGGTATGGGCCGGAGGGCTTGCGTAACCCGCACGACTACAATTGGCAGCAGGTGGAAGAAAGCGTGACGGGTAGGGCCATGAAAAAACTTAAAATGTTTCCTAAGCGTGCCGATCAGATACGCCTGCGTGAAGCATCCACCGTGCATTGCCAGGAGTCAAAAGAAAACACTACACAGGATAGTGCCTGCAAACCATTAAAGGCGCCCTGCCTCTTTAATGTGCGTGAAGATCCCTGCGAGAAACACAATCTGGCCAATCAGTAAGTGATTGAAGTACTCTTTATCAGTCTGAATCTCATTAGACCATATTTTCAGATATCCTAAGGTGCTGGAGTTAATGTTGAAGGAGCTGCAGCAAGTCAATGACACAGCTGTACCACCGTCTAACAAACCGGACGATCCTCGTGGTGCTCCCTGCTTTTGGAACTATACGTGGACTAATTTTGGGGACTTCCCCGAGACAAAGAAGAGCATGGTACACAATATTCTTAGCTCGTTCATGAATTGTGTCCTGAAGCCTTATTAAAAACGATATTGTGGTATTAAAAAAGTCTGAAACCTTTTAATATGATTGCTCGTCCAGATATCATAAGGCTTTAATTTGTTTTAGTACATCAACGTCCATGAAATACAAAAAATTACTTTTTAATCCCTGATTACTGATCAAAAGGAAATTCGATTTGACCATGTCCGTCTGTCTGTCCGTCCGGATGAACGCGCCGATCTCAGCAAATATAAGAGCTAGAGACACCAAATTTGAACTGTAGTTTCCTATATACCATACGCAGATCAAGTCGACCGGACCCTAAACACGGAAGTTATTTACGAAAGAAAATTCAGTACTGCAGACCGGGGAAGAAGCAGCACAGCAGCCACTTCGTTTACGCTGTTGCTTGTGTGAGTGCGTCTGTATGTGTGTGTGTAAGTGGACGAAGATGTGTTTGAGAGTTTTAGACCTAGGTACAGCGAGTTTTGCAGTCGGGTATACTCGACTATAGCATTCTTACTTGTTTTTAAGGAGAGTATTAAAATATGCCGCGGACAATCCATCAGATAATTCAAGTTAGAACATTGTAGTCGGAAACTAAATACGCTTTTATTTTCACGCATAGAAATATATTAAGAAATTATAATCAAATATGGCCATAAGAAAGAATAAAAATATACCAATAGATCCAGCAGAAGGGATTTAATCTACATCCCTCCGTAAAATTCATGGTCTAGCTATATATAAATATTATTCATCGGTATTGAGCATTATTCATCATATTCCCAAGGCCAAGATGTTAATTCCAGCGATGCATTGATTATGTCCTTGGCAGCCACATTCGAATCCTGCAGACAAAGCTCGCTAATTTTGGTGTCGTACACAAATAGATTTATAGGAAGCGGTCGTTTGGTTTCCTTTTGGCGAATACGAAGTTTTAAAATAATGTCAAATAGTAGCTTGTCCGAAAGCTGCGAACACCCCTCTAGATGCAATACATGCAGTTTGGGACAAGCAAGTATCAATCCAAGCACAGCATTATCGCTAAGATTGGGACATTGTTTCAGTTCGATCTCTTCCAGCTCTTGCAACGTGCTCAACGCTTCCAACTGACTAGTCTCGATTTCAGTGTTCTTTGGCAAAATCAGCGTTCGCAATGCGGTCAGCTTGCTAATCTCCAATAGCATATTAGCACATAAGTATACTGGGCCGTGTAGCTCAAAATGTTGCAATTGATTAGCCTTGTGCTTTGCTAGACACCCTAGCAGTTCTATGTCGCCTTCAGAGCTGTACACAATTAGTTTCTTAAGGCTTGGCAACATAGCAATTCCATAGGACTCATACACGTAGGGATCGCTGATGGTGAGAGCCTGTAATGAGTCGCAGTACTCTTCCCTGACCAACTCCTCAATATCCAGATAAATCGCATATATGTGCAGCTCCTTAAGCTGGGACAAGGCTTGGCAGCAAGAGACCAAAAATCTGACTCGATAGAATAGCAGTTCGTAAGCGTCAGCGACTCGATTGATGCTGGCAAGGTATTCATATTCAAGCCAGTCAGCTCTGTATTGTTTGAAAGATCGAGTTTCTTAAGTCGCGACAAATGCATTAGCGACATCAGACTTTCATCTTCGAGACTGCACCCGCTCAACTCTAGGTTCTGTAGCTGATTCATATTTGCAAAGATAGTAGCCATAGTGCCTTTTTTTAATATTGTGCGTCTGACGTTCAATGTCGTCAAATTGACACAATTAGCGCCTAGGAAATTGTACAGACGTGGACAGTTGCACTGTGGAATAACGCCATCGATTTCCCTTACGTGAGGGCCAGACAGCTTAAAAAAATCACGTAAGTCCCACAGTGTCATTCCATCGAAGTCTTCAAATTTCACAGATTTGTCCAGTACGGGTGACAGTTCCTGATAAACGCTGCGAAAACGCTTGCAAGTACGTGCGAAATGAATGCGGTCGAGCAGAAGAAGTAGGCGCAGTATGCGCTGCAGGGAATACTCGTCCAGAATCATGATGGCTGCCAGCGGCGCATCAGGAGAGTCATCAAATATGCCGTAGGCGTCTGGCTGATGCCAGCTGTCGCACGGAGTTACGCTTAAATGGCGACCATTAAGTTGATGTTTGTGGCGCAATGCCCTAAAAGACATATGTACGTTTGAGTATTACGTTAATCTCAAGATGTATCAACGCAATTCTTGACACTTACGTCGCAGCGCTGCGCGGATCGGCAAAAGTGACGTGGCCAGTTTTTGATTTATTTCTTCGATTTCGGTGATGGTGCAGTTGCATGTCGACCATAGAGCCATACATCCCGAAATACATTTCCAAAACATTCTGATCCAGCTAAATAAAGTACATGTACATATGTACAATTTTAATGTGATTAGCTTGAATTACAATAACCGAGAGGTCGATTAGATTCTTACGTCACGTGCAATATTATACACATAGAGTTTCTTCACTAATATGTGGTCCTCCGTGTAGACTACATCCGGAAACTTTCCTAATACACTTTTAAACATGGCTATTGGAATTATAGTAAATAACTGCAAAAAATGTGCAATTATGTGAAACAATGCTGGTCAAAAATTCCTATTAAAACCTTACTTTACTTGGATCACACAAATCTTAAAGTACATTGATTAATTTACATTTGTGTACTGCACTTGCTAGAGCTGGAAGACTTTGTATTTATACCACTATCGATGTTTTTGCATAATATCGATTGATTTCCAGCCAATGGCGCTATCGGATGATTTGTCACGGATATTTTTGCAGCTTTGAAATATCCGTGACACGATATATCGCCCATCACTAATTGAAACTTTCAACTATAAAGTCTTCGAGGCTGGAAGTTCCAGCTCAAGCAAGTGGGATCTACTCAATGAACGTGGACCTGTTTAGGGAACAATGCTGAAGTCCCTGAAGTCTGTCACCATTATCAGCGACAGCCTGAATGAGCACATTGCTAGGTTGCCAAGCCTTTAAGAAACTAATTGTGCACGGGTTCCCGAGTTTCTAGTGAAGCACAAGTCTTATTAATTACAACATTTTGAGATACACAAAAAGCATAGCTTAAATAATAATATGATATGGCAGATCGGAGATCGTCAGTTGGAGGCTCTGACCACGTTGTAAGAGCTGAAAGAAATAATCTCATGAATTGTCCCAATCTTAGCGACGTCCGCTGATGATGAATTTTATTGATATGTACAGACTTTTTGGGGCTCCTTTAATGAGTTACACATTTCGTGATAATACTATAATACCATCTGCAAGGGAATAAAAAGAAGACAATTTTATAATGCCATTATTTTTTACCGCGTTGCCCATCTTGAAGTATTGTGGTCTTTGGTTTATCTAATGTAAAACTACACTATTTAAACATTTGTATCCCATTTTTATACGAACCACACTTTGGGAAACGCAGAGATATGGGAACATTTAAGGGAAATTCACAGATTCTGCGAATGCCTCCGTAACTATCCGACGTGCGATCTCAATATATCGTATCTGAACCCCACTTTTTACGGACAGTAGACTACAATACAATATTTTCGCGAAAGTTAGCCTATATGCTCTGTTCAGTTATCGTCACCATGTTAACCTCACATTAACATTTGCGGCCCATTGCCTGCGCTTTTTTAAAGCATACAACAACAAAAATAAGCTGGAAACAATTCTCTACCAAATAGCATAAGTCATTTTATCCTTTCATGGCCTGTTTGATTTTGCCACGTGGTTCGGGCATGTGTGCCACTGTGCGTCGGTTGAGTATATAAAAGTAATTACCTCAATGTATTACATATTTTTCAGTCTCAGCAGCATTTTTCTACAACTTCGGCAAGCGTTCGGCTCGTGTTTGTGTGAGGAGCCGATTGTATTCGGCCCCTGCGTGCTATGCTTGCCGAACTCTGAACTAAAGTTACAAAACTTGATAGATTTGATATGAGGGCTACTGATATTCTTTACAAAATTCTTACTTGTTTGTTCTCTATGATTGAATACTGGAAGAGTATAACATCTCCGGCAACCGAAGATTTTTCTTGTTTTGGCTAAAGTTTTAGTTTAGTTTTTAGAGTTTCTGATCAAAGTCAAAAGCGTTGTTTATAAAAATATGTGTTTATTACTTCACATTCTTATTGGCAAGCAATTCTTACACTTAACAAATCTTGATTTGTATATGTTTTTCTTTTTTTGGGTTCTTTGCCGTTGGGAGCAGAATATTTTTTTCTCATTTGCATCTACAAGTTGAACTTATGCTAAGTGGAGTTATGAAATATTGTGGACGGAAAAGAGTATGAGATAGCGTGAGATGTGTATAGAGTACAGTGTGGGGATAGATCAAGTGGATCTATTTCATAACAGGACGTGCGTGTGTCTGGCCGCGATGCAGCTTACTTAAAAGGGTTAACGGTAACTAGTTCATAGTTCTAAGGAGTCTTAAGGTCTAGGTATTGATCTACATCTTTCAAAATCTCGCCTGAAATGCTAGCTAGTGTGTCTGGGAGTCTGTTTGCCGTTTTAGTATCTGTAGCCACTGCCATCGTTGTCGCCGTTTTGGCCGCCGGGTCCGAAACCGTTGCGTCCCTGACCGGGCTTGCCGCTGGAGTAGCCCCGGCCGTCAGTGTTGTCTTGCCCAATGCCGGAATCTTGACCATCGGGACGGCCATTTGAGTAACCCTGACCATTGCTACCGTCCTGGCCAGTGACGCGCCCTGCAATGATCACACGACCTCCATCGGAGCCACCATTGCTGCCTGGACGTCCGCTGGAGTAACCATTCTGACCCGCATCTTGTCCATTGGGACGACCATTCTGGCCTGAGTTCTGACCACCAGGACGACCATTAGAGTAACCGTTCTGGCCCAAGTCCTGACCACCGGGACGACCATTAGAATAACCGTTCTGGCCCAAGTCCTGACCACCGGGGCGACCATTAGAATAACCACCTTGGCCTAAGTCCTGACCACCGGGGCGACCGTTAGAATAACCGCCTTGGCCCAAGTCCTGACCACCGGGACGACCATTAGAATAACCGCCTTGGCCTAAATCCTGACCACCGGGACGACCATTGGAGTAACCACTCTGGCCCAAATCCTGACCACCTGGGCGTCCGCTTGAGTAACCACTTTGGCCCAAATTCTGGCCGCCGGGACCACCAGCTCCATTGTTGCCGTTGGCATCGCCTTCGTAACGAATCTGTGGACGGTAGCCCTGCTGATCTGCCTCGTATTCGACGATCTGTAAAGCAATTGGAAAGGATCAGAAATTAGCTACGTTCGCACTGACAAATGAAATCTCCTGTTTCCCCAGTGTCCTCTTAGCTCGCTTACTTGCTTCCTTCCATCGGGCAACAGAACATTGTACTGGCCGGTGGTGAAGTCACCGTCGCGCATCTCTGAATGCCCGAATGAGAGCCCACTTGGAGCGTCCTCAACTTGGTAATTAAATTCGTACTTAGCGGGTTCCTACAGGGTAGCGAGAGAGCGTGTGGAGAGAGAAAGAGAGAGAGAGACAGATAGAGACAGTTCAAGATAGAGTTTTGAGCGTTAATGACAGGATAGAGAAAGGCGCAAGCAAATCGGAGCGGTGCAAGAGATCTGAGCGTGCAGCATTGGCAAAGAAGCGTACAGCTCCAGACGAGCTAATCTTGTTCTTGTGTGGAAGGAGCCAAGTAAGAACCCAGATTCAACATTATGCTACTTACGTCGTTGTCATAGTCAGCACCACCACCGGCACCACCAGCACCGCCAGCGCCTGCACCCGATGCAGGAGGGCCATAAGAGTCCGAGGGTTTGCCACCAAATCCGCCCTGTCCTTGACCCTGACCGGGAGCACCGTAGCTACTTGAAGGACGACCACCTCCATTGCCATTACCAGGAGCGCCATAAGTATCTGAGGGTTTGCCACCACTTCCGCCTTGTCCCTGACCAGGAGCACCGTAGCTGCTCGAAGGACGACCGTTTCCATTGCCATTACCAGGAGCGCCATAAGTATCAGAGGGCTTGCCATCAAAGCTGCCCTGTCCGCCCTGACCAGGAGCGCCATAAGTATCTGAGGGCTTGCCACCAAATCCTCCTTGTCCCTGACCAGGAGCTCCGTAGCTACTAGAAGGACGACCGCCGCCGTTGCCATTACCAGGAGCACCATAAGTATCTGAGGGCTTGCCACCAAATCCGCCTTGTCCCTGACCAGGAGCTCCGTAGCTACTAGAAGGACGACCGCCGCCGTTGCCATTACCAGGAGCACCATAAGTATCTGAGGGTTTGCCACCAAATCCACCTTGTCCCTGACCAGGAGCTCCGTAGCTACTAGAAGGACGACCGCCGCCGTTGCCATTACCAGGAGCACCATAAGAATCCGATGGCTTGCCACCAAAACCGTTTTGTCCTTGTCCCTGACCGGGAGCACCATAACTGCCCGAGGGACGACCGCCTCCATTGCCATTACCGGGAGCGCCATAGGTATCCGATGGTTTACCGCCAAAGCCGCCTTGTCCTTGACCCTGACTAGGAGCACCGTAGCTGCTTGACGGACGTCCATTGCCATTACCAGGCGCACCATAAGTATCCGACGGCTTACCGCCCGAACCGCCCTGTCCTTGCCCCTGACCTGGTGCCCCGTAGCTATCAGAGGGCGATGGAGGTAGATAGGAGTTCACTGGAGGCTCTGGGCGTGCCAGCACCGCCGATGTCAACAACAGCGTTAGCCCGAGTAACTTGAACATATTCCACGTGAACTTTGAGCTGCTTTCCGGTATGCCTCAGCGGCTTTAATCTTCAAATTTGAGTTTAAGATCTTCACGTTTGCGCCACAGAGCAGCGCCAGATTCTGACTGATCTCGATGTGCAGCCGCTGCGCATATTTATATGAAATGCTCCAACTGCTGCTCTCCAATCGCAAACGAAACTGAAAGTCTAGGATGCACACTCACACATACATACACAGCGAGGCAGGGACAGAGGCACAGTCGTTTATGAGTTGATGTCGCTCAGTTCATCTGTGGTGCGGCGGCGGCGGCGGCTGCTGCTGCTTGGTGGCTACGTGTGGCAACCGCAGCAAGCAGCTGCCACATACGATCATCTTCAAAGCGCCAGCTCAGCTGCAGTTGCAGTTACATTTTGGAGTTGTATTGTTGTTGTTGTTGTTCTATCTCCGCCCGCCACAAAATCTCAATCTCAATCAACGCGCTCTGCTCTGGCTTGGCTTGTGATTGTTTGTCAAGTTTGAGCACGTGAAGCTCCGGCTCCGGCTCTAGTATCTGGCTCTAACTCTAGCTCTGGCTCGTCATTGCGTTGGTTGCCAGGCGGCTGATTCGTCTTCTTTTGGATGCACATCTTTTGGCGAGTGATTGTGTTTGTGCAGCTTTTGCAGTTGCCCCCTTTTTGACTGCCTCTGCAACTCAGCAGCATTGGGGCAAAGTAGTCTACTCGGTCGCTAGGTGAATGCTTCGCTGTTTGCCACACAGCCGCTGCTTGGATTTGACGTCTCTACAGTTTGCGTTTTGTTTGCCTTGTCAAAATTGAAGACGATCGTGCCAAAGGCGACCCCAATTGGGAATATGGGCTTTGAGTATGCTGCACACATGTGTGGATATGTGTACCGATCACAATCGTATCCATAGATAGACGGATAGATCGTTCATCAAGGCGCAATTTAAATGCGTTTCAGGGATTTTTCGCATAAGTCTAGACAACAATTTGTAATGCCTAACAATCGATTTACTGTGATGTTGAGAGATCCGATGATATTTGTAGATATAGATTCGGGAATACATATTCTTAAAGCTATTTACAGTTTAGGCTTGATGTTATAATATATTGATATATTGATTGCAGTTAGACCAATTGATTGAAATTAAATATTTATAAGCAAAATTGAACACTCAAAAACGGAATAGAAATTCTGTTCCAGAATTTCAGTTTGTATATTATGGCTCAAAAATGTTGAATTGCTCCCATTGTGTTTCAAACGATGCTATAATTGATCCATACTTTGCATCCTATACAGATATTCGATTTATGTCAAATTAATTGCGTTCAATTCTCACCTCCTACCGACCACTCCGACTCCAACTCAGTCAGCTCCTACGCAGATGCGAGCTTGGCAATTAATTGCTAGGCTACGTGCTTGGGAGTTCCACCTCCGCATCGAGTTGCAAATATGCAGACGTGCCGGGTGACGACCGAGAAGGGTCAAAAGCGAGCGATTTGTAGACAAAGGCTTAACAAATACATTACAGTCTTGGTCGGAGGAGCACGTCCGCGGCAACAGCTTAACCCCACATTGACCCAAATAATTCAGCTGGTAGCCAGTTCATAATTATTTGCATATATAACAATTAAAAATATTATTCATTCGGTGGCCGTTTTGGCGGCGTAGTTGCGCTTGTAGCGACCATAAACGTCCATGAAGAGGAGCGTGTGAACTCCATAGATGAGCACGCAGACCACGCAGCAGTCGTAGAGAACAAGGAGCAATAGACCGCCCAAGTAGAGGCAGAGCAGCAAGGTTAAAATCGAGGCTAGCAGCTGCAGCTGGCAAAGCCAACGGCGCTCAAAGAAGGCTACAGTAAAGTGAATATTAAACATTGACGTCATCAAAGTAATTGACATACTTACAGGAAAGGAAAAACAGTACATAGAAGACGACGCCTATGGAACCATTGGGTGGATTCAGATAAGTCGAGGATGCACCAAAGACCAACTGCGTTAGGCCAAAGCCGCGTCCATAACTGCTGGCAAGGATTAAGATTAAGCTGGCAATCTTTGCCTATTGCTCAACTACTCACTCAGATTTGAAAACAGCTGTGCAGCTCACTCTCTCGGCCAAATCGCACATGGCCGTGTAGTTCTCATCGTGGTCCAGTTGAATTTTCACATGCAGTGAGTAGATGGAGATGAGCAGCCCGCAGAGGCACAGCAAACGCAAGCGAGTCTTAGTGGGCGTGGCAGTTGGCTTGTTGGCAACTTGCTGGCTGGCGCACATCTTCAAGCGTTCCAGGATAATGAGGATAATGAGCGCAGTTTCTGCTCTGGCAACGTGCAGCGTAGCGACCTGTTGAAGTCCAGGGTTGTCAGGCTGCTCGCGAACAGGCACTGCCAGCAATTGACAATTGCCACTTTCGAGGCTGGTTGAATGGGTAGAGAGACATGGCAGCCCTGTTGGCAGCTGCGCAGTAAAAGCAATGCAGGACTAACAGGATAATGCTATTTTTAGCTGCATAAATTTGCGGTCGCCTTCATTTAATTTGTTTTGACATAAGAATCACTGATGACGAAATCTGTTACAAAGGGCAAAAGAAAATGGTTGAAAATTAACTCTAGATATTACGTAAAATTTAAGTAATTGTTGTCAGGTAGATATTAAAGTATAAACTGTTAGAAATTGACTAAATCTAAACTATTAAAAAAGTTAAAAGTACATATACGCATTACAAAAGTGTAAAACTTAACATTTATAATTTGTGAGAAAAAATTTACACATATATAATAGTATATAAGTCTTCATTTATAGAAGTTTTCTTCATAAACATAGAAGTTTTTCATACAAAAACATAGTTGTCGACCGATCATTCCTATGACAGCTATATGTTATAGTGGTCCGATCCGGCCGGTTCCGACGTAAGTACTGCCTGCAGCAAAATGAAGGGTCTGTGCCAAGTTTCATTACGATAGCTTTTAAACTGAGAGACTAGTTCGCATAGAAACAGACAGATATCGCTTTATCGACTCAGCTATTGATGCTGATTCGGAATATATATACTTTGTTGGGTCGAAAACGTCACCTTCAGTCCATTACACATTTCGAGACAAAACTATAATACTCACTGCTAGGGTATAAAAATTAAATATTGTTCAAGAAAAGTTTTTTAAATTTTCTGCATGCGAATAGCTTGTGAAAGCGTATGAACATAATGTGTATTTCACATTTTTGTTTTGTTTTTTTTTATTTCTAATTTTTTTTTCTTAAACTAAGCATTTAACTTAATTAATATAAAACGTTCGTGTATGGGGGAGGATTTGACTGGAGACGTGGGTGGGGATTAACAATATAACACATTTTTGTGAGAAAATACTTATGCCGATGAATGTACATGGTTTCCTAAATTCTATTTGTATTATTTTGTGTAAATAATATGCAATATTTATAATTTTCATATTCATATTTTACACACATAAGTTTACGAATTCGTTTAACTCCAGGGAGAAATAGCATTTAACGGAGTTTAAGGTAAAATCATCTTATCTTTTACATTTATTAATATAGTATATGATGTTAACTAAAAGTTAACCAGAAAGACAACAAACATTTTCCCATCTGATACCCAAAAGCTATTATAGCCCATAGAAATTGTTAGCTGTTGGTTATAACACTCCACTTTCAGTTACGCTCCATTGCATGCATATAAAATTAGCGTCTGGGCGACAAATCCACATCTCAGACAGCCAGATGAAGACAAAATGCAATCTTGTAGCTTGTTTTGGTTTTCGCTTCACGACACACAATGATCCGCCGCTTGGGTGATGCCTCCTCCTCCGGCCCAAGTCGGAGACAAGAGTGCATGTCCCTTTTTAATTTATAGCATCACGAATTTGAATTGATGTACGGTTATGTATTTAAAAGAGATGCCAGAAAAACCAGATGTATTTAAAAGATTTGGCAATTTTGCGAGCTAAAAGCCCAAATCATTTCAAAAAGTGCAGTAGCCTCCAAGAGTCAGAACAAAAGTCCGCTCTCTTCATATGGCCAAGAAAAGCGCCCGCTGGCAAAGTGAAGTGATCAATTTATGCAACCTTGGAGAAGCCAAGTGACACAACAACAACAGCAAACAGTCAGCGCACAGCCCGCTAACCAGCAACAATAACAATAACAACAAATTGGCACAGTTTGGGGCACCCTTCGCAGCAGCTGTCAGTTGGGCTTAGGCCTCACTTGACTGGCTAACTGAAATGTAATTTGCTCATTTGGCCAAAATGGAGCAAAGCTAAACGCAGGAAGTTTGTTGAACTTTACACTTCAAATCGAAATTGTTGCTGCTTGTTGTTGCAATTAGAAGGGCTTTTGGTAATGCCAATACTAATACTAATGCAGCTGCAACGCTTGCACCAAAAGTTAGCTTGCAAAGCGCCACGCGCGACCCTCGAGTTCTGCTGCATTTGCTCGCAGATCCGCCATCAAATTTTGTATCTCTGAAGTGCACTAACAAAAGCGCCTCAAGTGCAGCTGACGACGCGTCGGCAACAACAACAACAACAATGACGATGAGGATGATGATGATGCGGCAGATGATTATGTTGATGTTGAAGGTAATGCGTTGTCATAAGACTCGCATTCGCATTCGGATTCTTATTTGTTCTGCTTGTCGCCCGCTGCACGTGTCCCAAAGATGGAACAAACGTTGGCATCGAAGGGAGCTCAGGTTACTACAACAGCAGTGGCGGGGCTGAGGCGGTTAAGCCCCCCTTCTTTGAAAACAAATAACAAAATATATTGTTCAGTTGTTTAATTTAATTGATACAAAACTTGAATAGTTGCAGGAACTGCGCAAATACCTATTGTGTATTGTATTTCAATTTCTGCACACTTGTTCTAATGTTTCGAGTTCTTAGCAAAAATGTTTTCAAGGCACACATATTAGGATTATTAAATTTATGCCCACTCTACAGAATGTATAATAAAATATACAGTCTTTAAAGTGATGCATACATGTTTATTGGATATTTGATATCGGCTAAGATATGTGCTTCTAAATATGGAATTTCTTAATATCCTTAAAATTGTTTACTTAGAGCCTCAATTTTGCACAATTCAAGAAGAGTTGTTTAAAAATTTTGTGATATGTTACCACGCGATTTGAATTTTTAGATTACACTGCAGATTGCACTTTTTCTATATACTATGTCTACATAAGAGCTTGCCGTTAAAGAGATATAATGCTAAAATGTTCACAGAAGTTTCCATTTCCATTTGCATTCCGAAAGTGCACACATTATACGTAATTTTATAAAAATGCCACCCCCAAGTGCGGAAGATTTGCTGAAAACTCTTTTTTTTACTGTACAACAAAAAATCATTCGACACCGATTTCGGAAAATGCAATCCTTTGGGCGGAAAAGTGAGGTCTTAAGATTGTAAGAGTAATTGTCCTTTCATCAGTTTCAAACTTACTTTCAAAGCTCTACACAACAAATAATTAATTATAGTGATAACCGATTTTCCCAAGGGCGGAAATTGAAGGTCGACGTGGAGGTCCTCTGGAATATTGGGTAGCTCCCTGCACAATTGTGCTAGGAGTGAGATAAATATATGAATATGAATTTTACATTCCATATATATGAATATGAATTTTACATATCCTTCAAATCAAAAAGCCCCCCTGAAACGAAATCCTAGATCCGCCATTGAAGAACAAGAACTGCAACTGCGAGGTGTTTCGTCTTGTTGTTGCCTTGCTGGTTGGATGTTGCAATCTGACAACTGGCAAGCGCCTCATTTGTATGCGTCAGTAAATAAATTCGCAATCAATTAAAAATTAAACTTAAAATTGTCATCGTTATATAATGCTAATGATGAACGTTTAAGGCGAATTTTGAGCAGAATAAAATACCAGACAATAGTGCCGAGGGATCAATCGAAATATTGTACATGCATTAATTCATTATAAATAAATACACAACATTTGGTGTCTCATTAAATTCCAACACAGATGCCTCTATTATCCATTACTTACATACTTGTGTATAAATGGTGTAATGATTGACACTGCAGATAAATTTATTATATTCGTCAAGTATTATACCAAATTATAGAATGTTGCTCACCCTATTAGTTGTTACCTATAATAAAACACCTATGTCCAATATATTAACTCATCTACTAATTACATGGAACATAAACCTTGATTAGAATCACTAGAAAGGTATCATTATTTTCGTACCATAGCCATAGCTCCCTTGTTGACATTACGTGCCATTTAACAAACGCATTCATAATATACACTAATTAATATTCAATTACTTATTTTATATTACTCAAAATTAGATTGATAAACAAGTAAGAATGCTATAGTCGAGTATACCCGACTACGAACCTCCCTGTACCCAGGTCTAAAACATCCAATCAAATCTACGTCCACTTACACATACATACACACATACACAAAGACGCACACACACAGGCGGCAAAAGCGACAGCGCAAGCGAGGCAATTTAATTGGTGGATGTGCTTCTTCTTCCCCCTCTCGCTGCATTACTGAATCTTCTTTCGTGAATAACTTCCGTGTTTATTATCCGATCGACTTGAAATTTGGACAGTAGATTAAGAGAGACTAAAGTATTGTACATGCTAAATCTAAAAGCTATATCTTGAAAATTGTTCCTGTAAAACGGTTTTTATCGATTTGCGGGGAACGGGGGAGATATCTCAAATCTAAAATAAACTTGATCTGCGTATGCTATACAGGTACCTACATTTCAAATTTGGTGTCTCTAGCTCTTATAGTTGCTAAGATCGACGCGTTCATACAGACGGACAGACGGACAGACAGACGGACATGGCCAAATCGAAATCTCTTTTGATACTGATCAAGAATATATATACACTATAGGGTCGGAGATGTCTCCTTCTGCCTGTTACATACATTTGCACAGATTTAGTACCCCCTTTTTACCCATTTTATGGGTACAGGGAGTAATTAGTACCAACTTGTTGTATAATGCATATTCGACTGTATAAATACGACATTCTGCAGTGTACAGAACTCATTCTGTATTCGTACGAGTATTAAACAATGTGGCCACAACAAGAGTTTATCTTTCGAGTTATAATTCTGCTTATATTCGGACAGCAATCATGTGCAATCAAATATCGACTCATTCCTGAAAATGATGATATATTAACCAACTGCTCGAACCAACCAAGTAACGTTCTTAATGTTGATGGGTTCCTTGATATGTCTGAGTTGAGCATTGAATTGGATATCGCAAATGATGCACTTCGTATATCGGGCAATGTTACCACCCTTTGGAACATAGACAAAACTGATCGCGTTCAAGTAAGCTCGAAAAGTAAAGTAGTCATAATTATTATATCCTTCCTCTAAATTACAGGCTAGTTTTCAAGTATATAAATATGATCGTGGTGCCTGGTATCAAACAGTATTTGGTATTTCTGTGGCTAACTTCTGTAAGGATCTCTATGACAAAAACCAGATGTGGTACCAGTTTTGGACTCGATACGTGACCAATGCCAATGAAATCAGGAGCAATTGTATAAATGTGCCTGGTGTAGGTCTTACACAAGTAATTTAATACATCGTTAAGTATATTTCCCTGTTTCAGACAAAATTCATTCACGAACCGTATGTTCCGGATTTGATAGTTGATGTGGTTGGACCTACATTAAGTGGGCGTTTCAAGGTCGTCGGTACATACAAGGCCTTTAGCAAGAAAAATGTGGAAAGAAAAACAAGCATCTGTTTTGAAGTAATTGTGGAAATTTCCAGAATTAACTAATTATATTATTCTTCGATTAATCTTTGAATAAATTTCAATTGTAACAATCTATCTACTCTACGATATGAAGTAAAAATCCGTTCCAGCCGATTCTAATGCTATGAGTGTATACTGCCTGCTGAAAAAGAATCATCTATGCCAACTTTCAACAGGATATCTCTGCACGTGAGACGCACGAGTTGAGGGCCCATCTGAAATGCCTATTATCTAACTGTATCTCCCACTTCTGACCCTAAAAACAAGAAGTTATATACCCTGGCAGCAATGTTTTTTATACAAAAACACAATTTTAGTCTGATTGTTCCAATGTGAGCTATATAATAATGTGGTCCGATTTTGATAAAATTATACGAAACTATATGAAGTGTAAGAAAACGCTCAATTGCTGACTTTGGATATAATATTTATTTGCATAGAAACAGACAGACAGAAGGACATCGCTTTATTGACTTGGCTATTGGTGCTGATCAAGAATTTATATACCTTGTGGGGTCGGAAACTATTCCCGTAAGGGTATTATAAGCAAAAAAGTATTCAGCATCTGATTAAAACATTTCTGGGCATATGATCACGATGAATAGTCTTAGACTAATAATTACGGTGTCTGGTATTAGTATTATCTTTCTGTTATATGTAAATCCCAGATTCATCAGCGAGCTACTACCATCGTAGATAAATAATAAATAATAATAATAATAAGTCTAATGAGTCTGTACTTTTATATTCGTTGGCATACTTAAATTGATTTAAACACATAAAATATAGAACAAATGTAACCAAAGAAATATACTGTCCTAGTTCACTTTCATTTCACGTTCAGTTGCTTTTCTGGTCCGCATTCTAGCTAGAAACACTTGCGATGTATTATGCTCGGACCCACTTCATCGTACTCTGCCCCATCGATCCACATATTTTGGAAACTGGAGAGTGAGGCCAATACCGAGCCGCCTGACCAGACAGCAAGGAATCGCTCCGGATTGGCAGTAATCTTGATGCGCATCGTTGAAGGCGCCATTAGCGAAAGGTCGTTAAGCAGACGCAGCTCGATGTTGGGGAACATGGTAGTGCCGCCCGAGAGCACAATGTTGGCGTACATATCCCTGCGCAGATCCACGTCACATTTCAAGATCGAGCTGCAGACAAGTTCGTGCAGGCCAGCTACCTCCTGGCCCACCATGTTGGGCTTAAAGAGCGCCTCAGGGCAGCGGAAGCGCTCGCTGCCAACGGTAATTACACGGCCGTCAGGCAGTTCGTACACTTCATCCGTTCCGCTCTTGGACTGAGAAGCTTTCTCCATCTCTTCGTCGTAGTTGGTGGCCACGTAGCAGAGCTTCTCTTTTATTTCCTTGGTGATCTCGCGCTCTGCACTGGTGGTTAACGTGTAGCCGCGTTCCATGAGCAGTTTGCCCAGATAACTGGTAAGATCCCGACCAGCCAGGTCCAGGCGCATGCAGGCGTGCGGCAATGCGTAGCCCTCGTATATGGGAACGCTGTGGGTAACGCCGTCGCCAGAGTCCACTACAATTCCAATGGTGCGACCTGTGGCATAAAGCGACAGCACCGCCTGGATGGCCACGTAGAGAGCGGGCACACGGAAATGCTCGAACATGATCTCCGTCATTTTCTCGCGGTTCCTTTTTGGGTTAAGTGGCGCCTCAGTGAGAAGCACGGGATGAGCGTCAGAGTCGACACGCAACAGGTGGAATGTCTGCTTCCAGATCTTTTCCATATCAGCCCAGTTGGTAACCACGCCATGCTCAATAGGATACTTCAGGGTCAGAATGCCTCGCTTGCTAACCGCGTCGTCTCCGACGACGCAGTCATCGATGGCCGAGTCCAAAATAACGTTCTGGTGGCGCGGCCTACCCACAATTGAGGGAAAGACCACTCGAGGCGTTGCCTCGCTTGAAAAGCCCGCCTTGCAAATTCCAGAGCCATTGTCTATAACCACAGCAGTGGACATATCGTCCGCATGCATCTTAGCAGCGGCTGCAGGTTCAATGAATGATTTAAACGTAACACAAACCTAAAAACCACGGCCGAAAACTTACGATGTTTTAGAGATTTTAACAGAATTTGTTGTGCCCTTCGATCAGAAATGTCGATTTCTATTTTAGAAGGCACAAAAAAACGAGACATGTTTTCCTGTGAACCTGTTTGTTAACTCTGTTTCCAGAACATGTACATACATATGTATGTATATGGGAAAAGATTATATTGGGGTTCTGCAATGTCCGTATATCCGTCCACACACTCCCACTATTTCACTGAGTGATTTGTCCAAAAAATTATTGGCCACCCTTCCCTCTTTTCCGCAAAATCAGTAATATATACATATGTCCTTCAGACAGATTTGACTTAAAATAGTTTGCCACGCCCAATTTCACCAAACCAGCACAAATATGCAAGCGATAACAGACTGGAAACAGAGTATACCGCAGTCGGAAACGTTTGACTCTTCCTGTTTTCTTTTTTTGTGTATTTCAAATAAAATTTTAAACAAGAAAGAGCTACTATCTTCGGCGTGCCGAAGAATTATACCTTTTCATCAACGTTTTTCAATACAATTTTCGTCCGATTGTTCCAATTGCAGCTAAAACATGTAAGAATGCTATAGTCGAGTATACCCGACCACGAAACTTCCTGTACCCAGGTCAAAAATTTCCAATCGCATCTTCGTACACATACACACACACATACAGACACACACACGGGCGACTGCTCAAGCGCAGCGCAAGCGAGGCATTTTAAGTTTCGGCTGAGCTTCTTCTTCCCCCGCGCTGGATCACTGAATCTTCTTTCGTGAATAACTGCCGTGTTTATTATCCGTTCGACTTGAAATTTGGACAGTAGATTAGGATTGACTAAAGTATTGCACATGCCAAATCTTAAATCTATAACTTGAACATTGTTACTGTAAAAAGGGTTTTATCGAATTGCGGGGGAACGGGGGAGATATCACAAATCTAAAATAAACTTGATCTATTCCCGCTATACACGAACCTACATTCCAAATTTGGTGTCTCTAGCTCTTATAGTTGCTGAGATCCTTGCGTTCATATATACGGACGGACAGACGGGCGGACAGACAGACGGACAGACGGACAGACAGACAGATATGGCCAAATCAAAATCTCTTTTGATACTGATCAAGAATATATATACTTTATAGGGTCGGAGATGTCTTCTTCTGCCTGTTACATACACTTGTACAAATTTAGTACCCCTTCTTACCCATTTTATGGGTACAGCAAGTAAAAAGATGTGGTTCGATTTAAAAAAAAAATTAAGGAAACTATATGAAGTTTAACACAACATCCATTTGCTGAGCTTGGATGTAGTAGTTGTACATATAATCACAAAAGTTGTTCATAAGAAAGCTCATTTTTCATCCGATATAGATTTGGGAATTCGATTTGTACCAAATTTGTTCAATATGTAGAAGACATAATGAAACTTTGATTACAACTCAATTTTCGACAAGTTAAAAGCTGCTATGGTGGTCCAATTTTGATTAAGTGTATATAGGACTCATGTGGTGAGTTAGGTTAAGATATCTTCATGAAGACAAAAAAGTATTTCATATGGAAACATAATTTTCAACCGTTCGTTCCTATGGCAACTATATGTTATAGTGGTCCGATCCGGCCGGTTCTGACATATGCACTGCCTGCTGGAAAAGTAAGCATCTGTGCAAAGTCTTATGGCAATAAAACTGAGAGACCACGTTGCAAAAAATCCGAAATCCGACACACGAGTTGTTGATGCTGATCATGAATATATAAGCTTTCTGGGGTTGATAATGTCTCTTTCAATGCGTTACAGATTTCGTGACAAAAGTATAAAAAACGCTGAGTATTTTTGGCACTGGTACAGCTGGCATTTAAACTATTTATTTTGTAACATTATTTCTGTTAGATTATTTAAATTATAACAATCTTCTTTTGCTTTTCGCAAATTATATTGAAATCATCTTGCCGTTCCTTGTTTTTCAGTTGAGCAATTTATCAATTTGTGTTTAATAAAATGCCAAAGGTTATAAATAACAGTTTAATAAAAAAGCTGTCCGCGGTTTAATTTAGCAGAAAACACGGAACGAGAATTCAAAAGAGTTCTGTTAAGTGGAGGAGCTTGCTGTAAGCTGGAGGAGTTTTCGAATTTTTAGAATGTTAATATTGAGTTGAAGTATTTTAGTATTTGCCGCGTGCTGTCACACTAAACATCAGGTAAGCTAAAATAAGAACGTAAAAAAGAAATATATTATTGGATTAAAACTTTTTATTGAGAACTAACAGGCTTTCCATTTTTAGTTTGAAATAAAGAATATCTCAAGAATGTTTCTGGCAAACAGGATTACCACTGCCGCGCGGTAAGTGCAAATAAAATCTAAGGACAGAGGATGCCGGCAGACGCCAAATTCCGATTACATAAATAGCAGCAACAACAATGACAACGGCGACCCTGATCTTGATAACAATTTATATATATATATATATATGCATTCTCTAACCGTTGCAGCGTCGCCGTGCGATCCAAGCATACGCTCCCCAAGCTGCCTTACGATTATGCAGCACTGGAGCCAATCATTTGCCGTGAAATCATGGAACTGCATCATCAGAAACATCACCAGACTTACGTTAACAATTTGAACGCGGCTGAAGAGCAGTTGGAAGAAGCAAAGTGCAAGAGCGACACTACCAAGATTATTCAACTGGCGCCAGCACTGCGCTTCAATGGCGGTGGCCACATCAATCATACCATTTTCTGGCAGAACCTCTCGCCTGGCAAGTCGACGCCCAGCGATGAATTGAAGAAGGCCATTGAGTCGCAGTGGAAGAGCTTTGATGACTTTAAGAAGGAGCTCAGTGCCCTTACTGTTGCCGTACAGGGCTCCGGCTGGGGCTGGTTGGGCTACAACAAGAAGACAAGCAAGCTGCAGCTTGCTGCGCTGCCCAATCAGGATCCGCTGGAGGCCTCCACCGGTCTCATTCCACTGTTTGGCATCGATGTCTGGGAGCATGCCTACTACTTGCAGTACAAGAATGTGCGTCCCTCGTACGTCGAGGCTATCTGGGAAATTGCTAACTGGGATGACATCTCGTGCCGTTTCCAGGAGGCCAAGAAGCTTACATAAGCGCCTAACTCAAATATCTGTATGTTTAATATAATCATAGGGCCTAAGGCACGCAATGTAGTGTGAAAATTCGGCTAATAAATTGGCAACCAGCTTAGTAAAGATGTTTTTTATGAGAACAGTTTCCTTCAATTGAAAGTCTGAATGGAATCAAGCGATTTATGATCGAAATGGTCTGTCTTGTTCAGGTCTTTATGACGAACATTTTTTTTTTGCGGTCTGTAACTATAGAATTATTGAAATAATCACGGAAGTAATCGCTCAGAGATTTAAATAGATCGAAAAAGTGCAAAGCTTGTAAAAATGAACGCATTTTTTGTTACACATTAAAATATTGTTTACATCAACCTATTTCAGTCATAATTATGCGAAACTTGTTTATAAAGTGATATGCACTCTGTATATTAATCTAAGCCAAATTTCGATCATAGCTGAATTAAATGAAATGTCTGATTTAATTCACCCGTCAAAAATGAGCGAATGAATTATTCTTTAATTGAACTAGAATTTCCAACTCTTGTGACCAAGTTAATCAATATTACAGCTGGAAACACCCTGTGCCAGCTGCTGTGCGCAGCTGTTTGCCAACACTGACAAACAATGTCCATCACCAGCGCGTCAGCTGTTGGCTGGCCACAACAAAAACAAACTCAGGCTGGCCGACGCCTGGGTGGGCGGAAAACTCACTTAGCGCGGCTTTTCCTTGTTTTTCCCACGCTCGCGTGCGCAACTGCAAACAATTTCCAGCACGCGTAACATTTCGAGCATGCACAAAGTCAGATTCTCTTCGCGTGCTTTCGCGTTCGGTTCGGCTTTGCGGAAAGTTGCAATGTAAATGCGCTGCAAATAACACAAAGGCCAATAAATTTAAAAAAAAATGCTATCGTTTTAAAAAGGCCCAAAGCTGTGCAAGGCAAACGTCCAAAAAGGAAACAAGTGCAAAAAATTGCGAGGGTGCTAAACAAAAGCGCCAAACAACAGAGGCAGACAATTTAAATTGAATGTGAGTAGCGAGTTAATTTGTTTAAACAATTTTGTTATTGCTCTTGTTCGTCATCGGTGACTAAGCGTAAAAATGTATTCGAGGAATTTTGCGAAAAATCGATATTCCAGGACAGGACTGTAACAGCGTCCTTATATGCGCACACGCATTTAACACAAACACACACACATTCATATACTCTGCTCTTATCCTGTTGCTGTTGTTGCCAGCTGTTGGCCTACCCTTCCATTCCCTTTTCTATCCTTCAATGCTAAAAATAGACTACACTCCTATTTGTTTTTGCAAATTATCCAGCATATGGTGCAACCTGTCATCAGCATCAGCCGTCGGCTATCAGACGCTTTCACAATTTCTGCTGCCTGCCGCTAGGCGCAGCCCACGCTCGGTTCACAATTGTTCTTGTTGTTGTTGCTGCTGCTGTCGTTATCATATTGCAAATTGACCGCGTGCCCCAACCAACTGACGTCAAAGAGACCCAATTGGATTGTTGCCGTGTCTCCGAGCTGAAAAGTGTGTGTGAATTGAATGCGCACGGCCCTTTTCCTTATTGCTCTATTACATCGAATACACAAGCTTTCAATTCGAATTAGAGATGGTAACATAATCGTCCACAATTCCACAGACCTGTATGGCGTAAAAGAGGCTAGGCCGCTCCTAGCATTACATCCTTATTATCTTGGCTCAAAAGGAACGCTTAATTGATACAATTACGATTCGAGTGTAGCTTACAGAAAAATAAATATGAATTGTATCCTCTATTGAGCTGATTAAGTAAAGGGTGGCAACACTGGTCGGAATGGAATTTTGTATCCTGCGCAGCGTTGTACGTCCATATCATTTGACGAATCAATCCGGCCCCTTGTAACATAGCATACAATTTAGCGCTTTTACACACTACAGAGATATACATATACATACTACTAAAAATGCAAATTATCAACTTTTTATTCATGTTCGGCACAAACTTGATATGAACCAAGACTTAGTAGGGAAAATGCTTCCAATCTTCGTTTAGAATCCAAAAGAATGTGCTGTGAGCATTCCTAGGGATTGTCCATATGTTGTAAGCTTCAGAAATCACACAAATTCCAGTATAATATTATATACAATTTAAGTGTATTGGCGTGTCTGACATGTCTCCACAAAGGCTTATGAATTCCGGAGTTCTTCACTTAAAAAATGAAAAAAAAAAAAACAATTCCATAGAAATACCACATATTAAAAGTATTTATAAGACTGGATTTAGACGATGATGTTTGCATCATTTCGGTGGGAAGAGGGAACTTCATCGACTAAATATTTATATAATACTTATATTCGACTGCATTTAGACGTTGAATTTATTTCAAAAAGTTATTTTTATTGGCTATTCCAGCTCAGTTTCTTAAGTAAATTTTTATTTGGAAAAGTGGTCATTGGCAACATAAGTCTTATTTAAGATGGATCGTGGATCGTTTAGAGGATCCATTAAAAATAAAGTATAGGGTTTTGAATTCATCAATACATTGGTGATGGCCGTTAACATGAGTAAAGTTAAGTATAGTTAAGAAATCCGATATGGAGAAATCGTCTTGAGAAGAAAGCCAGCGCATCGCGATTATAAGTCGGACAACAAAGGTTAAAGGACCATTAGAGACTTCTTTATCGGTGGATGACAGACGCTGACGTTAAAGTAATACTAGATATACGTGAGGTAAAAGAATTTGAAATGTCTCTATTGAGTCCCATCATTTGAAAGTTGGGAGCAGGATTTCTGGTAGCGGGCTTATGTGGGATGCGAACTTATCTCTGTGCTTGATGTCCAATTTGTTAGGGGAATCTATAGCTGTGGCAATGCCAAGATCGCGCATAATAATGAAGTTCATAACCAGAGGATATTCTTTTTTGAACTTTCCTCTTTGCGAATTTATAGTTTCACGCGTGCATTTTCTTTAAAATACAAGAATCAAATTCATAATAATTTAAGTCAAACTTAGAACTACATATATATTAGTCTAATTTCTATTTAGTTTCAAATGTTTGCTTGAAATTGTTTGGTTCGGAATTGCACACAACCTTTGACTTTTAAAACTACGGTGATATCCTTCACCTTCATATGACGCAAAAAGCCATTATCTGTATGTTCAACAACAACAATGTCCACATCCATCTATCCAACTGTGTGTGGGCGTCCTGTTTCCTATTTGCGCAGTTCAGTTGACAATGCAAACTTTCCATGTGTGCGTCACAAGAGCTGCTCTTGAATGGATATGGCTATTAAACTGAATAAAATTGTCTGTTGACTCAATTTGCACACCCTGTACCCATAAAATCGGTAAAAGGGGGTAATAAAACTGTGCAAATGTAACTTACTGACAGAATATAGCATCTCTGACCATTTTAAGTTTATATATTCTCTTGAATAGCAAAAACAGCCGAGTTAATATACCCAATGTAGTATATATGGAAATTAGATTGCTTGCACAGCCGCTGCACTGCTTGATGCGTATGTGTATGAGTTCGAGATGAGACTTAGTTACAGGATATCTCTTAGTGGTTAGAGCAGCCTTATTTGCTTGTTTATATAGATATGTCAACCAAACTCAGCAATTGCCAAATTTATTTTAGCTTAGATAAAATAGGAATAATCGTTCGAATATTGAACTTTTTATGAAAAACAAGAGTACTATATAGCTTGGAAGCGCCGAGGATTACCGTTCCTTCTTATTTAATTGTGTTTTTGGACTTCCTTGTCCATCCTTCAATAGTTGTAATGAGTACTATTATATTAAACGTTTTATACACTTTATAATTTTATTTCTTTTGTGCCACTTTACGCAGTTTGTTTTGTCCAATCTTTCTCTTTGTTGTTTTTAATGCCAGAGCTTAAGTGGGATTTGCCAGTTGAATAAAAAACCGCAGCATAAAGTGCCTGAAATTCATGAATAAATTAAAATATTGTAAAAACATGTTTTCAACATAATATAAATAAAAGCAAAAACTTTTTATAGAGTCGATGATTAAATACTCTTACAGAAATATAAACAAGGCAGTTTCTATGACAGCTGTAAAATGTGTTAATCTGAACTTAACTAAATTCTTGAAAAACAGTAGAGTGGTGTTTGTACATACAAATATCATTGTCGTCTGAGTTTTCTTGCTAGTTATTGTCACCCAAAGGAACCCGACCTAGTTAAGTATATAAAATGTAGTAAGACTCCAAAAGTATAGTATTAATAATTAGTATTATCAATTAGTATTACTGATTACTTGAACTTTTTATTTAAGATCCAAAAACTGCACTTAGGAGCTCGCAACTGGTGAGTTTTAATGAGGTATCTGTAAAAACAGAGATTTTTCAATAACTTCAAAAGATTCAGAAAGGATATAGACATGATCAACAAAGGTCGTTTTCCTAATCAGGTATATATATAGTAATTTATGCAATATTGTGCCAAAAATGCCGCCATTTTGCGTTACACATTTGGTAATAAAGTTATAGTAGTCTTAGCAAGGGTGTAATGAAAGGTTAAATATCAAAAGCGAACAGTAAAATTCATTGCGATATAATATGAATAAAATATAATTATAAAAGATAACGTACATATGTACATCCAATGTTACGCGTATATAATATGTATGTATGTACTTTTCTCTCGCTGATTGTACCCTGTATTTATAAGAATATTTACCAACGGTATAATGAAGCTATGGTTTTGTAAAATCAGTTTAGATTGTGACCAAGAAGCCCATTACTTTGGAAAATGTACACCTACGGGCGGAAAACTGTTGTATGAAACTTGAAAAATCTACTCCCGTTCGGTACAACGGACGGTCAAATTTGTGAGAGGTTGTTAGATTGGTTTCTAAGTTCTTCATACCCTATCCAATGGGAAAATAGTGGTAACTTCTTTTTCTTTCTATTACTTTCTCATCCATGCAACAAGAATGTGCCACAGCAAAGTGTGGTGGGGTACAACTAGTATATATGTATGTAATATTTTAAGGAAAATCTTTAATTTAATTTAAGTATAAATTAAACAGAAGTCATTTAATTATCTATTATCAGCTGTTTTTTATATAAATAGGTAAATTATAGTAAGTACATATGTACGGGTGTATTGTATGTTAGGAACTGCGTTTCTCATCGAGCACTCTCGATTAGAGCCTCTTCTTGTATAGGATGAGTATTGTAGTTGATTGAAGTCTAATCCCGTTGCAAACTTTCTGACAAGTTGGTAATACCCACTCAGCTTTCAGTTGGGTGAGGTTACGAGAAGCAGCGAAGCAATAAACGTAAATTTCCGGTGAGCGAAGCGACATAAAATAAATAAAACGACGGAAAAAGGAGACTCGGGCATAACCGCAACGCAGTTGCCTGGAATCGGTTCACCTGGCCGTGCACTTTATGCCCAGATGGACGTACATATAATGGCTTCTTGGTGGAATTTTTTTTGCTACCACTTTGTTTTAAATTTTGCAAAGTTGTATTAGCACCAGCCCACGGGAACGGCTCCAAGCTAGCGATGCCGTGTGGTTTTTTGGACCCCATTATGTTGGACGCCTCGTCGCATGATTTATGTGGCCAGCACTTTTAAGTGCTCCTTAAGTTTGCCACAGGACTGGCCAATTTTGGTCGTCCTGCCAGCCCACTTCGGGGGCTGCTCTCAAGTTGCAGTTGACGCTGCAGCAGCTGCTTGCAACATTATAATATTGCCACATGCATTTCACGGCATCGGGCAGCGGGGCGTGGCCTGAACACTGCGGGCGCCTCTTAGTCACCTTCGTATCTTGGCCTGGCCAACTTTCGCTTCGTTCAACACGCGCGCCTATAACTATGCTCACATTGGTGGTCCGTAGCTCACACACACACACACAGGCATCAAGAAGCGGCGACAACTCGGCACCGAAAGTTACAACATTCCTGGCAATACAGACATTAGGGGCATTCGTGATAAAGGAATGACAAAAAAGTAAACCATTAAAAGACCTTGAAGTTATGAGCTACTTATGAAAAATGCCAACATCAGGCAACACAGCGGAGGTGGCATTTTAAAGATGGTGGAAACTACACTAAGGGAAGCATTGCCTTGTAAACTAAGTTGAGATAAACTCTTTGACATTCTATACTAGTCATGACATGCTATAGTTAACAAAATTTGTATCTAGACTCAAAACAAGACGAAAAACTGGACTTAAATTATAATGTTTAAAGAGGAAATAGAAAGTGGCAATAAACTGATTTTAATCAAATTAAGCTGTAGTCCGAAAATTTGGAATCTAGATTCTAACCAATGCAAAAAATCATCATACATTTAAAATATCCGATGTACTGCTTTTATTTCAATAAAAAATTTGGTATTACAGATTCTATACAACGAAAAGATTATCCTAAAATTACGTTTTTATGCTGAATGTTGAAGTTATGTTTTGAATTGATTGGGTTTTTATGATTTAAAAACGAATTTCTTTATTTGTGTGCTGCTAGACAGCAGTTGATTGCTTGTTTGCTTCATAAAAACCGAGTGGACTCGAAAGTGTGGGGTGGCTTTTGTGGCGAAGGCAGGAAACGCGCGCGCCTCCTAAGATGATTCACCAGTTTGACTGCTGCTCCTGCTGACTTCGTAGGTGCCAGTTCAAGCAGCAAATGTAGCAATAACAACGTACACAAGCACACACATACACACACACACACACACACACATACACACACGCGTACATACACAACCAACAACTTGGCACGAACATGCGCCTTTGTGTGAGGACTCTTTGAATGAGTCATCCAGTTTGTTGTGTGTTCACTGTCAACTGGGTTGGTGTGTGTGTGTGTGGTTGTGTGTTGTTTTTGCGTGGGACATTCTCTACTTCTTCCTCGCCCTCCGATAATTTAAATAACAAAATCGCATTTGGTTTATGTACTAGACTTAATGGGCTATACAGACGTCGCCATTGCCGCTCGCTGTGCGCCCCAAGGCGTTTTTGGGGTGGAGGGCGAGTTACTCGGTTATATATTTTGATTTAAGCTCAATTAAGACTTACCAACAAACGCACTTCACGTTAATTGTATATCCCGAAGGCTCTAAATTGAAACAAAATTCAATTAAAAATGCGCCCCAAGCTGTACTTTAGATTTGGACTCATTTTAAGGTGTTCATCTGTGAACTTCTTGATGGCTTCAAGTCAGCGAACTCCCCAGCCAGGTTCAGCATGATGCCGCAAAATCTCCGTTGTACGAGTATACCCAACAGCCAGCGCTTGAACTGTCATTGACATTGACGCAAACTGTGTACCACTAGGAATGGGCATGCGAATGTGCTTCATGTCAATGGCAAGACACTAAGGAATACGTCAACGACCAGTCCACGTGCTCCTCCCGCTGCTCCTACTCGGGCTCCCTCTGTAGCTCCCTTCCGCTGCTCCGTGTTTAAAAATTCGTTCGATATTATTTGGGTTGGTTATCGCTTGGCGTTCGCGTGCTCCTTTTAGAACTGCGCAGCAATAGAATTTCCACCGTGCCCCGCCGTAATACACACACATGTCACACGCCAAAAGCACCCACGCACAATCCTTGGACGCGACGCCATTGGATATACTATGTGGAACGAGAGTTCCTAGAGAGTTTCTCTGCGTGGGCGTCCCGACATTTACATGAGTTGTTGCTGACTCTGTGGATGACATTTCAAAGCAAGAACGCAAAAGCTTAAAGCCACAGTTTTGCATATGACAAGGACTTGGAAAGAATTGCGCTTTAAGGTTTTCGCTACCAATCGTAAAATATACATACATATCAAATCTTATCATAAAACCAACAGATGAAAACTATTAATCAAATCGTGCATAAGTAAACTGGTTTTGTATCAGATTAAAGTGATTTTATAACCATGGTCACAGTTATAGAAGCTCTTTGTTTCTCTGATACTTTAACGATGTCGTTTTTTAATATTTTGTTCAGAATTTGGTATTTTATAGAGTAGATTGAAATCTATTGCAAATTATTAAGTTAATTCATTAAGATGTTAGATCTGCTCTCCAAAAAAAAATATGAATATTTTGAGTACAAATTCCAAGTTTTCTTTTAAACAAGTATAGTTGTTATATAGATTCTCTTCCACGTTACCTTTGGCTTTTTTGCGGGAGCGGGAGTTCGTGTGGCCCAATAATGATTAGCCCAGTCTTTCAAGGAGGTCATCAATACTTCTCATATAAAATTTGCTAATTGAAGCTCAATACTTATGCAGAAAAAGGCCTTTTCTAATTTGCGGAGGCGGAAAAAGGCAAACTATATGAACGTGGCATATACTAACATCCATACTATATCTAGTTGTTATAGCTTCAATAGCACCGATCAGACGGACGGAAAGAGAAACGGACTTTGAAAAACATGTAGACAAAAAGTATTATTCCAAATAATTCAAATTTAGGAAATGTTTGCTCATTCTGTGGGAATTGGTTTTATAGGAGATTCCAAGTACCATTTTCGTATCAATTTCACAAAATTATGTTAGGAATACCTAGAAATCTTAAGATTAAATTAACGCACAATAAACTAAGGTTTTAATTTCTATCATACTCCAAAAAGTGTGCTATGCTCTTTTTTATGAAGTTGACTTGAAGTGGAAAAGGGTTAAAAAAATGAAATGTTCATAAAAATCGTTAAGTATATAAAATGCTTTTGAAAAAACCGTTGATAGGACGACTAAGTATGAAAATAAAAACCGTATAGTGACCGTTTAGGATAGATAATGTTGTTATCTATCAAACTAACGAATAATAGAACCTTACTTGGTATATACCAAACCCATCAATCGAACTAGCATCTCGAAGTTTTTTTTAACTCAGCCATAATTCCTACTGCTTTCAGTGCTGTTCAAGAACTATCAAATGTTATCCTTCACACTTACCCAACTTGCGTGGCATTGTCAACAGTTGTATCTTTGTGCTAGACTTTGCTACCTCCATTAGAAAAATGGCTCTTATCGCACATGCTGCCGACGTACACGGCAATTTCAATGTCAAAGCAATTACTTGTACGTTCGAGACAATGAAACTGACAGGCAAAAACATAAAAAAAACTCATCCGTCCTGCGTCAAGCTGGCTCTTGGTACCCAACGATGCGACAGTCATGTGATGAGAAATCAATAGAAATTTCATTTTACGTCATCGGGCTACTGGTTAAGCCGGCAACGGCATAATAAGATTTCAGATACTCGTATATTAACAACGCTGTAGGGGCCACACAGTGGCGGCCGGAATAAGTGTACCAGCGTGACAGGTTGGCATATGGAAATTCATTATGCGATATTTTGACAGGCAATGCGTTTTGTTATTATTGCGCTGGCTCTTTATGAAATTTTTAGCATTGCTGTCATGCCAATGCTGCCCCAGCCCTAGCTCCAGCCACAGCCCCTTCCACAACCCCCAACCTTTAACCCCACAAAGCCCCGACGCATGCGCCTTACTTGAGGGCTGGTATGCTTCTGGAGTGTCTGGTTTTTTGAGCTCGGTAGCTCGGCTCACTGCGTCGTCTAACCCCAACGGGTGCAGTTCATTTTGGTCTGAATCGCGCGCGTTTCCTGGCCCTCGCCTCGTTTGGCCATCGATTTTGTGCAGAAAATCTAAAGGTTGTCCGTGACAAAGAAATGTGCAAAAATTAAGATGAAAATCTAACAAGCCAACAAATCAAATTGAAATACCAAAAATAACACAAATTTAAAGCAGTTCAACGACTTAGATAACCGTAAAGCTAAAACCTGTGAAAATTTTCGCTGTTATACAGAAGAAAGCGATATACATACACATATACAGATACATATACTTATATATATAGAAATATATATACTATATATTCATATTACGAACGTTGCGAAAAGTTTAAGGCTACGCGAATGTGCGCATTTGGTTATTTATTGTTTTTTGCTTTATTGCTAACAACAATTTTGGTGCTTTCGATTATATTTGCCACCTCCACGAAAAGATCTATGATGGATAGCTTTATACTAGTTTTCAATTACACACAAGAGCAGCAGGAGCCACTACAACAACAAAAGGGATTACTACAGCAATAACAACAACAACAACAGCAACAACAACAGCTCTACAAGCCGAAATTATTTTGAGTTTTTGACATTTTGTTGCGTTTGACCCACCCATTAAATTGGTAAATGCTTCAAAAATATAATTCGAAATATTTTGCAAAATTTCATCAATTTGCCCAGCAACCATTTCGAAATTCAAATGACCACAAAACCATTTTCTCACCGTTCTCAGATTTTATATAATTTCTTAAGATACTTATTATTTCTCATATTTTTCCTACAGTCGAGTCGAAAGTAATGTGCCCAGCTTCTGTGTAGAGTTTATTATGTGTAGACATTTTCTCCATGGCGAAGGCAACATGGAAATTTATTAATAAAGGTCAAGACGACACAAGCGAAGGATATGCTAGGAATCCTTGCAAGTGTGTGTCTGTGTGGCATGGACTTGGAATTTAATGGTCGTGGTGCTTGAAGTGCTCGAAACCATAAAAGAGCCACAACATGACGCACCGCAATAAAGAATTAAAATGTGAAGGATTATTTTCTTGTTGTACGTGTCTGAAGGACCTACAGGGCCATACGGGCAGGACTTGTCAAAGTTCAAGAACTGTCCATGAGGTGTCAAGTTATATGATGATGTGTAGTTTGCATAAGCGTAGGATAATTTGATTTAAATATGTTTTTTGCTTTTTAATTTTTCATTTATTATAATAAAAATTAAAACTATAAGCTAATGGGAAATTATCTAAGCAACAGCATCGAGGCCTTCAGCCTTGATAAATATTAGATAATATGAGTTTAAGGAATAATCAAAAGCAATAGCCCCAATTCGAGCATGGATTTTAATATTTAATAAGCTTAGAATGTTATGTATACATTATCGAATTTTTATACGTTGTTTTTACCAATTAAAAGTCAGTATTTCATAGAAAACAAAACTTACAATTAAAGCAATTCAGTTTTTCAATCAATCATTTTTGATTCCGAACTAATCATCCGGAACTGATACTTTAAGTTGCTTCCAATTCCTTCAAATTATTGAATATTCTGCTTGAAAAGTTTTTACCTTTAATATAAAAAATATACAAAATTGTTAATTTTTCGAACATAATTTCAAAACAGAATGTTTTCCAAAAATCAAAGTCGAAAACGAAATGTAAAGTACTCGGAAATGGGAATAGTCCTATATGCGTCAGTACCAAATAGAGTATTATACTTACGAAATTTGTGCAAGGGAAGGAACCATGCAGAAGGTAGAAATGTATCCCATATCAAGTATCATTCTTTGAAATTATAATCTGAAACAAAAAGTTTGTTTCCAGATACAACATTTTTATCTACACATATCAAAGAGTGTAAAAAATACGTTTCAGGTTATTAAAGAAGCAATTTAGAATTGAGAAAAGATTTTAGATTATGTTACTAGTTCCGTAATTGCATTATTTTGTCTTATTTATACTTTCATTTGTAGCACATCCATTTCGCGTCAGCAAACATAACAGCATTTGAATCAAACATTGGATAAACATCTCACAAATATTTTGCAATGCTCTCTCACTCTTACTGGCTTTCACTCTCTCCTTCTCTGGCTCTTGCGTCTGCGCAAGTCTTTGTAGACTTTTTCCAGACTCTTCGCAGGCATTTGTTGCATTTATGGTTTGACAGTGTCATCAAAAATATAAACAAAAGTTCTTTGGCCAGGTAAACAGAGAGCCTCCAAATGAAAAAAGAGAGCCAGCGAGAGAGTGAGGGTGAGAAAGTGAGAGAGTGCGCTTCTGTAAGAGAATTTCCTGCAGCTGCGCGATTGCACCTATCGTACTTCTAGGCTAATTCATTGGAAGTGTTTAAAGTTTTCCCTTGTTCTGTGTCTCAATATTCTAGGACTTCACTGTGCGCGAATAACTGAAAATTGTTGGTCGTGTGAAAAACTGTGCGGCATTGAACATTGAAAATGTGCGGTAAATGAATTGGCACAAGAAATTGAATAAAGCTATAAATAATATATAAAAGTTGAACTATCAACAAATCCATTGAGTGCGAGTTATTCAAATCCAAGCAAGTGCTCATAATATGAACAAAGCCAAGGACTTCGCTTAAGTGACCAGCAAGAACTATAAGCCCGCATTTCGTTGGCTCGCTATTCAAAGGTAATAATACGCAATTTCAATAGCATTTATATATCCGTATTATATGGCAGTATTATCCCCCCTCAATGGGGGTGAGGGATTTCCTTTTTTCTTTTGCCTTATACTATTTGCGGATGACTCATTCGAGTGCCTGCCACTCGGCTGCGCTTTTATTGGAAGTGTGGATTGTGGAATTTTTTCTAGTATGTACTCGGACATATGCGCGTGTCTGTGTGAGGGGTCATGCAGCATTACGATAAGTCAGCAGGGTAGCAGGTTATACAAAACTATTTTAGTGAATTCAAATTGACACGAAATGAAAGAAAGGAATTTCTGAATTGGAAGAATTCACAGTACTTCATGTTGATTGAAGTCAATCGTTCGCAAATCAACAAAATTCAAATATAAAAAACATTTTTTTTGTTAGAATTACAATAAGTTAATATCATTTAATTTTGTACAATTTTATGCGTAATTTTTGCAAAGCTCAGTACAAATTTGATATACGCTAAGAAGAGAAAATAATGTTATTATACGTTTTCAATTGTTATAAGTTCGCAGAGGAGCATTAGGTGATACATATATATGATACATGATTAGGTGATACATATATATGATTAATGTAATATACGTATATCTATTATTTACAAAAATTATAAGGATATATTAATGGAGAAATCTGTTAGGGAGATGGTGCCTTTTGAGTTTTCTCTTGTAGTTGCATAACATCGAGCATTTTAGAAACCCTTAGATCCCTTTCGATATCCCTATTTCGAACATACCAGGGAGCTTTGCAGTTGTATACTACTATTCGAATAAAAATTTCAATAGTCAGGAAAGGAAAAAAATTAATTTCGATAAATAATTTTTGAACCATTTCAAAAATAAAGTATTTCTATTCTCTGATACTATGTATATTATCTCAGCAGGACTTGTAGTTTATAAATTTGTGAATTTTTTTCTTTGTTAAAATACTTTTTGAGGATTAAATATATTTTTAGGGTTAAACATTTCCAAAATGCATTTTTCCCTATCTGTAAAGAATACTTTTAATCTAATATTTCAACTAATTGGTAGGTAAAGTATGCAACAACTTTTATATACCAATATAAACAGTTTTTGTAATTATCTTGACCCGTATAGTCTATATCATTAGCGCGATAACTATTTGCCTTTTCATTATACAACTCCCTCCGCTGCTCTCAACTTTATTGCCCACTGCAATCATATAAATTTGATTCAAGCCCCCAGCGGTTTGCATGAGTCACAGTTCATATTTACAATACATACACATACACACGGACATAGACTCTCACTCCTACACATGTAGCCGGGCCAATTATAAAATGACGCTAGGGTTGCGGCTGTGGCATACTTGTGGGCCAATTGCCATGCCACACAAACGGCTCGCATATCGTTGGGCAAGTCTTAACACATTGTTTTTACCTTTTTTCCACTCCAGTTAACCGCAACCTAAGACAAGCCAAGCAGCCGCCGGTGCCGGGGCCACCACAGAGTTGCCCAAGATGTCGTCGGTTAAGGTAGCGGTGCGTGTGCGCCCGTTCAACTCCAGGGAGATTGGGCGGGAGTCAAAATGCATCATTGAGATGAACGGCGCCACAACGGGTAAGGCAAACAGAAACCAGCCAATTCTGAGCACAAAGATTACAGTTCATAACACCTTTTTTGTAGCCATTACCAATCCGAAGGTGCCACCCAACACAAGCGAGTCCGTGAAACGCTTCAACTTTGACTACTCCTACTGGTCACATGATGTAAGTCGAAGACACCCTAAGAATACACAAAAGTTACTTATACTGATTACAGCCACGCGATTCGGACTTTTCCACACAATCCATGGTCTACAAGGATATTGGCGAGGAGATGCTGCAGCACTCCTTTGATGGCTACAATGTGTGCATCTTTGCCTATGGTCAGACGGGCGCTGGCAAGTCTTACACCATGATGGGCCGGCAGGAGGAGCAGCAAGAGGGCATTATACCCATGATATGCAAAGATCTATTCGGTCGCATTCAAGAAACCGAAACCGATGAGCTCAAGTACTCCGTCGAGGTCTCCTTTATGGAAATCTATTGTGAGCGCGTTAGGGATCTACTGAATCCCAAGAACAAGGGCAACTTGAGAGTTCGTGAGCATCCGTTGCTGGGTCCCTATGTGGAGGACCTTTCCAAGTTGGCTGTCACCGACTATCAGGACATTCATGACCTTATTGACGAGGGCAACAAGGCGCGGTAAGTGAAGCCAAACTACCACAAATTCAAACAATTTTCGTCATGTTCAATTGTTTTGTTCCCTAGCACTGTGGCCGCTACCAACATGAACGAGACGAGCTCTCGCTCCCATGCGGTCTTCACTATATTCTTTACACAGCGTCGTCACGATACCATGACCGATTTAACAACCGAGAAGGTATCGAAGATAAGTTTGGTGGACTTGGCTGGCTCGGAGCGCGCCGACTCAACTGGAGCTAAGGGCACTCGCTTGAAGGAGGGCGCCAACATCAACAAGTCGTTAACTACCTTGGGTAAAGTTATATCGGCTCTGGCGGAGGTTGTAAGTATTGAAAATGGCTCATTAAGGAGATCTTTATTAATGGGATTCTATTTACTTGCCGGCTTTCTAACTGACAGTCTGTAAGTACTATTTCAATGCAATCTAATACGGGCTCACTTTAATCCCTATCAATCTCCTGTCAGGCCTCCAAGAAAAAGAACTCAAAGAAAGCCGACTTTATACCGTATCGTGACTCGGCATTGACCTGGTTACTCCGCGAAAACCTCGGCGGCAACTCCAAGACAGCCATGATAGCTGCCATATCTCCAGCCGACATTAACTATGATGAGACCCTTAGCACTCTACGGTAAGTTTCTAATTGTATCGTGTTGTTGGATGCTGCTAAACCTCTAGTTGACTAACCACAGCTATGCCGATCGTGCCAAGCAAATTGTCTGCAAGGCCGTTGTCAACGAGGACGCCAATGCAAAACTTATTCGGGAGCTCAAGGAGGAGATACAGAAACTGCGCGATCTGCTTAAGGCCGAGGGCATTGAGGTGCAGGAGGGTAAGTTCATACTGTTCATACTTATGCATAGTATGTAAATAGCTGCTAAGTTCTGATCATTAACTAAGCTTAAACCTAAGCCCTTTGACACAACAGAAATTACTTGCTACACCTGAAAACAAAGTAACAATAAGTTAGTCGTAGTTTATCCGTAACTAGAGTAATGCGCCAGTACATAAAACCCAAAACCTATTTCATTTAGGACCCGATGGCAAAGTGGTGTGTGAGAAGCGCGATGCGAATAGTAAGTAAAGCCCAAAACTCTGAGCTCTCCAACAAAAGGCTTCACATGCAATGCAACTTATTGTACTAAATAGTATCTATTCGATATATAAATAACATATGTGTAATCATATATGCATTACGAATATAGTTAACCAACGGTCTTGTCAACTAAGTGTTTGTACTTATTTGTAATTTGTTGTAACGTCAACGCTTCTATAAACATAAATTCGCTTCAGGACGATAACATTACCATACCATAACCATATATTTACGATACTCAATGTGCAAGTCCTATTTATGTTGCGTTTTATTGTAATCAAGTTAATACAGTGGGAGATGGGGCTGATTTCTCCATCATACATAAGCTTAAGATCCTTGCAAATCTTTCAAAATTTTCTTCTAATGCTCCTTTCTCCCACTGAATGTGCATTTGTCGAGTTTTATTTATGTTGCCCAGACAAAAGAGTGGCACATACTCCTTGCAGTCCGCACTGCTTCAGGGCTAGCCGTGGACACGCCAGAGTTATGCGATTTTGTGGACTGTAAAACAAAAAAAGTTTTTGGATTGGGTTTGTCCCAAGACTCACCAACCGAATTGGCAACGCTTTGTTTCACATATAAAATATACCTATATTTATATACAAAACTTAATCTCAGCACGCTTATCACTGCGCTTGTGGCACAACCAATCAAAGTGCCCCAATGCTAACTCATGTCTAACTCTTGCAGAGGACGAGATTACCAAGTCTTCGGTGATCAAGTCCCCGAGCAAGGGACGCAATCGTAATGGATCTACCACAGAAATGGCCGTGGATCAGCTGCAGGCCAGCGAAAAGCTCATTGCAGGTAAGTTTCTAGTTTCAAGAAGTCGTTAGGCACTCTAAGTAATCCTTGCACCAATTCAGAACTTAATGAGACCTGGGAGGAGAAACTGAAGCGCACCGAGGAGATCCGCCTGCAGCGAGAGGCGGTCTTCGCTGAGATGGGCGTGGCCGTTAAGGAGGACGGCATTACAGTGGGCGTTTTCTCACCCAAAAAGACGCCACATTTGGTAAATCTGAACGAAGATCCTAATTTGTCCGAATGTCTGCTCTACTATATAAAGGATGGCCTAACGCGCCTTGGCACCCATGAGGCTAATGTGCCTCAGGATATTCAGTTGTCAGGCTCGCACATCCTGAAGGAGCACTGCACCTTTGAGAATCGCAATAGCACCGTCACCCTGCTGCCTCACAAGGATGCCATCATATTTATAAACGGTCGTAAGCTAGTAGAGCCCGAGGTGCTTAAGACTGGCTCACGAGTCATTCTGGGCAAGAATCATGTGTTCCGTTTTACCAATCCGGAGCAAGCACGCGAACTGCGTGAAAAGATCACCGAGAACGAGGCAGAGAATGAGGTAGAAAAGGCGGACACCCAGCAGGTGGATTGGAACTTTGCACAATGCGAGCTACTGGAGAAACAGGGTATTGATCTAAAGGCCGAAATGAAGAAGCGCCTCGACAATCTTGAGGAACAATACAAGCGCGAAAAGCAGCAAGCCGATCAGCAGTTCGAGGAGCAGCGCAAGTCATACGAGGCACGCATCGACGCACTCCAAAAGCAGGTGGAAGAACAATCCATGACCATGTCCATGTACAGCAGCTATTCACCAGAGGACTTCCATCAGGATGAGGATGTCTACAGTAAGTGAAGCTTGTCGACTTGCTGACACAAATGCTAAGTATCCCTTACCCACAGCCAATCCAATGTACGAGTCCTGCTGGACAGCTCGAGAGGCAGGCTTAGCCGCTTGGGCCTTCCGCAAGTGGCGCTATCATCAGTTTACATCTCTTCGCGATGATCTCTGGGGTAACGCCATTTTCCTCAAGGAGGCTAACGCTATATCCGTAGAGCTGAAGAAAAAGGTAGTCACGCTGACTATGCGCGATTAGGTCCTCTTATGACACAGTCTTTTCCCCTCCTGCAGGTGCAATTCCAGTTCACCCTCTTGACCGACACCTTGTACTCACCGTTGCCACCGGAGCTGGCCTCGAGCGTGGCGCCACTGCAGCCAGATGATGAGTATGGAGCACCTCCAGTTTCGAAGACGCTGGTGGCCGTCGAGGTCACCGATACCAAGAACGGAGCTACACATTACTGGTCGCTGGAAAAGCTACGGTAAGCGTTGCGCTTTGGTCTTAGCCATGGTAGTTGTTTCTCACGTTCATTCTTCTGTGCACTTTTGTTTGAAGTTGACTCAGTTAATTTGGTATTTTGGTTTTTTGTTTCTGGTACGTGCATGGTGGTTGTAGTTCTTGAATTCTAATTTTCATAAAAAAAGCTCTAGAACTGCTTAACTTGCCATTGAAAGCCGCTCCAAATCGTCGGCGTTTTGCGAAGTTCACCGCCACCATTTACGCCTCAAAACTCATCGCCATCGCCATACACAAATCACGAAGCTAGTTAGGCTTTAACAAATGCTGATTTGTACTTTTTTGGTTCTCTTACAACCCGACCAAATCATCTTACCTCTGTTCCCATATCCACAACCGTTACCCAAAACTATTTACCCCAAAGCTATCGCCTCGAATTGATGCGCCAAGTGTATAATGTCGAGAGTCCACCATCATCTATGCTATTTGATACGTCCAGCATTGAGCCTAGTTGCAATGGAGTGACAGTGACCGAGACGGCACCTCTTCCACTCGCATTAATGCAGTCCTCGCAGCCTCAGGTCGAGCAGCTACTACATGTGGAGCAGCCAGAGCTGAAGCCTCAGGCCCGTCAGGCCTCACCATCGCGTTTGACATTGGCCAATCTAATACCTTCTAGGTTTGCTTCCCATTCGAGGTTTCATTTGTATGTATTGTAGTGGCTTTACACATTATTTGCATGTTTTGCTTTGTTGCTTTCATGTATGTGGCATAGTCCTCCCCAAGTGGCTTCTTTAAGATACTAAGCATTTTATTTTGATTTGCTTATACGCAAGTTCAATTGCGGTGCTTACTGTTTTCTGTTTATTGTGCTTATCTTTTATATTCTCGTTGAATATACATACTAACGAACTGTTCCTAAACACGCCTTTCTATTGCAGACAACGCTTGGAGCTGATGCGCGAAATGTATCACAACGAGGCTGAGCTAAGTCCTACCTCGCCGGATTACAACGTGGAGAGCCTTACCGGTGGCGATCCCTTTTACGATCGCTTCCCTTGGTTCCGCATGGTTGGTCGCTCGTTCATTTACCTGAGCAACTTGCTCTATCCTGTACCATTGGTACATAAGGTGGCTATTGTAAATGAACGTGGCGATGTACGTGGATATCTTCGTATTGCCGTGCAGCCGGTGCTGGATGAGGAGTCCATCGATTTTAACAATGGCGTCAAACAGTCAGCTCGTCTCGTTTTTAATGAGGACGATGCCAAACCCAAATACCGTGCACTCAACGAAAAGGACGATGTTCAGCGTTATATTGACAATGGTGGGCTAGACACCAAGCTGGAGGGTGAGTTTTCGATAAGCCAACCATAAATTACTCCTATGCTAATCGTGTTCGATTTTAGAACTTGAGGATGCCGACTCTGGTCGTGGCATTGATTCCAACTCGGCATCAGAGTCTCAGGAGAACGCCGAGGAACCGGGCGAACATTTGCAGATTGGGAAGGAGTTTACCTTCCGTGTTACCGTGCTTCAGGCAACGGGTATTGGCGCTGAATACGCGGACATCTTCTGTCAGTTTAAGTAGGTCCACATTAATTGGCATGCATCGTCAGCTACCTAACGTTGTACTCCTTCTTTAGCTTTTTGCATCGTCATGAAGAAGCTTTCTCCACGGAGCCGGTAAAGAACTCCGCGTCGGGTGCTCCGCTCGGCTTCTACCATGTACAGAATGTGGGTAATTTCCACTCCTTAGAGTATGAATTCATCCAACTTGCTTTATTTTAGATAACTGTGCCCGTGACAAAGTCTTTCATTGAGTACTTGAAAACACAGCCAATCATGTTTAAGATCTTTGGGCACTATCAGACTCATCCGCTACATAAGGATGCCAAGCAGGAGTTCGTTTCTCGTCCACCACCAAGACGCATGCTGCCACCAAGCATACCAATAAGTCAGCCAGTGCGCAGTCCCAAGTTTGGACCGCTGCCCTGTCCGCCATCCTCTACGGTCTTGGCGAAGCATGATGTGCTGGTGTGGTTCGAGATCTGTGAGCTGGCACCCAATGGAGAGTATGTGCCATCGGTAAGTTGACCAAAAGTCTGTCATTCCACTTTCACTGACGCCACAATGCATTCTGCAGGTGGTTGAGCACAGCGATGATCTTCCATGCCGTGGGTTGTTTCTACTGCATCAGGGCATACAGCGACGCATTCGCATTACCATCGTACACGAGCCTACTCCTGAAGTGAAGTGGAAGGATATCAACGAGTTGGTGGTCGGTCGCATTCGCAATACGCCCGAATCCTCGGACGAACAGGATGAAGATGCTTGCGTTCTATCACTAGGCCTATTCCCGGGTGAGGTGGTGGAGGTGCCTGGCGATGATCGCTCATTCTATCGGTTCGAGGCCGCCTGGGACTCCAGTCTGCACAACTCGGCTCTTCTTAATCGTGTCTCTCAAGGTGGCGAGACCATCTACATTACTCTCAGCGCCTATCTGGAGGTATGTGTAATCTCTTCCACTGTGTTTCGGTTACTTATCAACTACAGTATGTCCACTTACAGCTGGAGAACTGCGCGCGTCCTGCGATCATCACCAAAGACCTTAGCATGGTTATCTACGGACGCGACGCCCGCACCGGTCCTCGCTCTCTAAAGCATCTGTTCTCGGGACAGTACCGCAACCCGGAGGCCAATCGTCTTTCAGGTGTCTACGAGCTGTCGCTGCGCAGAGCTTCCGAAGCAGGTAGTCCAGGTAGCAATTCTCATTGTAGTTGTACTCGTACTTTGCTCACACTTAAGTGTTCAACCGACCGCTGATCACACGTTGCTTTCCTTAACCATTCATTCACAGGCGTGCAGCGTCGTCAGCGTCGTGTTCTGGACACCAGCTCCACTTATGTTCGTGGTGAGGAAAATCTGCACGGCTGGCGGCCACGCGGCGATTCACTGATCTTCGATCATCAGTGGGAGCTGGAGAAACTAACACGTCTAGAGGAAGTGGGCCGCATGCGTCATCTGCTCCTGCTGCGTGAGCGCCTGGGCATGGACACTAATCCCAATCCGACCACCAAGACCGAGAAGGACGTGTGCAACTTGGCAGCACGTGCTGCCACCTCTCCAGTGCACATGGTTATACCACAGTCGCCGCAAACTCCAGTCAAAGATCCACAGCATCTCTTGCCCGAGCGCGAGTACAATCAACGCGAGCAGGAACTTATGCTCAAATGCTTAAAACTGGTACAAGGTAAGTGCAGCCACAAATGATGCTTAGAGAAGTGGTAAAATATCTGTCATCTACTGTAGGTCGTCACAACAAAGCCGAGCCCAGCGATACACAAACCCAGTCGGATGTGTCGCCCAGCGATGAGGGGTGTGCTGACATGACTGTTAGCTGCATCTCTAGCAACTCCATGGAGTAAGTATAAATCTAAAGAGACGCATGCTTTATCCATTTCCATTCTTGCTTCCTTGGTTTATTTAAACACACCCAGTTGGCACACTTCTTACCCACCTAAACCTACTCATTAAACTTGAGCTGGCTTATAGACTAAGCGGTTACAATCGTTGTAACTCTGCATCCACAAGTGTTTTATATGTATTGTTATCAGAGCTCACATCGCAGCTGGGCTGTAAGATCTGTATTCAACGACAGCGAACATATTGAACTTAAAATCTCTAAAATTGGATAACTCTTTAGAAATTCGCAGCCTACAACACAAAAAATTCTTTATAATGTGCATTTAATTGGGTTTAGGGAATTCGAATACTTTACGGGGGATCCATAGTTATGCAATGGTTATGTTTCGATACTTCGAAGGTTGATCAAATCTGCATTAGCGGAGCTAACTAACTCTAGCGAGAAATAATTACATTTTCCTATTGGAATACACGATGTATCTCCACCTCTTGCTGTTGCACTCCGTCAGGGCAGTCGCTGCGCAGGATGCACCTCAGTAGGTCCTCGCTGAAGACGTAGTCGGGTCGGCATTTGCATGGCACAGAACAGCGTTTTAAGCATTTGCTGGACTTATAGGCGCAGGTTTCGGGGCAAACGCCGCCACAGCGCACAGCTGTGGCATTGGGACCACAGAAAGCAGGAAAAGGATTCCATATGAAGTTCTTGCGTTCCGGTTCAACTATGGTGTAGTGATGCAATACTTCATTGACCTCCACGGCCAGGGTGCTGGAGTATACCAGCAGCGAGAGCAGCAGCAACAAGCGAAACATTGTACGATCCAACGGCAACTGAGTCTATCTTGGTTATTCAATTAAAAACAGTTGCTTCTACTGCCTCAGCTGCAATTGTTGTTGTTGTTTATTGTAATCGTTTAGAGCACACTCACAAACTCATTCGCCAAACTAATACTCACCTATTCAGCTGAATTACGAAACTCAAAAACAATTTTGATATTTGTTTTCTTTTAATTTTTGTACACAATTAGAAACAACAAATTTGTAATTCGACACAGGTAATTTTGTTTTCTATTCAAGAACACTAGATATACCTAAACACTATGCAACCTTATTAACTAATTCACGTGAATATCCACAGATTATGCTCACCGGATCGCGCAGATGCTCCAAATGGCTGGGAGGCACCCGCGCCGGCCACTCAACCGGCGTTACCATTGCGCTTGTACGTTCCAGAGCTGGAGGAGATTCGTGTTAGCCCCGTGGTAGCACGCAAGGGCCTTTTGAATGTGCTGGAGCACGGCGGCTCGGGCTGGAAGAAGCGCTGGGTGGTAAGTAAAGCAGAGCTTCTGCCTGGGCTAGGCCTAATGCGCTTTCCGTATTGCAATAGATTGTCCGACGTCCTTACGTCTTTATCTATCGCTCGGAAAAGGATCCCGTTGAGCGCGCTGTTTTGAATTTGGCCACAGCTCAGGTAGAGTGCAGTGAGGATCAGGCGGCAATGGTTAAGATACCCAACACATTCAGGTGAGTTTTAAAGTTAATATGATAATAGGTTTGGATAACTGATTATCATTATAAATTTACTCAGCGTGGTGACCAAGCATCGCGGCTATCTGTTGCAAACTCTCGGCGATAAGGAGGTGCACGACTGGCTCTATGCCATCAATCCGTTGCTGGCCGGTCAGATCAAGTGAGTGAAAAGGTTCTCACATGGGTACATAAGCGCTAATCTGATATTTTACATGTAGATCCCGCCTGGCACGTCGCACCTTGGAGCCGGCTTCGCAAACGGCATCACAAATTCAGGCCACGAGCGGGGCAATTCCACACAATGTGAATAAATGAGATACAATTACGATGGAATCCGTTTTGGTTTACTGAGACGCAGGCTATGGCTGGTTGCAGCGACTGCGTATGGCGCGATTTGCAACTGGCAAGTGAATGATTGATAGCTGGATTCCATCGCATAACCATGTTTTGTGAAAGTGAATGAACATAATAAGAACATAAGAACACTAACAAAAGCATAAAACAGAAACACAAAAACCCAAATGCAAAGCGTACGTAATTATTAGGTAGTGCAACATGACTATTGAGTATTGTATTTTATTGTAATTATTTTTGTAATTTTCAATTCACAAGGCAGCCGAAAGAAACAAATTGAAAGTGTGCCACAAAAATTGTAGCATTCTTTCTGGAGCTGCGAATTTGTTGTCCCGCCTATCAATTGGTATTTACCATTATATATTATGACAGTTCATATGTTTTGTAAATAGCTTTCGTTTCTGACTTGTAGAAATATTGTCATTAGTTAATTAATTATTTTCCCGAACAAATTTAACTTTCAAGTGATATTATGTTGAATACAATCGAATTAAAGCCTATGTTAAATTCGCAATAAACATAAATGTAATGCTTATAAGGCGACAAGAACAACAGCACACTCCAAACACAAACATAAGCATAAACATACATACATATGTATATGCATTTTAAAGGAGCAACTAAACAAACATATATAAAATTATAAAATCATATATATATATATATTTCTATATATATAACAAATATTGTATAAAACGTATATATTTGCTGTTTATACACAAATTTTCAACAATTTATTATGATATTGTTTAATTAGTAACAAAAAATATAAAACAAAAGGCATGTCAAGCAAGACATATGAAAATGCAATTACATATACATATACAAATACATATATACAAATATATGTGTGTGTGTTATCGAAAGACCGTACAGTATATAGGAAGTAGTGAAAGCGAAGTAAAGGTAAAGTAAGCGTAAGCTCAGCAGAATTGCGAAAACCCAATTACGATTACGATTAATTTGTTAATGGAAGTTTAGATATATTACTATTACTATTCCATATGTACGTGAATACAAGTTGATGTACTTTACACACAAGCCACAAAAGTTATGAACAATGTAAATGGCACTGCAATATACCAAAGTAAAAAACGCTTATATAATCGCTGCATATAGTCGAAGGTCAACCCAAGGAGTTGGCTATTTAGAAGCTTTCCGATGTGTTTTATGCCACAATCATAATGCTTCTGCCTTTCCCTTTCTCTATATCTATCAATGTATGTAACTGTCCTTCTGCATCCTCTTTCGATTTCAAAGAACCACCTGCAAAATGCTTAAAGCGAATATTATACTAAACGTAGTTTTGATAATAATTATCTAAAATGCAAGGCCACCTGTAAATTTCTAAGAAACGTCAAAATTCAATGCGCTTACAATGCAATATGCAACAAAAAAATGCAATACTTATACACAATTATCAGATGAAACCAACTTTTAAGTAACTACTTATAACAATGTATATGTAAATCCCAAAATTTGTACAACATTCATTTGCATTTGCTTCGGACAAGGCACGAGCTTAGGCCGGGACGGGCGGCGGGCAAACCATTTTGCTGTAGGGCCAGAACATTGGGGCCACTTATTCTTAGTGATAAGTGAGTCAAGTCCCCAAATTGTTGGATGTGCTCGCTTTCGTTTGTTTTCGTAACAGAACGTTAAGCGGGCTGGTTTGAGTTTGTAGCGAAATGTAAACATTTGTTAAACTATTAATAATAATTTCGAATTGTAACATATTAGAGAATTGTAATTACAATAATCACACCTACATATACTTATTATGCGCTGATTTATGTAGTAATTTTTGGCGTCATTTAAATGATATGTCGACCCACAATTGAAAAGCACAGAGTAAATGCTAAGCAGCAGAAACCAAGCTAAATCTATTAGCAAATTGATGATCAAAATGAGCAAACTCCACTTATATGCAAATACGAGTATAGTACGTACAATACATTTGAAATTCAATATATAACTACATATATATACAAATATATATACACTATATATAATAAACTCGAGAGGGATACTGTTCAGAACGCTGATCATCGGATTTGTTTTATCAATGTGGAACCGTAGTTCCAAGTGAAGCAGCAAACAACAGGAAATTTATGCTATCTGTATGTATAATCCAAAAATGATATATGCAAGGGCGTATCACTATTAAAGAATTATAAATTAAAACGGCTTTAAATAAAAACTGTAATTTGTTCTTTTAATAAATTCTGGGAGGTAATATTTGGCTTTAGCTGTAGCTCTAGCTACTGGTTCTATATGAATATATCGAAAATGCTTCTAGTGTCACATTATATAAGTTAGAGGACGCCCTGAGCTCCTGAGCTCTTGAGCTATTGAACTCTTATGTCTACGCCAGGCCAAATATCTATCTTAAGATTATTTCTTATTATGTGGCATTCACCTTCTCACTTGCTTAATTTTTGGTTTTTTATTTTTGATTTATTTAGCAGGTCTTAAACTAAGTTTGAGGCCGACCTGAAGAATATCACAATTTCTGTCAATGGACCTGACCCAAAATATCCGCCCATAGTGGCGGTTTCTCTTGAATGCGAAAACAACACATTGAAGCATTTTTATTGATAGGATTTGAAGACGAATTTAAAGACAATCGCACTAAAATGTATGTTGAAATAAAAACTGGTTAAATGAAATTTATATGGAATACAATCATGTATACTCAATTCATTCTAGAAGCGTCCCCAATAATTTCGATACAGATGTTTGTTTCTCTCTGCACATTACTCTGGTCAAACGCATTTAATGTAGTAACGATTTTGTATCGTCCAATTGCTAGGGGCACGGTAACATCAAAAACCAAATCCAAATTAAACGGTTCGTGAATGAATTTAGTCTGAAATAGGGAAATATAATTAACAGAGTATTAAATTGGTTATATAATACCCACACCAGGCACATTCAGACAGTTGCTCTCGATATCGTTTGCATTGGTTACGTGATGAGTCCAAAATTTGTACCAATACTGGTTATTATCATAGAGATCCTTGCAGTAACTGGGCATAGAAATAGCAAATACTGTTTGCTGCCATTCCCCACGATCATATTTAAAAACTTGAAAACTAGCCTGAAATTTAAAGAGTCACTAATGATGAAAATGTTGTGTTATAAATAATAAATAATTTAAAAATAATATAAATTTAGATTAATTTTTGATCTTACTCGAACGCGATCAGTTTTGTGTATGTTCCAAATGCTGGTTATATTGCCCGATATTTGAAGTGCATCATTTACGATATCTAATTCAATGGTCAACTCAGACAAGTCGAAGATGCCGTCAATATTGAGAACGTTACTTGGTTGGTTGGAGCAGGTGCTGAATATATCATCATTTTCAGGAATGAGTCGATATTTGATTGCACATGATTGCTGTCCGAATGTAAGCAGGATTATAACTAGAACGATTAACTTTTGTTGTGGCCACATTGTTTAATGCTCGTAATAATACAGAATGAGGGTTGAACATTGCGGAACGATGTTTTTATACAGTCGAACATATGACAACATGTTCAAGTACGAAATAATTATAGTGTTCTAGTATAGTATTTTTATCAATCTACGTTAATTAATTACACCCTGTACCCATTTTATGATTGGGGGTACTAAAACTGTGCCAATGTATTTAAACAGGGTAAATGTGGGGGGTTTTTTAAAAGTTTATTCTTGCTTGCGATCTTACCCAACTACATAAAGAGTTTAATAAATATACATACATATGGGGTACTAAAACCTTGAAAATCTATCTAACAGGCGTGTCCAGCTGTCCCCGTCCGTCTGTCAATACGAAGATGTGTTTGAGAATTGTAGATCACTTTACAGGGTGTTTCTTAGTCGAGTTTAGTCAACCGACTAGAGCATTCTTACTTGTTTTCTCATGTATTTTGTTGCTGTATGTGAACTGTGCTAACAGTTAGATTTGACATAGAAAATGTAACTCACATGTTATTTTGTATGTTCAATAAATAGTGTTATCATTATTAAACAGAACTACGCATACTACTATTATACCCTTACAGAGGATGTTTTACATTTGTCCCGAAATGTGGAATGCATCAAAAGCGGTGTCGACCTAGTCATGTCCGTCTGTCTCTCTGTGTGGCTTTTAGAAACTTCATCCAAATCGTACACCCATATCCTAAAGCTGACATATACATAAATGATTGATCAAAAAATTATGGTAGTATTAAAAGCTATTTGAATTTGTATATTTGTGGCTTATAAAATGTGTGCAGGGGTAAAACATCTCATTCATACCTTTTACATCTTGTAAGCATAAAATGTTTTATGATTTTGTTTTTTTTAAGTTATCTCAATCAAATTTAATCTGTTTAAACTTATACATCACTCAATTTAATAGAAAGAGTTTGATATGATCTAGGGATTACCTAAAAATATTTTTGCCACGTCCACTTCCCACCCCACAAAAAGAAGACGCTGGAACGGAGTAACCGCAGTTGCGAACATCCGACTGCAACGTTCTCATTTTTATTCTAAAAGGGATATGTGCCACAGTAAATTTACCGAAGGGATTGTTACTATCAAGATTTTTATACTCTGTTTAAAAATGTATTATTATTTTTACTCCCTGTATCCATCAAATGGGTAAAAAGGGGATACTAAATCTGTGCAAATGTATGTAACAGGCAGATGGAGATATCTCCGACCCTATAAAGTATATATATTCTTGATCAGTATCAAAAGAGATTTCGATTTGGCCATGTCCGTCTGTCTGTCCGTATGTATGAGATGAAAGCTAGAGACACCAAAATTGAAATGTAGGTTCGTGTATACCATGCGCAGATCAAGTTTATTTTGGATCCGAGATATCTCCCCCGTACTCCCGAAAATCGAGAAAAACCGTTTTACAGTAACAATTTTAAAGATTTAGCTTTTAGATTTGGCACGTACAATACTTCAGTCATTCTTTACCTACTGTTCAAATTTCAAGTTGATCGGATAATAAACACGGAAGTTATTCACGAAAGAAGATTCAGTGCTGAAGCGAGGGGAAGAAGAAGCACAGCCACCACTTAAAATGCTTCGCTGCGCTGTCGATTGTGCTGTCGCTTGTATGTGTGCGTCTTTGTATATGTGTGTGTATATGTGTAAGTGTACGAAGATGCGATCGGAAATATTCGACCTGGGTACAGGGAGTTTTGTAGTCGGGTATACTCGACTATAGCATTCTTACTTGTTTATTGTGTATATTAAGTTAATGCAATGTCCCTCTGTCTGTCTTTCTGTCCGTGTGAACGCAATTTTTTTCCCACATATATTTAGACATATAGACAGCAATTTTGTAAGTATTTAATGTTTTATAATAAATGTGTAAATGTATAAAATATTAACAGTCAATAACGGGAAAGTGTGCAGCTTGACTTCGCAATAGATTTAAAATACATACATAATTTTTCAGCTTTCGATTGTTGCATTAAATTGAATATTGATTGTTACGTTTGAATTGAATATTGAACTAAAAACAAGATTTTAAAATGTGTGTAATGACGTTACAGTTATTGATCAAATTATCTTCGGTCCTAATTTGACCGATCGAGCTCTCCCAATATTTCGAAACATATGCTGGTTTTTCTTTTTACATTCCACTGGTCAAAGGCCTTAGCTTCAACTTCTATCTTATGTCGCCCACTCATAGGGAGCCCGAGAAGTTCAAAATTCATATCCAAGTCAAAAGGCTCGTGAATAAATTTAGTCTGAAAGAATCAAAAATTATGAACTTATAATAATGAATGCAAATTTGTTTATAATTTTTAAGACCTACACCAGGCAGGTTACCACATTTTCCTCCAAAGGATTTTGCATTCAATATGTGTTTAGTCCAATACATGTACCAGTATTGTCTCTTATCAAATAAATCTTTACAGAAGTCGTATATATTCAAGGCTATTACTGTTGATAGCCAAACACCTCGATCAAAACGATATAATGTATAATGAACCTGAAAATTTAGAGATATATTCACTTAGATTGCAAGCGTAAGTAATTTTGTACGAACAAGTCGCTTATGAAAATGATACTATGATCACTAATAAGCATTTAACTCCAAATTTTAAAATTAGATTAGTTTTTGAGTGTTACCTGAATGCGATCATTGGGTTGGATATCCCAAACAAAGGTAATATTGCCCGATAAGTTCACAATATCCGCATCCATCTTAAGGCTCATCTCCGAGAAATCGAAGAGGCCATCCATATTAAGTACATTACTTGGTTGATTGGGGCAATCGGAAAATATATCATCATTTTGGATAAGGAACTTATATATAATTGCACTTGAATTTTTCCCGAATATAAGTAGGAACACCACTTGGAAGATAAACTTTTTTTGCAGAGACATCTTGTTAGTATTTAGATTTACTAGAGACACTCATTCGAAAAACGTATTTCGCGTTATGGTACAACATTTTTATGCAGTCAGGTTTTTATACATTGAGTATGGAGCAATTAAATTATTCTAAATATTTCTATCTATCTATATTTTTTCGGTCATAATTGTATAGATTAGGAATATACATTTCTAGTTTTAATAGTCGGAAATCTGTTAAAATAATTAGTGCCACGAGTCCATCTATATGATGCTACGTAATGTTGATAAGGGAGTAATGGTTCCTGCACCGTATTAATTATATACTTTTAATCATCTATCAATTTTATATTTCATGCATTAAGTTAATGGGATTCCTAAAGGGTGTTATTTTATCGTAAGTTTTCCAATGTGGCCACACTCACAATATTAGCTTTTTATCAAAAAGCCGATTGAATATATAAGTACATACATATATACAGAACTTTATGGCAAATCATTATTTACGCGTAATTAGCATCTGAAAATTGTGGAAAATTATTTTAAGAATCAATGCTCATACGAAATGTGTACAGAAAACTTCGTCAATTAAGAACAAATAAATTTCGTAGCACAATTACTCTTTCGGATTCTATGCCACCGTCAAGAGTGCCCACGGATAAAAGTATTGCCCCTGTTGAGGAAACCCTGAAATAAACTCGACATCGTTCACCAGAACTTGGTTTTCTATTCAACAACGATGTTGAAGATTTTGTACAATGATCTTGCTTTATGTCCTCACAAGATTCAGAGCCGCAGGATAATGGTTTTGGTCGGTTGCAATTCGAACCACTTTCTTACAGAAAAATATTGTTCATCGTTCAGGCTCCTTTCTGTCTAGTGGTGATGCCAGCAAAGTTGCTGCATTTGGAGGAAAGGAAAATCTAATGGTGATGGACACACCACGATAAAGCCAAGTTTGACGACAACATCATTTCCAGAAATGGAGCCCATTGACTGGCGCCAAAAATGAGGGCCCTTTATTTTAAATAATAACTGATCTTAATCAATGATTCGGTACATCACAAAATCACATTATCAGAGCTTAATAATCCACGAAATTCGTCCACAACGTTAAATAGACATTGTGTAATGATCGCCTGTCTGGCTGTCATTTAAAATTTCCTGACTCAACCATTCCTATTAGATTGGGACTACTACTGATGATCTCGATAAAAAACTTGACCAAAACCATTTCTCTCCACAGAGCGTGGAAACCGAATATAGTATGTTTAAAAAAGAGTATATTGTTCTGCCTGTCTGCCCAATATCAACAAAATTTGATGTATGTACATACATGTTGGATAGGGTTCATATACATACATGTTGGCCATGGTATAAATTTGTATGATCTCGTATAATAAATTGTCGAGATCTAATTTTCTGCTACAATATCACTTGTTTCAAAATAATAATAAAAATATTTATTTATGTATGTACTATTTTTGGATATCTTATAATCTTTTTCGACTTTGCCCGACTTGTATTGCATTCACATCCTATACATTGGATCTGGTTCCATCATCAATTGAGTGAAACATTGACGCTTTCTTCAAATCAAATAGATTGCTACGATTTGTGTTTGTTTTCAAAAATTTAAATTTATAATCCAAAACTGTTACTTGATTATAAAAGTCAGAAATTTTAATTTGCAGATAGTTTTCATTATAAGAAATACTCTCCAGAATTATTGGTGTAAACATTGCCAATTTAAGGTCCTCTCGTTGCCTACTCGTACAGTATACAATAATTATCATAATTACAATTAAAGGAAACAATTTTGAAATTATAATCAAAGCATTGTGAAATTCCAATTAATAAAGACTACAATTTTTCTAATTTTCAAGAAATTTAACGACATTTCTCTCCTATTTATACCCTAGCAGAGGGTTTTATAATTTTGTCGTGAACTGTGTAATGGACTGAAGAGTCGTTTCCGACCCAACAAAGTATACATATTCTGAATTAGAATGAATAGCCGAGTCGATATGGTGATGTCCAACTGATTCTATGCAAATAAGTCATTCAGTTTTCAAGGTATAGTGATGAAACTTCCTACAGATCCTTCTATTTGCTGCATGTAGTACATGTGTCGGAACCGGCTGGATCGGACCACTGCAACATATAGCTGCCATAGGAATGATAGGTCGACAACTATGTTTTTTTAGTTTATAAAGTTATCCTTACCAAACTCACCCAAACCAAGTCTCTAAAGAGTTTATACAATCTGACCAAATTTGTTCAAAATCGGAGCACTATATCACAAAGCTGCCCTGGGATCTGGTGAAAAATTAGTTGTTGTATTACATCCAAACTAAGTGAGAGTTTTATTATACTTCAAATAGTTTCCTATAATTAATAGAATTAAAAGGAACACATTTTACACATGCTGTACACTTAGGTTACGCTTGACAATAGTTTCTTAGGGAAGGGGTATAAGAAAATGTATGTTGAATAGAACTCTTTTGCTATTAATTAAATCTATTCAAAGTTCCAAATGGCGAATGCCTTCTGTAGGAACAAAGCCCACACAATTGTTGAACCTGCTTGCTGGTGCGGACTGTGTAGGTTGGGGGCAATAAGGTTATCCCAGGGAGTTGTAGGGAGTTTCTGGTAATGCATTAGATTTGCTCAAAGCCGAGAAGCGGGACAAATTCATTTAACGCTAGCTTGTGCTGCTTAGAAGGCAGAACCTCTTCTACGACTTGTTGTAATTAGGCAACTTGTTATTGCAATTTGGTATTTGGTATTTGGCATTTAGCATTTGGCACTTGGCATTTGCAGTTACCTGGATGCTGACTATCGCATTTAATGGGTCTCAGTTGTTTTATCTTTTTTCGGACTGCAGACATGAATAATTCAAAAGTCGGCAGCCAGAAGAAGCCGCCAGTTAAATCCGCATTTAACTCTCAGTCACTGTCTGAGTATCAGTTTTGGTCTCGGTTTTCAGTAGTTGTTGCTGTTACTGTTGTTGCTATTGTTGTTGCATTGTCACTGGCTCTGATTGAGGTCAGTGAAATCAAATCGCTTGGACATTCGCAACTTGTTAGCACTTTAAGAACTGGCAGCTAAACAGGCGGCTGGGCATCTGCTTTGTTGCTGTTGCTCAACGGCTTGTGCGAAAACTGGACTTGGACTTGGTTGACTGCTCCCTCGGCTCTCGGGCGGCTGACTTTCAATGGCCAAATGTGGCAGGCAGTGCGTTTGGGTTTGGACTTGGATTTGGCTCTAGCTATGACTATGACGGAACCCAATACCCAACGGCAACCAGGCACTGTCAGCTTCCGCTTCAATAGTACTTTAGTACTAAAAATAGCAACAATTAAATGCAAATCGAAGGCGGGCCAATATGTTCAATTAACTTGGCAAGCGTTATAGCCCCAGGCATTGACATTGTCACTAGCCGTGGGATGACAGAGACCCTCGAGCTGCTGCCAACTGCATCCCCGGCGGCGACTATAAAAGCAAACGGCCAACGTTGCAAGAGCCACAAAAACGTGTGAAGAGGACGCGAAGTCGTCACGTCAGTTTCCACACGGTGTCCAGTTGCGGTCAGGTTCTCAGAAGCAATCATGTTCGACTCGAAGATTAAGGTGCCCAAGTATGACTCGGAGGCGTTCGACAATGTCGAGTACGAGCTGCAGATGACCTATACCCTAGAGACGGATCGGCGCATTATGAGCTTTTATGATGCCATGTGGGGCATGGAGGTGACTGGCGGCATTGATCAGTTTGAGCCGCTGACCATTGTTAATGTCACACCCACGGGTCTGGCCAAGCGCGGTGGCATGCGGATCGGTGATGAAATCACCCAGATCAACGATGTGCCCGCCCTGGAGCTGACCTTCAATGAAGCCTTGCAGCTGTTTCGCAAATCCTCGCGTTATGTGCGCGTATATGTGCGTGGGTAAGTAGAAAAGGACACGAGTGTCATGTGGCTCAGTGTTGCTTATTGTGTCGCCTTTGCAGTGATGATGATGCACCAGGTGAAGAGGATTGGACGTGCGACTGCTGGTTTAAGCCAAGAAAGCCCTGGAAGCGGGACTTCACGCCCATACAATGGACCTTCCCCTGGAACGATCGTCGCAAGCCGGTGTACAAGGAGTCCAACTGCTTCATGGTGCCCAGCATAATGGAGGAGAAGATACGGGCGAGACGTGCTGCCACCTCAGCGGTGCACAAGAAGGAGGAAGCGCTGCCGCACACGCGCTCCTTGACACCAACGCCCAGACCCAAGAACCAGCCCGGTCCCAATCTGCTCGAGAGCGTGCTACGTCCACGCGGACCGCCGCCAAGGGATTAGATTTAAGCCCCCACACAAAGCTGGATGGAATATATTAAAGCGCAGGTAGCATTGAACACGCTGCAGTACGCCAGAATCTTCCTGACTTGGCAGCCAACTGCCGTCAATCTCTGCCTGGCAGGCAACTGTACTCAGAGATCAGTTGAAGTGTCAGATTAAAGCGTTAAGATTGCAATTAGTCAATTTGCTAAAGTTGTCGACTCAAATAAACGGCTTAGGTTCCACTACCGAATCAATTGTCTATGCTAATATCGATTAGAGGTGTGTCCACGTTTCGCCTAGCACATGGCCAGTTGATCATTGCGAAGTCGCTTCGAATAGCCATCAGCTGCCATGTGGAAGCCGCTCATAGTTGTTCACCTTCTGGTCTTACTTGTCCTGGACTGGACGCTGGCGCAGCGTGTGCATCCCTGCGGTAACCCCACCTACATGGACTGCTTCCATTACTGCAAGACCAACTGTTTGGAGGAGGGCGCCGACTGCCTTTACCACTGTGAAAATGGCTGTGGTTGCGAGCCGGCCTATGTATTGAGAAACGACGGAGGTTGCCACTTCGTCCGGGAATGTCAGCTTGACGACCAAACTCGTGAGGAACCAGAGCAGAAACCCGTCAAATGCACTAATGCGATTAACAAAGTAGAAAATGAAAATGGCGATGATCGACTGAATCTTGTAGAATACGTGCCCAATAGTCCTTATGCTTAAGCACACGATTGCAAATATACACATGTATGATATTCTGTTTAATACCCCCAATATATTTTACACCCTCTACCCATTAAATGGGTAAAAGGATGTACTTAATCTATTCAAATGTATGCAACAGGATGAAGAAAGCATATTGTACACTATATTGTACATATATTCTTTAACAGAATCTTGTATAGTGTTTTGTATCATATTTCTAATGTGGGATAATCCCGCCACGCCCCGCAAATCGATTACACCGATGTATAATGACAATTTTGAATATGTAGATGACCTTGATCGGATAGTAAACATCGAAGTTATTCAAGAAGCTATTTGCGTACTGCCGATAAGAAGGACGCAGCATGGCGGCCGCTCTTGAAATGGCCTGCTTGCTTGCACTTCCGCAATATATTCCTTAAGTTCATATTTCGGTCAAAATTCAAACAGAACAGCAGTTCTATCTTGTAGATTACCATCCCTCATCATATCTTTGTCTAAACTTAACAGATTTCCATACGTTATTTCTTTTTGATCATATTAGCACTATACATTGACTTGGCATTTAAATTTTACTCATATTCCAAAATAAAATTTTTCGAAAATTTTCAAAGTTTAAAAAAAATTCAAATCTTGAAATCGGTATAAAACACTATTTTTCAAACTTGTTCTGAGGAAGTTCATTATTTGGCTGAATGTGGCATAAAGTGGCACAAGGCATTAATTGGATTTTAAATGATTTATATGGCTCTACCTAGTCAAAACATTCTCAATGCTCCCTAATGCTTCCAAAATCTGTAGCTCAAAGTTGCGATATATTTGAAATCTTTTCTTTTGAAAAGTTATAAGTTATAAGCTAGTATATAACTTTCTATAACTTATTTTATAACACAACACGTATATTTCTAGTATTTCTGCTTTGTAACATTACAGTTTTATCTATTCCTAATGTATTTATCAAAAAAATTTTAATAAATGCCAGAAAATGATATCAAATTACCCATAGTGCATTGGTAACTAAAGGTTTGCTTTCAGTCGTCCATGGAACACACAACTATATATAAGAAACAGGTGCATATTGTTGTTGTTGACCAGTGTAAAGATAATCAACAACTGTTTATTATAAAAACAATTTTATTAGGATTATTATATTAGTTATTGTATTGTTTGGTTCGTGGTTGGAGGCAGTCAAGCCCCATTTGCCGGTTTTACAACCCACTCTCTCTGCTGATAATTATGGCTTTGCATTCTGTAATTAGCCAGATATAGCTAAGTACAAAATTATAGCTAATGCTGGCCTGTCAACGCGCCTCTGCGCCCCTTCTTTCTGATAATGATGGATGTATAAACGTGGATATATCAAAAACGTGTGGTCTCTTATGAAACGTAAAAAGTTGCATCTTTGTATAAAGAAGAAGATGAGACCATTTCCCATGTAATTTCCCTTTGGAACAAGATATCCTGAGATCTCCTTCAGAATTTAGTGGACTCAGTTCCAAGACGCCTTCAAAATGTTATTGACGACAAAGGGGCTATACATTTCACTAACTCTAATCACATTTCTTTACTTTTGCTAAGTATTAGCTTTGTTTCTTTAATAATATTCACTTGTCAAAATACTTATGCCAACACATGAAAATTACTTGAATTCATTTCTTTTAAGTTCATATAAAAAAATGTGCTTGAATCTTTTTTTAAGCATGTATTGGCAACAGTAAAAGGAAAAAACATTCATTACGTTCTATTAGGCCAATTAAAAGTTAAACACAAAAATGTCTCTTCTTTTTTCCGTCAAAACAATTATGCCGACTAGTGTAATATCTATGGTAATTTATATGACAAGCCCTTTCCCTTTTGTAGGCTGATTTCAAACTTCATCCTTGCATCCGAATGTGCTCTAAATGGAAAGAAAAGTATGAATTCCTCGCCTAAAAGCGTATAGTGCTAATCGTATCTCAATTAAAAGTTCTAGTAGGCTCAGATCTGGGTGTAGCGTATCGCCTAGTCGAGTACTCCCGACCATGGCACTGTTAATTCTTACATACTATAAAGAGTAAAGAATATGTGTTTTAGGGACGTACAATTAAGAGCTAATTAACTATTGGCTGTATAAAAAGTATTGGCTGTACAAAATATTTGGGCAATTCTTAATAACGTTTTATGAATATACAAATTTTTAATGATAAGTGATTTCTTTAAACTTAAATACAAATAATGATGCCTGTTCCTTTTAAATGTTGGTAGCTTATACTTCTCACTATTAACTTAACTAACCTATACTCAGAGTAAAGATCATAGGGGTCAAGTGGAAATTTCTCAAGTATAAATATATATTATTAATTATCTAATGAGGATGATGGGTGTTATTTTAAAGCTTGTGCAATACGTTGCCAATTGGCCTGATTAGCATTATAAATTCAGCAAGTGTCGTGAGAAAAGCTCTTAATTTGTTAATGTAACGCATCGGCGAAGGGAAAGGTTGTTTGGGGTGGTAAGTGGGAGATGGCTGCTGGCTGCTGGGCGTGGTAAATGCGAGTGAAACTTGGAAGCCGTGTCGGACAGGAAGATTTTCGCTTGGTTTCACTGACTCTGCGTACGTACTTCCCTTCGCTCGACTAATAAAATGCAAATTGCAGTCATAAACAAAAGCACATCAGAAATATGTATTACATAAGCACAGCACGAGTAAAAGGCAAACAATGGCAGCAAAATGCAAATGGCGAGAACCTACACAGCTGCCGTCGACATCTTGAAGTCTGGGATTGGATAGGTCGGGATGGCGCAGGACGAACTGGTATGGTTTTTACAGGAAGGAAGAACAACTTTTAGCATATAATTCAATTTTCATTATTGTCGCAAAGACTTACAGTTGTTTTTCTCGCGCTCAAACTTAGACTACAATATGCAAATGACTTGCAAGCACATTCATGGGTGTATTCACTGTAGGTCCTTTGAGCCAGTTACGTCATTAATCGAATCAAATGCAGGCGTAGCAACGGCTGCCTCCTGCTTGCCGAACTTGTCGCCATCTGGCGTCCATTACGAGATTTGCATAGAACAGCAATGGGTTTGGCAACTCGGTCACTGTGGCAACACGTAAAATACCAGAACAATGGCAAGGCAAGCGAGCATTAATATTAATTTAAAGCGAAAACGCTCAGAACAAAAAAGAAGCGACCCCAAATTTTCATTAATGAATTTTTAATATCCGCACTTAATGCTGGCGATGGGCGTGGATCGAATTACTCGACACGAATACGAACGAATGGAATTTGTTAAGACAATCACCGTCCAAAATTGAATGTTATGATGTAAATGTAAATGTAAATTAAACTGTTCCATCATTTTGATTCAGTTTCACAACTGTGTGCAACAAAATGAGACAATTTTTAAATCCAGAACAACTATTCTATTCTATTCTGTTAAGATGAACGAAAAGATTATTACAAATTTGGATTTTTCTGGTGTTTACATTTCACAATCTGCGAATTTTGCATATTGGCGGCAATATTTTGTATACAAAAACTCTAGTTTTGTCTGATGTTCCTATGTGAGCTATATAATAATATGGTTCAATTTTAATAAAATGATGGGAAACTGTATGAAGTACAATAAAACTGGCAATTGTTGAGTTAGATGTATGTAATTTTTCAAACAAAAGCTAATTTTCCCCGATTGTTCCCATAATAGCTATGTTATATAATGGTCCCATATATGGTCAGATTGTATATGCTGTATAGAGACACGGCTTGGGTGAGTTTGGTGAGGATATCTTTATAAACAAAATAGTTGTTCATACAAAAACATAGCTGTCGACCGATCATTCCTATGGCAGCTATATGTTATAGTGGTCCAATTCGGCGGATTCCGACATATGTACTGCATGCAGCAAAAATAAGGGTCTGTGCCAAGTTTCATTATGATATCTTTAAAACTGAGAGACTAGTTCGCATAGAAACAGACGGACATCGCTATATCGACTCGGCTATTCATGCTGATTCAGAATATTCAGACTTTGTTGGGTCGGAAACGTCTCCTTCTGTCCATTACACATTTCGAGACAAAATTATAATACCCTCTGCTGGGGTATTATAAGAAACAATTATATTGAGTGGTATAGAGATACGTGTCATGTTGGAATCCTGATAAGCGTGTTAGGTTGTGTCGCTGTGGTTACCTTTGATTTACTTTCATCACGATTTTAAACACGAACTTTCCATGCCACCAAAAAAAGACAAGACACGTGTCCATCACTAACTGAAACAGAAAATGACTGTCTCTAATGAAGAGGAAATTGAATGTGTATTTCAGTTATGACTTTCTGTTTGAGTTGAGTTTTGATTAATGCACGAAATGTGCGCAAATTGTGTGGCTGCTGAAGAAGTTATAAACGAGACAATTTTAAATTCACATTGGGAATGAAAAACATTTTAAAATCAATAAACTTTGCTTGAAATTAAGTAAATAACGAACACAAAGCATAAATTATGTGGTATTTTGTTATTTTCATTGTGACTTATTCAAAATCTACATATTGAGTAAAAGTTTTTGTATTTTCATTGTTTATGCTGTCGAAGCTCCTTAAAGACATACGTATATATCGTGTACCTTTCTTGGCAAAAACTCATTTCGTTCGGATTTCTATAACAACAACAACGTGCTTGTTTTTGCATTATAAATTGCCAATTATAATTTATGCTGAATTACAAGTTGTCATTGGCCATAAATATTGGGATTCGGGTAAAAGTCACGATGCGGCCAAAAGGTGCACCGTCATTGGGAAACTTGCACTTGACAAGTGAATGTCACGAAAAATTAGCTAAAAAATTACCAATAGCAAATCAAATGCTAAACATGATTGTCCACAAACTTTGAAACTGCCAACAAAAATAACAGCAAAGTGCATTAAAGTTCAAGTGTCAAGCGTTGTTCGTCTCCCTGCAGCTTTCCATCAGTGGATGGCACTTCTGGTAGCCCGTGGATGCAACTTTTAATGCACACTCGAGTTTTGGTAGCTACACGATTCCTACCAAGTTTTCTTGCCGGTCCGTCTGGTGGCATAAGCCAATTTATAGTTTGTGTGCCACAAGACGACGACGATAATGTTTTCCAATGCTCTCCGGCCGGTAATGTTTAAAGCTGATGACCACAAGGTCGGAACGTGGTTTGGTATTAAAGTGACTACCAGGCGACCATCAGCCTGTGACTTGGCCAAACAACGCATATAAAATTGGAAACCTACTCGTAAGCTGTGTCAAATGTGGGTCAATCTTAAGCTGACCAAATAAATGGCCAGTCGAAGGGAGTGGATAAGGCGGTGGACGGTGGGCAGTGGGCAGCAGAGCGCGGCGAGGGAGTCGAGAAACTTGAAAAGGGTTTCTAGTGAGCCACTTCGTGTAGCATATTGAAGAGAACAAGTTAACAAGCGAAAAAGATGAATATAAAAATAAGCGTTGTAGAAAATATGTTGATGGAATAGCTAATAGCAACAAAAACTTTAAGAAAGACGCAAACTTCAAGGAAAAGCAGCAAGGAGCCTAGAATCCAGAGGATGATGTGGATCCTTTCAAATTGATGGCACACATTTTGTACAACATAATCGTTGTAGCTCTGTTATATGGTAGACATTTAAAGGCTAACTTGACACGTTTCAAATGGCTACAGTCAGAATCATCTTACAAATTTATTTTTGTTTTACACAAGTTCTCTATTTGTTTGAAACTTGTATTTTCATATAGCCTTTGGAAACTATCTAATATTTCAATTTTTCTGTATAATACGTAACGTATTGATCGGTTGGTCCAAAAATTTGAATAGTTTAACTGATAGATAACCAGAAAATACCGGTTTCTTAGCGTACGCACCCTAGCAAATGTTTTCACAATTCTCAACCGATCGTTGCTATAGCAGTTTTAATTGTTAACTGCTGTCTTGTAAAACTCAAAACTCAATTTTCATCTGATTGTTCCTATGGGAATGTGGTCTGATTTTGATACAACTTATAGGAAACTATTTGAAGTATAATAAAACTCTCACTTAGTTTGGATGTTATATTTACATAAACAAAATGTTGTTCATACAACAACTCATTATTCACCAGATCCTATGGCAGGTATGCGAAATAGTGGTCCGATTTTGACCAAATTTAGTCAGTTTGTATAAACTTTTTAGAGACTCGGTTTGGGTGAGTTTGGTGAGGATACCTTTATAAACAAAAAAGTTGTTCATACAAAAACATAGTTGTTGACCAATCGTTCCTATGGGAGCTATATGTTATAGTGGTCCGATCCGACCGGGTCCGACATATGTTTTTCCTAAGGCAATAAGGAGGGCCTGTGGCAAGTTTCATTACGATATCTTTACAACTGAGAGACTAGTTCACATAGAAACAGACGGACAGACGGACATCGCTATATTGACTCGGCTATTCATGCTGATTCAGAATATATATACTTTGTTGGGTCGGAATCGTTTCCTTCAGTGCATTATACATTTCGAGACACAATTCTAATACACTCTGCTAGGGTAAGAAAACAGCTTTATTATGTATTTAAATAGTTATCAGACTTATAGCTATACGATATAAACATACTTACGTTAAACTTGCAATGGCAGAGCTTGGTTAAAATATCTGGAACCAAACCTTTGTTCATGCAGCCCATTTTTCTCTTACTGCCATAAGAGAAAGATAAATATATATTATATAGATATATAAGATAAGATATATAAGATATAAGTCAAATTCTAATCAAATATTTTTCGCATATTAAAATTTTGAATTGGGTTATTTGGTGGAGATATTTTGAAAATCAAAAAAGTTATTGAATCAACTATACATTTTTAACTGCACAATTCTAGGATGTATTGATTGGATATAACTATATGAAAAAGTGATCTGATCCGGCAGGTTCGAACTGCGTGCAGCAAAAAACGCATATAAGCCAACTTTCATCAAGTTTCCATAGAAATAAACATGTAGACAGGCGCACAGACAGACATGGTCAGATTGACTCGTCTATTGGTGCTGGTCAAAAATATATTTATATTCATTGGGGGCTACAAAATTTATAATTGCTTCTCAGGGGGGCAAATATCTGCCAAAATCACTTTATTTTAATATAATAGTAATAACCGCATTGAATTTCAAATTGTTTTATATATTCGTTTTTAAACTGTTAAAAGCAAAATAAGATCTTCAAGTACTTATGCTGGCAGGTGCATAATGCCTAAGATCTATTGAATTTTCATCAACCCAACATTGCAGCAAAACTTGCTGCAATTTATGGCCATGCTGAGAGCAGCTCCTGGCTATTGTCCTGTCAAGTATCGGTTGTTGTTGTTATTGCTGTTGCGCTTCTCAACCTGCAGCATGAATATTTCATGAATGCCGCTTTAAATAAAGTTGTTTGCCGGCAGTTTTTGCTGCTGCTGCTGCTGCTGCTGCTGCTGCCGCTGCATCAATCAATGGAAGCCAACAACTAGACGGCTTTTGACATTGGACAGTCGAGTGTCCCGTTGTGTTGACATTGCGCATAGAGCGCATGAAACCGCCGGATAAACATGCCATAAAGTGGCAAAGGCCAAACAAACATTTTTATTGCTGTTAAATTCCCAGCAAACAACGAAACAACAACAGCTAACAACATATCCAAACAATTCACTTTGCTCATTAGCATAAGGACATAAAGCGGGCAAGGAATGCTCGCTGGAGGGGGTCCTAAAGCAGATGTTGCTCTTAATTACCAACACATTCCTAATGGTCACCATTATCGTCCCAATGCTGCATAAACCAGCTAACAGCGTCAGGATTCAAGAGACAGAAGTCTGGAGACTGGAGTTTCGGTGGTAGCTTAGAGCGGTTTAACGATGGATAATTACAGGATAGACGACCAGGACATGTTAAAAGCCCTACAGCGTGTTAATTTATGCTACCTGCTTTAACAGATTGTTAACTTTTTCATTACTGCCCATTGGTTCGGGTTGCACTTAATCAGGTTACGGAATAGTTGGCAAAACAGGGCATTTTGGGGCATAGGATGAAAAGGTAGCATGTTCAGGCATAGGATGAAAATGTAGCACATCCAGGGGCCAGGTCTGTAATTGGGCATAGCGTAGTGATAGTGTTGTTAAAATGTTTAAATTTACACATAAGTTCCGCGTTTATATCCCAGTCAAGATGTAGTTTCTGTAATATCTTCCGATCTTCTTTTTAAACGGAATGTTCCTTCGGCAGTTCAAAGATACAATTGCCCCATTATATTAGTTATATCAATATCTAAGCTACATAAGGAAATCTTTAATTGCTAAGTTTGGTCAGGATATCTGAGAATGTCAATCTAATCGGAACTATAAGATCTAGAGAACCCAAATATGGAATGTTGATATGTGTACGGGCTCATGTCAAGTTATTTTTAGATTTAGGCTTGATTGATTGTTTGATTGATCGAACAATAAACACAGACGCTTATCAAGAAACTGGTTTCAGTAAGGCAATGCGTATTCGTAGATGTACGAAGATGTGTTTGGGAATTTTAGACTTGGGTCAGGGAGTCCCGTAGTCGGATATATGTGTCTAGGGCATTCTTACTAGTTTGATGGGGAATATTTTTTAAAGGCCTTTTTGGCGCAGCAGCGATTTTATTTGGAATCTAAGCTATGTATTTTCAACATTTACAAATCCAGGAGTGGGAAATTTAATGATTCTTATTCCAGTCCTCACGTTCCTCGCGCTCCTTTACAACCTCATTCAGATAGGGCTCCAAGTACTTAACATCGTCCTCGTATTTGGTCCACTGTTCCTTGGGCAAAACGGTTTTAGTCATCGATAGGTGCAAGGCACGCATTATGCGATAGTTGCGCTCGTCATACAATTTGCGTGGAAGGCGGCGGACGGCTTCAGTCACGTCTTCGTTCTCGTACAGACAATCGTCACGGTGTAGGCCGTATTGATTGAATCCAGATAGATTGTAGGCCCACTTGCCGAAACTGGAGAATACCAAAGGTCCCTTCCTAGCAATATAACTCGCCATGATTGATAATAAATCGAAATTTTAGGAAAGTCGTTTGCTTGTTTCTCGTCTCCTTTAATATGTAGGTATAATAATATAATGGGTATGACAGCTGACAGAAACTATTATATTTTAAAGTCATACATAGATTTATTTGTTAATTCGAACTAGTGATGTAAAAAATCGATGTTTTCCATAAAAAAATCGATTTTTTACGTCACTAATTCGAATACAGCTAAAGGTGTCCTTGACTTTATCTAGAAGTGGCCCAGGGAAGTCACCGATACTTTCACTACCCTTAACTACCTATGGCTTTAAATCTCCTTAGTCAGACTGATAATATAAAATGTATCCTGTGTCTGCTCATCATATTAAATTACAAGATCAACTTCAATTCCTGTTTCAGCCTTCTGCCTTCGTACGAAAGGATGCTTCGGCTTATAAACTTTCCCTCTCTGTAAAAAACGTAGTATTTACCATAGTATCCTTTGTCATTATAAACCTCTCTCTGGTGAGGCTTTGTTAGTGCATCTGTCCTCTCCCGACTGACCAGACATTATATTCATCTTTATTTTCAGTTTTGTCAGCAAGAATATTTCTACATCCCTTGCCTTAATTATAAAATCCACTGCCACCTGTTCAATTTATTTTTGTAAATTCTGTTATGACTTGTTTAAATTTGTTATGGCTTTGGCTTTTCTCTGACCATAAACGGCCATGAGTTGGACCGTTTCGACTACTGTGGCCAATAAACTTGTCACAGCGGGTCATAGTTTTAAGCCTTAGTAAATGTTCCTATGTCTTTGGCTCTCTCTCTGGCCTGTTTGACCAAATTCGTTTACTATTTCGCTTAAAGAGACAGAAAATGGGTTGTAATGTTCTACAAAAACCCATATATTCATATTATTAGCTTGTTAGACCCTAGAGCAAAGTCAAAATCATGGAACAGCGAAAAGTTTACTTTACTTTTACTTACTTGTATGTGTTAGTATTTGCCTTGTTATAAATCTTGATGTGACACTGTCAGACATTATCATATACTTAAACCTCCCCTTCCCCGCTTTTACACGCTACACTTTCTCTCTATAAGCAGCGTTTCAAGAGTTTTGGAAACCACTTGGCCTCAGCCTGTGCCTCGGGAGAGTTCAAGCTTCAGCTCGTGCAAAATTAATTAACGTTACGCCAAACTTTTGGCACTGCAATCTTTTGTCATAGTTTCTCTCCGTTCCACAGTGTTTGTCACGCCCCCCTGACCTGTTCTAGGCCAACCCAGCGCCATCCCACGCAGGAGTCTAACATTAAGGAGCTGGGACGAAAATGACAGGCAAACAAAGCAACAAAGAAAGTTGCGAAACGCGCTAAGAGAGAAACGCAAAAGCATCCTGCGCCCAGGAAGAACCCTCCGTCTGGCGATCTCCAACTCCAGCTGCCTCACAACTAGTTATCAGTCCCTTGGGCCGAGTTGATGTTGGCCCAAAGCAACTTTTTACTTGCAGCCAGCGCAGAACTTGGCCCTGCAACACAGCGTGTTTTAGCGAGTTTTTACGCACCAATCTCTTCAAGGGGTGGCCGTGGAGGGGCGGCAACTTTAATTGTTTCCAACTGCGTTCAACTGCCCAGCGTTTAGTTTAAGCGCACAATTAAGCGACTGGCGGGCGTAGCAGGTTGCTCGCGGCATAAATCGCCGGAGCGCTTTGCAAGATTTACAAGGAATGCAATTGGCGCATTTGGTGCGTTTCATTTGTTTGCCGTGTGTTTGTTTGCTTCCGAAATTGAATTTCTCGCTGAGCGGAAAACAATAAACAAGCCAGCGAATGGCAAAGGCGGCGGACCGGAGCGGAGCGGAGCGGACCGAAGCGGAGTGGCGCATGCAGGCGGCAAGCGGGCAAGCGGGGTGCTGAGTGCCAACTGATGGGTGGGCAGGTGGCATGCGGCATGGCGTGTTGCGCGTTGCGCATACGCCACGTAGCCGCCAGCAGACAGTTGGCAGTAGCGCATTCCGTCTTTCGATTTGGGTATTGTGAATATCTCACAAGGGTGAGTTGGGAAACTATTTAGTTGAATATAAGCTGAATAATAATAATAAACGTACGCGACAGCAGAATACTCGTTTTCAAGTCCGGATTAATTTGGTTATTTGTTGGGTGGGAAAGTGAGAAACCACGATAGTATGCATTTCAATTTTGGTGAATCTACCTGAACAGGTGTTTGAGTGATACATTTTGTTCATTTGCGGGGGAGTGGTTGGGAGTTTTTTGTAAAATTTTTGGTAAAGTTGTGGTCAATTGTCCAGGGCGTCTACAGTAGTCTGTATGTCAAATTTGGTGACTCTAGCTGTAAAACTGTAGGAGATATAACCCTGTGAAAAACGTGTTTTGTGAAAATCTCTGCCGATTTGCGGGGAAGGGGGTGAGGGTGCAAAAATTTTTGGTGCAGATTCTTCAATGAGTTCAACATTTGTCAAATTTGTATGTCAAATTTCGTGGATCTGCCTTTAAATAAAATTTTTTAAGATTTTGTCTTCCGTCAAATTTCGGGGGATGGGGTGGAGGTAGGGAGTCGATCTTGGCAGTTTATAATCCGAGGGTAAGCACCAACATGTGTACCAAGTATGCTTGCTCTAGCCTCGAGGGTGTTGAAAAAATGCGTTCATAGGGACGCACGGACAGAAGAAAATTTCACAAACCCAATATACTCTATTTCAAACAATTTTTTTTAAACTCAGTATAATAATATTCAATTCTGAAAATAAGTATTATAATAACCCATCGATTGAATTTTGTGTATTACAATATGAGTCTTAAATAAACCTCAATTTTCGCAACATTTTCAAAAAGCAAAAAACCAAAAAACGATTTTAATTATAAATAATTTTAAAAGATGGAGTTAGAGCATTCAGACAACGTTGTTAATTCGTTTTGTACTTTTGTGTTTTTCATATTCCGCAGCCTTTCTCCCTCCCTCGCTCCCTGTCTTTATCTTGCGCCTTGGCACCAAGTTTGGTGAGAACGGAAGGAAACACTTTCATTATCACTTTGGCGCTGCAAATTTATTGCGACAGCCTTGGTGGGTCATGGGGATTTGGGTAACTGGAGCTTGAACCCATGCAGGCAGGCAGCTAGTGGGTTCCATTAGCGTCATGTGTTGGCGATTGCCAGGAGCTGCAAATCCTGCCTGCTGCTGTTGTTGTTGTTGTCCTGGTTAACAGCTGGCAGCTGCACATTGAACGCTTTTTCGATTACGCACGTAAGGATGCGTGGGAAATGACCCTAATGGATCCGGACGTAACTAATGGACGAGAAAGCCTTCATCCATCTGTGCAACAGATTATGTATATTGTCGCATGTCCTGAGGCATACCTGAGAGCTCAATTATATTAAATTATCATTCTGTTCTATTCGTACTCCACTTTATTCACTTACTCGTTATATGCTCCTACCTCGGAATCCAATTCTCGGCCACCCATCCTCTCTTTGGCCTCATTGGTCACTTGTCGCTCGTCAGCTGCAACTGAAAACAATTTGCGCAAATTAGCCAAGGTGTTTTATGGCCATCATCATCATCATCATTATTGTGGCTGTTGTTGTTGCTGCTCTCGTGTTTTTGGCCAAGTGAAATTGTGTGCTCTTCCTCTTAGCCAATCGTTTGTGCAGTGCGCTTTAATTGGGGTCTAAGCTGTAATTAAGCTTCCCAGCCTTTTGCCAGCTTCCAGCTGGTCTAATTCTATTTTTACAACGTAATTAAGTCCTTTTTGGACAGCCGTAGAAGCCAACAGTGGACGGGCACCTTCGAAATTGACCCGCATTATTCATGTGATGGCCTTAAAGCAACTGTCTCGGACATTGCAACAGGCCGCAGTCGGCTTAAAAGCCAATATATCACAGGCTAACAAAGCAGCCTATCTGTGTGAGTGTGCTTGTTTGAATATGTATGTGTGTTGTGACTACAACAACAGCAACAACTACACAAACAACAAGAGCAACACATGCATCATACACATGTCTGCACAGGATACTAATTATGATTGCGGTGGCATTGCAAGGACATTGTGGCAGCTACTTGCACAGCTGTGCACCTGTGACAGTAGGTAGCACTGTACGTGTGTGTGTGTGTGTGTGAGCTTAAGAAGCGCATATACATACCTGTGTGCTCATATGTATATGGAGCTTTAAATTTTAATAAAAACTTCACCAAAAAGCACACATAACACTTAAGCCTTGGCTTAATCGAACGAATTAAGAAGGTCTTGTAATTTACGGAAAGTTGCGAAATTTCATGCTAAACTGTCCAACTATCCGAGTGAAAAGCGATGCTTGGGTGATATTTTATTCCCTTAAGCGAACAATTAAAAAACTAAGCTTTAATCATTTATCTCACGTAACTTTTCGAAGGATTAAAAATGCAAAAGGATTTATCATTATCTCTAGATCTGCCTTACTAAAATAGATTTTGACTTTATGGGAATGTTTTTTTTTAAGACTTTCGAAATTTTTCCTGCTCTCTGACTTTAGGATTTTGTGACGTTGAAATCGAAAGTTCTCGATAGCGGCTTGCTCTGTTTCCAGTCTGATTTTCTCTGTTAATTATTGGAGGCGAAAGCAAGCGGGGAAAATTGTTTTTGGTCAAATCATTCGAGGAGGTTATCAGTAGCTCTCATATCAAATTCGATGAATCGGACTCTAAATATTTGTTAGATATAGATTTTGTACATTATGTTTATGGCAAATCTGTCAAGCAGGTCTACAGTAGTTCCCATATCAAGGATTGTGATTTTAGCTATAAGATGATATAGACTTTAATTACATTTCGAGAGAATGGTTGGGAGTGTTTTAGAGTTCCGAACAATTTCGTTTGTTCAATATCCATGCCATAAATTATAAACATTTTCAATTATAATCTTCTCAGCTCCATAGCAAAGGTAAATTTTAAAAAATTATGAAAATTTGAATTTTTTTTTTGGGTTACAAAATTTAATTCCTTTTTTTAAAACTTTTCCACGTCAACATTGATATAATGCTGAGGCGGAATACCAATTTAATTTTTAATTTGAGCGCGCTCTGACACATTCTAGAATTTGAATCTACTCTGTTCCCAAAGGGATAAAGGGAATATTGGGTTTGTATATTGTCTGTCTGTCTATTCGCAAATGTTATTTTAGGCTGATTGCTGAGTTGAAAGCCTGAGTTGTCCCATAAAGTCAGCCGACGTGTTATTAGAGGTACTTGAGATTGCCTTTGTCTTCCGTTTTAGACTGCCTGTATGTCTGGGTCTGCTGGCTTCAATCCTATTGCAGAGTCCTTAAGTCTCTAGCACAATTCAATAAAGTAGTCAAGTCGAACCCATAAATTTGCGTCATACTCAGCTGCAGTTACAGTAGTCCTGCGATTGCTTGGCATCATCACACCTCACCTCTCTAACGCTTACCGCAAAACACCTGTACTGCCACGCCCTTTGGTTTGTCTCCTGCCTTGTCTGGACCATTTGTCACAATCCATTTCTTTTGGTTGGGGGCAGGGTGTGAGCGGGGCATACACAAATAGAAATTGCTGCCAAGTCATTGCCTGCTCATATATCCTTGCTCGAGTCGTTGGGTGCCACAGGATACTCGCAGAACAGCAGCGCTGTGCTGCTCATATGCAAATCCTTTCGTGACTCTGCGCCAGCTACGTGTCCTGGCGCGCATCGCTAGCTTTGCACCTTATCCGCATTCGCATCCCCATTCGCATCCGCATCCGCTGCGACTTATTTACTGTTTTTCAAATTGCGCTCCGTAACTTTTGGCTGCCAGTTTTGTGTGTGTGGTTGTGTGTGTTTATGTGTGCGCGATTCCCCTGACGTTTCCCGTTTCCGCTATCCTTGGCAGCATGTGTTTATGGTTTCTTAATTGTCTGCTTGTGTTTGGAAAGTTTTTTTTTGTTCCCAAAATTTGGTAACTTTTTTATGACAGTGGCAGGACTCGTTAATGTGCCACGAAGTTAGTGGCTTTGTGGCTTAGTGTTTTTTTCCCTAATAATTTATATTGATTGAATATTGATAATATAAATTAATGGCGTGTACTGATTTGACATAATGTGTGTAAAACGAGTATATTGGGTCGCTGTCGGTCCTTCTGTTTATACTACGGCAAGAGGTAAAATATAAGATGTATATCTCCCAAACCTTTATAGCTGGAGTAACCAAATTTGATATGAGTACTACTTATGACCTCCTCCTAAAATGTTTATTAAAATATTTTTGCCACACCCACTTCCGCCCGCACAAATAAGGAAAATCTAGCTAGATGGAAACAGAGCAAGCAGCGGTCGGGATCTTTCAATATTGTTTTGAACTAATTTATGTGCAATCAACTTAAAACGCTTTATATAAGTTTTATGCACACAAATATGCCGCATAATTAAGCAGCTTAATTGAGCTTGCAGTCAGCTAAATTCATTGATAAAAACACACAAACAAGAAAACTTAAACGATGAAACTTAAATACGCTTACCCAATTTATTAATATGACAAGCTACCACATAGAGAAAAATATCCTGAATTCATCATCATCAATTCAAAGCAACGTTTTTATACCTCTGCCTTGAAAGATACAGAAATTGAGCTGAGTAAACAATTGTTTTTGTTTTCTAGATATGGCAACCAAACTCAGCATTTTTTAGTAACTCTTTAGATATCGACCAAGTTTATCAAAATCCGATTACTATAAATTATAGTTTCCGCAGGAATTCGAAGACTCGGATGAAAAATGAGCTTCTGTGTGAAAAACTTTGTTGCTTACACAGATATTTCATCCAAACTCAGCATCTGGGAATTTTATTATATTATCATAGGAATAATCGGTCAAAACTTGAGCTTTTTTATGCGAAACATTGCTGCAAGGATTTCCTTTTCTCTATAGAGTCTTATACTCTCCTTATATCTTGACGTTATCAATAGGATATGATTGTAAATATAATTTTGATAACACCGAACATATGATAATTATATTTTTACTCCCTGTACCCATAAAATGGGTAAAAGGGGGTACTAATTCTGTGCAAATGTATGTAACAGGCAGAAGGAGACACCTCCGACCCTATAAAGTATATATATTCTTGATCAGCATCAAAAGAGATTTTGATTTGGCCATGTCAGTCTGTCTGTCCGTCTGTCCGTCCGTATGTATGAACGCAAGGATCTCAGCAACTATAAGAGCTAGAGACACCAAATTTTGAATGTAGTTTCGTGTATAGCGGGAGCAGGTCAAGTTTATTTTAGATTTGAGATATCTCCCCCGTTCCCCCGCATTTCGATAAAAACCGTTTTACAGTAACAATTATCAAGATATAAATTTGGGATTTGACATGTGCAATACTTTAGTCACTCTTAATCTACTGTCCAAATTTCAAGTCGATCGGATAGTAAACACGGAAGTTATTCACCAAAGAAGATTCAGTGCTTCAGCGCGGGGAAGAAGAAGCACAGCCACCACTTAAAATGCCTCGCTTGCGCTGCGCTTGAGCTGTACTCGTGTGAGTGCGTCTTTTGTGTATGTGTGTGACTATGTGTAAGTGTACGTAGATGCGATCGGAAATGTTTGACCTGGGTACAGGGAGTTTTGTAGTCGGGTATACTCGACTATAGCATTCTTACTTGTTTTAAGATCATATTGAGTATCAATATAAAGATTAATTTGTTCTTTTAAAATACACAATTGATTGCGTTTAGCTTACATTTGCTATAAAGTTGTTTCGACTATTTTGGCATATTTTATTGGCATGTGCTATATCTTTACGATCTGTGTATTAGTGATACTTTACTCTATCTCTTTTTCTCTCACTGTTTTCCCAGTTTCGATGTGGCAGATGTTATTAATTCAGATCAATATGATAATTGCTTATCAAATTGAAATTTGTCCATGTATTATATTAATGTGAAAACATAAAATTAGTATCAATAATGTGGGAATGATATATACATTTATACATCAAATTTTGATTGATTTTATTTTCTGCAATATCATAAAAGATAGAGCACCATTTGTGGGGCAACCAGTAATTGCTGTGATAAATGCCAAGGAATGGTTAGTCTTATAAAGTTTCTAATTACTCGGTATTAAAAAAATATATGGAATAACTTGTGACAGACCATATCGAAATGACGCTTCGAAGCATATAATGTCTACTAATTTAAACTGCACTCTTACGCTTCTGCAAGCATACGTTTATTTGGTCTTGCTGTGTATTGATTATTAAACTAAAGATATTTGACTGTGAATAGAGCAAACAAGTTGAGTCAGCTTTTGTAGCTTATGCCTTTGCGAGGGTATGACAGTCAACATAAACTAATGAAATGTCCCAGAATCTAATTGTTAAAATCAATATTCGGCATTGCAGTATTAACTACAGTCATGCATGCCACAGTAATTGCCAGGCTGGGAAAACTTTTGGGCAACACACATGCACACACACACACTTATACTCACAGCAAGCAGTCAAAAGTTGTGCACTAGTTGGCAAATTGACTTGCAAAATTTGCCCGCGCACAAAAGTATGCTACGTTTTTTTTCTGAGTGCCGTGTATGCCATTTGCCTTTTTGTGTGTATGTTCTGTGTGTATGAGTGTGTAAGTGCTGGAAATCTAATTGGATTTGTGCGCGTTCAATGAACTGAATACTTAAAGTATTTTATATTATTATTGCACTTGAGAAATGGCAGAAACGAACAAAAGATGTCGCCCAATGCTTCTTACTTACAAGAGTTGCTGTTGCTGTTGTTGTTGTTGTTGTTGTTGTTGTTGTTGTTGTGTAACAATTTATTGCACTGGCTTGCACTCCATTGAAGCAATTGTTACCTATGCCATTGAAATGGCAGGCGGCGGCAACAAATTCTCGACAACTTCAACACGGCAACATTCTAAGGCAACGCGCCTGCAATTAGGTGCAAAAACACGTACCAAAGCGTTGTTGCTGCCACGCCTCCTGCCCCCAACCTGCTGGCAAGCTGGGTAGGGGCACTCCACCAGGTAGACGGCGCATATGATAGACACCGTCAGTTGCTGTGACTCCAACTGGCAGCTCATCCGGCTTGGCCGCGCTCCTTATCACCCCAGACTGGCCAAGAGGCAACTTTAATGAGACGGAAAGCAGGCGCCAATCGCAGCAATTAAAATTAATTACAGTATTTGTCAGCTTTGTGGCTAACTGGCCACCAAATGCGGCTTCGGCTCCACTTTTCAGGTCCATTCACAAGCCCAGCTCAGCTGGCCAGCGAACAGAGAGCGGAGAGCAGGGGGGCCGTCTCGAGAGTTGGGTGCAAGACGCGCTGCATTGATTGCAATCGCGATCGTTAATTAAATGTCGAAAGGAATGTTGTTGCTGTTGTTGTTCGCTGCTGCTGCGTAAAGATCAGCCAGCTGGGATAACGCAAAGTTGTTGTTGCTGCCCCTGCTTCTATTTATAGCCGCACAGAGAGGCACGCAACGCACCACGATTCAACACCGAATGCAACTTGCAACTTGCGGCAACTGCGGCCGCGGGCTTTATTATCGCCCTTGATCTTGGCTAAATCGAAATCGCCTGCATTGCGTGAAGTGTTGCAAATGAGTTTTTGTCCGGGGCGTGCATTGAATTTTCAATTGGCCAGCAAATTGGCAGCACCAAATCAGGCACAGACACAGGCACAGGCACAGGCACGGCCACAGGTGGCCGGACATTTGCTAAGAGCCATACCCGCCGGTTTGTTATCGATAATTAGCTGGCGATAGCACTACGTACTTAGTTTTACGCTATATTGATATATTGATTGCATATTTTATTAAAAATAATCAATTATAATTTGTTCACTTTGGCTAATATTTTTCGTTGGGTCATCGGGTTGTTATCGACTATCGCACAATCGATGTTTATCATTTGGCGTAAGACTATTTAATTTTATTGTATTGCTTATAACTTTAACCTTAGGTTAATCGGTCGATTAATGACGTATTATCGATATATTATCGATAATTATCTATTGGTGTGGGTACGCTTATCAGTTTTGTGTCGAATCACTCATAATGGTATCGATTACATTATCAATTAAAAAAAATAAATAACATTTAAGCAAACTTATTCCAGTTTTTACCTAGGTTCAAAGTGTTATAGGCGGGTTATCGATGTTTATCAATCGGTGTAAGTATTTTTGATTTTTTAATGGATTCAAGGGTATAATCGTATTCAAAGTATTTAAGTTCAAAAAATGCATCCAAGTATTTAACAATTTATCGATAATATATCGAGGTTCTGCTCAGACTAACGTAACCAGTGTATTATAAATGTGGCCTACTCAGATTCTAAAATGGTTTTGCTTAATGTTTACAATGTTTTAAGGATATTTTCTTAAACTTGAATGAAAAGGTGTCAATATCTACCTTACTTTGCAGGTTGAAACTATACTATATATGGAAACTGAAGTAATTCCATATCACAGAAGTTAGCCGCTGAATGCAGCTTCTAACCTTTAAAAGAATGGCATTCGTATCCCAACTGGCTATCCCTCAGAGCATTGAATCTTAAGATGGGAGGCATCGGGAAACATTTTGAATTACCCTGCACTCTGCTGATGAAAATCTCAACATTTGGCTGATACAATTGTGGCTCCCTAAAGGATTGGGCTTTTAGCTTTCATAAGAAATTTAAAAGTACAATCCTCAACACTCCTCGGGCTGCAATATTACGGAAAGTTGAAATGACATGACCTAAATCTAGATCAAACCAAGAGTATTCCCCTGTTGTGTCAGAAGCTAATGAAGCTTGGTGAAACTCATGTCAGGCGAGGTTTCACTTGGCAGCAGGGAGCATTTTGGTAGATGGAGACGCTGGAGTGGCCAGAAAGCCGCAAGTTAACACTCCTGAACAAAGGAAACATACTCGTATTCAGATGTCGCAAAGAGGGTCGCAGAATGTTTGCAAAATAAATGCACTTGTGCACACAAAACTGAAGTTTATCAATAGAATGGCAACAAACGGTGCAAAACTTTGAACTCGTTTCGGGCCAAGTTTTTTCCATTTTTTTCCTTTTTGTTAGAAAACTTTGCGCTGCATTTGCTGTGCTCGCAAAAAGTTGATTGCAGTTCTCTTGGACTTGTTCTGGGATGCTCCGACTGCTCCGACTGCTCTGGCCGCTCTGGCTTCTCTGGCCTGGTTGTCTTTCAATAAAAATGCAAACAAATGAAAAGTGCACAATGAAAAGTGCAACTGCCGTAAACTGGGAGCTGGAGCGGGGAAAGTGTCGGAAATTGGAGCAATTGAAATGCAGTTTTGATGGCGTTCAAAATTGTCAATTTGCGGCCGGTCGAGCCAATTGCCAAGTGCTAAAATCGATTTCAGCATTTTGTGATATGTGTCCAGAAAGCTTGTTCCAAAATAAGTAGGTGCCTGCTGGAGTGCAATGATAAATTTGTACAGCTGTCGAACTTGCTGGCTTGTTGACCAATGACAGTTGCTGAAAAGAAGATTAAAATTCATGGGAAAGCTTAGCACAGTTCCTATGAAGATTACATTTTTAGCTGGATAATTTGTGTTGCGATTTCTCATCAGTGTCAATCTGTTGGCAATGTTATACAACTAAGTTTATAATGTTTTAATGAAATACATTAATTATACTTCACCCGGCAGTATTCTTCTATTCAGGGGTGTCCCGGAAATCTTTTAGAGATTTTGACATTGGAAGGTTTAGAAATACACACAAAAATTGACTTGTTAAATATTTATTCGCCTTTTAATACTCTGTTTCTCAAAATGGTAAAAAAAGTGTATAGGGTTTGTGCAATGTTCGTCTGCCTGAGCGTCCGTATATACGGAATTTTCCGACATTCTTGTACATTAATCAAACATGCAAATTATATCCTCGTTTGATAAAGATTTAGTTTTTGTGATATTCATCATTCTCAAGACCTGCCGGACAGGATCTTGACATAAATTCTCTGCGCTAAAAAATAATAAACTCCCATACTTAACATAATAATATCCTGCAAACCCTTCCTAAAATTAGCTTTAACATATTATTCCTATGGTCCAGTGTGTAATCGGACCTAAATAAATATATTAAAATAAATTTAGATTAGATTAAGTAACAAAGGTAGCAGGACACTAATCCCAAAAGATTTCAATAAATAAATAGATTTAAAAAAAGATTTTGTGCTTAAAAAAAAACTTTTTTTTACCCGGGTTTTTTTTTGAGTGAATGCAAATTAAAACAAGTAAGAACGTTGCGGTCGGACGTATCCGACAGCAGAATACCATGTTCCCAGTCCTATATAATTTTGTTATTTGTGGGTTCGGAAAGAGACGCGAAAAAAACTGTACAGGTGTGGGAGTTATAGATAATGCTCCTTTGTCGGGAGGGGGTTTGGGGGGGGGGGGGGGGTGGGTTAAAAAATTTTTGATGCAGATTTGTCCAGGGGGTCAACATTAGTATGTATGCCAAATTTGGTAACTCTACCTGCACAGGTGTGGGAGATATAGATTTTTCTCATATGCGGGATCTCGACACTTCATAAATGGAGGGCATACACCAACAGGTGCACCAAGTTTGGTTGCTCTAACTTTAAGATAAAGGCAAAAAAATTGTGTTCATACGGACAGACAGACATTTCGCAAACCGAATATACTATTTTCCCTTCGGGAACATAGTATAATCAATTGAAAATCTGTATAGATTTCATTAAAGTCCCTGATTATAATTATGTCAAATTGAACTTAATTCAAATATCCGTTTTACTAAAGTATGGTAAGCCTATAAGGTTTACAGATATATGGGGGTTAATTAAAAATGGAAGATTTAATACTAGTAAGTGTTCCTTCGCAGACGACTTGTAGAATGTATAAACTTCTTTAGCATCGTTTTGCAGGATTGCCCGATGAGATTTCTAAAAGGCCTTGAATATCCGAGTATTAATTAAGATTCAGATATTCAGCGCGGTGATAAAATCTCCTAAGGGAGCTTTAAAACGGTGAAACTCATATACCTAGTCTTGCTTAAAGCTTTATTTATTCTGAGTCCAAAATGGCTTAAAACGTTCACGCATATTTATGGTTGTAAAAATATTTTTTATGTGAAAAATATCGTTATGTAAAATATCAGAATGTAGCAAAAAATTTGTTCACTTTTACGAGTTGTTCATATAACCGAGTTTTCATTATTTCGCGTCTGTGTATGCAACTTAAAGATTCAATAACAGTTGTGTATGCAACTTAATCAAATAGGTTGTGTGTGTTTTTCATTGTCACCACATTAAGCTAGCATTAGGTTTGAACAGCTGTTTGATTGGAGGTTTAATTTATTTATAGTTTACTGGCTGGTGTTACTAGACGCTTACTGGGCAAAGTATTTTTATCACACGCAATCTGAATTCTTCGAAATCGGTGAAATAATTGTGGGTACATTTTTGTGTAAGGCTTTTATTTTAAGTTAATCGCACGAAAAGTGAAAAGTAATTGCTAATTATACTCTTTCATCCTTTCTACACACGATGGGGTGAACTTTTCTAAGTCGGTGAACTTCATATCTTCCTATTTTGTGTGTTAAGCTTTGAAAATAACTTTGAAGGCGAGCTGCCGTTGATCCTTACTTCGCACCCGCGGTATTGGATCTTCCTAAATTGGTACATTTTGCGTAGTTCTCGGCGGACGAAAACTTAACTTTTTGAGGAAATACAAATTTTCCACATTTGTGGGTGGAAAAATGAATTCAAAATTTAAAGAAGTTCAAATATCTGTGAAAATCATAAGAATTGCGCGCAAATGTTGTCTTTCTTTCCACTCGTTCGCCCCTTCCTCCGTCTCACAACCACAACACAACTACAAATGCAAATGAGCCACGTGCATCAGCAGCGGCAGCGTCAAGTGCTTCAGTTGCAACGTGTTCGAGGCAACTTCGATGCCGGCTCCCAACACGTTCCGTTGGATGTTGCATCAGAGATGAGTAGCAGCCGCAAACGAGGTTTGAGTTGTGGCCAACAGTGCACAACAGTTTACAAATAAACGCCACAAGTTGGCAGCACTAAATATAGACGGGATCGTGAAGGTACTTCCGATAGTCCATAAAAGGTCTTTCGCATGGACAGGATTAGGATTCATCTTAAGAATTGTGCCTTCAAAATTTATCTTGGGTTACGATGGAATTTTGTTTTTTTTTTAACTTTAAATTGGCATAGTTTTTTATCTTATATATATTTTTTAATTAATTAATTAATTCTAATAAAAATTATAAATAAATATCAGTTTTTTCATAGCGGCATTGACAAATTTCTATTGCACCAGGTAATATATTTTTTCACTGTTATCGCATACCTTTTCAAATACCATGGACAATTTGTAAGAGCTTTTATCCTTATCTGTCAATTTAAGAAGTTAGTTATATTGTACCTAAAATAATGAATACCTTATTTCTACATTATGCTTAAATTAGTGTGCTGTGATAAGAAAAGGTTGGAAAGGTTCTAGCGCGTTATCTTATATCTCTAGCCATTCAGTTGCTAAGTGCATTACTTTTGTATAATGTTAGCGATAGCTTTACTTCCTTTGCTACTGATAAATACAAAATTCATGCATATATAGAGTCTTATGTGTACCGACATAATAATTCTCTGAAATAGCTATTGACCATTGGAGAGATAATTCCATAAGGCCATGCGGGCGCATTCGTCATTGGACATTTTTAGTGGGCAAAAGAATGGCATAGGGGCCGCTGAAGAGTGGCCTTTATCGTCAAGTAGTTATCGCAAATAGTTGACCCACTCACACCCACAACGAACGCATTGCAACATGTTGGGAGTGGTTGTAAGTGGCGTTGCCAACCATCGAGCAGCCGGCCAGCGATGCGACTGCGAACCGTTTCGGTTCAGACAAGTTGCCGTTGAGCCGTTTCGCTTGTCAGTCGATTGTTAGCCGTTGAAACCGTTGGTAGTGGGACGCGTGCAGATCGGAACGTTGCATTTCTCTTTCTCCACTTGCACGACAACGACAACTCTCACACACAGGTGCAGGAGTGTGGTGTATTGCATTTGTGTTTGTTTGTTGCTGTACATGTGTGCGTGTGCTGTGTGTGTGTGTGAAGGCGCGTGAAAATACAACAACAAAACCAAGACCAGCAATCACAGTCAGCTGTGAGCTTTGCTTCGTCTTCGTCGGCAAAATGTGTGAAAAGTAAATGCAAATTAAAAATAATAAGCATAAATTACAAATTATTAGCGTGCATATTTCAGTTAATTCAAGTTAAGAAAATCAAATAAAAGCGTGCAAACAAAATCAACGCCTGCCCCCTACCCGCACCCCCTCTCGAGCGTATTTTCAGTTCATAGTGTGTTTTAAGTTCTCAGTGCCGCAAGTTTCTGACGTGCCCGTGCCAGTTCCCATAATCCTCAGCCTACGTTTTGACAGGAAAATCAAAGTGGTGAAGCGGTCACAGCAGCAGACGTAGGGGTAAGTCGAACTGAACGTCAAGTGTCTCTGCCACGCGACCAGGAGCAACATCAACATCAACAACAACAACAACAGACAGATAGACAGACAGACAGGCCGCAGCGAAACGAAACGAAACGAAACGGTTGGCATAGAACCTCGAAACAGCAGCGGCACCTGCTGCTTTGTATTGTTGTTGTTATTGTTGCTGTTTCTGTTGCCTGGCGCTCCACAACAAAACATTTCTTTTTGTTGCGTGTGTTCCGCGTGGCTCCGTTAACTCAAGCTGACATTTACAACACTGCAAACGACGCGTTGTCGCCGTCTTAACCCCCTGCGACGAACACTAAACTTGCTTCGCTGGGCCTTTGCGTGCCTCTGTTTGTATGTATGTTCTCTTTGTTGTTGCTTTGCCGATTCTCTTGTTCTTGCTTTTCTTTTCTTTGGCTGGTTCTTTTTGGCGTGCATTGACTTTGTCCGCGCACATTTGTTTTTGCATGTTTGTTATTGCCCTTTCTTCGTGTTTGTTTGCAAAATTACATTTATTGCCCACTTCCGTGTCTTTGTTTTTCGCCGGCATAGAAAAATCAATACATTTTTATTTGATTTTCATGCCCCCTTAGCCGTCGCTGTGCTTTGTTTTTGCGCCTACCCGATTTACCCTTTTGTTATTGCCTTTGCCATGGCAGCTGCCCGCCCTGTGCAACCCTGTGTCTGCGTCTGTGTTTGATTTTGTTTGTTTGGGTTTGCTTGATTCCGCTTTCTACTACATACTACGACAATCGGAATTGAACTGAACACTGAACTGGCCTCGAATCGGGCCAAAATTATTAATTATCGCAAGCAATTCACGATAGACCCGCAAGCCGTTAGTTGACACACTTTCGCAGGGGGGGCATTCGGTAGGGGGGCATAGGGGGGAAGTGAACCAACCTGACATCAGCTACAGATAGATTGATATGCCAGATAGTAATTTGAAGACTTTTGTTTTTATTATCCGCTAATTAGGCTGACTTTTATAAATCTGCATAATTAAATTGAGAACTGGAATACTGAGCAGGTAGGTGTTCACTTATGTTCATCGAGTTCATCGAACGGTACTGAAAAAGACTTCCATTCTCTTTTAACCTGACAATGCTATTAAACTACAATGTGCTATGTTTATAGCCTTATAGAGGGTCGTCAAATTTTGCCACAATATACGAATGGAGTATATAAGTACATACATATGTTGATCAGGACAACCAGCTGAGTCAATATGGCCAAAAATGATATTCTTAGCCTTTTTCTTAATCTCACTAAATTTTAAGTTTCATTGAGCTATTTGAAAGTTGGAGAACTATATCATAAGCCAGCTGAGATGTTATATGAAAAAACCTTTGATTCTTCACCAATTTCAATTTGTTTTATGCCTTACAAACCTTAACCAAATATTATCAAATTTGAATCACATTACCACCCCCACAAGTGGCCTCACATAGACCATCTGAACCTTGCGACATCTAAGACTTTTTGAAGATAATTTTCGCTAATTTTAAGACTTCGTTCAGTGGTGTCGATACACTCTTCAGGGAAGTGAAGGTATGGGATCCCAGATGGTTGACTCTGCTTCTTATGAGCGCTGGGCAAGTACAGACGAGTTGTTCCAGAGTTTCGGAAACCCCCGGCTCCCTGCTCTTCCTGCAGTTGTCACCATTTGTGATACCAAGCCTCTTCGCATGAGCCGCTGTCATACCATTAGTCTACCACAAGAATAATCATCATGGGACGAATTTTAATATTTACATATGTCTGCTAATTTACTCCACCAGAAGACAGCTCTTCTTTCTTGATTTTTTTTTTTTAAATTTTCATTATTATCTCCTAGCGTTCTATAGAATTCTTCTTTTGAAAACGGTAGACACAGTTATGATTTCCTGGGATTCCTCTATTTAATCTTAACTGACCCTTAACTTGTTTGAAAATTGACCAGCTCATATTGGCTCTTATCTTGAGCATAAACTCTAAAAGTAAAGCTAAATATAACATTGAACATTAACACATGAGTTTACAAATGTTAATGTCGAAAATGTTAATTTCGAAAAAAATTCGATGTTTATTTGGCCACGCCGAACCACATAACAAATTATACAATTTGAGTTTTTGTTTATTATTTTATTTTCGATTGTTTAGCCAACCTTACTTAACAACATATATGTAATTCTAAGAAAATTCACTTTCAATAGATTCTGAGTCTTAGAAATGGCTCTTATTCATACAAGTTACAAGAGTTCAATAAAAAAAGCTAGTTTCTTCATTCAAGTGCGATTTTTCATCCTCATATTAGGAAATGAATCTTCTTTAACATCAATGGAAATGCTTGTTATTATGTTTATTATTTGTTGCACGTTATACAATACTATGTAAACAGTTTTACCAATAGAACACAAATATTATTAATTCTGTTCAACGAAACACAAATATGTTGAGGTTAAGTTCTGCTGACGTCACAGCAAAAACATGCCTAACAAAACAAAACAAAAGCGTAAATAATTATAGTATTAAACACAACACCTTGCTGTTTATTTCCCATGTTGAATATCAATATTCGTTGAAATAATAATAAAATGTATAATAATTAAACTTCGAACAATTTTTGTGTTCTGAACTTCTAGAGCTGCCAAAAAAACAAAAGCTGTACTAAAAACAATTCCTTAAGTATCTTTAATCTGTGTAAATATTTGTATTTGTGCAAATGTTTGCTATTTCTGACACATCTGTTGGGATTCAGCTGTAGACCCTATAAATACGACCTACCCCACGGTTGGTAAAGTATTTCCGACGCGAATACGAGGTGGAGCAACAGTGGCCCCTCTTAGGAAACCTTTTCACTATAAAAGACAACCTTTTTGTCTCTTTTGTGATTATATTGTGTTATTATTAAACCTTCTTTTGCTATCTACCCTCCCCTGATCTGTGCAAAAGCTTCTTCGCGCTTCACATGTCTCAAACTCTCAAATTACACACATTTAGCCATCCGAGAAGCCATGGGATTTGCCACCTGCTGGAACCTGTCTCGGCCAATTCATATTCGCACTGAGCCAATAAGTAAAAGTGCCGTCGCCCTGGATTATTATGTCTCCTTCTTCACAAGCTCTTTCATTCATTTTTATTTTTATTTATTTAATAAAATTCAACATTCGTTTAATTCGATGTCCATTTGAAAACGGGTTTCTTTCTGGCTCCCGGGACCTGGCTCTGGGTAAGACCTGGCTGCCTTTTTTCTGCTTTTTTTTTTTTTGGGGGGCTGCATCATTATGAAGCAGCAATGGCAATTAAATTTAATTATTAATGTCGGCCTGGCCATGATGAAGAGGGGGCTGGTGCGGAGGGGTCGGTCGTCGCTTGTGGCCAGTGACAGAGGGGCGAGTAAAAGTTAAAGCTGTTGCCATTTATGTTAATTTCAATAAATTAATCACAAACACATTATGCCTCCGCTTACATCATGGCCTGGCCACTCGGCTGATTTATGTTCTGCTCACGTTGACCTCACAATGTGGCCAGGTGCGAAACTAAAGAGATGGGCGCTAATCTTTTGACCATTTCGCACGTCGGCACGTTCTGAGACCAGGTCTCTCTCACAAAAATGTGGATCAACTCGAGAAGTACTATCAAAACGAGAACGTTGCAGTCGGACACTCCGAACTGCAGTATACTCTGTTGTCAGACACTTACCATTTGCTTATTTGTGGGCGCGAAACTATGCGTGGCAAAGATATTTTTGCTCAAATCTGTTGAGGATGTCAACAGTAATCGGTATACCAAATTTATGAACTCCAGTTATAAGGGTATGAAAGTTATAGAGATTATTCATTTACAAGTGAAAGAACGTTGACGTGTCAAGTTTTTTATGTCAAGTCTCTCACGTAGCACAACAGTAGTCTGTATATCTGATTTGGTAACTGTAAAAATGTGGAAGATATAGGCTTTTGCTGAATTTTTGAAGAGGGGGAAGATCTTAATAGTTGCCTAAATATGAGGATACTTCAACATGTGTACCAAGCTTGATTGCGTTCATTCTGTCGGACAGACGCACGAACAGTACACAATCCCAACATACTCTCTTTTCCAAAAACTTTTCGGAAACAGAGTATCAAAAGCACTAACCAAAAAGAAAACATTAGCTTAGAGCTGTCCAATACAAGAATTTCTGCTCTTCTTCACGTTTCACAGCGATTGTAACATGATCGAGGAATTTACATGTCCGAAGGGTAGATTTCTTGCACAAGTCTCCAAGTATCTATATATGCTACATAGGTAGATCTCTTTACAGACCGGCTGTAATCTAATGTCATCTCAAACGGCGAGCACGTTTGTGTGTGTGTAACTGTTGTTAGCACTGGAACACTGAGGCGCCTCAAATGGCAACTCGAAACGGAAACTGCAACTGACAGTTGGATAAGGGAGCCCCACACAGTGGGGTCCAAGCGGTCACGTAGCGTGCGATTGTGATGCTGTTGAAGTCTTTTATGCAAGACGTAACCTCAACCTGTGTCTAGTTGGGAAAGAACTCTGTGTAACTTAAGTAGAGGCCGTTCGGCTCTGCACAGTTAGAAAGAAAAGTATGTGAACTAGAAAAATGTCTGTTTGCTCTCGACTTGTGTGCTTAAGTGTGTGCATTCGATATATTTGCCGAAACTAATCAATGAAAATACGTTTTTGTGTTATTCTTAAAGATGCTCTTATATAATTAAATAACTTAAAGTTGATTAAATCCCTTTTGGAATTATATGAATCAGGTAAAAATTTACTGATTAGTTCAGAGTTAAGAGAAATAAGCTGTGACTGTACCTTTAAAATATCATTAATTATGATTATGTTCTAAACATAACAGTTTAAAAATTTAAAAAATTTTGTATCTGTTTTTAAACATAATATCTTTTCGTAACAGTGAATGTTACTGAACAGTCACTGTTATTGTAATAGGAGTGTTAAATGCTAAACTCTGACTGATACTGTTAATATCGGAGCTTCTGACTGTGAATATCAGAAGTGTGACTGTGAACCTTCTACTTTCGATGTTTAGATGCCACGATTGAAAGTTACAACTATATTGCTCATGTCTATAATTACAGCTATACAGTTATAATCAGAAGTATGTGAACTACAAGATTGTCTGTTTGTACTCGATATACATAATTGTGGATACTAATAATAGAACACTGCAAGAACAGTGCATATCTAATGAATTCCCAGCCACCGGGGCATCGATGGTACCGAAATGGCAGACTGCCTTGCAAAATAAGGAGTCGGGCTACCTCGCGAGAACACATAAAACATACAAGTGTCGCTATACAGCGTACTGGATGAATCCGCCTGGGCTGAAGCTGGTGAAAGGTGGCGCAACACAACCACCCGCAGAACACCCAGAATTATGTGCAAGAAGCGAAACCAGAAGCTTACTCATTTCCTACTGCAACTTCCAAGGAGAGATTGCACACTAATCATATGAGTACAGACAGGACATTGCCTAGCAGCGGCTCATGAAAAAAAGCTGGGTATCTTAGCATAGGATGTATGTATATATTACATCGAAGTTGGTTCGAGAAGTGCGAACCACATTAAACCACCTTGGCAGGAACAATAGGCTTGCCCTCAGATAGATCCCAGGGCATAAAGATATACCCGGGAACGAAGCAGCGGATGAACTAGCAAAAATAGGACCAGGAAAACCTCTTGTAGGCCCAGAACCGTTTTGTGGCATAGGAAGACACACAATACAACAACATCTTAGGATAGAAGAGGACAAAAGAAGGCAGTCAAGCTGGAGAAGCGCTCCAGGTCTAAGACAAGCCAAGTCACTCTTAGGAAGCTATGAACTAAAAAGATTCAAGCAACTAATACCATTGGGGAAGAATTCACTTAGAATAGTCACTGGCCTTTTAACAGGGCACTGTAGACTGAGAAACCACCTCAGCAAGCTGGGAAATGGAGGTTTTAACCTCATCACACAACTAACAGATTGCACTGCCCTTGCCAGAAGAAGAAACAGGCACCTGGGTGGGTTTTTTTTCAGACAAGCGATATAGGTAGTCAAGATCCAACCAAGATATTTGCATTCATGCAGGAAATAGATCTCATAGGTCGCAGTGCAACGCTCCCATCACCAATAATAATAATAGCGGAGGATGGCTGCCGCAAATGTAAGGAACCAGGAGTTGCGGAAACGCTGAAACACCTTCTATGCAGCTGTCCAGCACTCGCAACTATCAGACATCGATTTTTTAACACTCGCATCGCTAGAAGCGGCTCGATACACTCCCAACGCGCTGAAGGATCAATAAATCTCCGAACGACCTTCAGTATCCCGCGACACTAAGGACCTGTGTGGTCTATGTGCGACTACCACGTGGTAGTCACCGGTTCTACCTAATCTAATAATAGAACAGTTGTTTTTCTGTTTAATTTATCGGCGAAAACTGCTCCCGTTCTTGTTTTCTTGTTCTTGTCTAACAACTTGTGAACAATAAATAGTAGTCTATTTTGGATATATGTATTTACTCAAGTGCAGAAGATATCAATTCTGATAAGTCTATCGATATGTCTCCCCAAATACTCTTAAATGTGATAGTTTCGATAGCTCAACATTTAACATCAGCTTTCCATGAAATATGTCAAACTTTCTCGCCCTACTCTCAGACACTAATATTTGTCCAACATCTATATAATTGTGGTATATACTTTGGCATCTCAGTTTTTAAATGGTTCCAAATGATGGCAATTAATGCTTTAATGTCGGCCTCTTAGCCATAAATGGTTTCTGTGGCTGCATTTTAATTATAAGTCTGCCAACTGTAGTCAGTTGAACAAATTCTGCGTGGCGCACAATTAAAAATGTGTTAGAGAAACGACCAAAAAACGAGAGAAGTAGCTATCAAATGACGAGCTGGCTGGCCACAACTGAGTTGCAGCCGATGGGGCAAGTGGACCAAGTGGACCAAGTGGTAGTCCGCAAAGGAGTGCGGCTAATTGCTTGGATGCAACTGCCTGCTGAGAAGGGGCGGGGATGTGTGAGGAAGCGGCAGCAGGATCTACAACTGCAATGACAAGACAAATGTTGGTACAACCTGCAGCTACAAGTGAACAACAACACGACTGCAGCAGAAGCAGCAGCACCGACAGCAAGAATAGCAACAACAACAACAACAACAACAACAACAATTGGCAACATGCCGTGCAAGTTGTTAGTCGAAGGCATAAAAATTCGTTGCTAAACCAATTCGAAAGCAATTTCAGCCTTAGAGCCTTGCAGCGGGTGGGCACCGTGCACATTTGCATAACTAGGACCCTGCGGCTTATAGGCCTCCATTAAATGTGCTTATGCACTGAGAAAAACCGCGGATTCCTTCTAAAATTAGCTTCTTTTGTTTGCGTTCACAGGACAAGAACATCCCTTCATATGCTTTGGGCAAAATTACAACAATTTCTTTAAATTCTAAAATACGAGTATCACCCTTTTAAATATTTATTTTCTAATCTAACTCTCGCGCAACTGACAAAACATTACATGAAAATATTACTTTGCGTTTAATTTATTGTGCAGTAAAATATGATTTATGTTGTTTCCGTGTCAACAGAGGCAAATACATTGCCATCACAAAGATTTAATTGGCAAAAGTATTACAACAGTTGTCACAAATTACATGCATTCAAATAGAAATGGAAAGTGTCGCGTCACAGCGGGAATCATTGAAATCCCTAGCAGAGGGTATTATTTTTTGGCTCGAAATGTGTAATGGACTGAAGGAGACGTTTCCAACCCAACAAAGTATATATATTCTGAATCAGCATGAATAACCGAGTCGATATAGCGATGTCCGTCTGTTTCTATGCAAACTAGTCTTCCAGTTTTAAAGCTATCGCAATGAAACTTGGCACAGACCCTTTTTTTGCTGCAGGCAGTACATATGTCGAAACCGACCGGATCGGACCACTATAACATATAGCTGCCATAGGAATGATAGGTCGACAACTATGTTTTTGTATGAAAAACTTTTTTGTTTAAAAAGGTATCCTTACCAAACTCACCTAAACCGAGTCTTAAGAGAGTTTTTACAATCTCACCAAATTTCGTCAAAATCGGACTACTATATCATATAGGATCGGGTGAAAAATTAGTTTTTGTGTTAAAAAACTTGTTGTATTACATCCAAACTAAGTGAGACTTTTATTATGCTAGTACTTCAAATAGTTTCCTATAATTTTATCGAAATCGGACCACATAGCTCCCATAGGATCAATCAGACGAAAATTGAGTTTTGTATAAAAACGTGGTAGCTAGAGTATATAGCTTTTGTACGCCGAAGATAGCCGTTCTATCTTGTTCGTATATGAGATAGTGTGAACGGGCTTTCACCACGTGCTTGTAGCTAATATTATTAATATTAAAATTTGACATAAATATGAAAAGTATGTGATTTTTTGCTAAGTAGCTTTGACTTTAAGGCGGCAAACAACTCATGCAACTGGATTGAAAGTTCGAATTGCGAATTTTCTTATTTTTATAGATGAGTCGTATCTAATATATATGCATAATGAAGCATTTTAAAGTTTAGTTCCCACTGAAGTGGGCCATTGTTAACTTAAGTCATTTTAATATTTAGAATTGACTTATTGTTGAATTGAAAGTGACTTCGTTCACAAAATACGAATTGGCAAACTTGTTTTCATTCCTCAAGAATTACTAAATTATTTTACATAAGAATAAATTAAGTAGGATTTTATTTAAATTTATCTATTTGTAGCCTTGTTCATTTCCCAAGAAAAATAATTGACTTTGAATTTGATTTCATAAATAAACATAAGTAAACTAGTGAAGTACATATATATAATCTAGGAGGTGGTAAAGTCGGTTATTTCTAATAATTAGATATCTTTGCACCTTCAAAGCCAGTTCTATTTTTAAAATTTTTTTTAATTTTATTATAATGAAGCGCTTTTTTATAAAAACGCCAAATATATATAAAAATAAATAATTTCATTTAAATTTTTGCCCTTTTTTTTAATGTGTGCTATAAAAGTGAGAATCTCGCGAATTTAGAATAAACGGTGTTAACCTACTTTTGTCAACGATTGGTAACGCTTTGATACACAGCTTGCTCTTTTGCGAACCATATTTTCTCTGAGTGTATGTTTGTGGATGCATGTACTACATACACATACATATGGCCTGCTGTGTAAACGTTTAAGATACATGTGTATGTATGTATGTATGTATGAGATAGCTGGCTTAGAAGACTCTGAAGACGAGTTCATTGAATTCTTGGCTGCTTTATTCGCCAAACTCGTAAATTTTCAAACAAATACACATAAAATTCAAACCAAACTGGTTCCTGCAGCGACCACAAACAACCAGAACACCAACAACAACAACAACAACAACAAGAAAAACAACAACAGCATTAACAGCGATTTATACGAGACCAAAGCCATATAGTCTTTAGGTCTGTTTTTTTTTTTTTTTTTTTTTTTTGGGGCCTGCATCTTGTGGAATGCGGCAGTCATCTTCATCTTCAACCCAAACTCAAACTGAATCTCAAGCCCAGGCTGAAACTGAAACCGAAACTCATCTTTGCTTTTTGGCTTTGGCAGTACTTACACACAAACAACAACAACAATAAAAAGGCGGCCAAGAGACGTAAGCCGACATTGCAAGTGCATAATATCATCTGCTTTTGCAATGCGTTTCACTTTGGGACCACTACGTCTTTTTCGTCTCTGGATTGGTTGCGGCTACTTCGATTAAGTAGCTGTCAGCATTTGTATCTTGTATCTTGTATCTGCATTTGTCGCATTCAACATTGGCTGTGTGTGTGTGCCTGTCTGCATCGTGTTGCTTTTGGTGCTTTGCTTGCCGCTTCTCCAGCTCTTGAGTTTTGCAGATTGGTGAAAGCGCAACGCATTGGGATTACGGCCTGTCCGTAAACTGGCATCGCATCTTTCACGACAGCAAGCAACGACCCACTTCCAGTTCCACATCCACATCCAAGTCCAGTTTCAGTTTAAGAACCAGCTGTGCCTTATCAGATCGTATCAGTAGCGGCTTTTCATGTGTCACAAACCCGTCAAAGTGCGCCCCAACAACTACTACTACTTCAGCAAAGTAGCTCAAATATTTGGACAATTTCCAAATACTAATTGGGCCCATCAGCAGCAGTCTTAAGCTCCTAAACACTGTGGGCACAAAACAAACATGGAAATCTGCCGCACACACACACACACACACACACACACTCAGACACACTGGCACATACTAGATACATATTAAACAAAAGATACCTATCTGTATCTGTAGCTGTTGTGGCAGTCAGCGGCTTGAAATGGAAATGGACACAGACAGCTCAATTGTGGCAAGGGATCATCGATGCGCAGACATTGTATTTCATTTTTTGTTGTTGTTTTATCTCCGTACCTGTCAAACACACGATGAATACATGGCCAGACGCTGGAGTTGCCTAGACATCAATCAAAAATTGAAGCTAGAAGATTTAAGAGTAGCTGCTTGGCTTGGCTTGTTTGCCAGTTTGGGTTTGTTTGCCAGCAGCGGAAATGAATTCGAGCTTTGTCCGCTTAACGCTAACTGTAATTACGCACGCGGATACACGAATAACCAAACAGTTACAGATACGGATACATTTGTATCTCATGACGCACAAACTCGTTGCATGCACACCCGACGTTGGTCAACAAGAACAACGGCAGCGGCAAATAGCCACAAAACAGCCACATAATGACCTTGTAACTCAACTGTCAACTGTCAACACACGCAACAACAACAAAGACAACAAGAACAACAACAAAGACAACATCAAATCAATATCTAGCCACAATTTATAGCACTCGTATAGATGGCCATAAATTGGAGCGCCTGGCACATGTCACGCAGCCATGGAAAGGCAGTCAGCTACAAGAATGCTGGCCAGGGGATCGGGCGGATAGGGGGTGGATCGCAAGGACAACAAAAACAATAACACTATTACTAATAGTACTTTTATTGATAGTACTATTACTGCCAATACTTACAAGAAATGCCTCACCGTCTTTTATTAGAGGCTTAGGCTGAATCAGACTGAAGGATCTGATATATTGAATACATATTTTAAAATTGTTAACTATTTTATTGCTTCAAAACTATTAGTACTGTCACGCAGTTTTAAATACTATACATATAGGCCCATTTTCAGCAAAATATCTAACATCTTAAATAATAATAGTAATTAACTGAGAAAAATATGTTATGATTAGGCAAATATTTATGTGTAAGCAAATTTTTTAGAGACACATTCTTTATGAATAATAAACTTTCTTTTTATACTCGTTTTGAAAAAAATATTTGAAAATGAGTATATTGAGTTTCTGATAAGTCCGTCTGTCCCTATGAACGCAATTTTGTTCCACACCTTGAACCTAGAGCAACCAAACCAAGATCTATATCTCCCACACCTGTACAGTTAGAGTCACTAAATTTAGTACACAGACTACTGTTGACTCCCTTGACCGATTTGGCAAAACAATTTTGGTATTGCCACCCATTCCCCGGCAAATGAACAAATTGTACCTCTCAAACACCTGTCCAAATTTGAAACACAGACCACTGTGTTTTCTCACTTTCTCACCCCTCAATTAACCAAATTATATCGGACTTGAAAACGAGTATTCTGCTGTCGGGTACGTCCGACTGCAACATTCTTACTTGTTAAGCTTAAGCTTGAGGCCCTCGGAAAAATATCAAATAATATCAGGGAAAATAGCTATAAAATCCTTCCTTATAATGGGAGTATCTCCTAAACAATCAATTTATTGCCCTGAAAACATTAATTTGTTTGGCCTAGCTCCCTGACACAAACAGCTTCGGGTTATCCCCAGTCACTTATAATTAAATATTATTTTTATGCTCTATATACAATTGGCTTGCATAAGAATTAAACAACTTTAGAATATACAACGTATTTCTTATGTTTCCTTTTTCAATCAGAACCAGGATATATTTCTTGAGTTTTATATTTGAATTTTTAATATTTCTTGTAACCTTATTTTTTCCTTTTAATTATTATAATAAATACAAATTTGAATGCAGATCTGTCAGGAATCTCAACATTAGTCTGTTTGCCAAATTTGGTGACTATAGCTTAAAAGATGTGGAAGATACAGGTTTTCCCCAAATTGCGGGTGAGGTTGTGGGGGTAGTGGGGCGATCTCGACACTTCATAAATTGAGGGTATACACCAACATGTGTACCATGTTCCCTTCGGGAACAGAGTGTGAAAATACTTATATTATCTTGTGAATTTGAGTTTGTGCTTAGATTAGGTTTCCTTAGTTATGTTCCCCAAGTATGAAATCTCAATTACTTCCTATGTTGACAGTACCGAAAAACATAAAATTAAATTTGATTCCTCCTTGAAAGACAAACAACAGAAAATAATTGCCAACGAGTAATGTATAAAGTAAAACTTCTTACCGTTGCGGTTTTCTGATTTACATACGAAATCATTAGTAAGAAGATTTGTATGTTTGGCCTTTAAGCAATTTAATCAATTAAAACAATATAAACTGTTGACCTGCAACTAATCTGTAAGGGAGCTTAAGTTGTCTTTGCTTCTTAATTTTATTAAATATTATTAAATAAATGAATAAATAATAAACCATAAAGAACACATTGAAAAGACAAACTTTATTGATGCAGCGGCATTAGACAAAAACTAGACAAATAATAAATAAATGAAATATTAAAAGTCGACTATGGACGAAGGATAAACATCAGTGCAATACAGATGCACGAATCTGGCGACTTTGTTTGATTTTAAAATTAAAAATATCTGTAATAAATAAACTTATGGATGTTTGTTGTAATTGTAGATGTATGTATGTTAACATGCATACAAAGACAGACACTCTAGGAGCAAAAGTTTTATTAATAAATTAAATATTGGTTTTTATTGAAATGAACAAATCAAATATAAAATAAACCAAAGTCTTTAAAATAAACACAAATTTTTAAATGTAGTAGTTTCTTTAGCTAAACATTCAAGAGTTTCTTAAGAAAAATGTGGCAGACAAATGCATCCAAGCCAACATCCATTACCACATCGTTTCAGATGGCTTTATTGCTCACATGCAAAGCCCACATGTCCTCCATTGTCACATAAAGCCGCCTCAACTTGCAGTTGAGCCGCATCGCATTTCAACTGGCGATAACCATCGGGAGGTGGGGAGGGAGCGTCGCAACGCGTCGCCTGTGGGGCAGCTCCTCCTCGGTTGTCGTGATGTGCCTTGGGTCAGTTTTGAGTGTTTCGAGTGGAAACATGGGCCGCATATTTATAAAAACGCTTATCGCACTGAATATTGTTTACGCGGCTGGGCCATAAAGTATGAACAACTCGGCAAATACAAATAGTTGGCGCGATATCTGACGGATACACACGCAGCTGGCGATGAGCGACTTCCTCGTTGTTGCTGCGTTTTTTGTTTTTTTAGTTTTGTTTTTTCCTTCTTCTCTTATATTTTTGTTTTTGTTTTTGGATAAGTCAGCACACAATAGTCGGCCCCAGAGTAAGAAGAATCTCAACAAGTAATGAATTACGTGCTAGAGACTATGCGCTGGTAGAACAACAGGGGCAGCAGCGTATCTAAAAAAACTTAAGAATTTTGCCAAATGCTCAAGCCGGAGATATCCACAACGAGCATAGTACTACTCGTATATGAAAGGCAGCCAAAAAGTTTTTTGTGCATTGTACTCGAATTTGTTTTTATCCAGTTGAGAAGAATAGAAGAAAGCACAATTCTATGGCAAGAACCCCCAACTTTTGACAAAAGGTCGCTGTTCTCGTTGAGATTGTTGCTTGTTGGTTGTTGCTATTGTTTGTTGCTGGCAGTAATTTGCTGAGTCGACAGCATTTGTGCGATAGCCGAACTAAGTTTTGGCATTTTCACTCCCTGTGTGCTTGTGTGTGAGAGTCTTAGTTGAATGGGCTTGAAAAGTTGCTCGGGCACATCTTTAAGGCACACTTGTTAGACGCTAACTTATTTTGCAACAATTTTATTATTTTCCTAATGCTTCTCTCATTATTTGCAATTGGTTCCCCGGCCAGTTAAAAGTATCTACAGTTTATGAACAAGTCAGACGAACTCTAATGACTCGAACTAACCTTCAGTCACAAATCATCGTTGTCAGAAAAAAAGGCACACAATAAATACAACAAACAGACAACAAAAACCACAGCAAACACAACAAAAACAACAACAACATCAATAAAACAATAGCAAAGCAGAAGATTTAATAAGGCAAAATGCCAGTAAAGAAACCTGTTGCAATGTTTTTGGCGCTGTGCTCACTTGGCTAGTTTTTATTTATTATTTATAATGTCAATGCATGCAACTGCCTCGGACTCGGACTCGGACTCAGACTGAGACTGAGACTCTAACTATGGTTAAAACTATGGCCATAACTATGGCTATATCTACGCTTGCTGGCATTAGCAATGAATGGTTATTAAACCGTAACCGCAGCAGCGCCAACTTGTCCGGAAAATGCCAATGCAAATGGTTATAGCTGAGTGCTAACTGAGTGCCGAGTGGATTTAATGCTTCAGTCAGTGACATTTAGTTGAAGTTTTCATTTAATGACCACAAAGATGATGACACAATACCCTTTCGGTGAGCTAAAGCATCTCAAGATTCTTGGGCAGGTCAGTAAACTTTTAAAAAGGAAAAGGAAGTGTATCTTATCAGTAGAAATTCAATATGAAACTATCTCAAGAAATTCTAACATAATATTGATTTAGAAAAACTTAGCAAACTTGTAATAGAATGCCCATCAAATGAGCTCCCGAAAAGGTTGAAATTTTTAATTAATCGTAAAAAACACTAAACGTGCCTTAGCAAAATTGTTAGTTTCACATAACAATTGCAAACAAAATCAACAAATAAAATAGTTTAGTACATGTAATAAAGGCATAAACATTGAAAATTATACATTTTTGCTATAAATTTTTCTAACTTTCAATAGGCCGAGTAAATAAACTAAACTTTAATCAATCAGTGAAGTTTATAAAATGTAAAAATCAAACCATTTACAGCTAATAAAGAAAGTGACCTTGGTGACACGATGAGTTAATTGTGATGAATAAAGCTGACCTTGACCTAACAGGTACAAATTCATTTCAAAACACAGAAATCATAATAATAAATGCATCACTCGAAAAAATACTGAATAAAGTGAGTAAAGGAAGTGAAATATAAAACTGACCAATGTGCCCTTGCATATAAAATTGTGGTGAATAATTGTGACCTTGAACTAAAAGATATAAAAGGGTTAAATAAACCTGATAACAGGGAACAGTTTGAAATAAATAAAAAAGATATACTGAAATGAGTGTAATAAGTGATTTATTTAATGTTGATAAAAAAAATTGAGAAGTATGAAATGTTGGGGTGATGAGTAGTGATGACAAAACAATTTCATTGATCGATTATTGAATCATATGATTAATTTAAGCCGAGCGATTATTAATCGCAATTTAATGAAGAAAAATGAAAATAATCGATAAACCAAAGGACACTTTAAATTTGACCCAATTCTTGCAATTTTTGATATTTTACATGTGAATTCTGATGCATATTTGTTGTGTTTCTGCAATATTTTAGTTGCTTCTCACACAATTGGCACTGCACTTCTTTTCCATTAGTTTTGGAATAATATTTCCGCACTTTGCTTTGTAGTGCCAGAAGCAATCTTTGCAAATTTCTCTGATAACTTTTAAATAGTGATGTGATTATTTGAGCATATATTCGATTAAAGATTCATTTAATCGAAATCCATTTTGCGATACAATTAAATCGTGAATGGAGACAAAATATTCGATTAATGTGTATCATGTGATCAATCTTGCCATCACTAGTGATCAGTGATGATCTAATGATGAATTAACCTGAATTAACATATAATACGGTGTGTGTAAATAAATAGAAACACCATAAGGAGTAAATAGAACAGTGAATAAAGTGATTAAATAGGACATTTTCAATAGGCAAGCAAATGTGTTGAGTTTAAAGTAAAGACGTCTTTCGACCACGGTGAATGAGAAATAACTGAGATTTATGTATTGTTACACATAGTAAAATATTACAAAATATATTTATTTTAAATTGAATGCTATAATTAAATTAATTAATAATTTGAGCAGCGGAAAATAAGGTTTGGTTTTTTTTTTTAAATTCATGAGTTGTGGCTCACCTCTGTTTTAAAGTTCGCGTAACTCTGCTAAATCCAATGTAATTGCCAAGTTTCGGTTTCGGCTGTGAGGCAACTTCATGACAGATTCATTATACCCTGCGTGAGCGGCATCTCCACATTAGTATCTGAAAACATCATCCGGCAACTGCAAAGCACACACAAAACGCGCATTTGGCCTTCGGGCGTTAAACTTTGCCTCGCCACGGGCGCTTTTTGTACAATTGTGGCAAATGTTGCATCATCATTAAGACAGAGACACACACACACATACACACATACATATATATGTATATAGTATATAGTATATACATTGTATTGGTTGTAGGCATTCAATAGAAACGCATCAAATGCTTTGGCACTTTCGATGCCTGAAAGTGAAGTCAATGCAAAGTCATCAACAGTTGCTTCTTCTGATGCTGCTTCGGTTCACCTTTGGCTTGGCATTTTTCATTTACAAATGTTAATGGCTAATGCCAAGATAACTGATTCGATCCAAGCCAAGCCAAGCCGAGCCGGGCCGAGCCTTGCCAGGCCATGAGTCAGCTAACCAAAAATGTCAGCAACAAAGGCAAGTCCGCCTGCTAAGAGTAGGCAGTTGTTGTTGTCTGTAGTCTGTTGCAGTTGCTGTTGATGCCTGCAATTTATCACATGTTGCAGCAGAGGCAACATAAAAATTTGTAAAATGCATTCAGGTGCCGCCAAATATTTAAGGCATGCCACAACGTCGCGTTGGTTCCGTTGCTGCCGCTGTCTTTACTTTCAGTAAGTCATTAACTCTGCAGTTAGGTAACAGCCAGCTGAGGCAATCCACAGAGCCCTGCAGCTGCAGCTCGAGGTGGAGATGGTAACTGAGAGAAGGGAGCTGGGAGCTGGAAGCTGGTAAAGTGCAGTCTGCCAGTTAGTTGATTGAGCCGTAATTAGGCATTGCAATGAGTTGGGAATTGTCTGCCAGTCGGCTGCTCTTTAACATTTCTCGCATGTGTGCTGGCCAAGTTGATTAGTAGGCGCACCGGCTATCGCTAACTTGGCTAACTTCGGCTGGCATGGCTAGCTATGTGGGTCGTCTTGAAAATTAACACCCCGAAAATGTAACAGAAAGCAAAAACAGTAGTAGTATGTGCTTATAAAATACTAAAAACGAAAACGAGCTAACAATTCAGAACGCAACGTGCGCAGCCAATTGGCATGGAAATGGGCGGATGAAATTCTTGGCACGTTAAAAAATTAACCAAAAAAGAAAATCACGATATAAAAAAACAAGTAAGAACTTTGCAGTCGGACGTACCCGACAGCAGAATACTCTGTTTCTACTCCGGTATAATTTGCCTATTTGTGGGTTCGGAAAGCGACGCGAAGAAAACAGTAGTCTGTATGTCAAATTTGATGACTCCACCTGTACAGGTGTGGGAGATATAGATTTTGCTCATTTGCGGGGAGGGGGTGTGGAGGTCAAAAATTTTGGATGCAGATTTATCCAGGTGGTCAACATTAGTCTGTATGCCAAATTAGGTAATTCTAACTTTGAAACTGTAGGAGATATAATACCCCTTCAAAAACGTATTTTGGGGATATCATATGCCTATTTGTGGGTGTGGGTGTGGCGCGTCAAATTATTTTTGATGCAAATCTGTTAGGAATCTCGACATTAGTCTGTATGTCAAATTTGGTGACTATAGCTTTAAAAATGTGGAAGATACAGGTTTTCCCCAAAATGGCGGGGGAGGGGGTGATCTGGACACTTCATAAATTGGGTGTATACACCAACATGTGTCCCAAGTTTGGTTGTTCTAGCTTCAAGCGATTATACGGACAGACGGACATTTCGCAAACCCAATATACTCTTTTTCCCTTCGGGAACAGAGTATAAAAAGAAGAGTAGCTACTGAAATGACAGCCACAACAACAATAAATACTGCGACTGGGCTCGGCCCAAAAGGTTGACCAAGAAACGAGGTGGAGCGCGTCGAAAGAGTCGCAGGTGAACAACCGTCTGATTGCCTTTTGAAGATTTTTACAGCTATTTATTTACTGAAGCCCATAGTCCGTAGTGTCCGTAGTGTCTCTCTCGCTCTTCTGCCTATCTCTTTCGTTTGTTTGCTATTCGTTTGCGGCTGACACCTGCCTTGTTTTCCGAGCTGCCGCTGACGAGTACTCTAATTATATTTGACCATTTGTTTATAAACAAACAACAGCGACATCCCAGAAAACTTTGCCAATCTGCTGCCCGGGGGAATATGAGATTTGTGCTTATCAAAATGGCTAAATTTGTTAGTGAAAGGATAAAGGATAATAAGCAGCATGAAAATGACTTCTTCAGCAGCTACAGAGACTCTAAAACAGAGCATTTTCATCGCATATTATTTCCCAAGGAAGTAAGTCCACAACATTCCAATGAAAATACTCATATTTGATGAAATACTCGATTCACATCAGTTATTACATAAATATATTTATGTAAAATTATATAGTATATACTATGTATTTGTCATTATATGTATACATTCCTCAGCACATATTTAATGATGACCTTGTAAATATTTGTGAAAGAAGAAGGCAAATCAACGTAAGACAAGAAAGATCAGGGAGTGTGTTTCATCCCACTCTACTAACCTAAAGACCCCGATGCTATTGCTTAGTTAATTCCCAATTACCTTAAAATTCTAATTTAAAGGTAATATAGTAAATAAATTTGGAAGTTCAAAAATATAGTAAGTCTATTCCTATGTTGTTCATACAACATCTCAATTTTCAAACGATTATTCCTATTCTTCCTTTCTTCCTTCCTTATTCTGCTTCCTTATTAAATTTAAAAAATCAAATCAAATTTGACTAAGCTTCCTACTTTATTATATAACTCGATAATAGCATTGAGATACCGATAGTTGGTATGGCAACTATAGAGTATAGCAGTTCACCTTAAACCAAATTTGTTCAACATAAAGTACTGTGCTTGGTGGAAATATATTAAAAGCGAAAATTATTATTTACAACAACTCAATTGTCTATTAATTTAGTAATCCTATCCAACCGGTAGACTATACTACAATACTATATACAACGTACATTTCATTTTATTTCAGAAGTTCTGTATCGCAATGTATTTAATCTGTTGGATACTTAATAAAAACTAGGTCAGATGCTTTGAGATAAATTGAGATAATCAAAAATGTACACGAATGGTGAACTGCTTTGAATATGTCAACAAATAATTAATTTTGCTGCGTTAGAAGAATTTCATCCTAAGATGATACTGTTCTTAATTTGACACGAATGGTGAACTGCTTTGAATATGTCAACAGATAATTAATTTTGCTGCGTTAGAAGAATTTCATCCTAAGATGATACTGTTCTTAATTTGACTTTCTTTCAGTCCCGAGTTATTGCCACAAGTCGCAGCGAGAAAGCATTTTGTTAGCAGCTTATGGATAACTTCCCCCAACTACTTACTCTCACATGACCAAGTAAACGACAAAGAAGTTTTCACCCGAGATAATAATCCTTGACTAACTGTTAATGTTACCCCACACAAATTTCCTGCAAAAACATCTGCACATGACGGGAAAAAACAATTGCGAAACTTTGCTAAAAATACATCTTATTTAAGTTTGCCAATTTGATGCTTATGCAATGCCAATGTCTTCATCAATGAGCTTGCTGGTCGTATGATTTTTACAAATGCTTGCCATAGTCATCATCTTCATCATCATCTTGGTCATCATCTGCTTGAATATTAGCAAAACCATCCGAAAAGTTGTGCCCATTCGCCAGACACTTTCACTATCTGTTTGTCCCAGCCTGAGGGCACCCGAGACTTTTGCTGCTTGATTATGATTATGAGTTATTGTTGTGGTATAATAACTATTTTTCAAAGAAACCCTATATGCATTATACTGGTTTCGCATATGAATGGTTGTTCATATCATCAATGAATAAAAACAATAAATGCTTACGTGTTTGCTTTTTTGTTACGCATCGCAAACAGCGATTACAATGCTCTACATTTATGTTTATTTATTTTATTTTATTTTATTTTATTTTATTTGTTTTTATAGTTTGCTATCTGACTGCGACGGAAACTCACAAATGCTCGTACATATGTACAAATTATGTAGTTTATTTAGCCCATCAGCTTTGAAGATTTGTTTTTGTTTGTATTTGTATACGAATAAAATGTCCCAAATCGCCGCAAAAGTAAAAAGTAAATGCAAACATTGCTGCCAAATTTTTGTCATACCGGGAACATCAGTCATATTCATACTCTAGCACTGTTAAGGGCAAATATTTGTTTACAAAATGTGTAAATAATAATGCACAAATAAAATGTCAGCAAGCCGCACAGCTGTATTTAAATAAACTCATTTGACTTTTTATTGAAGTGCATTCAATTATTAAACATCAATTTGTTGATTATTCATGTTTGCGGTTTAAAAATGCATATCTACATAAATATTTATGTGAATTAATGATGACAGTCGGACTTGTGGTTATTTAGCTGCTCTGTTCCAGCAAAAAGCAAAGTCTATTTGATGTGCCTTAAATACACACACATACCGTAGTTGTTTTTGTCTGTCACAATTTTAATAAATTGCACCTCACTTTTCGATTCTGGGAATAACTTTAAATTGATTTCCAAGAAAGCTTGATACCGTAATCTATGCCAGCTGGAAGTCGATAACAAATAATAGGAAAGAACGGCTATCATCGTCGGGCCAAAACTATATGTATATCCCCTACAGCAATGTTGGTCATACATACATACCTATGGCAGCTATACGACATAGTCATCCGATTTGGATCAAGTTCAAGCAAACTATATAAAGTAAAATTTCACAATTTCTGAATGTGCTTGAAATACCTTTATAAACAAGTTAGTTTTTCATACAACATCAAACATATGTGCTAAGTTTCATCACGATAGATTTATTGATGGTCTTCTAGAATATATGGTACTCGTATATACTACCTTGTGGGGTTGAAAAAGAGGATACCTTCAGATTATAATGCATTTCTTCACAAAATTAGAATAACTTTTGCAAGTGTATATAAAGTCAAGAACGCTTGTAGTTATGCAGACTACACCATTTGTGAATAATAAATTATAATACTTGTTATGAAATATATAAAGTGGTGAACCGAAAACAATCAAGAAATGGAAATTTGTTTTTTTTTTTGAACAGAGTTCAAGTGCAATTGTTAAAAATATATGATTGGATTCCTTTGCAGTACGACATTTTTATATAAGAAATACCTTTTTAAAGCCTTCATAGTACTTTAGCAATTGTGTGAGAGCTTCAATGAGTAAATATAATGTTTAAGTGACTGCTTAATAAGAACATTACTTTTAATTGATTGCATTTATACAAATACTTTGTACAGAACTTTAACTTTCTCACTCTTGAAGTCAAGTAAAATGTTAAGTCCTAATGAGATGGGATGGGAATAGTAAACTTAACCGAACCTGCATGTCCGGAAAAATTTGATGCTCTAACTGTTATAGTGTTATTTGCATTCATATAGACATATACATAAACATTATACTTATGTTTCCTATGGGTAACCGAGTAAAAAGTCAATTAATTGTTTGCAAATACATCATTATTTCAACTTAATATTTCATTTTGCATCTAATGTGAAACTTTTGTAATTTGCTTTCATTCCAAACAATATACGTGTCAAAAACTGTTTTAAATGTGGACTTAAAAGGATTAAATTGTTTTAATTTTATGGGTAGCCATGTCGTTTTATTGATTTCATTGGTCAGTTTGTATTTAATTCATTTGAATAAACATGTCTGACGTTGACTGAGCTGCGCTTTTCATGGCAACTGCAGTCTGAAAGTGCTTTGTAGTAAGAATGCTTGACTATACCCGACTACGAAACACTCTGTATTCAGATGTGGAATTCCTGCTACACATCTACGTACAATTACATCAAGCAGTTCAGCGGCAGTGCCAGCAAGCAGCGCAATACAGGAAATACAGAAATAGTTCCCTGAATAACTTCGGTGTTTCTTAATCGATCAGCTTGAAATCTTCATAGTAGAGCCAAATACCCGAAATTAAAAGTAAATTTTATCGGGGTTTGATATACATATATAGAAACTAAAATGGTTGTCTTTTATAGTATCTGAGATATAGGGACAGGCTGACAAGGCTAGATGAACTCGGCTGTTGAACGTGATTAAAAATGTATATACTTTCTAGGGTCTGAGATGAATACTTCTGCCAGTTACATACATTTGCACAGTTTTAGTACCTTTCATGGGTGTAAAGATATCTAAGAAATACTCGTACACAAAACACACGCACGCATTTCTGAGATACGAGCTTGAAGTTGACTCTGGACGAGTGGGTAGTACACGCGTTGGTAGTACTTGTGACTTTGTAAGAGGCTCGAATGACGACAGCCATCTTGACAGCATGAACTCAGGCAGATCTGGTAACTCTGGAGAGGCTGGCTGTAGAGTCTGAGGTCGCCTGGTTGCAACTTTTACAATCGCAGCTAATTAGCAAATGCATGCTAATTTCGAGTTGTAACAAATAAAATTACAAAGTGCTGCACGTATCGCTTTATGCAATTAGCTGCAACATGTTGCCCAGCCTCTTGCGAGTGATAAAAACAAAAGCTGTATGAAGCAGTCGCATAATAATTTATAATGAAGTTGTTTCAGCCAGAAAATCTGCGCCCCGGACAAAGGATGCCCCACAATTCAGCGCTCGTTTATCAAAATGTTGTGCAAGAAGGCTGGCAGGAACCGGCAGGACAGCCCATCGGGCTCTGTATAATTACTAGTTTTATGCAGCCAGAGGTCGAGGCTGGAGCGAAGGCTAAGACGCTGGCCTGTCTGTTGTCTGGCAGCTTTCTGGCTCACGACTGGACTTTGGAGAGCTATCAGCTGCAGTCCTGCAATCGATTTGAGTTATTGATTGTAACGACTTTGGGGTCCACGGCAGAGTATGATTAATTTTATGTTGAGTCAGACATTTGTGTAGCTTTTGTCTTCTTGCTGTATGCGCTGTATGATTTGAAAAATTAGTGCATGCTGAATATTGCAAACTGAATACTGTGAATGATCATAAATCAAACAGTTTGCTGATTGCATTCGAAGTGCGCACAAATTGCATGATTTGCAATTTCTGTGCGCCATACTCAGTTGCATTCCCCGGATGCTGACACGACTGCAACGGCGAGTTTAAGTCCTAACTTGTCCAGACCTTCTTCAGACCCATTCCAACAAGGAGTTGGGAGTCTGTAGTGCTGCTTGTTCGAACTGCTAGTAGGAGGAGGAAGACCTCACGTTGTACTTGCGCAAATTATTCGCATATTTGCAGCGAGTCGCGACTCGCGAGCAACTTTACACAAATTATTGCCTGGCATTTTTATTTGCTTTTTATTGTTGCCATTTCCCGCCCATTGTCCTGCCTTACATTTATTTTTATTCCTTTTCTTATTTTGCAATTAAATTTTTGGCAACAACAACAACAACGACAAGCACAACGTGACATTCCACAAAATCGATAAGCACGTGAACAGCAATCTGAGAAAGTCAGTGAATCTCCATTTCCTTCGAGTGTTGTCTTAATGCAAGACAAATTGCTACAGTTTCCTATTTGGCCATAAAATGAACAACAGCCGCACAGTGTGTAAAATCTATGAATACAGCACAGATTTTACGTACTATGATGCAATTGTAGGTTTAATACACAATAACACTGCAAATTATGTATTCCTTACTTAATACGCTATTTTTAATTGCACATTGAAAAATTATTGATTATAACAATCGTAATAATAATGTATAAGTAATTATACTCTGTTCCCAACTGTAATAAAACTGAAGTCAGTAAATTTACCTATAGATTTTCAGACGATCTTGAAATTTAAGATAATTAAATAAGCATGCTCTAGTCTAGTATACCTGAATACGAAATTCCCTATACCCAGGTCTAAGATTTGCAAACACATCTTCGTACACTTACATATACACACACACACACAAGCGACAGCGTACTGCAGTGCAAACGAGGCATTTCAAGTGGTGGCTGCGCTGCTGCTTCCCCCGCTCTGCAGTATTTTCGTGCTTATTATCCGATCGAAGTTTCTACAGTAGATTAAGAGTGACCCAAATATTATACATGCCAAATCCCAAGGCTATATCTTTAAGATTGTTGCTGTAAAACCTTATTATCGAATTGTGGGGGTGCGGAGAGGGAGATATCGGAAATCTGAAGCAATGTTGATGTGCGTATAGTATACAGGAACCTAGATTCCAAATTTGTTATATCAGCTATTAAAGTTGGTGAGTCCGATGCGTGCACGGATGGACGGACAGACAGATATTGATATTGATCAAGAATATATATACTTTATAGGGTTGGAGATGTCTCCTTCTGCCTGTTACATACATTTGCACAGATTTAATACCCCTTTTTACCCATTTTGTGGATACAGGGAGTAAAAATATGTTTACCATGCTCAGTCTGACCTTCGGAAGAAGCAAATTTGTACACCTTATACCCCATAAAATGGGTAAATGGGGTACTTAAACTGTGCAATTGTATGTAAAATACAACATCGAATTCATTTATTCCATTGGATAATAAACACAAAAGTGAGTTTTAAAACTATTTTAATTATTGGCCAGCAGAGGGGAGCAGCAGCGCAAACGCCACTTGAAATGCTCTGCTTGCTTGCACTGCTTCTAAACTGCCTGCGGCATTTGTGTGTTTTTGTGTATTCCTAATCGGGTATACTCGACTTGTGCGCATTCTTATTTGTTTACACTTGGAACAGCGTTTAATGATATCGTAAGTGTCCAAATGTTACGCCTAACTTTGTTTTTGGTGTGTTTATTTTTTGGCTTTTTATTTGTTGTGCGTAGTTTGGGTTAGCAATTGTGTTTTTGTTTTTCATTCTTTCAGGCAAAATGTGCTTGTTATGATGCAAACGAGTGAGCATAGTTGGAAACTATACAAAAATAATTACATAGTAAATGTGTAAGTACTTCCGACCTTCCGTCCGTTCGCATCGAAACGAATATACATTTAGTTTTATTTTATGCTGGCCTAGAAGGTAAACGCCATAAATTATTTGAATATTAACCATCAAATCGAACCTTGAATAGCTAATCACATTGTAATGTATTGCGCATAATTTATGGATAAGAAATCATAAGTTGGTAGTTATAGATAGGGTGTTCAGATTGTCAAGCTTATGAACAAAAGTGTATTACGCTAATAATTACAAATGTGCAAGACATTAAACAAAGCTCAAACGACACTTGAAGGTGCTCATAAGAAACTAATTATTACAGAATCTATGTAAAGTATTGCATAATAAATGCTGTAACTTTACAGTTCAAATACAACTTTCTAATTATGCCAATCATAAATACTGCGGTCAATTTCTCTCTGTTGATATTATGCTTATTGCTGTTTCTTGCGTAAACTCTCTCTTTCTGTATCTTTCGCTCTTTTTGTGGCTCTCTCACGCTCTTTCTGTGTCTCTTTTATTAGTTTCTTGTGCGACATTCTTAAATAATTTACCGGCACCGATACTCTGAATTGATTTTAAGCACTTTTGATCCACTGTAAGGCTCTGAGACTTGAGTGGCGGCGTGCCTTATCTAGACAGTCGTAAAATCCTAGTCTATAAGCCAATGCCAATGTCCATGGCGCTAGCCGAAATCAATAAACATAAAGCCCTGGCAAATTACACGCTTGTATGGCCAGTCAAACTCAAAACCGCTGACGAACGAAGGCGACTGAGGGAATCAGAACTCAAAACTGGTTACCCGACTATGTAAATTTTTATTAATATTCAAAAGAAGCGATTGCGTGTACATTAAACAACAGCAGCGGCAAATATGCATATGACCTTCATCGCGGATGATGGACAGCCGCACACAGATCTGCGAGATTCGTCCCGTGTCGAATGCGTTCTCCAATCAGTTGCAAAGGGCACAAATTGGATTTACAATCAGCAATTGCAGCAATTAATTGCGCTTAATCAAGACGTTGAAACTGTACGATGAGGCAGCAATACAAAAATATGAGAAAAATCGAATATCATATTATGCCGACTGGCCGAGTCGAAGCTATTTTAATGGCCATCGTGCAAAGGCATCAAATAGAATGAAACGCCTCGGGCCAAACAAAAAAAAACAGAAAAAAGTGGAGAATTTCGAAAAGGCCCAAAGGCATTTTGTTTATATTTTTTTAGAGTGTTTATGGCAGGCAGCATTTTGCAATCATTAGCAAATAATTTACGCCATTTACTGGCAACAAACATGGAAGGTGATTTAGTTGGGCATAACAAACTTAAGAATACTCTACATAGTGAAAGCCCATAATCTAGAAAACTGTAGAAAACATTTATGTATATGATCCGGCCAGTGCACAGATTGATTAGCTCCATCAGCCACAAACAAATGTTAAATGTTAAATGTTAATGATTATTTTTTGATTATTCCATCTTATTATTTTATATACGGTTATATGAAAACTATCTCTGTGCTTAGAATCTCTGTGTTCTACAATATATATTTCAATTTATATTATAAAGGGAATTTTAAAAACGATGACATTATTTCATCACATTTCTCAACTTTTTATCAAATGCACTTAATCAATCTGTGCACTGAACGGCTCATATAAATAAATATATATTTTAATTCTCCTCGAGTAGGCTAAAGCTCTCATCTAATTCAGTCTTTAATTTAATAAAAAAAATAATTAAAAAAAAAAATCGCCAAAACGCAATATTTACTAAATATTAGATCGGAAAATATTTCAAAAGTTGGGAAATTAAACAACTTAATATTTTATTATTGTACGATCATCCTTTCTTTGATTGCATTGGATCACACTCCTTTTAGTATTTGCACAAAAGTACATACCCCTTTTAACGAAAGGGTATATTTGAGAAGAACATAGCAATCAGAGGCAGACAGCGGACCCTTTTAGGATCGTTCGCATAAGCAGCTTTAGCTTATTGGTCCAATATTCATTTAATGAACTGCCAAGGCGCAAATCTCTCAACTGCGTGGTTGTTGTTGCTATAGTTGTTATTGTTGTTATTGTTGTTGTTGTCGCTGTTGGTGGGCGCCGCAAAGCGTGCGAAATTTGTTGTCAAGTTTTTAAGCCTCTTAAATCTGAGCACTTGACATAAAAGCTGCTTCTGTTTTTAGGTCCGAAAAATACGAAAAACATTTGCGAAACATGTAGGCGAAATGATATAGTAGTAAATGATTGCTTCTGGACTTAATGTGCAGGCTACATTAATTAGATTGTCTGTGCGTCTGATGGCATTCGAATCAAATTAATTAATTAGTTTGATTAGCAAAAGTTGGGGCCATTTATTAATTATATTATTCGCCTTTTGGCTGTCACTTTCAGGCAGCCGTCCCCAGTGGTTTTCATTTGTGTAACCTGATTAGTTATTGAATAGAAACGTATTTGTGTGTTCATGTATGCATGTTATAGAGTTGTATTGCATAGTTCAGAATAGGTTCAGTGGAACCGCTCACTGAACGGAGCGAACGAATCTTATGCCGGAATGTTGTTCATTTAGTGAGTTCGTTCGTTTTGTATTCTTGAGTTCGCTTATTTTGTTTAATCCTTTCAGCGGAGATTTTAAACTATTTTGAGGTTGTTTTGAAGTTTAAACACTTTGTTTTAGAAAGGGAAATCATTGAAAATGTAAATCGATTGAACAAAACAAACAGGAAGAGTGAAACCAGCTTAAAAATCACATTAAGCGAACTAAAGAACAAACTTAGTATTGAACAAGATAACTAGGTGTACGAATGAACTATATAATCAAACAAACTAAATGAATAAATGTGCTAGACGACCAAACGAACTTAAGGTACAAACAAACTAAATGAATAAATTAAAAATCGAAAAAATCGGACAAACCTAACACATGGACGAATGAACCAAACGAACGAACTAAACGATCGAATTAAATGGGTAAACTTACGAAGAGAAAAAATGAATAAACTAACTAAAAATGAATAAGCAAACGATTTTTTACCAATTTGTTCGTTGATCCAAAGAATATAAAGCCATACAGAAGGCGCATCTCATACAACGAACAATTTCCTAAAAGGGTACCTACCCTTAGGTACCCATTAGTTACTTGTGTAGCACTTACTTCTATGCCGCTTGAACCAAATTATTAATGGCAGTAGTGCAATGGGATATGACTTGGCGACCTGTGTTCAAGACCCGCTGATACGACTTTATATTCTTTGTGTGACAGGAAATACTTATAATACGTCTGTTTGATTTGAATGTCGCTTTCAAACTGCACCTCTCGATTCTCGCCTGTTACCCAACACTTTTACTTAGTGCAAAATGGGTGAATCAGTGGTGGGAGAGCAGTCTCACAGCCGGTGCTCTATCGGGCCACTACATTTGGTTGAACATAAATTTAACTACTGAAATAATTCCTTCAATTGAACTACAGTGTACATCTCTAGCATTTTGGGCTGAGTTGGTCATCGCGAACACGTACACATTCCACACATACCCGCACAACACCAGCCACAACACCCACACAGCGACACTGGCCGGTTCAAGTTGATATCGTCATGCGATTTTTATCTGCCGGTCGCTTGAGACGAGTATATGAGTTGTTGTGGTTGTTCTTGTTGTTGTTGTTGTGTACCTTGAAGCCGTTGCACATTAAAACCAACACGTAACCGGTTGGGTTGCCACAATGTGGTTTAATGAAAAGTATGTGGGTGGATGGGAGAGAAGCAGGAACAGAAAAAAAAATGTTGGAAAAAGCTAATTGTAAGATGGTGTCAAGAATTTGATTTATAGAATAATTGTGGGCTTACACGGCAGCATGTCGAATATTTTATGCCAGGAAACTGGCATCGGGTTAGCCACAATCGAATGTCCGCTGAAATGTTGTCTGCCACGTTTGTCAATTTTAATTAATTTTTAATTAAAATCCCAGTAATCAATTTTTTTTTATAATTACAAATTTGATATATTATGAAATTAGAGAACTGAACCACAAATCAATCGCTTCCATAGAAATAGGATAAATTGGGATAGCGAGTTTTATTTTCGATACTAGCAAAATGTCGATGTTAACAATTTAAATATACATATGTGTATATTATATTTGATCGGTATATTGCCAGTAACCGCTGAAAGAGGCAGGTCCACACCAACTCCTTGGCTACTCGACTAGCAACGCCTTGTATACGCAGAAGGCTTCTCCGACACCATCCTTCGGATAATTGGATTTTTGGGAGGACGCCTGCAGGAAGGTTATTGGAATTTAGCTAAGCTTTGTTCAATCTGGTAAAGGCTTGCCTACCATACTAACCTCTTAGATCCTGTTAGATCCCTACGTTTATCTGCTGTTGAACTCGATATACTTATGAAAGTGTTTTAAGTAACACGCAGCATAAAAAATAAAATGGAAATATAAAATGGAAAACTTGGACTTGTCAATCTCATTCTCAATTTTAATGTTTAGTCATAAAAAAGAAATAAATCATACTACACTCCCGTATCTTAAAATAAGCACAATGATTACATCGCACTCGTTTACCAACTTTAACAACATAATATATAACATTAATTTGACTGTAAATATAATCCAAATGACTTCAATTAAAATCTGTTTATTAAATTCCTTTGTTTAACTTTTCGACACATCATAAATAATTCTTCAAAATGTAATGCAAACTAATCGATGAACGCATTTTAAATATAATTAATTAAAATTGCGCTACAAAGTTGCATGGCTATTGAAAATAATATAAAATGTTTTTAAATAAATTATGATATGTAAATGATGTTGGATATATGTAAAACTATATAATTTGTTAATTACCCTGTTGATGTGGAAACGGAAAATAATAATGTATTTCTTGGCCAGGTCCATATGGACTTAGCGCCATAAATTGTGCCTGGGGCAATGTGGCCAAGTTAATTAAATATGAAAATACTATCAAGCAGACATTATCAGCTGATGATAATAGCTTATCTCTACCCACATATGAAGTTAATAATTTATGTCTAACTATTTTTCGTTGCAGGTTCTGTTCCGGCGATAAGATTTGCTTAGGCTATTCAAAAAACATCTATAGATATAAATAATTGAGAAACAGCCGCATGGAGGTGAGTACTAGAGATAAGCGATATTTGTATTATATCACAGTGACAACTTTATGTACGACCGTTTAAATATAGTAACAGTTTATTTGGTAAGACTTGGCCAGATATCGAAGGTGTGCTGTCACAGGGGAACAGAGAAACCTAACCAGAATATCTTATGGAACGGATTTACTTTTGCAAATGTCATAGTTATCTGTTGACTTAAATTTTACTTGTATTTAATTTCATAAGGCTATTTTGCTCATAACTGACGGAACAGTCTAGGCGTTTTTCAATATATATATCGATATTGCGCTGTTAGTGTGAATATATAACAGCTGGTGTTATCGGTACTCCGACTCTGTTATCGGGACTGTGACGTGTTATCGGGACAGTAACTGTTACTGTTAAAGGATTCCGATTTCGGACATGTTACTGTTAATATCGGGACAGTAACTGTTACTGTTAAAAGGATTCCGATTGCAGGCATGTTACTGTTAATATCGGGACAGTCACTGTTACTGTTAACATCGGGACAGTGACTGTTACTGTTAAAAGGACTCTGATTGCAGACCTTTTACTGTCGTTAATCAGTGACCATGTGACCTAATATTATTCACGTTTATTGCTCATGTCTTATGAGTAAGCACCCGAAAAAAGAGCCAAGAAAATAAACCGTAAGCCTACACTTGCCCTTTTTGGGCGCGACTTCAAAACTTCACAACTTTTCCAATGTCAATTTGTAATCGGAATTTATGATATCCATTGTGGTTCGCAAACAAGATCATTGTTTGCTGCGGCTGACCAAAACTAATAAGCGCCAAGTATGGCTAGCAATTTAGGTCTGTTTGCTGTTTACCGGCCAACTGAAGCTGCAGTTGCAGTTGGTAGTTGGTAGTTGGTAGTTGGCAGTTGGCTAAGATGCACACAATGCCAAAGAAGCTTAACATTTGTCTGGCATTGTCTTCGTCTCGGTCTTGTTCGCTTTCGCGTTCTTTTTTTCGTTCTCGTTCTCGTTCTCATTCTCGTTATTGTGCCAAATGGCCATAAAAGGTTAATTGGGTCCTTAGCAACTTGGCTGCAACAAATAATGCAAGCATTCCGCGCGTACCTCCGCCAGTGGAGCAAACGACAAGCGACATAGAAAAATCTTAATTAGTTAATTAAAACAACAAACAAACCCGAGCCCTAGCACTACCATATCCCAGACTAGTTCACTTGGGCTACTGCATAATTCATGCGTCTTTAATGACAACCAGGACACCAAAGCCATAGCCAAAGCCAGATCCCAGAGTTGAGTGCCCAGCTCCATGCAGTTGTTCTCCCTTTGATGTTTCTTTGCTGACTCTTATTGCTTTTGCTTTTGCTTTTGCTTTTGCTGTTGGCCAACGATAGAGACACGTTGTCTGCTCCTGGCCGGGCCAACTATAGATCTCTGCGAGTCTGCGTGCTTGTGTGTGTGTCAAATCCCCGAGGTGACATTAAACTATGAAAGGCATTTAGCTTAGCGATTTATATAGGCAAGTTTTTGACAGTTTTATGTCTTTCCTGCTGTCCACTGGCACATCCACTGGCTCCTCCAAGGTGCAGATTGAGGATAACGAGCTGAGGCACATAACCGCAAAAAGCAGCTGGCTGAAATGTTTATGCTTCATTAAATAGCCAGGCAATGTTTATATTTCAGTGGCAAAGGACCTCGTTATCTCCGCCTCAATCAATGCAATTGGGTGGAAGCGATTTATTGGGTTTTTAACCCTTTACAGTTTGCAATTGTAGCGTTAACTGGACTGAGAAATTTTCCATCTTTCCAAGTACACTTATACTAAACGGAGGAATATTATAGAAAAAACTTGAAGCGTTCAATTGTGCTTCAATTGATGCTCTACAAATTATACCAAGAAGCTGAAACTAAAAATTTGATTTAAATTTGCAGAAAATGTATGAAAATTTCAACATTTTATAGTACTTATATAGGTTTATTGACCACACTTATATTGATTTTAAACAACTAGAAAATGAAAACATTTTGAGCAGGTTTTGATTTCATTACTGTCAGTTTTGTATAAGCTTTTAAGATATTTCATATTTTTGATTAGGAAACCTAAAGAGTTTTAATGGTTCTTCAAAAGTTATAAAGCAAACGCGTGAAATTGCTTTAAGAAAATAGTTTCCTAAATAGCTCAGTGTTTATTATCCAATCATTCTGAAATTCAAAATAGCTCTAGTATTCCCTGAGATCTACACATTCTTACAGACACTGATCAAGAATATATTTACTTTATATTAATGTCTTCCTCTGCTTGTTATAGAAATATAAGCAGAAGCTTGAAGATAACTCGGAAATAAGTGTAATTTCTATTACCAACATTGTTTTATTTTCCAAATTCCAAATTGCTTGACAAAAAACTGAAAATGAGTTGCAATTTTGTTTGATTTCCCTAATAAACCCGATTGGTTTTTGTTTTTGTAGCTGGGAGGCATTTGACCCGCTTAATCTGTATCTGTATCTGTATCAATGGAAGGTTCAAGTTCAATTCAAGTTTACCATTCAGAGCTCTACCTAACTACAAGTTTGACCTCTAACCTTTACACAAATTGTTAGTAACCCTGGTGAGAAAACAATGCCATTTCAGTGCGGAGCTCTCCAACTGTGCGTCCCATTGTGACCACAACATGTGCCGAATCGAGGAGACCCCCAAATGTGTTTATCCACATTGGAGTATCGAATGTTGATCGGGACTTTGTTTAATCTGCGGAGCGGCACACGCAACCCAAAGGTTCAGAAATGTTTTGAAATGACCAACTGCCATTAGGGCAGAAAAATGAAACCATTTTTGTCATTTGACAGGCAATTTTCAAGCGTTACATTTTCGATTTCTCTTTCGACCCGCAGCACCCCATCTCTAATTTGTGGTGCCAACACACATAAAAATTACCCGACCCGTTGTCGGGACATTTATGAGGGAGGGAGCCAACCTACATAACCATATATATATGTCTAAGTTTGTATGTATTTCTGTCAGTTGCGCCCACAGATTGCTTGCGCCATAAAATGTGAACCCGAAATCTGACGATGATAGTAGTTTATATAGCGCTAAAAGCATTTTTCCAACCCATGCACATATTCACATGAATGCGGCAAAAACCTTCTGTTGCCATTTCTCATATGGCCCGAACATTTTTCCATCGCCCTGTAGTCCGTTTTCCTGGCATGTCCTGGCGCCGCTTGGGCCCCATCTCTCTGGCATATTTAATCGAGTTGCCACATTGAAATATATTGACTTTATTATGCAGCCTGCGGGCTATCATTTGATTAAATCTAAATCTGTTTATGATCCCTGGCAAGTTGCAAAGCATTTATTAATTTTTAAACGCCGCACAAGCCGCATAAGAAAGCTGAATAAACAAAATTAACGTTGATAACTTTTGGGATTTATTCTTTTTAAGCTAGTTGGCCAAATAGTTGGCGAATTAGTTTTTTATTCAATTTAACAAAGTTGGCGGCCAGTTGGCCAAGGGCCAAGGGCCAGCTCCAGATCGAGGTCCAGGCAACCGAAATGAAACTTTAACCGAGTCGAAAGCGTAACGCGCGAAAATCAGTAAAAAGGCAAAAGGCAGCAAAAACGCGGAAAATATAACATGAAAACTGCGAGTCCAAGATGCGGCTAACTGTGGGCCAAATGGCCAACTGGCCAACTGGTTGCTGAGCCTCAATACCCGAATGAATCTCTAAAGGCCTGAATGAATGCTCCAATGGTCGCTGTGTGCAAACAGACAAGCAAATAAATATTGAGGTCGTGCTATAAAGCAGCACCACCAACTGACCTGGGGAGACGTGAGCGGTGCCAGTAAACCTGATGCCCATTTGTATCCAGTGGTTGCTTTTACTCATGCTCTTGTTGTGGAAAATTCATGCATATGCAAATGTACAATTGATTTCTCGTGCCACACTCGACTTGAACGCCATTTTTCCTGCCCTCTTTGGCGTCCATTTAAATCCAGAAATTAGTTGGGGCTTGCGACTGACCTTGTGTTAAAAGCAAGTGCAAGGTTAGACTACACAGGAAAAAAATTATATGAAATAGTTATTTAATATGTATAGGAAGGTTTTGAAAGTCGAAAGAAAAACAAATTAGAATCAACGAAAATCCATTAAGTATGCTGAAAACTATTTTAATACCGTCGAAGAGTAATATCGTAATATTACAAGTAAGAATGCTATAGTCGAGTATACCCGACTACAAAACTCCCTGTACCCAGGTCAAAAACTTCTGATCGCATCTACGTACACTTACACATACACACACATACACAACAGACGCACACACACGAGCGACAGCTCGAGCGCAGCGCAAGGGAGGCATTTTAAGTGTTGGCTGTGCTTCTTCTTTTCCCCCGCGCTGCATCACTGAATCTTGTTTGTTGAATAACTTCCGTGTTTATTGTCCGATAGACTTAAAATTTGGACAGTAGATTAAGAGTGATTAGAGAATTGTACATGCTAAATCCCAAAGCTATATCTTTAAAGATGTTGGTATAAAACGGTCTTTATCAAATTGCGGAAAAACGGGAGGAGATATCTCAAATCTAAAATAAACTTGACCTGCTTCCGCTATACACGGACCTACATTCCAAATTTGGTGTGTCTAGCTCTTATGTTTTCTGAGATCGACGCGTTCATACGGACAGACGGACAGACGGACAGACAGACGGACATGGCCAAGAATATACATATATACTTTATGGGGTCGGAGATATCTCCTTCTGCCTGTTATATACTTTTGCACAAATCCAATACCCCCTTTTTACCCATTTTATGGGTACAGGGAGTCAAAATATATTAAGATTTCTTACCTTACCAATAATGATATCTAAGTAATATCTAAATCTTAGATAAATTTAAAATTAACGTGGCATAATTTACATATCAAATAGTTCCATATGAAATTTTTTGTTTGTAAAACAAACACTTTTAAATATCAATTTTATTCTATTGACTGAATCTTAAAAAAAAATTAAATTCAATACTATTATAGTGGCATTATTCGAAACTTAACCGATCTTATTTAATATCATTATACTCTGTTTCACAAATTTTTTTCTTAACAAGTAAGAATGCTATAGTCGAGTATACCCGACTACGAAACTCCCTGTACCCAGGTCTAAAACATCCAATCACAGCTACGTCCACTTACACATACATACACAAAGACGCACACACACAGGCGGCAAAAACGACAGCGCAAGCGAGGCATTTTAATTGGTGGCTGTGCTTCTTCTTCCCCCTCTCGCTGCATCATTGAATCTTCTTTCGTGAATAACTTCCGTGTTTATTATCTGATCGACTTGAAATTTGGACAGTAGATTGAGAGAGACTAAAGTATTGTACATGCCAAATCTTAAAGCTATATCTTGAAAATTGTTACTGTAAAACGGTTTTAATCGATTTGCGGGGGAACGGGGGAGATATCTGAAATATGAAACAAACTTGATCTGCGTATAGTGTACAGGAACCTACATTTCAAATTTGGTGTCTCTAGCTCTTGTAGTTGCTGAGATCGACGCGTTCATACGGACAGACGGACAGACGGATAGACAGACGGACATGGCCAAATCGAAATCTCTTTTGATACTGATCAAGAATATATATACTTTATAGGGTCGGAGATGTCTCCTTCTGTCTGTTACATACATTTGCACAGATGTAATACCCCCTTTTACCCATTTTATGGGTACAGGGAGTAAAAAGGCTATATCGGTTTTTAACAATGTCTGTTGATATGAACACAATTTTTGTTTACACCCTTGAAGCAACCAAACTTGGTACACATGTTAGTATATATTCTCTAATCTATATCTCCTACACCTGTACAGGAAGAGTCGATTCGATTTACAGACTATTGTTTTTTTCACTTCCCTTTCCGACCCCACAAATAATCAAAATATGTCGTATTTGGTACTGTGTATTCTGTTGTCGGGTACATCTGACTACAACGTTCTACCTTGTTATACTCTGCTCCCGAAGGGGAAAAGAGTACTTTTTTCCCACACCCTTGAAGCTAGAGCAACCAAACTTGGGACACTTGTTGGTGTATACCCTCAATTTATGAAGTGTCGAGATCGCCCACACCTGTACAGATACATTTATTAAACTTGACATACAGACTACTGTTTTCTTCGCGTCTCTTTCCGAATCCACAAATGAGCTAATTATACCGGACTGGAACAGAGTATTCTGTTGTCGGAAACATCCGACTGCAACGTTCTTACTCGATTTTGTTTGGAATCAATTGATTAGACAAAGTATAAATGTCATTCGATTGTTTTTATTTCCTAAATATTTTTATTTAGTTTCTTTTGAATTTGCCATATTCATAAAATTTGGAGAGAATTATTGATATTATATAAATGAAGCATATAGTCTAAACTATGAAATACTGTTGACCTCCTTGACTGAAAATATATTCGCTACGACCACTTTAAGCAAAGGATAACAGACTGGAAGCAGAGCAAACCGCAGTCGGGAACTTTCGACTTCCACGTTCTAGCTTAGGTTATGATAGGTAGTTAGGTTCTTACTTGATTCATATAATTATTTATCATGAAACCACGTTTGTATCATGTTATGTTCTTTGATGTTGATATACAAATTTCATTCAACTTATAATGTTTTAGAGTTCAATTAACTATAAATTTGATACGACCAAATATCAAATTGAGCAGTTTCTTTCTCTTTCTCTGTAGTTGGCAAGTTACTGATATGAGTCAGTGTGGCGAGTCCTGTTAATAAACTGTCCAAGTTTTAAAAAAGTTTTCGTTTTCAATTAAACACTTGGTTAGTAACTGGTACCAACTCAATAAAGTCGCCAACTTTTAACGAGTTTTCAAAAGTTTTCGCTTTTTGCATAGCCAATCGAATTAAGATGGTATATGGTATATGACGGCATGGTATAATGCCAGCTAGCATTTTTTCAAGAAACTTGAGAAAAAAAAGTGAGCAGCCAACAATTAATCAACTTAAATCTGAAAGAAACTACGCTAAAACATGTTTTGCCAGTCATTTTTTGCAATCATTTAATTGCAGTTTAATAGCGCGCTCATCCTGTAATTTATTTTCTAATAATGAGAAGCGCGTAGAGCGGCGGCGGAGGCAAAAGAAAATGTACAAACAAAAAAATCTCCGCCAGGAGCGAAGAAACGTGCAGAAAAACATTTAATTACATTTGTGCGATGGTTGCTGCGGAGTCATGACTATCCAGGTATATATACACACAGATATATATACTATATATATATGTTTGAATTATCCATAGTTAGAGTTGGTAATGGAGAGAGTGCTGGGCTGGGTAGCATGGGGAGCGTGGGGGCAGAGACAGGTGCTGAGATTAATTGTTGCAGACATTTGTGGGACGTTGTCAAATTAAGAGCTATCAAAAATGCGTGGCATGTTGCAATTGGCGAGGATGCAGCTGGGGCTACATTCGAAACGGGGGCTAGCTGGTTTAGCTGCTCTTGGCCTGGCAAATTAACAGTTAAGCGCCAAACGGTAAATAATTGTCAAAGACAACAAAAACATCAACAGCTTGGAGCGGTTGGAGAGGCTGCTCCAAAAAGCATTTCGTGCTGATGATAGCAGCCAGTTGGGAAGATGTTGCCGTTGCCATTGCCGTGGCTCGAATGAGGTTTGACAGGTTTTATGCACATGCACCAAATATCCAAAAGGAGTTGGAGCTAGAGCTAAACTTGGAGTTGGAGCTGGAGCTGCTGCTCCATCTGAGACGTAGACTAAGAGACTGGGAAGACCTGTTGTCTGCCGTCGTCTTGGGTATCTGGCAGTGGTATCTGGGTACTGGTAATTCTAGTCGCCTTTGCCAGCTTCTCGCTTGGCGGATGTGCAAATATTTTGATTAAATTTTCTCCATGGCAACTTTCTTTGCACCAAAGTGGCAGCCACAGCTCCTGTGTTCTGTATGCGTGTGCAGCTGCCTGCCGGTTTTTGCAGCAGCCAATACATTTCCTGCTTCTGCATCAAACACGTTTTCAAAGCACCATCATTATCCCCATCGTCATCATCATCATCATCGTGTTCATCAGCATCATCATCAGCTGTGGCTTCATTTGATGCACGTCTTCGCCCAGTTGCGGTGACCTTTGCTGACACGGCGCATTATACAAAATCAAAGCCAACATTGTTTTCAATTTAGCCATTTACACGGCGCATAAATCTTTCGTACCCAATAGAATTGGAACAGATTCATTGTAAAACGTGTTATAAGACTTTGGTCGAATTCAGAAGAGACTTTTCCCCAGCGATGTTTGTCAAATGATGTATGATTTTACCTGCTGAATGCTGTGATTTCTGATTGCGCTGCATACATTAAACCATAATATCATGATACTTTGTTCTATTACATAGACTTCTTTGTATGAGTTTTTTGTGCTCCCAGCTGATTTTGTTTATCAGAGTTGAAAAATACCTTCCTGCCGTAAAAAGTGTCTCATTGAATTCAGCGGCGTATCATTGATCAAAATCCTTCCCTAAATTCTAAACAACAAGTTGAATGGAATCTCTCATAATCATAAATATGCTATGCTCTTATGGGTCTTGCTAAGTTCACACTTTCAGTTTAGACCTTATCATAATTGAAACTCCTTGGAGCAATTAGAATACTTGTAGAATTTGTAGTGGAAATTGGCATGTTGTGGGTGCTTTTTTAAACAGAATGGTAAAAGTAATCCCGAATATTTTTTATGATTCGGCAAACGGTAGTGTTTACGGAAAACAAAGGTTACCAGAATTGGAATCATTGGAATAATTTCTAGACGTGTCTTTGCAGAAAATACCAAGTTCGACTGGTTATGAGATTCTTGGGACAATGGATTTTTTAAATATTTACAAAAACCTTTAAATTATAGATACCAAATTATGAATTTTATAAATTCCATATTCGTTATTGTTTTAAAGGTATAACTAACTTTGTTAAGGTTAAACATCGAATAATAATACTTAAATTTCGAAGTACAGTTCTTAGGCAATCTTAAAGTTAATATATTGAGTTTGCTTTAAGTTATTGTACTCGACTTGAGCTCGAGCTACATTCTTTTGTTCCAGTGTAGAGTTTTGCGGCTTGAGCCGGCTCCGGTTTCCGGTTGCCTTAAGCCAAAATTGTCTAAAATAGTAATTGCCTAGAGAAAATTTCATTTCAAGACGCACGCAACTCATTAGGAACTAAATTTTGCGGCATCGCTGGAAAACTTTTGCCCGAAATGCAAATGAATATTAAACGCAGACTTGAGGCTGCGTTTTAATAACTGCGGATTAAGTCTGCATAAATAATCATCATAATAAACTGTGTGCCACCCATGAAAATGCGCATCAGCGCGTAGCAGACACGCCCACAACTGGCCGCCCGCCCATACCCTCCTCCACCCCGCACCGCAGCGGAAAGCGGACAAAACTTTTTGCATAAGAAAATGACAAATGATCAGCGGAGGTTGTTGGGTGGTTCGAGTATCAGCTTCAAGTGGTGCGGAGGTGCGGAGGGAGGCCAAAGTATGCAAAAGTAGCAGTTGGGGTTGAAAGGAAAAAGAAGAAAGAAAAACCAAAGAAAAGCGCGACAATGAAGTTTTCTTTGGTTGGAAAATTCCTGGACTTTGTTGCGCGCAATTTGCGTTTTTCTTACGCTGCTTTTTGTAATATTTCACTTGGCTTAAATGGCAAGCGATGCTCGCATTTGTCCCCTCCTCTTTCAAATAGTTTCTTGGGCCATTGTTGACGGGCTTTAATTTCGAGTTAAATGTGCGTCTAATTATGCCAGCCATTATTTTTAGACTTTGATAAATTGGCCAACAGCCATAGCACAAAAAGGGAACCCACAATTCAGCGGAATTGGCACCCTAAGCCATGTCAAGGGATCATCTGGAGCATTTGCATGCCAATGGCATTTCCAACCTTGCCTTCTTTTCAATTAAATGTTATCTTATCAACGCAAAGGGAAACCAAAGCGAAAACCTCTTGAAAGTACACACAAATTGCTGGGGCGCTTATCAGTCAATTAGCCGTAAGATAACGCAAACAAGCAAACGCAAACATGGCGCAAATGACTGGGTTGGGCGAGGGGAAGTGGAGCGCGGCAGAAACAGTAGCCGTGGCAGACAGTTAACTGTGGCAGCCCGAGGCCGGCTTGAGGTTTTCCTCTGCAAATGCAGGTAACAATGCCTGCTTATCGAGCGGCTTACGAGCAGCGCTGTCATCGCATATCTTTCAATTTCAAGTGTCTGTCCCCCCTCAAATTCATCACTCCCCGGTCCTCTGTACGGCGAACTGGCTGATAAGCCCAGGTAAGCACGGCACGTAACTGGGTCGCTCTGTGAACCTTTGTGGCAGGCCGTCTCTAATAACAATCGACTCATTTGGTTAGTTCGTTTTGGCAGGAATCCTACCCAAGTAAAGTCAGGTGGCACACAGGTGAGCAATATTCCCATATCAGTTTGTATTTACTATTGTGAAATATGGCCTTTGAAACCGCAGCTCACTTAGCCTAGCAAACATAGAAATGTAATTAAATGCTAAATCGAAATTGTAAATATAACTTGTTTGGCGTGACTAGATATTACAAAATTAATTAATAGCTACAAATTATTCAGAGCCGACCTTCAAAAGAGTCGTCTTATTATAGCTGCTGATGTGCTGCAAACTATAATGTAAACTTTGTAAAGTTTCTAGGTTTTCATATTGAACAGAAGGTTTTCCTTTCTTGAACTGAACATTAATTAAATAATATATAATTTAAGGTTTAACAACAGTTTTATTGATATTTCTGTGAATATTCAACAATATTGAGATTATTTCAGAAAAGTTTCTGTGTATTATAAATATTCCGGATTAATATTGTTAGTTCTGTTAGTTTTTTACGCAATGCATTATATCGCAAGATAGTAAGAAAATATAAAATAAATTTCAAATTAAATAGATAAATTTTCAAATAAATAAATCACTTTATTTATGTAGATTTTGACGTGCCTTGAACTGTAAAATATAAAGATAGTACAATCAGTTGCATCTAAGTAATTAATTTAAGAACAAAAAGAATAATTATAGTTTTCAGTTGCATAAAGTTTGTCCTTGTTACTCCCTGTACCCATAAAATGGGTAAAAAGGGGATATTAAATCTGTGTAAATGTATGTAACAGGCAGAAGGAGACATCTTCGACCCTAGAAAGTATACATATTCTTGATCAGTATCAAAAGAAAATTCGATTTGGCCATTTTTGTAAGTAAATATAAAAGCAAGGATCTCGGAAACTATAAAAGCTTGAACCTACATTTCAAATTTGATGTATTTGTATAGCAGGTGCAGGTCAAGTTTATTTTGGAACCAAGATATTCCCTCCACACCCCCGCAATTCAATAAAAACGTTTTATAGCAACAATTTAAAAACAAAATAGCTTTGGAATTTGGCATGTACAATACTTTGGCCACTCTTAATCTACTGTCTAAATTTCAACTGGATCGGATCATAAACACGGAAGTTATTCAATAAATAACATTCAGTACTGCAGGGGGGGAAAGAAAAAGTATAGCCACAATTTCAAATGCCTCGCTAGCACTGTTGCTTGTATGCGTGCGTAGTTGTGTATGTGTAAGTGTACGAAGATGTCGTTGAAAGTTTTAGACCGTGGAACAGGGCGTCTTGTTGTCGGGTATACTCGACTACAGCATTCTTACTTGTTTTAAATTTGATTACAGTCTTTAAATGTTAATGTATGAATAAAATATTCTTGGATATTCAGTTCATGCTAAGCAACAAATTAAGAAACTTATATTACATCTCATGTTTTTAGGTAAATTTGAAATCGAATAAAGAATTACTAGAACATTGAATGCCATTGATTGTTCTATTGTGTATGTATATGTGTGACTTGATTTGTTTATATGGATTTTATGTTTAAGCAATGAGTATGGAATAAAAACTTTGAGTTTTATAATTATTGCTCGCTGTCAAATTTATCTCAGCCAGCTCTTATCTTAGGCATTAACATTAGTACATGGCATAATTAAAAACGTTGCGAGTACTTCAACTTATTTCCTGTTCTTATCTCAGCTCTGGCACACTCTACAAAAATAAAACCAACAATTTACTTTCAACGTTTTTAAAATGTGTTGGCTGTCGTTGCAAATTAAATGGCATGTCAAATGAAATGTAAAATTCAAGTTTAGCGTTTTAACCGTGCAATACTATGTTATGCATATGATATGATATAGTTTTATACGAAGTCGCCTCGTTATAGCAGCATTGCGCATACGCCACGTGTACAATATTTGGCAGCGTAACAGGACGCGAATTTTAATTAACAAACAATTTAAATAAAATTTCGAATGCAGCCCGTTAAAACAACCACAACAACACCAATCAGAATGACCCACAGATGCAAACAGTTGGCCCAAAAACGAATGTGCGGAATTTTGCATACCGTTGAAATTTCCCGAAAAAATTTCAAACGAATTCGGAAAATGCGTTGCATCTCATCAATTATTGATTTCGCTAGGCATGTGTGTGTGATTGTGGGTGTGTGGCACAAACAGTTGTTACTGAAGTAGTTGGCACAAACAATTTGGCCTAAAGCTGACCTGGCATGTGAAAAAGACACGAGACCCCAACGCTGATTACACTGTTCCACACAACACGAACAGAGTTGTCTAATTTTAATAGTGTTATGGCCGCTTAACACGATAAATGTTAATGTCAATTAAAAACGTTGCAGTCAGAAGTTCTCGATCGCCAGATCTCGACACATGTACAAAACTGAGCGTATATACATATATACAACATGTGTATCAAGTTTTGTTACCCTAGATTCAAGGGTGTTGAAAAGAATTTCAGACAGACAGAAACATTGCACAAATCGAATAAACTCTTTGCAACATTTTGTTTGGAAATAAAGTATAAAAACGTAGCTTGGATTGTATTTTATGCATTAAACAAAACCAGCACGTATCGATTTATTAGTTTGCTATCAATAAACAAAACATGTGATGAATTGAGAGCAACCATATTTGCCTGCACTACTTCTACTTTGTGTTTGAGCGCTACAGAAATTTTTTAAATTTATTATTAGAAATGGAATTAAATTTTAATGGAGTGAATAAATAAGATAATTCGTTGAAGAATTTTTGAAAATTGTGTTTATGAATATTTTATTTTATTTTCCTATATAATTTGGCAATTTTGTGGAATTCAGAACAGCTTTGGACCGCAACGGAATTCGGATTGAACATGCGATACTATAAAGTTTATATTTTCTTGATCAGCATCAACAGTCGCGTCGATCTCAAAGACTTTTAGAGCTTAGCTAGCTAACCACATGAAGCATGTATAATATTTATTTATTTCCCCCTACATATCAGGGGCGCCGCTGCCTCCTGAAATGCTCCGCTTGCTTGGGCTGCCGCTGAACTGCTTAAGGCTTAAGTGTGTGTACGGAAGTACAAATTTGTGCTTGGATATTTCAGAACTATTCTACCTAAGGATTCTTACGTGTTATTGTATAAAGTCACTTATCGATCAAATAGAAAAATTGTATTATCCCATTTTATTTTTTATTATACTATGTTCCCGAAGGTAATTTATGAAGTGTCAAGATCGACAGAGTTACCAAATTTGGCATACCTACTAATGTTGACCCCCTGGACAAATCTGCATCAAACATTTCTTGGACCCCCCACCCCTCCCCCACAAAGAAGCAAAATCTATATCTCCCAGACCTGTACAGGTAGAGTGACCAAATTTGGCATACAGAATAATATTGACCCCCTGCACAAATCTGCATCAAACATTTGTTGGACCCCCCACCCCCTCACCCACAAAGGAGCAAAATCTAATCTAATCTCTTTCCGAACCCACAAATAACCAAATTATGTAGGACTGGGAACATAAGTAGTATTCTGCAGACGGGTGCGTCCGACTGCAACGTTCTTACTTGTTTTTTGAATGTTTTTACATAAGCTATACCATCAATGAAACTATATATTGTATAATTATTTTTAAGCAAAAACACGTATTAAAAGAAACAAAGGCAAATACATTCATGGCTTCATGATGAGTATAATCGACACAGTATGTATACTAAAGTCGCGTGACAAGAACAGTGTTGATCAGTGTTATCCAAACTGACAGCTGTCAACCTAATTTGATCAGCGACCTGAATAAAAGCTTTGCCATAACATTACGAGTGCTGCTTATCAGCATTCAATTTGTCAGCATGTCTATATTATTTTTGGATGCCGGACAATTACACGTACACCTATAGTATAGACGGCGTGAAATGGCAAATGGAAACTCCAATTCAAACTGTAACCCACGGAAATTCCCAGTGGTTGGCATCTCTAATCGCTCTATTTTGTCAGAGCAGGGCATTGCAAAGTTTACAGCTGAGTGAGGACATGACATGTTGGTGGGGCAGTCCCAGCTCCTCTTTCACCCTCCCCCTCTCTTTGTGTTTTTTCAATTTATAAGCACACACACAACGAAAATGGCCAACAGAGTGGGGCGCGGTGGTTTGGGCTGGGTGGGGGGCTGGTTAGTTGACTGTCAGGTCGCCGATGGCACTTGAACCCAACGAGCCATGACAAAAGGCACACGAAGTAATTAACTTGTATTTATTGTATGCACACATAGTTGGCATGGCCAACCAGGGCAAAGAGGGCTTTCTGGTGGGGTCTGTTGGGGTCTGGAAGGGTCTGGAGGGGCCTTCTTCCTCCGGGTTGCTTGGCATGGCTGCCTTTTCTAATTGATAAGCCGGCAGAGATCGCTGGCCTGCAGGCCCTGGCCTCCATGTGCATTCAATTACTTGGCCTGAACTGTGGCAGCCGCCCAGCCAAGACAGCAACTAAGGCCAGTAACTGCAACTGATCATGGCCAAGTCTGTACACATTACGCGGCCGGGCTAATACTTAATGTCTATTAGTTTTTATTTGCCAGCAGTGTATAGAGCGCATTACAACTTTTTCATAGCGTTTGCTTTCTGGGAAAACAGAATAAATAAATTACATAATTTTGAAATTTCAAGAAAGGAAGTTGACTCAATATGAAAACTAATATTTATTAAGCTGAATATGTTTTTTATCGCTTACTCTGTACGGTTCGTGTTTATAATAACTATTTTTGAGTGTTCAATTATTTGTGAATGTATAAACATTTGATGCAACCTATTTGGTGTCTTTGGAGCCCTCTCTTCAAATAATACTCGTATTTTGTATTAGTGTAATAATCCTTTGTTGCGGACGTTACATTTGGGTATATTTGTATGTATGTTTTGTACTTCTGTTTGTGCTCTAAATGACATATTTTAGATTATTAATAGCTTTTTGAACTACTTTTAATGGCATAACAAAATATTACACAACTTGTTTCATCAACTAAGCATAAAATGCCGTTGCGGACGTTACAGATTCGGATTTCAATGCGTATTTTCATTAATTTGAGGAAATTCTGCAGAATAAACAAAATTTTCACATGACATAAAACTAAAAGGATGCTGAAACAGAAAAGTAAAAGTTAATAGAGAATAGTAAATAATTTATTGTTAATTTACGAGTAGATTCTTATAGGCAACTTACTGATGTAAAAATGCAAACGATTTTTACTAAAAACTTTCTTAAAAATGCAGCAATATTTTCTTAAACGATTTACTTTTAAGGTCCTTGGAAATGTAACTTCTTTTGCATATATATAAAAAAAACCAAATTTTTAAATATTTTTGGGAGGCAATAAACTTAATATACTCGTTTTTGTTTAAAACTGTGCTTAGAGTAACAACTAAAATAGTAATATATCATAAAAATTGTCCATAAAATAATAATAATAATAAAATTTTATGGAATAGAGTAAATAAATATTTATGTATAAAATATTTATATGAAATCTAAGGAAATATTGAAAATTGTATTCAATAATATAGTACGTTCGCTGCTATGGTTTAGTATTGGTTTAATTTCAGTTTATATTTTTCAGTTCCAATATATTTTATTTGAATCTTGGAGGAAGAGCATTGTTTGCTTTGCAAGTGTATTTAAAGTTCGGCTTGGTAAGAGATAATTTCTTAGTTCAGTTGTTATTATCGTTTGGTCTGATGCGCCAACCTGGCACGCAACTTCTCGCTGTGGGGCAGCCACTTGACTGAGGTCTGGGGCCTCGAGAGCCGGGAGCTGGGAGCTGGGACTGGGGACTGGGGTCTGGAGTCTGGAAACTGGGCACTGTGGCCTTAGCTCAAGTGGCGTGTCATTTACCTGGCGGCCAGAACAGAAGGGGGCAGATTCTGCAAGTTGTGCGGTTTTTATTGCAATTATATAATATTGACATTAGTTGCATGTTGTCTGTCGTTTTATGCTCAAGTTAGGTCTGAATATCTGCATGAGATGATGTCTGCTGTGGTCGGGCTCCAACTGATGTAAATATTTAATTGCAGTGCAAGACGGAGATCTAAAATCAATATTCTCCTTAATGCGGCAATTATTTGATTTGCGTTTCAATTTAATAGCTTAATGCCATCTGAATGAAACGCAAAAGCGACGCGAAGCGAAAAGGATTCGTTTAAGGCAGATTAGATTATGAAATGGCAGAATACCAAACTCGATTCTAATCCTGCACTTTCTCTATTTTCTTTCAGTGTGCTTCATTTGCAGGCTGAGTGCACAAGGAGACTGTTTAAATTGACTTAACAAAACGTGTGGCGCACAAAAGGACACTCGCTTTCTCTCCATATCCAACTTCAGACTGATTCACTCGCTGACTGCAGGCCAAATTGCACAACAAACTACAAACTAGAGATAAAGAGAGAAAAATATAGAGGACTTGGGAAAATAAAATAAAATACCTAAAGCAAATGCATTTCAAGTGGAATGCCAACAAATTGAAATTTGTGTCCATTTGAAGACGTGTGGAATGCGCAGAGACAACGAATAAGGACAACTAGAGCAACATATCAGCAGTAGCAGCCAAAATTCAACAGCAAATCAGCACATATCCTGCCGCATAAATCATACTAAGCAGGGCGCACATTGATTAATGTTACGCATACGCAGCGTGCGCCAACCCAGAGGCGCCCATTAACTCTGCACTGAGCGACTTCCTCAAGCCATTAACAACTGACCCACAACAACAACAACAACAACAACAACAACAACAACAACAACAACAACTGGAGAACCGCCAACAAACTCATCATGGCATTCATTTGGCGTCGTCGCTCCACGACAATTGTCAAGCTGGTGGCCTTGTTACTGGCCAGTTGGTTCTGCATTGCCTTCCTCATCTACACGGATGACACACGCCGGCGCGCGGCGCAGGAGGGCAGCGCCAACAGCGGCGGCAGCGGCTATGGTGGAGGAGCTGGTGGCGCTGGCGCTGGCGCTGGCGCCGGGGATCCAATTGCATTGGCACTGAAAAATGGTCCCATCTCTGGCGAGGAGTTACCGGGCGATGGCAATGCCAATGCGGGCGCTGATCGCCTGGCGCCCCAGGAAGCGGATGTGCCGCCCACAGCCAGGCATAAGAGGGTGAAGGTCATACCGCGTCTAAAGGCCGCCGAGTCCGAGCGCCACAATGTGGTGGTGCATCCGGCGGAGAAGCTCGTCCACAAGCAGGATGCCAAAGAAGATGGTAAGCTAAACAGACTTTTAATTAATATTTAATGTCCTTTGCACGTTTCAAATTACACAGTTGAGCTCTGTCGGTGTGCAGGTTGGCGTTGATGACTGAATTCATGATTCTCGCCCTAATTACCGATATTGTAATAAATACCTTTAGTGCGAATTAAGTCACAAGGCATTTAGCATTTAGAATTATAATTTCCAACCATTCTCAAGGCACTCGCAGCAGGTTCGATTTAAAGAACTATCGAATTACTAAGCTGTTTCTTTGTCATATAATTAAGTCAAAGCAACTGTGAATATTCCTAAAACAGTTGTCTGATTGACCTATTCTTGCTCATTAGCAACTGTTTGTTATGCTTATTTAATTGTGTTCGCTATTTATGAATGTCAAAGTGATTAGCGAATTCATTGGTGCCAAATTCAACGTTCTTGTCTAATAGAAATCGTTTTAAAGTTTCTCAACTTAAGATTTCATTACTTGTGAACCTACAAGTGTAATTAAAACTCAATCAAAGAAGTTCATAACTTTTGAAATTTGGTTTTGGTAGGCTTTTTATGACGGCAAACATTTTAGTGTTGCTAAGGACCAGCTTGGTCTATGTGGGGACAACACATGGTGGTTAACCAGTAGTACCTATAAGATACTTAAATATGGATCTTAGATGCTTAGATATTCATCTGCACCACTTTGTTCATTTTGAAATGAAATTTTAGGGCGAGGTCCACAAAAAGATTATTTTCTTTTACGTTTGTCATCAATTGTGAGTTGCCTTATCTTATATATAGTTACGCCAGTCACATCGGTCCACTAGATATACCTTTAAAAGTTAAGCTTTCAGCATTAGGCAAACTTAATTGATTATAATTTTTGATTACTTTCCGCCTGGCAGCCCAGGTTTTAGTTTCGATTAGATTTATATATCGTTCATAATATGCTAAATGAGTATTTAATATCTTTATATATAAAACTTAAACCTGACTGACTGACTAACTGCTTGGCGACTTTCGGGCAGCCCAAATTTTACACGCTAGAAGCCTGAAATTTGTACAGTATCGTCCTATTATACCGTAAGTGGGAACTGTCGAAAAAAATAGGGTAAATATATATCCGGAAGTATAAGAAAATTGTTTTCGAAAGTTATATGAAAATCTCGGTATGCGCCAGCAGCTGCATAGCAACGTGAAAGTGCAAAAGATATAAAAAATTCCTCCCTTGAATCGCTCTCTCGGCTTTAAGACTTATAAGTGCGACTAAAATTGCCGTATGTCTTATGTCTCTCAGCCTTTTGTTTGTGCTTTGCTATCGATCTACGGTAGATGGCGCGCTGCTGCTGAAGTCATATATTGTTGTGAAACCACGATTTAGTTATTTTTAATCACTTAATCATTTATTATTATGTAGTAAATCGTCCCAGCTGCATTCACATTATCGATTGATGAACGATTTTCGATAAATGTGGCGGTCGGTGGATAATTGTTAGTACTAACAAGTAATAACTTTTCCGCCAAATTTGGAACTTTTGAATTCGACTGCGGTGCACATTTCCGCAATAATGCGATAAACGTGGGGTTGCGCTTTGTTTTAACAATGGATATAATTGTTTTACAAATGTTAACTTGAATTAAGTACAGACTCTGTCCCACTCTTCCGCTATTATCTGGATTTTAGTATTATTCTTCCAACTTCATCATAAATATTTTAAAGGAGGGCTTACCGATTTGGGAATTTTCCCGTCTCCACGGGCGGGAAATGGGAGTCAAAGTCAAACGAGTGAGATCATTTGTTTATTTCATAAAAATTGTCAAATTGAACATTAGGCATTTTAATATAAATATTTAACCGGACAACAAGCTAGTATAGTATATTTGAATACTTCAACTTTAGAACCAACTCTGTATTGTTATTTATATCCTTTTCACGCAAGCCGAAATTTATTCAATTTTGAATACCTTTAAAAGTACACGAAAGGGTTCCGTTTAGATTAATGGTTTATTTGGTTTGGTTTTACTAGGATGTGAGCCCTTTTGTAACCAGCATGGCCCTCATACTCTGAAAGAAATGCTTCCTTTACGAAGGGTCTGTAAAGGTAATACTTTCCATCAAGCTTATCTATTTGATCACAACCCATTTACGTCATCCCCTCGTTTTTTACTGCCTGACATTCACATAACAAATGTGCAACATTAATATTTATATTGAAATCAGTTCCAGATTATCCACATTTCTCGGTCCATCCATCACAGTTGGTTCTTTGCCCCGCCGCACCGCTGCTGATTCGCAACCCATTCAACTTGTTTTTTTTTCTTGTATTTTTTTAGCTTTATTTTTTTCTCGCTGGCTTTTTTCTCACCCGTATTCCTGTAATCAGTTTCTGCAAATCTCAGCGCTGTGTTCCCATTCAGCCGATTCGCACTTCATTTCCACGCAATCTCTAGCAACTAATTCCCATCGAACCAATGCAGACGCAGCAGAGACGCAGTTTCTTTTCGCACTTAACTCTCTCTCTCTCTGTCTCTCTCTTGGCCAGGCTTGCATTTTAGGTCAGCAGCCAGAAAATCGAACCAAGCGAATAGATAATAACACATATAGCTTTCCTGTTTGCCTCCGACACAAAGACTCTGCTAAATGCAGTCTCTGGAGAAGAACTGCGCCGGCACCTCCGCTGCCTTTAGGAAAATTTCTAACAAGTTTTACTACAATGTTAAAGATGCCAATGGCGACAACAACAGCAACAACAGCAACAAGCCGAGTAGGAACACTTAACAACTTGCAATTGTTGCCAAACAGCATTTTCAATGGCACGCAAGACAACCAAGTAACTGGGGGAAAATAGAGAGACCAAAACTTGACTCATGCTGCTGTCAGGCGAGGCATTCGCATTAAGCATATTACAAAGCAAAAAAAAAAACAAAAAAGGACAGAAAAATAACATCTCTCACTAATCAGGCAGCAACCTTCAATCGTCGGCCCCTCGGCTTGAGGTTTTACTCAATGGGCTGAATAACTGGCTGACTGACTGACTTGAGTGACTGGGCCGGCTGGGCTGGCCAAATCAATGAAGCAGTCAGCCGCAGCTTGGCTAAGACTGGCTGGGACAAGTGCAGGGGGCATCTATCGGTGTAAGGGCAGACAGTACCTTGCATGTGGAACAAGCATTTAAGATTGCATCTGTGGGGGGTGCGGTGCGGCAGGTTCTGTGTTCTGTGTTCTGGCTCTGGCTCTGACTCTGACTCTGACTCTGACTCTGGCTACCTTCTCAGTTGCCTACAATGCACGTATTTGCAATTTCGCATATCATGTTTGCATCTCTCGCGCAGGCTCATCAACATCGAGGTGGCAAAGCTACAAGTTGTTGTTGTTTGCTATTTGCTGATCCTGTCGTGCAGCAGCCGCCCCGTGGCGTCAAAATTGTGTGCAAGCCTACAACGCTTACCAACACTCGGCCACGCACATGAGTTGGCCAGGTCCAGCTCCAGGTTTGCAGTTTCAGAAGATCTCAGATCCCAGATCCGCACTCATTGCTCATTGTCTCTGTGCTGTGCTGTGCTTTGCTGTGTGCTATGCTGTTGTTTTCTGCCTGTTCATAGCTGGTAATTAGTGTTGTTGTACTTATTGCCTGGCCTTGGGGCGCTTACCACCAAAAGACGTGGCCAACACGACGTTTATCGCGCGCACGCATCAAGCAGCCAGCCCGAGGAGTACTGGCAACGGCCAGGACAGTCAGTCAGTCAGTCAGTCAGTCAGCCAGTCAGCCAGTCAGTTGGTTCAGACGCCGTCAACCTGCCTGCTGGCCATGTCTTTAATACGTATGCTATCTTGATCTTGGCCCGGCCAAGAACTACAGTCTGTGCTTGGCTCCTTTTCTCGTACTTACTCGCATGATGTTTTTTACAATTTAGCAGCGATAATGATTTTGTACATACAATACAAGTGCCACGCCCATCCGAGAAGCCCGGCAAACGCCTCTGGGAACAGCTGCTTCCCTTAGCAGATTGATTGCCATTTCGACAACCCCCCGCCATACTCCGCGCCGTGTGGCCCGTTTTTAATCAATGCTAATCCCTTGCCATGTTAATATCATAACGCTGATTTGAGTGCGTGTCTTTGTGTGTGTGTGTGTGTTTTTGTGAGTGGTACGCCTGTCTATTGTCCTCATGTTAGTCCCTAGGCAACCGTAGAACTCGACTCCGCTCCTACCCGCTGCCATTCATTTTGCAAATAACGCTACTTTGCCATATTATGTTTCTTTTATGCGTTATGCCGGAACATGCCGGGGCAGAGTGCAGGGAGGTGCTGGAGGTGCCCCCAGGCATTTGTCTGTGCCACGCATTGGAACAGCTCCACCCCCAGACGCTCCCTCTTTGTCTCCTGCTCACATAACGGACGCTTTATAGCTTCCTGTCACGCTCAGGCGTGTCCCTGGTGCGCTCCATGTCCTCCACCCCGGCTTATGTCCATAAACTGCCGATAGATATGAAATTACATAGATGGATATTGCATTCGCCGCATATCTTTTGCCTATACAGTAAACACTCGCAATATGCCACCAATGTGATATGGATATGTGTATTTAAAACAACTATGCTTATATGGAACTTTAGATAAAGTCAAAGAGAAAGTTGCCTTGTTTTAAGTATCAGTGTTATTTACCGATAACTGTTTGCAGAAATCTCCATCGATAGTCACATAAATAAAGTTTCAAATTAGTAAAAAAATGTATAAAAATATGTCGACAAATGAAAATTACTCATACACTCAGAAAAAATGCACTAGATTTCAGAAAATCGCCATACTTTTGAAGCCAAGGGCTCGCCTTATTTTTAAGAAAGTTGATTTTATAAATACCATGGTTTCGTTTTTCTAAAAACTAAGCTGATCATTTCTAAATTTGAGTGTAGAGTTGTCTAAATACTCAAAAAGATTAGAGTTTAGATATTAGCGTTTGAATTTCTAAAATTAAGACATATATTTCTTAAGAATGGAACACTTTTCTGAAAATAAGAAATAAAAATTATGTTTTTGGGATTGCCGATTTAGGGCCTAGAATGCATTTGTACTTTTAAGAAATAAGTTTCTTAATTTTAGAAAATATTTCAATAAAATCGAAAATATTTTTGGTTTTTAGAAGGTTTTTCTAAATTATAGGGCGATTTTTTTTCTGAGTGTAGTTATTATATTTTAACAAAAACATCTCATCATTACTACATCACATAATTTGTAATACCTAATAACCAACAGTTCAGGTTGAAACAACACCCACAATATTAGCATATTAGAAAAAGATTAAAAGATTTTTAAATTTGCGTTCCGTATTTACCTTGTGTTATTTACCTGCTTAATTTGAGAGTAAATAACGGTGTTTAAAATTATGCTAGACTATCGCGATGTTGTGAAAACAATCGTTAGTACTAAGAAATATCATATTATTATCGATAGTTTGATCGATTGTGTTGCAGCTCTAGCTATAACCAACTTAGTCTAAGTCAGTTTCAATGCAACTCTCAGTGTAAAACAAATGGCACAATCCTTACTTTTAAGATCCTTTACATTTGGATATTTTTGTGATATTGTTATCGATAATTTTAATGATTTGGGGATTTGCCAAATGAGAAAGTTTGGAAACACAAACTACAAAGCATATTGTACTTTTTGTAATAAAGTGTTTAGTTCTGACAATAACAGGCCAATTACATTAGTAGACAAGCTTTATTCGATCTTTACAATATATCATCTCACAAAACCAACTTTTGTTTGGTTTCGAGTCAATTCAATTTGAAGTTCGGGCAAGGTTTCACTGTACAATCTGAAATGGTTTGCATATCATCAGAATTCCAGAGAGTTAATATACAATTTTTACATTCTATAATTGGATTGTGCTCAGGTGAATTCCGTTGAATAGAAACGCGCCCTGCACTCGGAGCCGTAATATTCCATGCTGTGCCATAAATAAGTGAATCAATAAAACACATAAAACCCAAAGAATAGCCCCCTACCCTCCATCACACTCCTTTCTGCGTTCCATTTTTATTGTTTTTTATTATGATGCGTGTGCGCGCACAGCATGCAAAAAAGTTCATTACGTATACAGAGGAGTTTTGAGTAGTCCTTCCTAGGCCTGCTGGCCCTTTTTAGCCTCCTTGGCCAACTTGGCCCCCTTGGCCCCCTTGGCCTCCTGGTTGCCTTATGCCGGCACTTGGCACACGCGTGAATATCCCGCAATGAAGTTGTAACTACGACAAATCATAAAATTTATGTCCAGAACCCCCCTTTTTCTAGGGTCCTATGACCATTTTTAATGGCTTTTGTTGTGCGACCAAAAATTTATAGCCGGCTGATTGGGCTCTTGGTTCTAACCAACATTCCACAGCATAATGCGGCTGAATTGGGCTGGGTCTGGGACTGGGACTGGGTCTGGGTCTGGAATAAGGTGCTTTGCTTTTATGACTTTTTATTTTGCAGCATTTTATGTTTATTGAAATGATTGTGGTAATTGAAATGTTTTTCATTCTCAGACACGCTCCCACAAACAAACTCGTACACACACACACAGCATAGACACACACATGAGCAGCGCCAATAAGTGTCACTTCTGGCTGACAAATCTCATAAAAAGCAGCAACTGGCAGCCGGAACAGAATCATATTTCCATGCAAATGCAAATAACAAGATAATAGTATAAAGTACAGACGGAAAACCAGCACACCAAGCCACATACACTCACACATTAACATGAACTCATTGAGCATGAGGAAGATGCCACTAACAACACGCATACGCACCGTTGCACACGGGTCTAAGAGTTAACAAAACAGACACCAAACTAAGTTTGATAGTTTCCGTGTAGCTCTACATTAAAACAAGAAGCAACAGCTATCCTCGGGTTACTGAAGATATATTCATACCCTTGTAGAAAGTTTTTTCATAAGACAACTCAATATTCGACCATTTGTTAATATGACAGTGAAAAGAGCTGAGCTTGATTGCAATGTTAAGTTAAAGCAAAGACCATAGATATAAGATGATGGTTCACTCCCATAGAAAGGTGTAGTACATGGAATTTGATTTTGGGACCTACAATATATCTTTAGTCTTTGGTTAAACTTAGTGATGGCACGATTAATTATATGATACACATTAATCGATTATTTTGTCTCAATTCACGTTTTTTTTTTGTATCGCAAAATGGGTTTCGATTAATTGAATCGTTAATCGATTATATGCTCAATTAATCGCAAGCGACAGCACAAGCCACAGCGCAAGCGAGGCATTTTAAGTTGTGGCTGTGTTTCTTCTTCCCCCACGCTGAAGCACTGAATCTTCTTTCGTGAATAACTTCCGTGTTTATTATCCGATCGACTTGAAATTTGGACAGTAGATTAGCAAAGAATAAAGTTGAATATTTGAGTACAATACATTTTCTCAGCGAACATTTTTAAAGAAATTGATGCTTATTATAAGTGCAATATAAAACACACCAACATTATTACCCGATAAATAGTTCTTGTCCCAGGGTGCGTTGGCTTGCAAATTTGCAAGCCAAGGCATTTTTCATGCACGATGCTGATGATGACAACTTTTCATGTCAGATGCATTGCGATTTATCTTCGCAGCGTGTCAGACGTTATGCCAGTCGTAAATTTCATGCACAACAAAGCAGCAGGATCCTGTCGACCGACCTCACTAGCTCCTTCGACCCACACACTGACAATTTAAGGCAAATCAACTAACAACTTTAACTCGCCACTTATCATTTTTCTTACTCTCTCTTTCTTACTCCTTACATAGACAAAAGTGTGCTGGATGCACCAGGGGCCAATCCTGAGGACAGTCCTGGAGAATTGGGAAAGCCGGTTATCTTGCCCAAGCAAATGCCCGCGGATATGAAGAAGGCCGTGGACGATGGCTGGACCAAGAACGCCTTCAATCAGTATGTCTCTGATATGATATCCGTGCACCGTTCGCTGCCCGATCCGCGGGATGCCTGGTGCAAGGACTCGGCTCGCTATCTGAGCAGATTGCCCAAAACCGATGTCATCATTTGCTTCCACAACGAGGCGTGGTCAGTGCTGCTGCGCACCGTACACTCCGTGCTGGACAGATCGCCGGAGGAGCTCATTGGCAAGATCATCCTGGTAGATGATTACAGCGATATGCGTGAGTACAGCTCGGAAAGTGAGTTGAATCCGTATTCACTTCTTGTTCACTTGCAGCGCATCTGAAGAAACAGCTGGAGGATTATTTTATTGCCTATCCAAAGGTACAGATCGTAAGGGGACCTCAACGCGAGGGTTTGATACGTGCTCGTCTGCTGGGTGCCAAATATGCCAAGTCACCAGTCATCACCTACCTAGACTCACATTGCGAGTGCGCCGAAGGTAAGTTTAATGTGTGGGACCTCTATAATAAGCGATATGTGCGGTTGTTTGATGCGATTGATTCTTCAAAAGCCTTTCGACATGAAAGCCAGCTCGGAAAATCGATTTATCGATGTTACAATGATTAATTATTGATCGATACAAATAATTTGAAAAGGATCATTTGTTTGTTTAAACCCATTGAATAATATTTTTTAAATACCGTTTTTACTCCCTGTACCCATAAAATGGGTAAAAGGGGGTATTACATCTGTGCAAATGTATGTAACAGACAGAAGGAGACATCTCCGACCCTATAAAGTATATATATTCTTGATCAGTATCAAAAGAGATTTCGATTTGGCCATGTCCGTCTGTCTGTCCGTCTGTCCGTCTGTCCGTCTGTCCGTATGAACGCGTCGATCTCAGCAACTACAAGAGCTAGAGACACCAAATTTGAAATGTAGGTTCCTGTATACCATACGCAGATCAAGTTTGTTTCATATTTCAGATATCTCCCCCGTTCCCCCGCAAATCGATTAAAACCGTTTTACAGTAACAATTTTCAAGATATAGCTTTTAGATTTAGCATGTACAATACTTTAGTCTCTCTTTATATACTGTCCAAATTTCAAGTCGATCGGATAATAAACACGGAAGTTATTCACGAAAGAAGATTCAGTGATGCAGCGAGAGGAGGGAAGAAGAAGCACAGCCACCAATTAAATTGCCTCGCTTGCGCTGTCGCTTTTGCCGCCAGTGTGTCTGTGCGTCTTTGTGTATGTGTGTATGTATGTATGTGCAAGTTGGACGTAGATGTGATTGAATGTTTTAGACCTGGGTACAGGGAGTTACGTAGTCGGGTATACTCGACTATAGCATTCTTACTTGTTTAAAATACAAAAATCAAACTAGGTTTTATTGGTCAGAATTCACTGTCTTTGAAATTATTCAAAGTATTAAATCGTTTTCAAATCAGATACATATATACATATCTTAGGTCCTTAAAAAGTACAAGCACTTTTAATAAGGTACATATATTAGGACACGATAGTCCAACCATCTTTGATTTATCTTAGTATACTTGTGGGCTTATGTCCTTTCGTTCCTACCGCATAATGAAAAAGTGCTGGAAATGGTTTAATATATTGTGAAAACATCGATAATCGATTATAGGCCTTTTTACGTAGAAACATTATAGATATTTTTACACCCCAAGTGGAACACAAAGATCATAGAAAATTCCTCCCAGGAGTTTATCAACAATTTGAGTTGCTGCCTAAAAGTATGCAGCAGATTTTGGTTGACTTTGTGACTGTATTGTATTAAATAATGCAACAATTGCAATTGTTTTTGCAAATTGCATATGCAACTTACAATATTTATAATTGACTGGCAAATAGTCGGCATAGTTTTCGTTGTCGTTGACCTATAAAATTAACGGCAAATTAAATATTTAATTGCGCAACAAATCGCAAAACAGATATAAAATATTCAGTTCAGTAAATGCAGTCAAAATTTCGCGTATGCTAATTCGAGCGAAACTGAAACGGGGCGAATAAAATAAAAATATAAACAAAAACAAAAACAAACAAGAAATCATAAAATGTAACCTATTTTAGAGGGTCGCATTAGGCGCATTTGGGAAATCCCGAGCGTGCTCTAAACGTGCCCATCAATTTTGCTGTTACATTTGATAGCCCAAAGATGAAAGCCTTTGGACTGCGACAAGGATAGCGAAAACAACAACAACAACAGCAACGACCACCACGAAAGTCACAGCAATGTTGCCAATAAAACAAAGCCAACTAGTAAATCACTTAATCTTCAGTTTTGTTAGCCGGCACTCGAGCGTTGATAGCGGAGATTGCTTTCCACTCGTATCTTTTGGCCAGCTTTTCATTTTGTGTGACGGCCACTGAGGAAAATGATGGAAAGGAAAACACAATCAATTTTGTTTATTGCACACGATATCGATGAAACCAAGAGACAATTCAACGAAAAACTTGCCAAAAAAAAGAAGAAAAATAAAAGATAAAATCATACAGAAAAACTTCAAGTCAAATAACGTGGATTACTTTGTTGTGTGTATCTTTGTGTGTGCTAAAGTTGGCGCTGAAGGAAAACAATTTCGTTCTTTTATTTTACTTCAACGTTGCCAATATCCTCAATGTCCTGTGCTGATGATGAATGAAAGAACTAGACGAACGAACTGGACGCTAAATTCGCTTGCCAAATGCAATTAAATCAAACAACAAGCTGAAAAACATGAAATAAATCATTGAAATTGATATTCATCTGACAAAATGGTGAGGGTTTTATGTGTGGTAAACGAAACTTTCAGATTGAAACCAGAAATCATATCAAACTAGATTTTCATCTTCCCATTGCAATCAAATAGATTTCTAATCAAATTATCAATCAAAAGTATCAGAATAAGCTCTTTGATTTCAATACAAACCCTTTGTGTTTTATCAACAAATTTGGTAAACTAAAACCAAAAATGTTTCACAAAAGAATATAGTATTGGTTTTGGGTTTGACACCCTAGAAGGTAGACTAAACAAATTTTAGTACACATGTTGGTACATACCCTCGTCAGATAAAGTGTTAAAGTATTGTACGAGTATGACAGCTTAAATGCTTAAAGGTCAGATTTAAGTTAAATTTGGTCAGCTTACACAACAGACAGACAGACAACTTAACTTCTCTTTATGGAGTCGTAAAGGGGTTATTAGTTTTCTAACCCACCCTTTGTAACTACCCTACATAAACCTGTGGAAGATTATTTTTAAGTACTATCATTAATGTGCTCCTAACTCTCATCAAATTTCTCCCTCTGTTCAAAGGTTGGCTGGAACCACTGTTGGATCGCATTGCGCGCAACTCGACGACCGTCGTCTGTCCAGTTATAGATGTTATCGATGATACGACATTGGAGTTCCACTATCGCGACTCCAGCGGCGTCAATGTGGGCGGCTTCGATTGGAATTTGCAATTCAGCTGGCATTCGGTGCCGGAACGTGAGAAAAAACGCCATAACGTAAGTCCAAACTTATTAACTACGGCCCTGACCATGTGATTCCGAACGGATGGTTCCATTTATGCGGTTGGTTCCATACAGCGACCGCATTGAAATTTTCAAACACCGCGAATGAAAGGTTTCTGTGGTGGGGCTGCTGCGGTGTGCGAGGCGTGTTTGTTTAAGCACATGCCATTATCTATATATAAGAACGTGTATCTATGTGTGGCATGTGTTTGTGTGCTTTGTTTGGTTTAGCTAGGGTTAACCCAAAACCCTCATCCGGTGAACCAAAAATCCGTTTGCAAAATACGCGCACTCAACGGAATACATGAGGCCGCTTAAACGCTTGAACGTGACTACGGAATGCGAGTATTCGCCGTAAAGTAAATGTGGCCATCAAAGCGCACTCCAAAATACCTATAATACACACACACACACACACACACACGCACACACAGGCAGCCATAGCAGTTATGATAGGGGATAGTCAAGGAGAATTTATATTCAGCGCTTGCAATGTTTCATTAAGCTCCATACAATACAGAATATGAAAATCAGTTAAAGCTTCAATTAATGTTGAAAAACAACCTCATATTTTATTTAAGAAGTAAATGAATAAGCAAATCAAACATCAAACAATAGGGGAAAATTAGTTCAAGTAAGGTATATATATACTCGCCTTGCCCGGCGAGATATTAAGATGAAAGTGCATTATTTTGAATTTGACTACTTTCGTCAACCATAAGAAATAGACAAAAACAGCGTATCATAGTTTTTTCCCTCCCGTTGGGGTAGGAAACAAAATAGTTGAGAAACGTGACTAATGTTTCTTGTGTAGGGTTATGAAAATGTCTTTGAAATCGATCTAACTAAACAAATAATCCCACTCACTTGTCCTTGACTTCCATTTTCCGCCCGTGGCGACGCGGAGTAGATTTTCCAAACTCATTTGGCATTTGAAGCCAATTCCAACACTTAAAATCCAGACTTTCCAACTATTTTCCGCCCGTTGCATTGCCCCAAAGCACCGAGGTTTTTGTATTTATATTTGGAAATTAGTATGAAGCCATTCGAATGAAAAACTAAAATGCTGAATTCCAGACTTCACCCCTGCTATAGTGAATATTTCAGCATCCTAGCACTGACGGTTTGGGCTGTGCGATGATTGCCAATCAGTCAGTCAGGACGAACTCTTTTATATATATAGATGCATGTATAAATGTTATGTTGGTTTGCGTATCCCTCACGGATTGTGCTCAAGTTTTGACAGAATTGTTTATATATAATTTTTGCGCCAATAATATACCAGTGACCGCGAGAAAACAGCTTTTTTACGGTCAGTTGTGAAAGATGCGATCAAAGTAGGTCTCCACGGGCGGAAAACTGTTGTATCAAACTTGAAAAATCTACTCCCAACCATGGACGGAAAATGGGCCTTAAGTCAAAAGTGTGAGAGAAGGTTTTTCTTCTTTCTTTTATATTTATCTATATATATAAATTTACATATAAAAGTACTTGCTCGGACTGAGTGACTGATCGGTAATTAACGCACCTTTTAAACCTGAGAGCTTTATTTTTTCACAGTTAATGGAAGTGAAATAATAGAAAACCTTTTTTACTTACCATTCCATCGGTTTCAAAATAGTTTTTAAAGATATTTAACAAAAGTGACTCGAGACACGTTTCGCCGATTTTGAAAAATCCGCCACACTTGGCTGAAAATGGGGACTGAAAGTAGTACGGGCAAAAGTCGAAATATCGGCCATTCATCATTAGATTATATTTCATATTCCTGTCATATTATAATTCGTGTTTCACCAATTTTAAAAAATTAACCCCTATGGACGGAATATTGGTTAAAATTTGAAATGAAGAACGAAAGCAACTTCAACTTTGCCGGACTACTCCGGGTAATACTAGTTAGTTTTATATACAGGTGGCAAGTTCATATGAAGTAAAATAACTGACTGGAAAATAACTAACGAACCAGTTATTATTTCAGCTCTTAGATAAAGAGAAAACTTGACTTTTCCTATCTCAGCATTTTATGAACAACTGAGCTGATTGTAGTTTATGAAATTTGTCAAATTTAATCAGCAAGAACGCTCAAAATATCTTCAAATATTTGCATAGTTCTCGACGAGTGTCACAAAGGCTGGATTGTGTGTTCAGTACCCAAGTAAACAGAAATGTTATAGGCAATTGCACTGGTAAGAGTCAGAGTAGATTGTCAACATTTTTAACCATCTCGCATTGGCCATAAATCTGTTTTACCTGTTTATACGGCCAACACCTGTCACCAGACAGGTGCTGAACAGCCCACGGGCACAGAATAATGCAATTATGGAAACCCACACATGAAAAGCCACAGTTTATTGTCAAAATGAATGCAAATATGGACTACTCGAATTCGGGCATTCTCTCTGCCTGTTATGTGTACCTTGTGAATGGTTTGGCAAACACTCGAAATGAAATTTTAGTTGCTAGCTTGATGCCCAACATAACACAACTGAACAGAACACAAATGCACATGCACATGTTTCAATTTTCAATTTTCAATGGTTCTCAGCTGCTGTCAAGTGGCCAGAAATGTAGTTTGTGGTGCAACATTTGCCCTCTGCCCTGCCCTATTTCACTGTTTTTGGCTCAAGTCTTGCTTAATATTGTTATAATAACAATTCGCTTTGCGTTCTTAATTACAGCAGTTGACTTTTGAGTGCCGAAATGCGCATGAATTGCAGCCACAGTCGCAGCAACATGTGTGAAAGTGATATTACGCATACGCCGCGTTAATCCAGCAGAAATAATCTGCGGAAATGACAGTGGCTGGGGCAAAGGGTGCGAAACTGCAATTAAAAGCCAAAAATGTTAACAGCGAATTCTCGCTTGCAGTTGCTGCTGCTGCTGCTGCTGGTACTGTTGTTGTTGAAGTTGTTGCTACCATTTGTTGCAGTTGCAGCAGCGGCCGCCATTTGTGGCGTAAATATCTGGCATAATTGTTTTTACAAGCGCCAAGGGAATTTATGAGAACATTGTTGCCGAAAGTCCGTGCCACACTCTGGTGGACACATTTTCATTGGTGTTGTTGCTCTTGTTCTTGTTGTTGTTGCTGCCACTTGCGCCTGAAGCTGCACTTAGCAGCTAAATCAAGTAAAGCATTTCCTGAGCACCACATTGGCAATTTGCCGGCTACGGTATGGGAATGAGCCATAAATGTTGTCTGTCACATGTGTGTAGACACTGATAATGGCTGCCAGAACTTGGCGCAAAGCGAGCGCAAACAAACAAAAAAAGTAAAAGAAAAAGAAAAGTAAAAAATAAGAGGAAATTCACACACATAAATGGAATTCTCGCATGTGCGACAGAACGCAATAAATGACAGTCGAAAGTTTCCGACGCTGTTGGCGGCAAAATTGAAAAGCCTTTTTAGAATACATAAAATAAATGTATATATACTCTAAGCACTGGCAACCTAGGGGGCAGAAACAGCTGCAACAGCAGCAGAAGGAGCAGCAGGAGCATAGATCCTCGCTTCCAGCTACCTCCTGGCAGCTGTTGACAGTCTTAAAGCCTGCTCTCAACTTTTGCTCTGTGTCCAAAAGTTGCTCAACTTGTTACGAGCTGCCAGCAACAGTAGCGGCAACAATAACAATAATAAACATAGCATGGGGAATCAAAAATACATATTCGTTAGCGGGGCAGCCTCCGCCTCAGCGCCTCAGCGCCTCATCGCCCCGCCAGCCTGTAACTGCCAGCAAAAGTTTCGCCAGCATGTTTGTGTTTTCGGTTTGTTGTTGTTTTAGAAGCGATGCTTGAGAATCGATATACCAGCCATCGAGTGTGCGTATGTGTGTGCAGAGGTATTCCAGCAGCAAAGGAGAGAGGGTGAGATGGGCTTGAAGGGGCAGCTGTCTGATTACACGTGAGCAAAGATGCCAGCGCCAACGGCTAATGGATTTGGCATTAACTTGGCAGCTGCCATTCGCTTGGCTGACCCCTCTCCCCCTATAAGAACACGCCCATCTCAAATTTTTGGCAAAATGCTCAAGTTTAACCAATGCCAGCGAATTTGCTTGCTTCTTTCCACCTTGGGGAGGCGCCGCGAAGGCTCACTAAATCACTCGCTGGGCAAATTGTGAAAGCTGTTGAGGCGACTTTAATGCCGCCTCGTAAATAATGTTTCAACAATGTGAGCAGCTTCTGTTTCAAGACTTACGCATTTGATGGTAGCCCTGAACGAACTTTTGCCAGATTTCTATAACATTTTTATTGCCATTCTTTCACCTGGCGCATTTCCACCCACATGACGGCACATTTGTGCCAGTTGTGCTTGCCTGCGCTTGCCATATGCCACCTGCCACATGCCACATGCCACATGCACGAGCTCGTTCTCGTAACCTTTTAACATGTTTTTCGACTGACTTCTACATGGCTCATGTTACCAGGTGTTTTATATCCTAAAAAGAAGCGTCATTCTAGCTGTGTTCCTTAGTGTTTGCCGTAGTTGCAGCCATAAGATTTCGTGCATTGAATAAATTGAAAAAACCTAAGCTGATTTTGTCAAACCCTTCCCACTTCTTCCATATGTATTCCATCTATCATGTCTATCTCTTATACGAATCGATAGTTCATATCCTGTATGAGTGAACTTCTTTAAGGACTTTACAATATTCATTGCCTTGCCTGGGCTTCGAACCCGGAACTTTGCCGACTTCCTTTAACAGCACAAGTTACTTAGGCAATTAATCTAGCTGGTCGGCAAAAGTCGATCAATAATGAGCTCGAAAAAATGTGTTTTAAAGTTGAAAAGAAACATCATAAAGCTTTTTTTCATACACATTTAACTTCCTTTTTTTGTCATTTATATAATACATAAAAACATAATACCGTGTTCAATAGAGTGGGAAATAATAACCAAAGGTGTTCATCATTGCGAATGTATTCACTCTAACGATTGTGAATGGAAATGCATTTTTAATGGAATCTGGCTTAATTACGGTTGAAATATATTTATGCAAAACTACATATTATGTAAAATATCTCAATGTGTTCACTCTTACGAGTTATGCACTCTTTCGAGCGTAAAGTGTAAAACACTAGAAAACAACAAGTAAGAATGAAATTCGCAAACACATCTTCCTACTCACAGACACATATCATACACATCATACAGTTCAGCGGCTGTGCGAGCAAGCAGAGCATTTCCAGTGGCTACTGAAAATAGTTTCTTGAATAACGTTTGTGTTTAATATCCGATGATATTAACATTTCATCTTGAAATTATCACAAATAATCAAAGTTGACCCACGATTAATCTAAACTCAAGAACATAACCTCGAAATGGTGGTTAAGAATCGTTTTTTTCATCGATTTACAGGGGAAAGTATGATATCAGGTTATAAATATGGTCAGAATTGACTTCTATGTGTTAAATACTTTTTAATAGTTTTAATATATCACCCACCTTATGGAGAGGGAAATGAACATAGTATGTATTTCACATACTAGAAAGACTTCCGTCGGACGAATTTGGTACCGTATATATTAGTTCTGCAAAATATAAAGCACTTTCAAAATGCAATATACTTATTATCTTATAAATTTTATGTTTATACTGTTTAAAAAAAGTTTTTTTTTAAAATAGTATTATGGGTTTATCCGTATGAAAGCAATTTTTTTGCGACACCCTTGAAACTTTTTTGATAGATACCCTCTATTTTTAAAGTGCCAAGGTCGCCACCTTTCTCATCTTCATCCTCTTCCCGTAATTTGGAAAAAAATCTATATCTAACACATTTTTTAAGCTATAGTCACCAAAGTTGATATACAAGCTTCCGTTGACCTCCTTGACAGATCTACATCAAGAAATGTTTGCCACCCCCACCCGCTTCCTCGAAAATGACCAAAATCAATGTAGTGCTCCCACACCTGTACTAGTAGAGTCATCAAATTTGGTCATCAAATTTTTTCTTGACAGATTTGACAAAAAAATGTCAAATTCCCCACAAATAAACAAAAATCTATATCTCCCACAGTACAGTTGTACAGGTAGATTCCCAAATTTTATATAGAGACTACTGTTTTAAGCACGTCCCTTTGTAACCCTAAAGTATACCGGACTCGAAACAGATTGTTCTGCTGTTGGCAACGTCCGACTGCAACCTTCTTACTTGTTTAAAAAAAGAACGGATAAGACCCAATTTGTTTAATGTATCTAGCGCGACATGAAGGCCTCACTTTACTTTTATTACAGCTCGTTCAAGTTATGCCCTCTCTTCAGTTATCTAAAGCATACTTAAGGGCGCAACAAATGTCCGACAATTCGGGCTTTAAATATGCAAAGCAAAGCGATTTCAGGTGCAACTTCAGCTAGGTAAGGCAGAAATTGGTCTGGAATTCGCCGGGGCACACATAAAAACTAATTCGGTCGGCGCTTCCGGCCGCTAACTAAAAATAATGAAAACTATGGTGCAGCCAGCTAATCCGCCCGCGCTTGTTAGCCCAAAGCCAGGCTAACAAAGAAGAAAAATAAAACACACACACACACACACACATACACAAACATAAAAATCTCAAATAACCTAAAGCGTATAAAACAAAACTACATACAACAATTTCATAAAAATCCCAGAAACGTGCAATGTTGCAAAGAGTGAGGTTTTTTTTTGGGTGGAGGGTGTTTGGGATGCTTTAGTTTCGGCTGTCTGTTGCCACACACAAATACTAATCCAATTATTTGAAAAACTTAGGTATACGCTGTATACAAAATGTGCGTTCATTCTCATACGCAACGTTGGCCAGGCATTTAAATATACATGGGACCATAGACCCTAGACTTTATGCCAGCCACATAGCAGAAACAGAGAGAGAGAGAGATCCAAGTGCCACTCACACCCACACACACACACACACACAGCAATTTGAGTATATTCGCCCAGTGTTGTTGATGTTGAATGTTCCCCCCTACGCTGGGGGTATACCCTGTATCCTTCCCCTACCCAAACCTTGCATACACACACAAAAAAGGTAAAGTTTACCTATAAAAATTGTTTGGCTGTCGTCGTCTCTTATCCTTATGTGCATGTGTAATGGGGCTGTGTGGATAGGTAAATGGTTTCTAATACCCAACACACACACACACACACATACACATACACATACACACCCTAACACACACACACACACAAATTGCACGTTTCATTTCATTTCTTGCGCTTTACGTTTATGCCATTCTGATTGCCTATGCGTGCGTTTTGAGAGCCTTTTTCCATTTTTTCTCCTAAATGTTGTTGTTATTGTTGCTTGTGCCCGTTGTTGTTGTTGTTGTTATTGTTATTGTTGCTTGTGAAATCGTGCATAACATGAAGCTAGAGCATTTTTGCTTCGTTGCGTCGAGTGTTTTGTGAGTTGCTGTAATACGCTGCGTATGCGAAATTTTCTGCCTTACGTCCCAATGACAAATGTTGAGCAGTCAATTCAGAGAGCATCCGGAACTGTGGCAGCGCACGAGGGGACGGGCGGGGATCAATGTTGAAGTAACTTGTTGTGGTGCTTCTTTAATGTTAAAGCCGATTACGCTTTTATGCCACAGTCAATTGGATTTTAGCATTCATCACAGCACAAAGCGAAAGCGTTAAGTCAACGCAATAATATACTTAAATAAATAGGATATTTACTTAATGATAAACATGTCTGCTTGCTAAAAATAGGAAAACCACACCTAGATATTTCTATAACAATGGTTGACTCATAACGCGCCCTACTCAAGATGTTTTCAAGATAAGATTGGAACATCCTTAGTTATACATCAAAGCAGTTCCCCAACTAACTCAACAGACTGTAAATTTAGAATACCGAGAATTCTCTTATCTTGTTGAAATTCCCCTTGTTATTTTATTTTCAGGCATTTTAAATATTTATTGCTGAAAATCAAGTACAAAACATGTCAAACACATAATCGTTTATATTAGATTTAGAACTTTAGTTAGCCAGACGATACTTGACAGCCCGCAGTATGGGATACTTGTCGGGGGTGCAGAGTCCTCTGAAGTCATCGTAGGCCAAATCGAATAGGGCCACTCCGCCCAAGTTGTTGTTGCGCACATAGCCAGCCTTTTCGGCAGCTGTATCGGGATCCTCATAGCTCACCCAGATGCCATTGTCGCCCTTCTTGTCAGCGGCGCGGTAAGCATAGGAGCCGAATCTCTTGGCGGGATCTGCGACCTTTGAGAGCGGCGCATTGGCGCCCTTGGAGTAGGCATTGTTCTGGTTGGGCAGCAGGGCGCAGGTCTCGGGCCAGCTATAGATGCCATGCTGTTGCGTGTTGGGGCCCAGGGGAGCCTCATCGACCACATGCGAAATGGGCGGCAAGCCCGTCTCACCCGAGTCATCAGACATTTTCCAGGGACGTCCGTAGGTGGCCACGCCCACATTGATCTTGCTCGAGGGGCAGCTGTGACGCAGCCAGTACTTGACCTGAGCATCGACATTGAATTCGGGATTGCGCTCGGGCAGCTCATAAATGGGCGCTGCGTAGTCAGCCAGCTCGGGGTTGCGCTGCGGGGTGAAGAAATCAAAGGCGGCGAGGTTGACAAAGTCCAAATAGTTGATCACAGCGGGCACGTCAAAGAAAACTAAACAAAGAGAAACTCATTAGGAGCTGTCTGAACAGATCTCAGGGCTTACATACGTGAAGAATTCACATTGGGCAGCACAGTCGTGGAGAGCAGGAGATTGTCTGGCCGGAAGGCATTCTTTACATCACGCAACAGCGCTGTGAACTGTTCCTTGTGCTCCTCGGAGTGCTCATCCACAATGGAGTCGCCGCTGAAGACCTTCTTGAAGCCCTTCCAGAAGCTTCCAATGCCGCTGTGCACCTTCTTGGGCTTGTTCTTGGGAAACTGCCAGGCCACATCCAAGCCATCAAAGCCGTAGGTCTTCACCAGCGAGTAGACTGTGTTCACGAAGCGTGTGCGACCAGTGGGATTCTCCAGCAGCTCCAGATACTTGTTGGGCAAATCCTTGTCCTTCTCACTCGTCTCAATGTCCCTGTCACCGCCAACGCTCAGGAGCACACGCAGATTGGGATACTTGCGCTTCAACCGAGTCACCGTACGGTACAGACCCTTGCCCAGATCCAGGTCCAGCTGCTGGTTGAGACTCACGGCCTTGTGCGATTCCCGCTCGATGCCCGCATAGCCGTAGATCAGATAGTCGCAGAACTGTAGTGCTGGCTCTAGGTCGTCAATCACAACTTTGCCGAGGCCTATTTAAAGAGGGAAAGAACCTTATAATACACTAGGCAAAATTGGGCATTCAGTTGTTAAGACATAGTCCAATATTAATTGATTATTTGAAAGAAGAGAAAACGGTTGGAGTAAGGGGAATCAACTGGGATATACGTTTTCCCATCCTATCCGATTTAATTATTCAGAACCGATATTGTTGGCTTTTCTAAATGAGGAAAAGTGATTGAATACTATTGAATACTAGATAAAACATGCTTTACAACAGTGAAAAATATTGGAAAATACTTTCGAGAAGACAGAAGAAGAAAAAATATATTAAAAAAACTGGGAAATTAGAAAAAAATTAAAATTAAGTCACATCTTATGAGTATTTTTAAAATGAGAAAATTCCAAAACATCAAGATAATAACTTTTGAGTATTTTGTGTGGGAACTAACGAAAAATAATAATAATAAAAAACTGGATAACGATTTAACTGGTTCATCGACCCGGGGCCTTGTTTACGAGTTAACTGGTAGTTTTGATCAAATTGAATTCTTAATCAGTTGTAACCTCAAATTAAATTCAATATTATTTATTGCATTTCTTCAGCTTAAATCTTTAATCTTTTTATGTACACCCCAATTATAAATGACTAACTCAATGATTGCAACTTTCTCCCAGTGTACTCGGGGGAATTAAATAATTGTTAGCTCTGTTCGTTATCGGCAACGCCGCGGACGACAAAAACAAACAAATAAACCTAATTCCCCCGAGCTCACCGATAAGGCGCACTTTGTTTCCAAGCTTCTCACTTTTCACAGCTCTCGTTTTCAGTTTCTTCAGTTTCTTGATTTATATACCATGTATGTATGTATGTTTGTATGTATTTATGTATGTATAATTATATGCATGTACTTATGTGTGTACCTAATTATCAATTGTCGCTTTGTGGCGATTACGTAAGCACTTGGCTCCACTTTGTTCACTCACCTTCCTTGACAAAACTGGCCGAATCATAGTAGCAGACCAGGTGTCGCTGTGGACCCGTCTGCTGCTGACCCACCTTCCCAGCCAGCACGCTGGCCAGGCACAGTCCCAGCAATGCCACGGCTTTGATCATCTTTCAGGAATTCCGCTGCTCGAATGAATCTTCCGCTTGTGTTCGCCGCTTGCCCGACGAATTGAAACTGAACTTTTGCGCGGATCGAAACTGAGATCGAAGCTGTGTTAGATGAAGGTTGAACACGTTGTTCTTGTTGTTGTTACTGTCTGATGAGTAAAGCGCAAGTTGATAAACAAAGCGGAGGCGCTGAAAGCTCTGTTACGAGATGTGAGTAAATACAGTGAGCTCTTGTTATAAAGAATGTCGTAGAGAGTGTTTAATGATGATTAAAAGCTTTTGTTATAAAGAATGCCATAGAGAGTGACTAAATGGTGACTAAAAGCTTTTGCAAAACTATATATAATAACAAGCAATTGAGATTTAAGATTATCTCTTTAAAAAAAACTAATATATAATCTGTCTTAAATAGATATAGCCTCTTAAGCTGTTCGACCCAGGATACTTTTCAGTTAGTCAAAAATTTTGAATTCGCTGATTCTATTATTAAACCTTTTAGTTCATATTTTCCATAACGATTTTAAACGGGTTCCAAACGGTTCGCTTGTAAAGTAAAGAATATTAACAAATCTTCGTATAGCGTAAATTTGTTATAGATAAGTTGGTTAAAGAAGTTTTTCACATAAAAGCTCGTTATATCTCTCTATAGCTCGACAGTCTTTATAATTTTACTAACCATGGCTCAATGCTGCGAAGTCAGAATCCAAAAGCTTTTAGTCAGTCAAGAAATCTGATTTATATGAGCTTGCTTTTTATTATTATCCAGCTCCCAAATAGTCAAATTTGTTTACTATTATTTAAAACAATAGAAAAACTACAGATGTATGTAAAATTTGGACTTAGTATAAAACTTGTTTCTTCGGTGAGTCGTCATCTTATAGTACTATGTCTATAGTCATAATTTAATTAATTTATGTTTGTTAACATCTATACAGCACTGTACGTTATAATTTGTTAATCCCTTTTATTTTGTAGTTTATTACTCGGCTGCGGCTGAAACCTGTTCAATCAAGGCTAGTATAAGTTAAGCTCTCAATTTCAAGTTGGAGTGTTCGTTTTCAAGTGAGAACACTGTACTGTTTTGCATACATACATATATTTGCTTGGTCTCAAATTCTATTTAGTTGTTGATTTCGTACTTTGGTACGTGTAAATCTTATTTCGTATTTAGTGTTACTTCGGAGCCTAAAAGCTTTTGTTATCAGACAGCCTGGACACGTTCTATATATTTTCTTTCTCTTGAGTGTGTTTTGCATAATCGCTTTTCGATCTACCTTCTATCTGTGTTACTCTCCCTCTCACTGTCTCTGTCTCTGTCTTTGTTTCCTTCTCTGCTATGTTTCATATTTCATTTGCAACGCCCGCCAATTCCATTTCTATACTTTAACCTGCCCCCCGTGATCTCCACAGCCCACACACACATGCGATAGCTGTTTAGGAATTCATGGGCATGTCCGTCGACTGCCATTGGGATGAGAGGGAGATGGAGATAGGACAGAGATAGATAGCACTTGCCCCCAGCTCGACCCATGTCTCTGCCAGTCGCACGCACAATCAGCCACATGAGCACCGGAAGGCAATAGACCAGGCTCCAGATTCAGTTGCCAGTTGCCAGTTTCGAGTTATTTACATAAAATGTTTGTCGATTGCTTTGTGACAAGAAGTCGATGCGAGCATTGCTCACAATTTTATTGTTTGGCTTTGCTGATTGTTGTTTGCTTGTTACTATACTCTGTTCCCAGGAGAAGCAAGAGTCTATTGCGCCTGTCCGTCTGATACTTTTGGAGCGGGGCAACTATTTTTGGTACACATGTTGTTTATATAACAGTCAGGTAGGGTGTTTGGAATTACTCCACGCCCACGCAATTGAGTAGAAACTCATATCATCGACACCTTTAGCTACACTGAGAAAAACATTGTTCTAACTGGAACGTATTGTGTATCAACTCGGAAACCTCCGTTGAGCTAGGGTAATCCCTAATCTAAATTCGTAAGCGTAACATTCATTTTTGTAATGTTACTTGCTGTTTCCTACCCCATTTCGCTGTGGCACATTGTAGTTGCATGGATGAGATAGTAAGAAATAAATAAAATTAACTTACCACTCTTTCACTCCTGTGCCTTATGATTTTTACTCCCTGTACCCATAAAATGGGTAAAATGGGTAAAAAGGGTATACTAAATCTGTGCAAATGTATGTAACAGGCAGAAGAAGGCATCTCCGACCCTATAAAGTATATATATTCTTGATCAGTATCAAAAGAGATTTCGATTTGGACATGGCCGTCTGTCTGTCCGTCTGTCCGTATGAACGCGTCGATCTTAGCAACTATAAGAGCTAGAGACACCAAATTTGGAATGTAGGTTACGCACATAAAGTTAGTTTCATATTTAAGATGTCTCCCCCCATTCCCCCGCAATTCGATAAGAACCGTTTTACGGGAACAATTTTCAAGATATAGATTTGGGATTTGGCATGTACAATACTTTAGTCACTCTTGATCTACTGTCCAAATTTCAAGTTGATCGGATAATAAACACGGAAGTTCAGTGCTGTCGCGCGGGTGGGGGGGGGGGGGGGGGGGAAGAAGAAGCACAGCCATCATTTAAAATGCCTCGGTTGCGCTATGGCTCGTGTGTGTTCATCTTTGTGTATGCGTAAGTGTACGTAGATGTGATTGGAAATATTTGACCTGGGTAAAGGGAGTTTTGTTGTCGGGTATACTCGACTATAGCATTCTTACATTCGTACAATTTGTATTCAGTCTAAAATCACATTACTATACATGCACTAAAGTTAAATTTCAAATTTAAGAACGAAATGGTATAAAACAAAGAGCGCTGGAGTCGCCTTTTGAAACGTCACTTTTCTCTCAGTGTAAAGTTATCAAATTTGAGTTACTTGAAAGACTTGATCATTTCATTTAATTTATTCACAGTAATTAATCATTTGTGTGTGTTCTAGTATTATTTACACATAAGAAGTTCAGACTTGATAGATTATATCGCAGTCGGGAGCTTCCAGCTGCAATGTTCCTATTTGTTTTGCATTGTCAGCGAAATTTGCATTTTTAAATATTTTCGTTACATACATATTACGTATCGCATATTGTCGATTTTGTTCTTCTTTTTAATAGCAATTATCACCTTTTATGGAGCGTCGGTTTCATTGGAAAATTGAAGCCAATTTGTGTGTGGCAATTAAAACAGCTGTTGGCTGTGCATTTACATAAGCGAAAAGTGCTAAAAGTAAAAAGTATATGGGAGTAGAAAACAATGTAAATTGTACTTACATATGTATATATGTATATAGACCCACAATGGGTCGCTCTCACTCTTTGTTAGCCCTTAGTTTATGATTAAGTCAATCATACGCACGAGCCACAAAAAAGTCTAGAAATGGCCAAGGGCAGCTGCTTTTTATGTGAATTTTGTTTTGAAACGGAAACGGAACTGAAACAGAGACTCGATGCCAAAACCCTCTTTAAACCTGGACCACAGCCTTGCGGCCTGGTTGCTCTTTTCCATTGTTGCTCGCGTAGCCTTTTGGCTTTCGAGGTATTTTCTTTTTTTGTTTTGTTGTATTTTTAATTAATGGCAAGCCAGTTTGGGTCTAAAGAGAAACCCTTTTTTGATCTTTTTCACTTTTGAGGTTATACTTTTTTTATGTTTTGTAAATTAATTTGGCTGAAGTAGAACGCAGCGTTGTTTTACTTACACACTTTCTGAAAATTACATGCAGTTTAACTTTTAATTGAAATGTTATACCAAGTGGCGGGGAGGGGCCAGTGGAAGCAGCAAAGGCAGCCAACCAACTGCCCCACATCCTTGCGCTCATCAACTGCCATGGCAATGCACAAAGCCCTTCCTTTTTCTCCCTTTTGGCATATTATACCAGGATACAAGTACAATATATACTTTCCTGCGCTCTTTAATTAAACGCTGGAAATCTGTGGCGTTATTTTAAGCTCGCCTGAAAGTATGCTGCATATTCGCATAAGCGGCACAAGTGGAGTGCCACACGGCGCTGGATGCCTGCCTGCTTTCGAGCGCTCGGCATCCATTAATAATGGCAAAATTATGTTATTTGCAAATTATAAAATGGACGCCAATTTAATGCGCTTAACTTCCACTTGGCGGTGGCCAGTAGAGATGGCCACGTGACACTACAAAGAGCCATGCGATAGGCGCTTGTATTTTTTTTAAACCTTGCATATTTATTTAGCTTGTGCACTACTACCATTTTGTCAGCTTAAACTAGCTGTACATATTTTTAGACTACTTACTTATATATGTAAGCTATAAAATCAAGCCTGTTCTGAATTCCACTTTCGAATCAATTCCACGGAAATTTGTACAGCATGCTTTTGGGCACGTCTATTAAATAAATGAATACACAAGAAAGCAAGGTTTTTAATTATATTCAGCTCTAAAAAGTATGCTACACGCTATTCTGTGGAATTGATTCGGAATGGAATTCAGAACAGACCTTAATATTCTACATAACTACGATAGGGACAAATATAGGGTTATTGATATTATTTTATACGTATTTAGATTTAGGGAAATTTCAATTAGAGGACATTACGTTGTGGTATTTCCTGAGGGTGGAATCAGGCGCTTGCATGAAATTCAATTCTACATTAGAAGATATACATATATTTAGACGATGAAGTTCCCTCTTGAAGATTATTCATTAAGTTTCTGCTTGTAGGGTGTACATCTCTTCTCTGCAAACAAAAACTTAATCGTATAAATCCATTATAAACGACTTTTCTTATTTTCTCTTGTGCTTTACACTCACCAATTCATTTAAATTAAAAAACATTTTATTTATGCTAGCTTGCCTTTTTTCTATATCAAACATTTTACAAATCTATTAAGACAAAAATCCAAGAATATGTCGGCAATGTAAAAATAAAAGTTCCTTAAACTTCTTTCTTTCTTATAATTGTGTCACAAAATGTGTATCGCATTAAAGAACACCCAATAAAGTATATATATTCTTGATCAAAATCAATAGCCGAGTTGTTATAGCAATCTCCATATACTATATCTTTTTGTAGGCATGATCGGTTGTCAATGGCTTATAAAAAAGTTGTTTTGTCTATAAATATATTGTAACCAACAAACCCAATCAAAATTAGATTATATTTCATACAAAATCGGATGACAACATTTTATAGCTGAACAATCGGATGTAAAAACAGTTTAAACAAGAAATAGGGTTAAAAAAGAGGTATCATACCTTTTTTCTTTGTACAGATATTTCACAGAAACTCAGCAACTGCGAGTCTTATTATACTTTATACAGTTTGTTTTCATTTGATCAAAATCAGACCACATTATTATATAGCTGTTATAGAAAACAAACGGTCAAAAATAAAGCTTTTGTATAAAAATGATTATAGTATCTTTGGCATGCAACAGATAGACTTTATTTTTGTTTTTAGTCAATAGACAAATAGATTATAACTTTCAACTTAAAAATATCAACAGTATGCAATTTCAATTCGCCGTTTTATTTATTCTTTTTTGATATTTCTTATAATTGTTCCGTATTTATTGAGCTCTAAAAAAAACTTGTTTATTTCGAAATAAAAAAATAAAGTTAGCGAAAAGCAAACACAGTAAACAATGAGAGTGCGCACACTGTAAGCTAAGCTGAGCGGAGCGGAGCTGAGCTGAAACGTCAAAACAAATGTGCTGGTTTTTCCGCTCGTTAGCGCGCTGATTCATTGAGGCTGCAACTAATCTTATTTTTTATGTTTTGAGTCCAAGAGAATATAATTTTATAATTTGTTGTATATTCTGCGTGTATATAAAATTAAGGAAAATTGATCTGTATGACCCAACTCAGCGCAGTGTGGGACCTTAACTTTAAATAAATAATATTTAATAATAATATTATTTTTTTTAACATCTCAAATTACAGAACCTAATCAGTTTTTAGAAATAGATACTCAATGCATATCATGATTTTTCACTTATTTTTATACTCTGTTCCCGAAGGGAAAAAGAGTATATTGGGTTTGCGAAATACCCGTCTGTCCGTCTATTTGTCCACACCCTTGAAACTAGAGCAACCAAACTTGGGACACACGTTGGTGTATACCTTCAATTTATGAAGTGTCGAGATCAATTTTGACCCCCACCCCTCCTCCGCAAAGGAGCAAAATCTATATCTTCCACACCTGTACAGATAGAGTCATCAAATTTGACATACAGACTACTGTTTTCTTCGCGTCTCTTTCCGAACCCAAGATAGGCAAATACCGGAATAGGAACAGAGTATTCTGCTGTCGGATACGTTCGACTGCAACGTTCTTACTTCTTATCATTCCGCTCTTCGCTGACAATACGCTCTCTTTGTGCGCAACCCTGCTGACCGCTGACCAAGCGGAGCTTATCAACTTGAGGCGGATAAGCTCGCGTCAACTCCGCTCTAGGTGTGCGCGCGTCCTAAGGGAAAAACTCATTTTCTGTAACATCCGCTACGGTATTTTTCGGCTTAATTATATTATAATTAAAGTAATTTAATGCCTTTTTAAAGTTAGGTGAAAGATATGTCATTTGGGATGAAAAGAGTGAGTTCAAAAGTAACTTCCGCAAACCATATGTCGTCACTGATTTCAAGCAAACTCTCGACGGGTTTCACAATCAGCGATTGTTATTTTTTAGCATAAATATTGATTATATGTTATGCACAAATTTAACAATTCACAATATAGACTCACGCCCATCTCTAAAAGCATAAGCTGATGACCACAGAGAGAAGTTTCAACAGAATGGGGCTCGAGGGGGGGCTGCCTGCTGACCAGTTTTAATGGCATGGCGGCGATAACCGGCATCAGGAGGTAGCCCACTCATAACTTTGCATATTAAGCCATGCAGGGAAAACTCTGCAAACTTTGTTGGCAGCCCGCAGCTGTTGTTCCTGTTCCTGCAACGCCAAAAACCACAACAATGATACCAGGTCGCTTGACGGTGGACGGTTTGGGGAGAGAGGTGGGTAGTGGGTAGGGGAACAATAACAAGATCGTGCTGCAATCCCAACAGCTCGCAAGTGTATTAATTTGCACCCAATGCAGTGACGAGGGCGATAACGGGCAGTTAGAAGGGCCAGGATCTGGACGGGGCTGTGAACAATATTTGGGTGCTATGCGAATGGAAAACCGAGACAAACGACCACTTCGGCGGTCACACGGACAGTGGTGCTGTGGGCGTAACCACCCATGCTCCAAAAGTGATTTGTGTGCTCGCCCATTTTTTGCAGCTGCAACAGCATCAACGGCAACATATGCAAATCACTCACTCAAGCGAGAAGGCTAGGCAAACCAACGCCAACAAACAACCTCACACACACCCACACACACACCCTCAAATACACACTCACACACACACTCCCATGTTTCGTACGGCTGTGTATGAAAGTCAGCTTACGTGGCGCATGATTTATTAAAAAACGCTCGTAAAAATGCACAGCGCACTCCAAAAAAATAGCACGATACAAAACCAAAAACAAGCATCTGACATTCTAGAGAGAAATGTGTGACTATCGCACACCCGAACCACTTGCCATTTCACTGGCATATTATGCTTGGATGATATCATGCAAACCACCTACTAAGGATTCATCCCATGAACTGATTTTAGACGAAGTTTTCTTAATGGATTTTCTTCGTTAGATATTTGTATGTATAAGTCGCCTGCTCCTCGTCCTCCCTTTAATCAAATCTAAATCTAGTCTTAACCTCATGTTCCAATTTCAACAATCATTGCTTGTTTATCACTTTTTGGATTTCATTTGCATGCAACAAAGCTCATATTATAAAACTGCAAATGATAGTTGCAAAAGAAACATATATTTATGTTTCTATGTTGATCTAATTATTGCTTTGTATATTTTTGTATCGTGATGAGAATTGAAGAAAAGAGTATATTGAAATTCAGACAACAAACATGCAGAGGATGTAGAAATCCCAAAGAAAAAGTATTTATGCTTTAAATAAATGTGATGGCAGTAAATGAAATATTCTCTGAAGCAGATAATGCTTTGTAAATTAAGCAAATAATGCTTTATAAGAAAATCTAAATTTTGTTATTCAGTACATCTAGAGGTTAGGCTTAGAGGTTGCAAAATATCAATACGAAGACAATCAATTATTTTTGATCTTGATAATGTAAAACATCGATATTTTTGAATCGACAATTAATTGTTTTAGAATAAAAATAAATTCGGAAAAAATCAATTTATTATTTCATTAATCAACAATTGATTTTTGTTTTTTTATTTTAGCTCAACAGCATCCATATATATTGCAAAATGATTATTAAAACTAATTTAATTCATGACGCTGCTTAGGAAAAATTGTCAGCATAAGTATAAATTTATCGATATATCGAACAAAATTATCGATAGTGAAGAGATCTTAAAAGTATCGATACTATCGATAGTGCCATCAATGTTTAGGCATCTCTAATTTGGATTTACTTTCAGCTCAGAGCTCTTAGATTATCTGGACTATGCCTACTCATACATACAAACATATGTATATACATATATACACCAGCAGTGGCATTCTTTTCTCTGTCGCATTCCTTGCAGTACGGGTATGAACAGGAAGAACACACATGCAAGTGTGTGTGTGTGCTCAGCAAAAATGCATGAGATACATATATGTATGTAGCTATGGAAATAGGCAACATCAACAGCAACAACAGCAACTACTAAAAGTAGATATGAAATTTTTAAAGTCTTTTCTTGCTCGTTGTATGCACTTCAAACAAACAAAATTTGATGCTGTGATGTCTGCCTAGCGTCCCACTCCACCCCTCAGCTGGTGCTTAGCGGCACTCTATGGTTGAGGGCAAAGTGGCATGCGGCATGGGGAAACTGGCAACTGGCCCCACTTGGCGAGGCCATCCATCAACTGCCAGCAGTTGGTTCATTTTTAAGCAATTTTCGCAACCGATATTTTGTGCATGGCAGACAACATTATGGCGCCCCCAATGTGCCCCGCACCCCTCAACCATGACATGCAGATGGATGACTATATACTATGTATATGTATACATAGCTACTATGGCTATAGCTATAGCTATACATATTTTGCCAGTCAAAGCTATTAGCCTGCGCCTGCCAGACCACATTAACATTATCATCAGCATCATCTTCATCATCTTCATCATCATCATGGCTGCCAAAATGTGGAGAAACTGTTTGGCTTGCATTCCCCTGGACGCGTCTGCCTGCAGGTCGCCATTATTAATTGGCCAGCTATGCATATTTTCAGCAGTCGAGGCGCCACTTCCAGCACTCGTCCAAACTCCACTCCTCGGCAAATTTTTGGGCATTTTCTGTATGCAAATCGTTAGTTAAGTCCGTCGACTCCATTATAAGTTCCATACGCTTCAAGATACTTCACCCTCAGCGTTGAGTAACGGTTTTTGATATCCACAATTTATGAGGAAACAATGGGGCATAACTTGCAAAACTATCTATTTTCCTAATGGCACGTTCAGACTATCTAATATTTAAATGCAATATTGCACGACTTTTTTTGGAAATAGCTTGGTTTTTAGTCTGTTTCAACTTGGAGAGTCATTGCTTAAACAGTGTTGCAAAAGGTTGCCTTATCGAAACCTAGTTAAAGTTAACTGTCTAATTTTAATGCAAATTCTGTCGCCATTTTCAACATGTTTGATTATAATTTATTGTGCGAAAATATCTCCAATTTTGCCAATTTCATTCATTTTTTTAGCGCAGCCATGCGATAAAAGTGCTGCTCACTAGCTAAAAGGCAATGCAATATTTGCAGGTTATATTATATTATGTTATACCAGGTGTACCCCGCCACACTTGCCACATTTCGCCACATTGTGGTTGCATGGATGATAAAGTAAGAAATAAACAACAATAACTCAACATTGTTTTCCCTTCCTTCCTTTATAATTTTTTGTATACGGTATGAAGAACTTAGAAACTGATCTAACAAGATCCTTCTGTCCCACATTTAACCTTAATCCCATTTTCCGTCCTTGGTGACGCAAAGGACTAGATTTTTCAAGTTTCATACAACATTTTTCCGCCTGCGGTAATAGATTATCCCAATTTAACATATGTTCACAATATGGTGAGATTTGCTTCAACGGTTCTCGAGTTTTTGGCAAACTAACACCGAACAAACGTTATTATATTTTAAGATATATAATATTAAAGGTTACTTAAAAATCTGATAAGTCTTGAAAGTTGATTAATATACTGTGAACTTGTTTTCAATATAAAATCTAAGTAACGCAACAATAAGCATTAGAATACCATACTTTCAGTTGTAATACAGTTACCCTAGGAAAGGCGCTGAGAACATTTGATAAATGCAAATTATAAATCTTAAATTTTTCCGTGAATGCTTACATACTATTTGCTGTCAACTTTGTGGAAACTTATATAATTTATGTGCTGGCCATGGCCAAGATCGAACTAGTTTTCATCATGTTCGTCATAAAGCAGATATAGGCACGTACTTGGAGGCAGTTTCCGTAACTCTTCGAACGGCTCCCCCGTTTTGCATGCAAATTGAGCGCTCGTTTCGCATAATCAAAAACTTCATTTTCAGAAATTTGAGAAGGCATTCAACGAGAACGGGAAACTCGACGCGAACACGTTCAGAATGAAAATGTTGAGTACCACAGATGGACGTTGTATGGAGAGGCACACGTGCGCAGAGACATCAGTGCCCACCAGCAATCCCCTCCGCTGCTGTGGTAATTATGTTATGTCCAGAAGGACATAAAAGCGTAACCCCCCGCCCTCTACTTAGTTAAATTTGAGTCTTAGCTTCAAGTTGAATAACTGTGCGGCAAATTAAATAAGCGTCTAAGTTGGCACGACCTTGCCCATTTCCATTTCCCGGCTGGGGGTCCTGTTTCCGCTTTTGAGGACGTGATGCCGTCGCCATTTTGACGACGTTATTTAGTATCATATTCCGTGGGACGTCCGCGTCCGCACAAAATGCTGTGAGGCGTTTTCATTTAATTTTCATAAAGTTTTCTGCAGGCTGTTCAGCATTACTGGCTGCCCTCCGCATCTTTTACACTTCTTGCTCATTGTATTTTTTGGCGCTTTTGCACGTGCGCGCTTTTTACTGCTTAATACGCAGCGTTGCACTTTACTTTTATTGCACTTTCTGGCAAAATGCGCTGCGTGTAAAAACGAACAAAGTTTTCCACGCGCGCAAATCTGTGCTGCGTTTTATGAGCTAGCAGAGGCGTGCTTTAAAGGGTGCATAAGAAACTTGCCCCATCTTGAAATGAGAATTCTCCAAACTACCTCTAAGTGTTCGAAATCGCACTTATACCTATTTCTCATTTGCGATTTATTAAATTTAATTTAAATTTCAATTCCTTAACATATTTCTTCATTGTTGTATACAACTATTTTCCTACATCTCCCCGCGGCCTTAGGGGTAGATTTCCCAAAATCGGTGAGCACCACGTTAACTAAGCTTTTGTCTAGAGTTGTTAAAATGAGTTTGAAAGAAAAACAAAAATGCTGAGTGCCAAAGTTTTCCACTCACTTTCCGAGCGTGGGGTGAATTTAACAAAAACTTAGTTTACCAAGCGCTTGTGTTTCACAAATATGTTGTTTTAAAGTTACTCTTATATATATATTTACTAGCGTAAGCGCTACAATCATGTCTGTTCTCATTTCCGGTTACTTATCATTACGATTCCTTTTCGATATTGTAATTTCGTTATCGAAGGATGCAGTGATCGGGTTTTTCTTTTTGAAGAATACTTTTTTTATACACTTTTTTGAAGATAAAACTATAGAAACTGAATATTCATTAGAACTATGGATCTAAGAACAGCCGAATGATTTGATCGGAAGCTGAAGTTGTAAGCCCATATAAGCCATATTATTATAGTAGGAAAAAATATGCCTAGCCTTTCATTCAGCTGGGAGATGTAATGGCGTGAAAAGGTAAAAATACATAACCTCTTGTATATAGCATGTAGACATGTATGTAAATATATCACTGCGACCTATTACATATTTCTAACTTGCAATTTAGTTTATTACAATTTTGTAGCAAATTTATAGCAGCAATCATTTGGTTCATTGGCTTTAACAGCCGCTGGCCAATAAATTGAATTCAGACTCGTTTACTACATTGCCATAGCTCAATTTATAAGTTACACCCCTCAAAAGTTGGCATGACTACGCCTCAGCCGCAGGCTAAACAGTAGATTTCCGAGATGAGAACGCCTGCTGCTGCGGCTGCTGTTGGGTTGAGCTCTGCATTATGACTCTGTGTCTGGGCCCTGGATTCGGTCTTAGCCGCTGGTCCTGACCAACATTAAGCACTCGCTAACGGTCCAGTGAACCGGTAATCAAAGCAAAATCAGCTAAGCAGTGAACAACTTTTTATGCTAATTTGATGCGTTTCATGTAACATTTGCCGTCCAACCGTTCAACCGCCCAACACCCCGCAAAGTGTGTGTGCCTGGCACATTAAACATTTTAATAAGCTCTTTAGCATTCTTACTTTAAGCTTAGCTAAGCGGGTTAAGCAGGACTCTATTTCTCTCTCCTGCAGTACCTGCGCTTCAGCAATGAGCCCAATTGAGGTATAGAGATGGAGGTTAGGTTTCCTTTGCCAGACAGCCGGCATCCTTGGCGCATCCTTACAGATCTCGAGTATTACTTAAAACTTGTGCAACTATTAACTTTGAGAAGGCAGCGACTTTTTAGCGCTTGACTCATGCAAATGTGATGCAAAGAGGCATGAAAACTCTCAAGTTGCCCCCGCTGAGCGGCACTTCAAACTACAGATACATAGATGCAGATACACACGCATGTGTATATGTGTGTGTGTGTGTGTGTGTGTGTGTGTGTGTGTGTATGTGTGTGTGTTTGTGTGTTTGTGTGTGTATGGGGGCGTGTCAGCGAGCACTTGTCAAAAGTCAACTTCACATTATGTCAAGCAGCGTTTTTCCTTCCTTCCTTCGACGACTTCTTTATATTTATTTCGCTGGTAGGGAAGCTGGAGGGTAGCCGGCGGATTGCCGGAGGGCCCGCAGGCACTTTGTGCCCTTGTGCGTGTCTGCCACACCCCTAGGGGGCCACCTTACCCCCTGTCTTTCCTGCCACATTACAACACTGGCTGGCATAATGCGACGCTGACATTTACGATATTCCCGGGCATATTTTTTTTTCCGATGCCTCCTGCTGCTCTCCGTGACTGTTTTATTTGATATTAATGTGGTTGTTGTTGGTCTTGCTGTTGGGGGCTGGTTGCTGGGGTGCTGGGGGGACTGGGCTAGCCCGAAGGTTAGCACGTTATTTCCATACCACACGTTGCGGCACTTGCCGCTCGAGGCTTGCCTTTAAAACTGGGCCACTTCTCTTTCGCCTGCTTAATTTGCGGTCGTCGGCAAAGGAATCTCGAGATCTTTGCTAAGCTCTGCACTTGACGAATGGCTTTGGCAGCCAAAGGACCCATCATTTTTCAGCAAAATTGTGTCACCCGCACGCTGTCTAACATAATAAATGCCGCAAGATTTATATGATATCTAAATAGGCCGCCGTTACGCCATTGGAGCCATGTGAGAAATGTGTGGCAGTTATGATACCTGCAGGGAAGCCTTCAAAGGTATACCAAAGCTGTTGAGCGATATGTAACAGGATAACAGGCTACAACATTGCTGTTTGACTTTGGTTTCCTCGTGTTCTAAATGCTTGCAAATGTTTATGAACAACTGTAACAGAGAAATTTCTTGAATTGTGCAGCAACATTTAAATTTGATAATTGTAATAATTTTGTATATAATTAAAATTATTTGAAACGACGTACAATTTGAAAAATAAATTTAATTAGTTGACTCAACACTCAAGGGATCATATTTATAGTCATTGGAAGGCCTTTAGCTGGGCAGATAGCGCTTTTTCAGTCATTTGTGAACTTTCTTTGAACTATTTTTACTCAAACTAACCAAAGATTAAGGGCGGCTGGCGGGTCTTGAACCCAAAAGCTGTGGTTTGCCAGGCGGATCCCTTTACAACTAAGCTACTCCTGACCGAATTCACGTTCAATTGGCTTACTCATCTGAAATTCTAGTCCTTCACTTAGACTTAATCCGATTACGTAGGTTTCTAACCCAACAATTCTATGTTTAGAACCGCCTATCTTAAATTTTTGCACTTTAAAGTGTAGAAATGGGTTGCTACCAACTGATATATTTCCACTTGTAGGTCAGTCGCTTAGTTGTATTCAATCTCTACTTAGTTGTGTACTAGTATATCCATTGAATTGATGTCATACCATTTGAATAGGGAAGCTATGTCACTTTAGAGGAACCGCTCAATCAATAGTTGAAATTATGCGTCTTCAACATTGTCTAAATTAAGATTCAATGCTAATAATAAATCGAAAAGTAAAATGTATTTTATTTATTCTGAAATTCTTACAAAACTTTCAACAGCAAGATTATTTTGAAGGTAAGTTCTATATAGAGTATATCATAGTCGAGCTGTTCTGCATACCTATTCAAGTCTGAGCTCTTCTTGATTGCCAAGGCTGTGTGTGTTGAGGCCTTGTTTAGGAATATGTACAGAAAATGGAATTGATTGATTGGTTTATAAATCAAGAACATTGCCTGACAACTGATGAAAGGTGGGCTGAGCCTTTGAGCCTTTGAGCCCTGTGAGTCCTTTGATATCAACTTTTTACTCGCTATAAGGCGGCTCAAACAAACTCATTACGCATGCCGCGTGCCGCATGCTGCATGGATTCGTTTACTGTTGCCACACATGCTCGCAGCAAAAAGTGCCCATATTTATCCCCTGTTGAATGATTTAAGCCGCATTATATGAGTACGCTGACGACGGATGGCAAAAGCAAAAAGTTATGCCACGTTGTTTGCACAAAACGGCAAATGCAAACGGCAACTGCAACTGCAACTGCAACTGCCACAGTGGCAGTGCTGCAACTGCGACTGTGCCGCACTTTTCCTCATCTTTTGGTGTTTATTTATTTATTCAGCTCTGAATTTTATTTCATTTCAGTTTATTTTTGCAAGCAACTTATTCGCATTTTTACTTCCATTTCCTTTGCGTATAAAGCAAACAACAAAAATTAAGTAAATAAAATAAAACTAGTAAGAATTCCAAAGAGAGCTCGACTTTTAACTACCCTCTAGTTCAAAAAACACATTTTGTATTAATTTTATAAAACTTGTATTATTTTCCTGGAAATATAAATATATTTAACATTTTGAATCTAAATAATTCCTTAATTCCCCAAGCAACATTTTATAATCAGATACATGAAATTAAGACTACAAGTCGCAAATTTCAAAAAAATATTAAAATTTTCTAAAGGTTTTTTTTTAATTTTCAAAAATTTTAATAATATTTCTGAAAGTTTCTCCCAAATTTTTAAAATACACCCCTGTTGTTACCATTCCGAGTACTCTTCAATTTCAGTTGTTTTTTTTTATCAGTGTGATTAAAATAGTTAAGGATTTTCGTTTTTGGAGTTATGTTTGTATAGTTTTCATTCCACTTGCTTAATTTCAATCCCTTTTAAGCCGAATCTTCGGAATTAATATCCAGAAATCAGAAATGTGAAAAGGGGTGTTTAGTAAAATTTGAAGAAAAAATCCTTTTTAAAAATTATTTAGTTTTCATTCCACTTGTTCAAGGCCAATCCCTTTTAAACCAAATCTTCGGAATTCATATCCAGAAATCAGAAATATGAAAAGGGGTGAATACTGCAATTTTAGGAAAATATCCTTATCAAACATTTTTCATATCGACTTTTGCTATGTGAATGACTACATCTAAATACTACAGTGAAGTTTTTGGTTTCAAATATGTTCTCATTGTGTTCTTTTTAAATAGAAATTAATGGGATCTCCTTTGGTATGCAAGATATAATGATATGGTAGTATAGACTTTTACAGATGTATGAATACAGCTTGATCGACTCGACTGTTGATGCTGATCAAGAATATAGTATGGAGTATTCACAATAAATCTGCATACTTCATAAAGTTGAATATGCCATTTTGAGTTCGTTACGCACTTATTTACGCAGGATATAAATATACATGCACGCACATACATACATATATGTATGTATAGCCTGTAAGGATGTTGGGCGAACAAAAAAATGCAACTATAACAATAAAATTCCTTTACACATACATGCATACATTACACACACACACACACACACACACACACACACACACACACACACACACACACACACACACACACACACACACACACACACACACACACACACACACGCATGCACATGCTTGCTTTTTGTTGCTGCTTTTCACTTTTGCTATTTGTTCTGTCACTTCCGGCGGCAACAAAATAACTGAAAAAACACTCAAAATGGCCGCCCGCACGCTACATCCGGCGCTCTTTCCTCTTCGCATGCATTTGCCTACAACCTGTGTTTACCCCTTTCTGCCTCCCTCTGGCCGCACTCATTGTTGTCTTGCGCCAGGAGCGTTTATTAAATGTCACACTGCGAATTCGCCAACGGCCTTCATAGCCGCCGCTGAAACTGAAGCTTCCAGTTTCAGCACCTCCCAAGACCCCAACCCGTTCTACTATCCAAGATCCGTCTGGTATTCCGGCCTGGCCATGAGGCTCTCCCCAAAACACAATGGCACTTGTCGCGTTTGGAGATTTCACTCACTGAATGCTGTTGTTGTTGCTTGTTTTTCCTTTCTATTTGTTTTTTTTGTGCTTTGTTTTTGCGCCTTGGCTTGCCAGGCATTTTCTTTTCCATTGTTACACATTTTTAGTTGCTTAGCCATCCATTCCCCCCAACCCCGCTGCTCAGGCACTGTTGACAGCTCCCCGGGCTGTCAGTCAGTGACAATTTCATTTATTTTGCGCTTCCGTTTGTCGTTTATAAAATCAAACATCGTCAAGTTTTGGATTTTGTTTGCTCAACCTACGTGCCGCCATATGAAGGAGCGTAGCCTTTGAGAATTCACTTAGGGGAACGAGAAATACCCTAGAATAGCCGCCTTCGATGTTGTCCCATCTGGCTGTGTTCGCTCTGAGCTTCTCCGCATACTTGGTTTTTTATATGCTACTTGAGCAGTCTTTTATTAAATTTTAATATACTTTTTCTTAACAGACACAATTGCTGTGCTGTCTAGAGTACTCAAGGCTCGAGTTGTTGTAGATTTTTGTCTTTATTACATTGCTTATATCCTTGTAATGCAGCTAGCCATTTTTTATGCAAACAAGAGCTATAATTATGTAACGCGGCACGGATGCTTTCTTTTTACTCCCTGTACCCATAAAATGGATAAAAAGGGGGTATTACATCTGTGCAAATGTATGTAACAGGCAGAAGGAGACATCTCCGACCCTATAAAGTGTATATATTCTTGATCAGTGTCAAAAGAGATTTCGATTTGGCCATGTCCGTCTGTCTGTCCGTCTGTCCGGATGAACGCGTCGATCTCAGCAACTACAAGAGCTAGAGACACCAAATTTGGTATGTAGGTTCCTGTATACCATACGCAAATCAAGTTTGTTTCATATTTCAGATATCTTCCCCCGTTCCCCGCAAATCGACAAAAACCGTTTTACAGTAACAATTTTTAAGATATAGCTTTTAGATTTGGCATGTATAATACAATAGTCTCTCTTTATATACTGTCCAAATTTCAAGTCGATCGGATAATAAACACGGAAGTTATTCACGAAAGAAGATTCAGTAATGCAGCGAGAGGGGAAGAAGAAGCACAGCCACCAATTAAATTGCCTCGCTTGCGCTGTCGCTTTTCCCGCCTGTGTGTGTGCTTCTTTGTGTATGTGTGTGTGTATGTGTAAGTGGACGTAGATGTGATTGGATGTTTTAGACCTGGGTACAGGGAGTTTAGTAGTCGGGTATACTCGACTATAGCATTCTTACTTGTTTCTATATGAAATTGTAAATCAGACTTGCTATAAACAAAAGTTTGATACAGTGATTTAGTGGTCTGATTTTAACCAAATTTTGCCAGGTTGTATAAACTCTCTAGAGACTCGGCTTGGGAAAGTTTGGTAAGGATACATTAATAAATAAAAAGTTTTTCATACAAATACATATTTGTCGATGGATCATTCCTATGGCAGCTATATGTTATAGTGGTCCGATCCGGCCGGTTTCGACATATGTACTGCCTGCAGCAAAAAGAAGGGTATGTACCAAGTTTCATTACGATAGCTGTAAAACTGAGAGACTGGTTCGCATAGAAACAGACGGACGCTATATCGACTCGGCTATTCAAGCTGATTCAGAATATATATACTTTGTTGGGTCGCAAATGCCTCCTTCGGTCCATTACACATTTCGAGCCTAAATTATAATACCCTGCTGGGGTATAACAAGTAAGAATGCTATTCTATGCGATCTTGACACTTCATAAATTGGGGATATACACCAACATGTGTACCAAGTTTCGTTGCTCTAGCTTCAAGGGTGTGGAGAAAATTGCGTTCATACGGACAGACGGACATTTCGCAAACCCAATATACTCTTTTTGCCTTCGGGGCGAGCAGAGTATAATAATCAGTTGAAATTGGCGCTTTTCAGGGTATGTAAATCGTCACCCCGAAGGCAAGTGTTCCCCCATGTTTATTCTTTGGTTTCACTTTCATTTGAGAGGCGAGTTTTTCTTTAGCTTTTGTTGATTTACATTACTTTCCGCTCAGATGTTCAGCGTGCCACTTGCGTAAACATAACATTGCCTTAGATTTGCATACTTTTGAGTTGAACATCAACAAATTGCTGATGGGCTGTTTGTGCATAATGAAACAATAATACAAATTACACAGCAATTCGTAACAAGTGCGAGCGACATTATTTATTTTGTTTATGAACATTTCTCAATTAATTTGAGCCCTTTTCGCTTTTTTGAATGTTGTTGTTTACTACCCGTGGCCAGCACATAACAAAATGAAAAACTTTATTTATATTTAATTATTATGTATGCCAGAGCCATAAACTGAAAACCAATCCCCAGCAGCTGCTGCGGCTGCCTGCGCAAAGCAAGCAAAAATTGTAATTAAATTGCAATGAAAATGAAATGCAATTCTCCAATTAAATGCAAAATCTGCCAGCGTACAATTTGTGCCACAAGACTAGCAGAAGTTGGAGCAGCAATGGGACTCTGGAGCTGCCCAGGAAGCAGCAGCAGCAGCAAAGCAAATACAGAGCCCAAAATATTCAATTACAGCCAAAATGTGTGGAGAGGCAGACAAAGACAGAGACAGAGACAGAGACAGAGGCACAGGCGCCTAGAGGGCGAGGGAGCGAGACAGAAGGCTGGTGCAAAGTGGCAAACGAAAATGTGTACTAAATAAAATGTAGCCTCAAGTGTTTTGAAGCTGTTGAAAGTATCTAAAAAGAGGCAGAAGAGCGACGAGTGAGGCGGCGGGGCTGGCAAACAGAACTGCCAGCAGATGGGACAAGGATACGCATCAAGTGGATGCTGGGCAGAGCAGAGGGAACGGGGGGAATGCAATATCTTTCAACACTTGTTAGAACTTTGCTGAGGTGTGAGCTCCACTTGAGAGTCCAAATTTGGGCGACACATTCGCTCGACATACGCTTGAACTTCAATTAGTAAAATTAAATGTTCTTATGAGATTCTATTTGACCTGGAGCCCGAGTCGGACTACGAATCCGACTCCGACTCCGGCTCCGGCTCCGGCTCCGGCTCCTATTGCAACACCAACCGCAAGGCCCACAATACGCCAGCACGGACTAATAATATTTGTCCAGGCTGCTGCTGTCCTGTTTGTCTGGTTTGTTTGCTTGTTTTTTTAATCTTTCGTTCTTCTTGTTTACTTGCAGAGCACATCGGAGCCTGTCTACTCGCCCACAATGGCCGGAGGCCTCTTTTCGATAGACCGTGAGTTCTTTGAGCGCTTGGGCACCTACGATTCCGGCTTCGATATCTGGGGCGGTGAGAATCTGGAGCTGTCCTTCAAAACGTGGATGTGCGGCGGCACTCTCGAAATTGTGCCCTGCTCCCATGTGGGCCACATCTTCCGCAAACGCTCCCCCTACAAGGTAAGTGTTAGCCACAGGCAAGCCGGAGGATGCTCCAAGCAGCTACAGTATTTATACTCTCCACCCACTTGCCGCTCATTATCGCCCCACCAATGCGACTGCAAACCGTTAGAGAATTTAAAACTTGCACACAATCAGCGTGACATGTGTGTGTGCTGTGTGGTGTGTGCTGTGTGTTGTGTGTGCCATGTACCATGTGCTCTGTGGCCAGCACCAGCACCAGCACCAGTCGAGTCCCAGGATCGTGTTTGGTCAACAGTGGCCCAATGCGGTTCCCTCAGTGCACATGTCGCACATGCCACAGCCACAGAAGCTACACGGACCTGAACCCGGACCAGGACCCGTACCCGGACATGTACGTGCATTGCGGCTGTGTCTCAGTCTCTGGTAGCTGCCTCAATTATCAACGGTTTACGCTTGACAAAAGTTTGGCAACTGTTGTCTTGTCAATGGTGCAACGGCTTCTATGCTGCAATGGCCGCCACGAGCCACAGAGGGGCAGGCATTGAGCTGCAACGAACTGAATAGATACCTGCGAAATGAATGCGACCCCAAAGACTAACACTAATGGTCTATGCGAGTAATAGCAGCTACAGATTTGGCAAATAAACCCTTAGGGCGCCTCATCAGTGGCATGTTTTATTCATGGGGCCCGCTTTCGTTGAACACAAATCCAATTGAAGCTAAATCGACTTTAACAAAAAGCAAGCTGAAAATATAACTAGATTGCTTTTGATTGTGGCCTAAACCCAGTTAGTGATCAATTTATCACTTAAGCGTTTGATTAAATCATGTAATCTTTTTCTTTTATTCATTTGCATATCGATAACATCAAAAAAGTTGCCACAAGTCGCGCAATATTGCACGTGAATATAAGATAAAGTCCATCCTTTAAGTCTTATATTCACGTGCAATATTGCGCGACTTGCAGCGCCACCAAGTGTTACCACGATAATATATGAGACGTTTGCTTTGTTTTAGTTGCTTGTCACGTTTGCGTGTCATTTTTGTGCCAGTGTTGGGAATAAAGAAATAACTTAATATAATATAATTATAATATATAAATATACGGTAGCGCTACTTTATATGAAGATAGCTCAAAATTTCACGACTTTCATCTCAAAACACGCGGAAAAATGTAAAGATGCGATTTCCGGTGGGGAGGTTGACTTTCTTACACAAATAATTAATAAAAACAATGTATTAACTTAACGAGCAGTGTTGGCAAGTGCGTATGTACTAACATAGCAGTGTTGGTAAACGCGAAAACGAATTCATTTGAAAAATAGTTCGAAAGCAGATTTAGGATCTCAAATTAATTTCAAATATGATTCAAAATATTGCTATAAAATTCAAATTTAATTTAATATCCAAAAATTAAAAAAAGTTTCGAACGAGTCAATTATTTTGCTATGTTTACCAGCACTACCCTTTCAGCTTTTACGTACTTTCTAACACTGTTTTATTTGTAACACAGAAATATCTGAATAAGCTTGTATTAATTGTACAATACAAAAAAAAAAAAAAGAAATTGAAAATTGGGGGAGCTTTAACCCCAATTTTCAATTTTTTCTCCTGTTTTGAGACGAAAGTTGTGAAATTTGTGAAATTTAGAGCAGTCTTTATTTGAAGTAGCGCTACCGTATATTTACCCAATTATCTAACAGCTTAGAAGTTAGGAGCGCTCTTAGATGAAACTATCAATTATTATATCAACAACCCAACGATAAAGTAATGCAATATTTTCAAATAGCCTGTTACATTGAACTATTCTAAAAAGTACGATAGTTTGTACGATAACTTATCGCTTATGCAATTCAATGACTTATTGTAAGCGCTTTACTTTGTAGAGTGATTTCCACAACCCTCTGGCCAACTCTGCTTCACATTAGCTGGCCACAAGCCGCACAAAGCTGGCAACGACAACAATACACACACACACACACACACACACTCAGCATAAACAAGAACAATACACACAAGGCACACATAAGGCAGGAGCCAGACAATGCAGGAGTAGAATGGTAGGGAAAATGGGAGGTGCTTGTGGGTAAAGACAGATAGCCAGGGCGACCGACCACAATAGCAACCAGCATCAACAACAGCAGCAGCAGCAGCTGCAAGTGGACAACCAGCAGAAGTTGGTACACATGATGACGTAAACCGACTCATTCAGGTAATTAGCCTGGTCCACCAGCTTCAGCCTCAGGCTCAGAATCAGCTCCAAGTGCAGCCCAGCACCCCGTTCAACTTCTGCTCCAACCCCAACCTTGGATTCAGATTCAAGTCCATTGTGGAAGCTGTTTGATTGCCAAATATTTTGACTGGCTTTTGGCGCCACAGCGTTACAGCCTGGCAGTTGCAGCCACACTCTTGTTATGTACCTCCCAACCCTTGCCCCAACGATGTCTTCATTTATTTTTTTCTATTTCATCTCCTGCAGTGGCGCACGGGCGTGAATGTGCTGAAAAAGAATTCAGTTCGTCTGGCGGAGGTCTGGATGGATGATTTTTCTAAGTATTACTATCAGCGCATTGGCAACGATAAGGGAGATTTCGGTGACATCAGTGATCGCATAAAGCTGCGGTAAGTACCCAGTGGACAGGAAAGTATTTATTGTAAATCTGTATTACTTTAGATAATAAAAATAATAGTGGTATTCCACGGGGTTAACTGAGTAGAAAATGATATATATCTTAAAATAATGATTTTAGGTTAAGCTTTGCCCTAGTATTTTGTTTTTGTTTATCTCTAACCAGCTTACCCGTTAGCACAGTGGAAAAGATTAGACTTTATTCTCCTAATATTGACTCCAAGCAATAAATAATTTGTCCTTTTTACCCCCTTCATTTGTAACCGTATAAATACTAGTACAAGATTAGTTACCTTAAACTAACTCGTAGTTTGAATCTCAACAAACCGAACAGAAAGATAGGTAAAAGAATTTAAAAACTATCGAAAGTGCCGCCACTAACGATTAGTATCGATAGTATCGACTAAATATATAATCAAATAAAAATAATGTTCAAGGGATTCTTGTAATTATAAAATTGGTTGCCATAAGTATGGAATTGTTGATTTCAATAGTATCGATAGTAGAACAAGCTTCGATAGTGCCCCAAAAACATCGATGAAAGCGATAGGGTCATCGTTTGTTTATCAGCTCTTCTAGATAGGTACATCGATTTACTTGCAGCTGTAGTGCATTAGCCTAACTGTTATTTTACTCATCCTTAGCGAGGATCTGGAATGCAAAAGCTTCAAATGGTATTTGGACAACATCTATCCGGAGCTCTTCATACCAGGCGATGCGGTGGCCAGCGGCGAGGTAAGTTTCCTATGTGTCTCGTTAAGACAGCTATTGCAGCATGTGGCAAGCGGCTATTCCTGAGTTACGGCCCCCGTTCCTGGCCCCAGTTGTGCGGCTCGTGGCACCCGGCCCCCAGCCCCCGGCCCCCATCCTCCGGCTGTACCTGAAACACTACTAACCCATTAATGAGCCATTTGTGGAAGTAACAAAACACACACATATGTATTTCCCGTTTCGCAGATAAGAAACCTAGGTTATGGCGGTCGCACCTGCTTGGACTCACCGTCGGGCAAGCGCAACTTGAAGAAGGCAGTCGGCACGTATCCTTGCCACAAGCAGGGTGGCAATCAGGTTTGTTACCCCCGATGTTACAACGCCATGTAGCAGCACTGCGACCGCACAAACTCCGTTGAAGCACAAAACCGTTAAGATTTCCCCATATACTGTTATGATTACGAGCCTGTACAGTCAGCGTTAACTTAATTCCCCGAAAGCTGTTTACTAATTTCACTAATTTAACTTTGGCGCATGGGGCGAACCTCTTCTAACTGTAAATCACTCCTAGAGCAGCAAAACACAACACAGCGATAACATCGATACCGATGACGATAACAATAACAATAACAGTTACAGCTCGTACCTAATCTTGTTATTGTTGGCTCTACCTTGTTATTGTGTCTTGTGTGTCGCTCTCCCATTTGACGAATCGAACTTAATTTCCAGATAAAAAGCATTCACACGAACATGTGCATCGATGCTCAAGGAAAGTCCGAGGACGAGTCGCCTGTCGGTGTCTACGAGTGCCACGGCCAAGGAGGACATCAGGTATCCAACTCCAACTCCAACTCCAACTCCTACTCCACATCCATCGATTGCCTCGCGCAGCGGCAGGTTATGGGGCAGGTTAAATTCGACCTGTGCCTCCATTTGCCTGGGCCCTCATCAAATTTTACATTGGTTTTGGCAACATTTTGGGTCTTTGGCTGCTTCAAGCTTTGCTTACAAAAACCGCCTGTAGCTTATTGTAATTTGTGGCTTGCTTCATTAACCAACTGACTATACAACACTTAACAGCAGCTTGATCACTCTTCTGGTCAACATTATTCTATAGTTTTAACATTCGATTCAAAAGTTTCTAAATACTTATAATTTCCCAATTTTATACCGTAACATTCCCTGACAGATAACTTTATTATCCCGATTAACCTGATTAAATTGTTCAATCAAAACTTAATCATTTAATTAATATATTTTAACAAATTTTGTTCTGAAATTTAACTAATTTCCAATCGACTTTATCTAAATTAATGATTTCTGTGCTTTTTGTTCGAATATGCTTACTTAAAGTTAATTTTTCAGCTTACCTTGTCTACTCTTACTGTAAAGCGTATTTTTAAGCACTTTGCTCTTAAATAATCCCTAGATAATCATCGACACATCCATCACTTCGTAGATCATCCTGATCTTGGGATTTCTATTAAACCCAATTGTTTGACACTTGTTCTAAGCACTATCAAATTTGCAATTCCGCTCCAAAGTAATTCGGGCTATATTACAATAGATTAGCTTAAGTCTAACTACTTATTATATATTTATATCTCGTTTATCCCAGTTTGAATTTTGTTGTGGTTCCCCCTGTTAGAAATTTGATTGTTGTTTCGATTCTAGCCGCTGGCTTGTGGGAACTTGGATACATTTTTGAAAATATTTATATCCCTCAACTCGTACTCGTAAATATCTAAAGAAAATGTGTTGTCCTGCGGTTTTGAGCACTAATTTCACGGAGTTTGTGGATTATCAAATGTTTTTTTGTTTCTTTTTTATCTCTTAAAACATTGATCGCATTTATTTAAACTTTAAGTGAAAGTATTTATCACAAAATTGTATTTTGCCAGAGAGAATGTGGCCAAAATGGCGTGCGAATTGCATTGACAATTTCACAGAACACACACACACACACACACACACACACACACACACACACACACACACACACACACATACTTACACAATTTGGGAATTGAGATTTATGCCACGTTGCAAAATTAATTAAATCGCAATCATAAATAAAATGACAAAAATGATAAATCATTGCCATGGCTTTGCTTGCCGGATCCGTGTTGTGGTGCAAGTTTTTACAAGCCAACAACAACAACAACAAGATATGCAATACTGTCACAATTTTGCCAACATTTAATAACAAGCATTTCGACAGCAAAAACGCCAAATAAAACTGCATACAAATGAACTGAACCATAAAAACATCTACACAATACAAAGATACATTCACACACAAGCACACACACACACACACACACACGCGTAGATACCCAGATACCCAGATACATAGATACATTCTGTGGCTGTGTGTAGTGTTGTAGGGCTATTGTGTATTCAACATTAAATGGAAAGTGTTGACCTCGTTCCGCTCGCAATGCGCAAAAACGCACCAAAATCGCCAGGCTGAGTGCCACGCCCCCCTCAGCAGCGACCCTCAGCTACGCCCTCATCCCTCGCCACATTGCGTTGAAACAAAACCCCGCACAGGAAGGAAACAAGAAACAAAACTGTTACATTTGGGATACTGACTACAAGATACCCAGTAAATGTGTTATATCTCAAATATAATACGCAATTTTTTAGAAAACTTAAGAACTCTTTTTGAGCATAAAGAAATATTTACATTCTTAAGTAAAGTGTGGAATATTTAGCAGAAGGTGCACACAGAACATGGTTTAAAAACTATCAAAGGTTTTTTTTTTTAAATTCGGGCAAAGCAAACTAAAATCTTAGTTCTGACTTATTTGCTGATAAATACATAAATGTTTTTTTTAATTACTTAAGATTTCGGTCCCAAAATAGATTTGATTGCATTAGGAACTCTGTATTTAGATTTACATTTTGTTCTAGTACCATATATTATCTGTTTTAAAGATAAAAAGGATAAAAGGACGTGTCAATAGAGGAGAGCAAGCACATAAGGAGAGAGAAAAAGAACAATGTTAACCGAATTCTTTATATTACAAACCATTCGGGCGGAAGAACGCGAGATAGTTTGAAAATAAACCATTGTCGGAAGGGGATCAGGATGGAAAAAATGTATTTGAAACGAACGGGATTGTAATAGAATTTAAGTCCCGATCCCAGCACAAATTGGTATGTGCACGGCAAAGAATTATATGTACTCTTGCAGTCCGTGTATCTATTTCAAGTTCAGCAAAACAAGGACAAGAACAAGTAAGAATGCTATAGTCGAGTATACCCGACTACGAAACTCCCTGTACCCAGGTCTAAAACATTCAATCACATCTACGTCCACTTACACATACACAAAGACGCACGCACACAGGCGGCAAAAGCGACAGCGCAAGCGAGGCATTTTAATTGGTGGCTGTGCTTCTTCTTCCCCTCTCGCTAGCATTACTGAATCTTCTTTCGTGAATAACTTCGTGCTTATTATCCGATCGACTTGAAATTTGGACAGTAGATTAAGAGAGAGTAAAGTAATGCACATGCCAAATCTAAAACCTAAATTTAAATTTAAAATTGTTCCTGTAAAACGTTTTTATTGAATTGCGGGGGAACGGAGGGAGATATCTGAAATATGAAACAAACTTGATCTGCGTCTCTAGCTCTTGTAGTTGCTGAGATCGACGCGTTCATACAGACGGCCAGACGGACAGACAGACGGACATGGCCAAATCGATATCTCTTTTGATACTGATCAAGAATATATATACTTTAAAGGGTCGGAGATGCCTCCTTCTGCCTGTTACATACATTTGCACAGATTTAGTATCCCCTTTTTACCCATATTATGGGTACAGGGAGTAAAAACGAATAATTTGTCCTCCGAAAGTTTCCTTACCTGCCAAGGTTCTTGCAGTTGTTGGGCATGCTCCTCCCTGCGCCTTGGCATAGGGTATTAAAAGAAGACTGTGATGTGAAAGCGCGTATAAAATAATCAACATATGCGAGCGTTGAGGACACTACATATGGGCGTAGAAAATTTTAATTTTGCACATGGCAAAAAAAAAACAATTTACATGTGAGAGGCAGCGGGCAGCAGGGAAGGGAGCGGGGAACAGCAGCAGCAGCAGCAGCAGCAGCACGTGGTTGCGTAGAGTCTGCACAATTCTTTTGACTAGTGGCGCGTCAAAGGATCTCTCGGTGTCCCAGTCCCGTGCTGAACTACGTAGATGGATAGCAACAAAAAACATACACGCGGCTCAACATAATGGAAAAATTGCAACTTTCAGAAAATACGCGAGGCTAGAAAAAATGCAAGAACACATTTTCTCAGCGCTTAAAAAACGGAAAAAGCTGAGCGTGCACATTAAAAAAATTGCAAAAGATACAAAAAGCGGAAAAAGAAAAAAAATTAAAAAGATACAAACATAATTAAAAATGCATCGCGTATAACGCGAAAAAATGTTGTGGCGCTGGAACAAAAAAAGAAGCTTCGCCAAAGGGTTTCCAAATAGGAAAACGGAAATGCCAACCAAGAAAATGAAGGCCACAGCGGAAAAGAGGTGGCAGGGCAGGGTACATGTGTGAAAGGCAAGGACGGCGGGCACAAATGTTAAATGTAAATACAAAAAGTGCAGAAAACGTGGCAGGATAAACGTTAAGGATGTCAGCTGAAATTGCAATTTATTTATTTATGAATATGGGAACATAAAATATGGAAATGCTAGCTGGGCCGATCCAGCTATCTTATTTATCTGTTAACCAATTTCCCTAATGCCATTTGAACTCATTTCAGTTCTGGCTAAAACAAATGTCAGCTATTAAATAATGTTGCAACATTATAAATGTGCATGCGGCGGTGGCAGCCGAAACAATAAACAAGTTGAAACGGCATTCGTATTGCCAGCAACAACGCGGCCAGTTGTGGCAGATGCGGAAGCGGAAAATGTACCACAACAAAATGGCGGCCTGGGCCCTGACGTTGGCCATGGCAAACAAAGGCCAAGCAGGCCAGCCAGCTGGCAATGGCAATGGCAGCAGCAGCAGCAGCAGCAGCAGCGGCTAAAATTATAAATAATCATGGCGAGCCCGCAGACAAAACCCAGACACACAAACAACAAACACACACACACACACACACTTACACACCGACTGGTAGCAGCTTTGGCATTTAATTTAATATTAAATAATAATAAGTAATGCGGCTACTTGGCAAACATTTAATGCAGCGATTTCTCAAACCAGACAATACAATTTGTATTAATATGCATATCACTTTGCTCTGCCCCCATTCCCCGTTCCAATAATTAAACCCAACAGTACTGGATGCTGAGCAAGGCTGGTGAAATACGTCGCGATGGTGCCTGCCTGGACTATGCCGGCAAGGATGTGATACTCTTTGGCTGCCATGGCTCCAAGGGCAATCAGGTGAGCATTGGTTGTATGTAGTCGTCCTTATAATGGATTAATGTTGTATTCTTGTGCTGCAGTTCTGGACATATCGTGTGAAATCAAAGCAGCTGCATCACGGCTCTTCGGGCAAGTGTCTGGCAATCAACGAGGCCAAGGACAAGCTGATTATGGAGGAGTGCGATGCGTCCTACCAGCGTCAACAGTGGCTCATGGAGGGCTATGACAGTTCCAAGTTGTGAGGCTACTTCTACGCGAAGGACACCATTCTGGTGGCCACATCGCAAAGCGTACGCGCATAGCAAGGACACTGAGGCGTAGGAGGAAGTGTGGGAGGATCAGCAGCAGGATTAGATGATAGCAATAGTTTATAAGTAAATGACACGGCCCGCGAGAGTTGTGCAATAGGCAGTAACAATATATTGCCATGGCTTTTAACTGAAGCATTGAATTGCGCTATCAACACACTTTCATACACATCTACTAACAATATATATACACACACATATATATATATATATATACATAATATATATTTTATATTTTAATTTAAATTCAATCATTCGATTTGCGTGTTTCCAGCCAGACACATAAATGAGCTAGTTAATAAGCGCACATTCGAAAAGAACGACTGTTGTACAGTAGATCTTAAGTTTTCTAAGCGAACGGTTGAGCAACCGTTGAAAGTTACTTAGTAGACATAATATTAGTCTATATATATACATATATGTATATATATGTGTAAATCTATATATTAATAATAGAGGTTGAACCCAGCCGGGCTTAACTGGCAAGTCGTAGCGCAATTTTTGCATTTACATGTTATACATTTTTAGCACAATTTTTCGAGGCAAACTTTGTGTGTGTGACTTGTGTGTTTGACAGGTTTTTAAATAGCACAAGGCAGTAACTAAGTTGTATAGTGCAGTGCATACATAAGAAATACATATATGTAATATTTATGAATTCTCCTGACATCAACTGACTTTGCAAAAGTCGCGTTCCAAATATGTTTAGTGTGTAAGCTTGCTTTAAGTCCATTGTTGTTGTAGTTGGGAAAGCATTTGGTGATAGACTTAGTTTTCCCCCCTCATGTGCCCCCACAGCATTCCTAATTACTTATACAGACATATGTACTTACATATGTATATGGCACATCAGTTGCATTAGCTACTTGATTTTATTTATTTTGTTTTTATATTTTTGCAAAGTGTGCAATTAGTTTAAGCTGACTTGTTGATTTTCTTATGGATTTCTTAATCAAGTCTCAATAATGAAAAAAGAAAACAAACCTATGCCAAATTATGTTTAGTGGTTTACTTATAATTTATATAAAAAAATATATATTTCTTTCCATTTTGTTATGAACTCAACAAGTACAACATATCCCGTTTGTTAAACAACGCCAGCTTGTAGAAGATACCTTTGTATGTATATCATCAGTTTAGACAGACTTATGGATATCACTAAAGTAGAGCTAGTACTTAATATAAGAGCAGATATGCGATAGTGCCTTCTACTTTTTACTGACACAACATACTACATACTACACATATAATTGTTTATCCCATGTAGCTAAATATTAAACAAATTAATGTGCTCTAATGGGTTAAATTTAAGTCACAAACAGAACGACTGTAAATACTTATACACTGTACAATTTTATATCGCAAATGTAAATAATCGAACATGATCTACATATATAAAGTAATCATACACAATATATAATATCAATATAATGAGGAGAATCCACACAGTACAGGACATGTTTGATTTGCGATTTTAGGCTTCACTCTAGGCAACATTTACATTTAGCGTACAAACCAAAAGCCATAAAAGTGGTCAAAAATTTTTGATAATGATACAATAATATCCTAAGCTCGTAGTGAATGTGTAGTACTTAAGCAATTACACAAGTTGTACAAGTACACAGATAAAGTTACAAATAAACAAACACTTCGTGTACTGATCTATTTTATTACTATTTTTAAAGGAAAACTATCATCGGAGTGCTGGAGATTTAATATCCTCGGTATTATACAAATAATAGGTTGTTTCTTCAAGAACTCAATTATCTTATGGAAGCTACTATATTATGTAGAGATCCAACCAAATCTAATCACCTCTGTAAAGTTACAATAAATTTTCACTAGAAAGCAGAGATCGGCTCGACTGTTTGAACAAGAAATTTGGGGCTCTAAAACTCATTTAATTTCCTAATAAACATTCCCGTCAATATTTTTGTGTCTCTCTACTAAATACTATTTGCCTCCTTGTCCCAAACATTTGTGCAAATTTTCCTGCTAAGCTTCGCTATGATTTAAATCTAATTCCACTCCTGTCCCAATAACGTCACCGTAGAAAAGGTTCATTTTTAAAAAATTATAATAATAAAAATATTAATACAAAATTAATCTTATTATTGTTTATTTTTTAATCATTTATACATAATTCATTTTGTTGTGAAAAGGGTTCCTTTTTACAGGGTTGAGTTTTTTTAATAAATTGTGTGTTTTTTAGTTAAACTTTTAATTCTAATAATTTTTACCAAACGCAAAATTAATGTAAAGCCTAGACACAGTTTGTGATGCCAACTTGGCATTGTAGGTTGGCGTATAGGCTAAAATAAAATGTGCACGAACAAGTGATTCAAACAACATTCAGGCTGATGCATTGGCTAAATTTGCAACTGGTAAAAACCACAGTATACAGTAGGAAGACGCAGTTAATTTGACAAATGAATCTCTTAGGGCGCATGTACAACTTGCTTAACGACAGGTGACCGAAAACTATAAATATATTTACATTTTTTAACAACAAAAAAATATCTTAGGGCACGCGCACACAGAAAGTGGAGCAGAGGGAAGTTGACGCGTGATTTACCCGTCTCCAGCTAAACAAAATAATAACACGATGCTAACTGAAAGTTAACAGTATATTAACAGTATTTTAAGGCTAATTTGTCTGTAACATTATGTTACCTCGATGTTAACTTGCTGTATAACAGTTGCTGAATTCAACATTACTATGTTAATAGGCTAACAGCAGGTTAACAGAACGTTAACAGAATAACAACAGAAAGGTAACAGCAATTTAATACAATATTCTGTTAACCATCTGTTAGCATTCTGTTATTAACAGAGTAATGTTTAATTGAAAAACTGTTATACTAATCAGAAACTGTTATACTGTTTAGCGACCATCTGATAATTTCTGTTCGCCTGGTATTTAAGGCATTTTGAACCTTACAAACTGAAACTTACGAGCTTGGCAAGTGCAAAAATTTCAATTGGCAATTTCGGTAAGTTACTGTAAATTTTTTGAATGCCAGTCAATAGATAAGGCCAAATTTGTGAAAATTGCATATTTTATTATAATTAAATTTGTATTCGTATCAAGGCAATGTCAAAGGATCATTACGTCAGCTAAACATTTGCGTTTTGTTTTATCCAGGATCTCAGGGCGCCCGTACGTGTACATGGCAGGGCGTCCCTTGGCGCCGCATCCAAAGCCCCAGGAAACAACACCGAATAGTTTGCCATCGACAGTCAGCGGGCCGCCAGAGTCGCCCTGACAAGAGCTAACTTGTCCGCTGGGATGTCCGGCGCACACCATACGGTCCGTAAGTCCAGGAATGTTCTGGGCATTGCAGAAGTCGCGGCTCCAAAGCTGCACCTGGGCAAACTTGAGGCGATTTGGCAGCTGTAGATTCTGATTGATAGCCCCGAAGCCGCTGATGGTGGCCAAGGTATCGGCCGCATAGTTGGCATCCGCCTCCGACAACTGAATCGTTTGAACAGCACCGCCCAGGGGCGCAGGACTACTCAGGCGAATGAGCGACATATCAAAGTCCTGGCTTTGGGGATTGTATGCGGATGTATGATCAGCTGGGAAATGCCAAAGGTCTGACCATTTCCCGCGCCTAGATCGTTTGTACCCACAATCGCCTTCATTTGACTGGGACTCTGTCCCATGGTGCAGTGTGCCGCAGTTACAATAATAGTATCGGAAATCAAGGAACCACCACAATGATGACGCCCGTTCAGCTGCAGCGACACCTGATGGGGAAACTGCCCCGGCGATGCAAACTGGCCGCCAATGATGCGAGAAACATCCGCACCATGGACGAGGTTGCCAACGATTGCAAGCAACAAAGGAACTAGTACGTTGTATACTGAAGACATTGCAGAAGTTAAGTGTGTCGACAGTGCGGTTATGACGGTCTTTTTATAGCAATAGAGTCGGCAAAGCATTTGATCGTCGTGTTTGGGGTGCTTATCAGCCTAGCAGCGGGGGCTTGGCTGACCCAGTTCCGTGTGAGAATTTTGGACGTGGCCTTGTATTACAAGGAAGCGTTAATAAACAAACCTAAAGATAGATCATAGTAGGATGTACCATGTGAAGAGTTAAGCCAGCCCTTATCAAGGCAAGGAGGAATGTTAAGTAGCCCTAACCTCAATACCTCGAATACGAACAAATGGCAAACGTGTTTAATGAGCCGCTTAATGACAACGGGGTTCGACTTGACCTTATTTCTAGCGCGAATTCTGCTTTGTGCCACATAAGAATCAAGTTCACAAAACGTTAATGGCCGTTGCCTTCTGTATTTGGTAGGTTGGCCAAAATGGTATCAGTTTTTTGAATGTTCTTAAATGCGCAGGCTGAAGGCGCCCGAGCACGGATAATTTTTTTGATTAAACTTTAATGGGCAGCGTGTGTGTGATGGCCATTGCTTATCATCCAGACGTTCTTCCAGATTTCACGCTTGAAGACGTTGCGATAGTTCTGCACGGAAACAAGAAACTCTGGGCCAAAAAGAGTTTGAATAACAACGTTCTCGGCGGCCAAATTGCGATTGGTGGCCGCGTGGACAATCACTAAAGGTGCGTTGCTCTGGAAGGAAGTAAGTGGTTAGGATAAATGCTAACATTCAGAAATGGGCTCATACTGACGGGCAAATCCTCGCCCTCGCTTTCGAAGCGCTTATGAGGATCCACATGCATGCAAAACCAGTTAGTAAAGGCACTGGGTATGTCTCCGTCTGGGCACATAATTTTCTGCAAAATGGGGGAGTATAAATAGTAAGATGATCAGTTAAGTTCAGACTTCTCTCACTCACGCTGCGATGCACAAGACCCAGTGGTAAATTGACTTCCCCATACTTCTGAGAGTTGAATGTGGTAGTTATGGCTTGAGAGAGGTTGCTCAGCTTGGGGGCGCTGTATAGCAGAATAGGATCATCAGGGGACTCAACGCACTCCAGGCGGAAGCGCTGACCGTACTTCAGTTTCTCTCCAGTACGATCATGCTCATCCCCGCTGACGATGCGGAAGGAGTTGCGTACGCAAGGAAGCACCGAAGGAGCCACGGTGAGTTCGCAGCTCTCGTTTATGGTTTGACTGGTGCGTATTGCATGCTCGTTGATAACCACCGATAGAGCTGGATGCAGCTCCGAGGTATCCATGTCAAGAATGTTCATATAGACGGGCATCAGCTGAATCACAGCTCCAACCATAATGTCGTGCTTGGGAGCCGCCAACTGAACTTCCTTCTGAAAGTTGTCAAAGAGTGTGCGAGCCTTCTCTACCAGCAGCTCACCGCGATCACGCATCTTCCTGAAGCTACTCATTTTATCCTGAAGGAAGGATAATACACAAGTTGGCAATCGCCAATTAGTTCATGAGCTTACCTCCTCTAGGCAGTGATCCTCAAACCAATTGCCTATGCGCACATTGGACCGATAACGGTTTGAGCCAGATTCGAATGCCGAAACACTGCAAGGCATCTTGTGTTTTATATGTTAACGAGTTAAGGAACGAATTACATAAAAAAATTTGTTTATCAAGTATATGTTGGACAGAGTTTTTCGGATTATTGAAATGAGTTCAGTGCTGTTGTCGCTTTGAAAATTTGTTTGCCTCTGAAGTGTCCTAGTTCTAATACAATGCTAGGCTGACTACAACTTCAAGGCAAGAGTATTTATTATATTTGAGATTTTGTCTTTAACATGTTTCGTGTATCACAGGAAAATAATTTTGTTATTTATAATGCTCCTTATCTCTGACTGGTAGAAAGAACTTTCGTGGTTATTTATTTGCTGAATCATTTAACTCTTTATTTATGACCAATATTATTTACCAGTCTTATGACTGACTCAACTGAATATTCATTATAATTTTCACAGCTTCAATTGCTCTCTTTTCCGCTTACCAAATTGTGATCCTTCCATTTGAAAATTGTCAATCTCTTTTCGTTTTAGTACAAAATTCTTTGACATTAAATGGTTGGAAGAATTTTCTGGTACAGGGTGCTCCTGGAAGTTATATTTTTACCTGTACCCCATACAATAGGTGAAAGGATATACTAAAACTGTGCAGAAGTATGTAACTGTCAGACGGACGGACCTCCAAACATATACTCTTAAAGTAGTCGGATATATAATTGATTAGCATAAACAGCTGAGTCGGTATTCCCATATCCTTCAAGTACAGGTACTTGAAAACATAGAGATCTCATTGACTAAGGAGCTAGAGAGTTTGGTATCGACCGCCAAAGCTTGCCAGACTTTCCGTTTAGCGGAAAACCGAAAATTTCAGCATTCTAGCTTTAAGGCTTGGGCAGTGCGATGATTGACAGTCAGGACAAACTCTTTTATATATATATTTAGATCACGTACATAGGTATTTATTGCTTTACCAACTGTCACTCTTAAGTGTCTTGACTCAACGTAAGCATCACTTAATATCCAGGCATTTATGACCAATTGTATTGTAATTTAATGTTCGACAATAATCACGTACTTTAGCCCAGGGAATACAAAACTGTTGCATACTTTTGGCTGCTATATTTAATTAAGCTGTGTCCACATGGCGTATGCGTAATGCATGATATAATACCCCCGTTCTATATATATTCTCTGAGTTATTATTTATATTTATTTATTTATATATTAATGCAAATTTGTATTATTACAATTGCCCTGGCATTTCTGAGATGATTTTGCTCAGACTTCGTTTGCCAACTGACTAAAGCGTGACTGGATAACTATGAATAGTGTATGGATATAGCTGTGTGTGTGCCCTATACTTCCAGGGATTTGTTTAGAAATGTCGGATCGTGTAATACGATGGGTGTGCACTAAATGAGCGGCAGCAACAATAAAAATGCAAATAACAACAATGGATGGTTAAGGAGTCGCAGACACGGGGAATGGATTGGCCGGATTGTTGCCTGGCTAGATATTATTCGCCAGATAAGGAATTGCTACGTTGATGGCTTAATTGCTGTTTTATGCGCTCGGCTGTGTTGTTTTTGCTCTTGTGATATCTGGCACATCGTGCACTTCACGTGAACGTGATCGCCTCACTCGGCCGATCCGCGGCACGTTCCCTTATCAACTGCGGCTGTGGCAAGCTACAGTGAGTGTCACTCAATTAGACGGAGTCATTTACGATCTGAGGAATTTGATAGTTCTAGAAACATATTTGCCTGGCCGCTGCTCAAATATTGGCCTGCCATTTCGCACTGATTTATTTCAATTAGTTTGCACTCTATACGTTTATGGCCATCATATATTTCACTTTATCGAAACGACTGCATTTATTTTCGTATCATTTCATTTTCTACACGGACTTGTAAATCTTTGCAATCTAAAGTAGTTGTACTTATTAATATAAAGTGATTAATAATACAAGCAGCACGTTCACTTCCTCATATGAAAAGTTTCCTAATGACTTAAATACCTTTCGGCTTAAAACATTTGCGATTTCTAAGAGTCCCGAGTAAAATCATTATATTTTGCTTTCACTTTCTTAAACATTGTTTCAAGGACATACGCCAATAAAATGTAGCTTCATTGAGCGCAAATATAAGGATCAACCGCAGCGATCTGTTTAGCGATGACCAACTCAGCAATTGACAATACTCTGGTGAACACTGTGATGAGTTTAAGCTAAGCAAAGGGGCCCCAATTTCTTGTGTGTTCGTCCATACTTTTGCGTCACCACCAAGGCTAGGTTAACCTGATTTGCTGCATCGCTTACCCGACTCTTCAACAAATAAAGCCAACTCCCATACCATCCACTATTTTAAGGGTAGTGTTACCAAATTTGATATACGGAATACTGGAGTTTACTAAAAGCTTCCGATTACAGTGTTCTTACTTGCTACTTTTGTTTTGATTCAGGCCACCAAAAATACCTTTGTTTCTAATTACAGAAGAATCATGACAGCTTAAACTTATATAACTATTTTTGCGGTGACTTTTAAGAAATCATGATTGCAAAATTATGCACTATTGAGGGTTACATTCGATAACATCATTTTACTCCCTGTACCCATAAAATGGGTAAAAAGGGGGTACTAAATCTGTGCAAATGTATGTAACAGATAGAAGCAGACATCTCCGACCCTATAAAGTATATATATTCTTGATCAGTATCAAAAGAGATTTCGATTTGGACATGGCCGTCTGTCTGTCCGTCTGTCCGTCTGTCCGTCCGTATGTATGAACGCAAGGATCTCAGCAACTATAAGAGATAGCTGGGGGTGGGAGAAGAAGCACAGCCACCACTTAAAATGCCTCTCTTGCGCTGTCGCTTGTGTGTGTGTATATGTGTCTTTGTATATGTGTGTAAGTGATATGCGATCGGAAATTTTTGACCTGGGTACAGGGAGTTTTGTAGTCGGGTATACTCGACTATAGCACTCTTACTTGTTACAAATGTGATGAGTAATTTCAATAAAATGGCTGCTTTTAATCACGCTCACTTATTTAGCAATATTTTGTGATCTGTTAAGTTTACTTCTTTTCTATTGCGTCTTTCGGCTGTGCTCTGCCTGTTTGATTTTATTAATATTTTGTGGCAGTTTATATCTTTTGTTTTCTTCTATTAAGTTCTTGTTGCTAAATTGCCACTAATCAGGTTAACCAGGCTATCTGGTTAACGAGAACGTCAACTGCCAACTGGTTGGACTTTGTGAAGGGCGTGTCAGGAAAAGCATCAAGATGTGTAAATGAAAAGAATGTAAATAACAACAACTATTTAAATTTGTACGCTCAAAGTATAATCATTTGACAATATGACTTTGTAAAGCTTAGTGATTTAATTAATCAAATATAAAGCTCTTAAGATTATAAGGAAAGTTAGGTAATATTTTTGTGATACATCCTGATAATGGATAGGATGAGAGCACGAAGGAGATCCTATATAATGCTTATAGGGAGCAATATTATTTTTCTTACGAGACACACCCACTTCCGACTTATCGATTGTACTCACAATTATAAGGGTTTCGACCATGGTTTTACATATTCAGTGCTTGCTCCTAGAATACAAGACTATTCTTGATAAGTTAAAGCAATCAATGTTGGATTAAAATCCGCTTTGATAACGCCTCTCAGTCTTCGCAGAACAGCCTTATCCATGTGAATTTTGGGCTGATACCTCTATCAACAAAGTAAAGACGTCAGTAACCCGCAATACGAATTGACGTCATGCGACAGGCCCATAGACGATTATATGGCGCTACGACCATGTTGGATTCAGAGACCATCCGCAGGCGGCAAGCAACGCCTGCGTCAGTACGCGTAACTGGATGATTAGGAGGTACCGCAGTGTCTCCATGTGAATTTCAATGGCGTCATCAAGAATGTGGCCCTTATCCGTGAGTTCACACTAATTAGCTTATCAAAATGACGCAAGTACTATTCCCGCAATTTGAGAGCACATGCACGTTCAAGGGTTTCAGGCCCATAGACGGTGTAATCAAAATGTTGCTGCTTACGAAACCGAGTTGCGATTCAGAGACCTTCCTCAGGACAAGAAAGCAATTTTTGCAACTTTACCATATGCGTCATATGACGACGTATACCGGATGACTTTAGGACGGTATTCCAGCAGTGTGCTGCGGAGTATCAAGTTCAATGGCGTCATCGAAGAATGTAGGCCCGTAGTCCGCTCGAAGTTAGTACACTATTTTGTAGGGGGCGTAGACTTATACCCTGTATCCATGAAATGGTTGACAGGGAGTCATAATACTTTGTCACTGCATGTAATAGGCAGAAGGAGGCATCGCCAACCCTTTCAACCCAGGGATTTTCGGCTCATTTCATTTTCTACACGGACTTGTAAATCTTTGCAATCTAAAGTAGTTGTACTGCTTAATATAAAGCGAGTTGCGAATAGAAGCAGCACGTTCACTAATCCTACATATGAAAGAGTTTCCTAATGACTTAAATACCTTTACGGCATATAAGTACATTTGCGATTTCTAACGAGTCCCGAGTAATATCTTTATACTTTGCTTCCAGCGTTGCTGCGGAGTATCATTGTTTCAAGGACATACGCCAATATAGGATGTAGCTTCCTTGAGCGCAAATTTAAGGATCAACCGCAGCGATCTGTTGTAGGGGGCATGACCAACTCAGCAATTGACAATACTCTGGTTGAACACTGTGATGAGTTTCAGCTAAGCAAAGGGGCCCCAATTTGTAAATGTGTGTAATCGGCGCAGGAGGTTTGCGTCACAATTTGTGAAGGGCGTGTCAGGAAAAGCATCAAGATGTGTAAATGAAAATGTAAGCCAACTAACAATACCCTTTAAATTTTTACGCTCAAAGTATAATCATTTGACAATATGACTTTGTAAAGCTTAGTGATTTAATTAATCAAATATAAAGCTCTTAAGATTATGTGGCGAAAGTTAGGGAATATTTTTGTGATACATCCCGATAATGGACACGCTCGATGACACGAAAAGATCCTATAATACTTATAGGAAATAATATTATTTTCTTCGAGACACACCCACTTCCGACTTATCAATTGTACTCACAATTATAAGGGTTTCGACCATGGTTTTACATATTCAGTGCTTGCTCCTAGAATACAAGACTATTCTTGATAAGTTAAAGCAATCAATGTTGGATTAAAATCCGCTTTGATAACGCCTCTCAGTCTTCGCAGAACAGCCTTATCCATGTGAATTTTGGGCTGATACCTCTATCAACAAAGTAAAGACGTAAGTAACCCGCAATATGAATTGCGTCAAGCGACAGGCCCATAGACGATCAAGCGACAGGCCCATAGACGATTATATGGCGCTACGACCATTTATTCAGAGACCATCCTCAGGCGGCAAGCAACACTTGCGTCAATACGCGTAACTGGATGATTAGGAGGTACCGCAGTGTCTTCATTAAATTTCAATGGCGTCATCAAGAATGTGGCCCTTATCCGTGAGTTAACACTAATTAGCTTATCAAAATGACACAAATACTATTCACTCATTTGAGAGCACATGCACTTTCAAGGGTTTCGGCCCAACAGGTGTAATCAAAATTTTGTTGCTTAAAAAACCGAGTTGCGAAAGAAACCTTCCTAATTACAAGAAAGAATTTTTGTAACTTTACCATATAAGTAATATGACAACGAATACCAAATACTTTAACTTTATTCCAGCGTTGCTGCGGAGTATCAAGTTAAGGACATCGAAAATATAGGAGTAGTCCACACAAATTTAGTACATATTTTGTAGGGGGCGTAGACTTATACCCTGTATCCATGAAATGGTTGAAAGGGAGTCATAAAACTTTGTAAATGTATGTAATAGGCAGAAGGAGGTATCTCCAACCCTATAAAGTATTTATATTCTTCATCAGGATTGATTGTTTGGTTGGATTGGACAGGTTGTCCACATGACAGCACAGATTTTGGAGTCTATAGACACCAATTTGGTATGTGGGATCCTATGTATTATAACCAGGGTTGAGGTTATTTCAAATTTTGTATTAAAAATCTTAAAAAACTTAAAATTGACTTAAATTTATGAAATGCTTGTAATAATTTCAAGTCAATGAATTAAGAATCTCTGAAACTTTTCAAGAAACCGCAACCTGAAATGCGCTGCTTGCTTGCACTGCCGTTGAAGTACATGGTGGATTAGTTTGTGTGTATTCGAAGATGTATTGGAAATTTCAGATAGGGAATTTGGAATGTATTACTTGTTTTTTAACAGAGTTTGCAAAGAAAATTGCTGACTTGTGTTTTGTATAATGTTTCACGAAAACAACAAATTGTAAATATAAATTTTAAGAGAAATAAGAAAATAAACTTTAACAATAAATGAATGATTTTTGAATTGTGCAAAGTTTTCAAGTTATACGAAACATGTTGACCAATTTATAATAAGATATTTTGAAATATACAAGGGCTATCATAAGTTTCCGACATTGACGAGCCAATAAATAATTAATATGATAATTCTTAACGATAGTGTCAACATTGATTTAGTTAAGCATATAATGCGTTGTATGTTAGCTGTTTAGCCGGCGCTTCAAGAGCAGCAGCAAATCTAATTGAATTGGGTTATTCCGAGTTGTATAAGGCACTTGAAGCTGTCAAATAATCGGGCCGATAAGCATCGCCAGCTTTGTTGCGGTGGGAGGGGGCAAAAGGCATTCTAAATCCAAATGAAAGAGTTACCATAAACCAAATCATGTGACGCCTCTGTTTTACACTCACTTCCATTCATAGGCCAAATCTATTCCAAATAACTTGGCAGTTACGCGTTTTAACGCCTGTTTATGGTGCAAAATCAGATTGATATCACCTCAGTAAAGGCCCAGAGGTTCCTAGTCTATGGCCAATGCCAAGCAACGGTCAATTCGTGGCCAGCTTTTATTGACTTGACCGCTTATCGCTGCCGCCTTATAGCGCTGAATGTCGTAGTTGGCTCTTACTCTATAATGCTCTACTTGACGCAGTGCACAGTTTTTTAAACGGCCTTAAACGGAGTCGTTGCGCAGAGCGTGAAATTTGCATGGCCGATAAGTCCACGTCAATAACGAAATGAGCTGCATACACATATACACATACATATAAACGTGTTAACAGGGCTGTCAATATTGTAAAAGATGCTTCAGTTGCTTAACGTTAACGTATCACTCACACTCCCTCACGCAGCCCCCCAAAAACTCCCTCTGCTGAAAAGTGCAGCCGGCTCCAGAATGTCAATGTTTGCAACAGCAGAGAGGCAAAGAGAGTGAGAGAGAGAGACAGATCAAGGTGAGGGCAGAATAACGGCAGTTAAGGTTCGCACGCATGCATCAGCTGAGAGCGCTAACCGGTTCACTTCGTCATTGTTGTTGTAGTACTCTTGAGCAGCCGATTCATTCACTCGTAAGCTTTGCTCAATAATAGGCAAGCCGCAAATTGAGTGCAAAACGAAAGCACAGCACAAACAAAAACGTGAAGTGCGAACCGCGCTCACGTGCACAGCTTGAAGCGGCAGAGTTCGAGTCAATAGTGACAGTAAAAGCTCCGTCTGTCATTGTGGGCTGCAATAGCCGCTGGCTGTAAATGCAATAAAAACATCATTTAATAGTTTATAACTCGAGCAATAAACGTTGTCATTATCGCTATCAGCTAGCACACATTATCAACACAGCAGTAACACGAAGCGCCCTCGTCATACATAACTCGTTCGGTTCGATTCGGCTCAACTGATGAATCAAGCCAAGCGGCGTCGGTTTTTTGATTGCTGCCTCCCACCTGCGCCTCTGTTTTAATACGTCTGAAACACAAACAGAAACAGAATTATAAAAACGTTCAATTAGCCCAGGTAGTAAGTCATTACAGCGCTAGCGCTCGGCCAGGCCGCTTCTCTGCCACTAACGACGACAACGCAAGCAGCACCACCAGCAGCAGCAGCTCCCAGCCAGACCCAGCAAATAAGAAAGTTTTAGTGCACGCGTGGTGAAAACTGATCGCGAATAATAAAAAAAAAGTGCCTCCAGTAGGAAAACCAAACTCGTGAGTGTCTGTTTATAAAGCCAAGAGCAAAACAAAAGATTATTATTATTAAGAAAAAACAATTTCAATTGCACATGCAAATTCGTGCAACGTTGCAGTCGCTTTTCATTGTTTTTGTTGTCGAGCTTTAGTCCGTTCTCTGTTTTTGTCCGCACCTTCGCCCAGGCCAGCACTAATGAGCCCGCCTTCAAGCGTAAATGCAAAAGTGACATAAAGCAGAAAACGATAAACAATAACAAAAAAAAAAACAAATTAAAACAGCTGATGCTGCCTGTTTAAAACTTTTGAATCGTTTGTCTCGTTTCCTTTCGCTTCAATTCGCTCGCCAAAGGTGAGTGAGTTAATCTCAAATTCACCTTAATTTCAAATTACTTAATTGCGCACTTTATGCAAATCTTGAGAATTTTAGAGCGCTTCTGGCATTCCAAGAACAGACACACAACAAATATTATTGTTATTGCTCGCAGCTTTAAGTTCAGAAAGCTAAAGCTCTCACTCTGACTCCCTTCTCCTTCTCTTTCTCTAAGTGTCAAAGACCCCATACGTACAACGTGTTAAAGTGATTATCGATTATATTTGTTCTTGACTCAATGCGTTAATTGATTTCGCTTCAATGCTTTGATTCTTTATCAAAACCCTGGCAATTGTTTTCATCTTAAGCTCTGTGCTAAAAACAACTTCAATGGGCTTAAGCCGCTTCAATTGCAGGCTTTTCAATGTGATACAGTGGCTCAAGAACTTTAACAATTAAAATCTCCACGATAAGCCAATCAAATACGCTCACTTTAATGTCAAACGTTTTCCCACTGAACAAATCAAGAAAGGACGGCTATCTTCGGAGTGCCGAAGCTATATACTTGAAATGTACCCTAGCATCAATGATTTTTATACAAAACTTTTCGTGTGATTGTTTCTATTAGAGCTATGTGGTCCGAGTTTGATAAAATTATAGGAAACTATATGAAGTATTATAAGGCTCTCACTTAGTTTGGAAGTAATATAAAACTTGTTCATACAAAAACTCATTTTTCACCCGATCTATGGTCAGATTGTATATACTGTCCAGAGACTTGGTTTGTGTGAATTTGGTGCGGATATCTTTATAAACAAAGGATTTTTTCATACAAAAACTAGTCTTCGACCGATCATTCCTTTGGCAGCTATATGTTATAGTGGTCTGATTCGGCCGGTTCCGACATATGTACTGCCTGAAGCAAAGTAAAGGTCTGTACCAAGTTTCATTACGATAGCATCAAAACTGAGAGACAGACGGACATCGCTATATCGACTCGGCTATTCATGCTGATTCAGAATATATATACTTCGTTCGGTCTGAAACGTCTCCTTCAGTCCATTACACATTTCGAGACAATATTATAATACCCTCTGCTAGGGTATTCAAAATAATCATCTCGACGATATCCCACAATCGACTATCGACAATGGGGCATCAAGAGGCACTCGGCCGAAACGAATGTGTTTTGCGGCTCTAGCTACTGGTAGTATATACTAGTAGTATATCTGGCCCGTGGCTGCACTTGAACTTCAAAACAGGCGCCAGCCGAAACGTCCTCTATAGAAAACGAAAACGCATGCGAAATACGAGCAGAAAGTGCCAGCGATAATTGCGCGAATGAAATTCAAATAAATTGCAAAATCTTCATAAAATAGAAATTTATCGCGGCAACATTAATTGCCGCTCACAAAGATTGCCAGACAGCTGACAACGTCAACTGGCCAAAACACTCAACAGTCACAATGACACTGACTAGAATCTTAGCACGTGAAGCGCATGCCGATGGGAAATTAGCGTGGAATACATGTGGAAAATTTTGAAGCATTGTTGAGGCCATAAGTGTTAGCGGTTATTGGCAGTCTGACGTATGTGGATGATGACTTGACGGGCCAGGAACCAGATTAGGCCGCAATAGCTGGAGGGCCCGTTTATGAGGCTGCGATAAAGTTGATGGTTTTATAACTGAACATACAAAGAAAACAACCTTCATAATTCATTTATTGCCAACAGTTTATGGTCATATATTGCTGAATGAATGAGCTCTGACTTGGAGAATTTTTCGGATATTCAATGTAATTGTTGTATGCACAGTAAAAGTACATTTGCTTATGGGAGTGATGTAAGTAAACATCCAAATATCGATGTATTTGATGTACGCTGCAACGACTGTCACTCAATGTTTCGTGATCCTCATTTTCAATATAGCAGAGCTACCAGTATCATATAGTGTGAGATTGCAATATCTTGATTCAAGATCATAATATAAACTTATTTCAGCTATACGGTCTTGATAGTTATTCGAACTTCAGTTCCAGCAGAAAGATTTCTCTAATTCAGTAAAGGGATCAGTAAAATGAATCCTGTAAAAATAGTATCTCACGGATACCTTATTTTACATTATTTTTAATACACAAACGTATGTTGCAACATCTTGAATTTATGTTTAATGTTCACTAAATACATGTGAATATTCCTAGAAATATCAGATCTCTCTCAAAACATCAATCTCTCCCTCTCTGTACAATGTTTTGTTGTGCGATTTCTTCTAAGATCTATTTTTGGATGAGATTTATAACACCAATGCCCACGACCTTCAACTAAACACCACTTAAAGTTTGCCTGAGATACTATTAGGTGTGAACTGTGTCGCAGAGGAAACACTAGAGCTTGTACTACATCCGTTCTTCGTGTCCAGCGTGTGTATAATCTACAGCTGGGCACGAGTACGTCAATCGGATTGCATCGATCTGATAAGTGTGCTTGATTTACAGCTATACGATAGGCCCCCAATGTGCTTGGCAACCCCAATTAATATTATTAGTATAAATGTTAGTACTAGTGTTAGTGTTAATATTATTTAAGCAGGCATTCTTGGTTTCGATCAGATGGCAATCTGTGTAGCTTTCGCGTGTCTTGTGACATGTCTATAAATCGGCTGAACGCCATAAATGTCTCGTATTGGAGCCTAGAAACTGGACGAACAGCACTTTTGGTCAGCAATCAGTCAGCGGTAAATAGAAATCGTTGGCCAGCACAACAATCATTTATGATGGTCCAATAATTGGCCGCGTATCTATCAAACAGTCAAAACACTTGAGACCCATTGCCTGCTACTGGGCACACGCTGTGGCACTATTCAGTTGTAAAGTTTCCAATTGGCCATAAATTTAGCGAAACAGTTCTTGGTGTTTTAATTTACTTCAAATACTCCACAGTCTTCAAATTTGTAGCGTTCTATAAACTTTAAAGTGTGCTCTTAACACTCGATAAATTGAGTGCTAAGTGAGACTGCGCATTAGAACGCTTAATGGTTTAGTACAGACCATATAATTAATTAATCAGCTAACAAACTAACTTGTTTCGCAATTGAAAATGCATTTTGTATTAATTTACTGCAATTGTCGTGCCTAGAAGCTGACGGTACTAGACTGAATCCAAGATTTCAGCTTTATAATTCTATTTATTCAGCGGCCTGTTTTGTGATGCATATCAAGGGCTCATATAATCGCTCAGTCGTGTGCTTTTCCAGCCGTTTCCTGGCCTTATATAACACTAATTCAAGCTGATAAATCACACTGGCCTACAAGTTGGCGAAGTGTTTGAAATGTGCCTTCAAACTTGCCACACACAACATTAAAGCCGTTTACTCTATTGGCAAGTCACGTCTTTTCTGTGAACTTTCGCGTCTCTCATTATTATTTTTTGGATATCCCAATGAATTTCGAAGATAATTTATTAATTGGACTAGTTGTTGCTCAAAAACCAGTAGCAATTATTAACGCATTTAATGATGAAGCTAGATGACCTCCAAGACTAAGTATCAAAACCCACATGATAATTTCCTGCCATAAATAACTATGAAGAAATGTTGCTAAAGTCGGGCAAGACAAAAACTTTCCATATTCAGCTCTGTAAGAAAAAATTAAATTATTATTATTACCATCTTAAACCGAATTGGTAGCTTACCACAATATCTCCTAGAGCTGCAGAAGCTGGCGATCCGGAATCCCTGGCCGCGTGTAGGAAAATTTCCTTATTTAGCTTCAAAAAGAAACAATATGAATGCATTTCTTAGTGGTTTTATAAAGGAAGTTGACTAATTTACTTACAGATAAGAGTTAATAAACGTGGAGTAAAATTTCCTTATTTAGCTTCAAAAAGAAACAATAAGAATGCATTTCTGAGTGGTTTTAAAAAAGAATTTTCTCACAGTTAAGATTTAATAAGTTTGAATTAATAGGAGAAACTAATATTAATCAGAGTTTAAAGCCAACTAAACTTCTATGGAGCTAGTGAGGTTAGCGATGTGGACTTCCTAACCACCTGATTGACATCTTCAGACTGAAACGTGCTCCGCCTGTTTAGCAGCTAAAAAAGTGCAAAATCATTCTATATCTGGCTTATGCCCGGCTTTATATTGCACTAGCTGATCAACAACAATATTAAGTGCGAAACTCGCTAATTTTATAAATTGATAATTATTTTGTTGACCGTATCAACAATAAAAAGAATCAGGTATCTTCATCGTGCCGAAGATATACTATACTCTTGCAGCAATGTTATTGGTACAAGAACTCCATTTTTGAATGATTGTTCCAACGGCAACCTTCTGAAAGTCTAGTAAAATTCGCATTTGCTGAGTTTGGTTAAAATATCTGCAATAAAACAATAGAGTTTATCAAACAAAAACTAATTTTTAGCCGATTCTGATTGTGGGGCTATTTATTTATTTAAAATCATTTACCAAATGTGATCAGCTTGTACAAAACGCGACATATTTTGGAGAACACAAAAGTGTTCATACAAAAACTCAATGGTCTACCGATCGTTTGTAATGTAGATCGTTTCCGACAATGTACTACCTGTATAAGAAGCACCTGTGTAAAGTTTCATTAAAAAGCTTTAAAAATGAGGTATAGAAACAAACAAAATGAGATCGCTAGGCCGAAACGGCTATAGATGCTGATCAAGAATACATAAAGTACTTTCTGGGGTCGGAGATGCCCCACTCTGCCTGTTACATAAGTAACTGCCCCCTAACTAAGAATGGTTTACGATGGAAATAGTAGGGAACTTTTCTCCACAAAAAGTTTGCTGAATTCCTTTTTCTTAATGAGACCTTGAGGGAATCACCATAATTAACCAAATCAATAAAAATCATTCATGTTCAACGTGTTTGTTTTCAAAATCTTCAAACGATCGCTGCCTGTTCCATAAGCAGCACATAATGTTAAATACAAATTCTCAGAATTCTCAGAACACCCCCAGCATTGTAGACAAACAACAGGTCAGGTTTCAGTCGCAGTTTCAGTATCCGTCTCAGTCCCCGTGCCGGTCTCAGCCTCATTTGTCTTTTGGAAACTTTCTAAAATTAATTTCGGGGCTATGACGCGTAAGACCATAATTGAAATGCCAATCACACACATTGTTTTTGTGGCTTCAAAATGTATACCTATAAATATATATATATATAAATACGCGCTCGTATTTACAGGTATTTCAATAGAATTAGGCGCTAACAGAAACTGAATTATAATGATTACTAGCTTTTGGAAATGAGTGCGAAATCGTAACCAGTTCTGCTTTAGTTTTACCTACCTATGCAAACAAAGAAATTATTTCTAATTAGTTTCAGGCGATGAACAGCATTACATCATCAACGAACTTCGAAAACTTATTCGAAAGTTAAAAAAAAAACAGCTGAGCTAATATACTTACTTACATATGTAAAAGAGCCGCTCGCATTGAGTCAGGCAAATGGAGTAGTTATGTAAATCAAGAATAGATAATGAAACTCGTTCTGGCGAGCACTCGCAAATCAAATTATTGCGACAACTGACGGACAATGCCAAAAAGTCGGAATCAGCTTAGATATCATGTGCAAAACTGTACCAACTATAACTTAGACTAAAAGTTTGTTATAAATATAGAAAGAGCGCCCACATAAATTCGATTGCGAATTTGGCAACTCATTGCAAACATTTGTCCACAAATATTTGCGCATCGGATGGCGTTAACTATAGAAACGTGCATAGGGAGACAAACTCGTGAGCCAAAATCAAATGCCGCGTTCAATTAGGCGCCCCCCCTTGGACGCGAATAGCCTGCGATGACAGCCTGCTAAATTTATCATACTAATTTGATATTTTCTCCGATATACTCTGCTTACAGATTAACGTGTCTGGCACCAACAACTCGATCGGCCGAGCGGCATAACGGCGGAACGTGCGCAGATCTCCCTGCCGAGATCAAGTCAACAACTCAATTCAATAAGCCAAACAAAACCAAATATATCGAGCAAATAGCCGAAGCAACGCCTCAGCATCAGCTTCAGTCTCAGTCTCTGTCTCTGTCTCTATCTCAGTCGCAGTCTCAGTCTCAGTCTCAGTCTCAGCCGCAGACTCAGCTTATTTAAAGGCAACGCGTTTTGGCGTTAATCGTTCAGAACATTTCAAGCTGCCCAACGTGCGGCAACGCGAGTGAACACACAGCACCAATAACAATCAAATAATAATAGTAGTTATAATAATAACATTATCAAGTGCCTGTCGAAAATGTCTTAAAACCGCCAAGCGACGTGCTTGCATTGAGTTGAAGAAACCTTAACATTTTTATTTTGATTCGGAATCAAAGTTACGAAACCATCGCCCTGCTTTTGGCTGATTCTTATGCAACTCGTACAGTTAACAACCTGATAAATACGAGTGTAATCCGTAAAGACTGTAATCAATTACCGTCAAATATTAACGTAAAATAAGCCAAGAAACCCGCACAAACATACAAAACACAAAATGTCCGCATCCAAGGAGGCCATTTGTGCAAGTTCCGAGAAGGAACCCGAGAAACCCCAACTAGGTAAGTTACTTAGAAATTAATTACAACTATTTTAAGACATTCATCTAAGTTAGTTTGTATCGTGATTGGCTATTTAACCACAGTTACAAGACGAATCAAGCAAGTACTCATTAGGTAATTACAGACATTAAATAATCTCTAAATATAGAAATTTATTACCCCAAACCCTTAAACAACTGAGGAGAAGTTTTAAGCAAACAACTTGGGAAACTCAATCAATTTATGTTTGCCTAATACAAATACGTATGCAAATTAATCTAATCTAAAAAAAAAACCTGAATTTGACTTTAAAAATGTAGCTGACATTCATAATTAGGTATTAGAATATATTGTATAACAGATCAACTAATCAAGTTACGGAGTAATTTCTCACAGTGTTATGAAAATAATACCTTTTGTTCGGTTTCTAGAATACAATTAAGTGCTCATCCAATCACATAAATAATGTCACTTGCACAGTTTCTTCACATACAACAAGTAGGAACGTCGAAAGTTCCCGACTGCGCTATAATCTGTTTCCAAACTGTTTGCAGGGACCAACATTTTCGTGGATACATATTTTAATTCAAGTCATTCAAAGAGGTCTTCAGTACTTCTCATAGCAAATATGATAGCTCTTGCTATAAAGGTGTGGGAGATAAAGACTGTGAGAGGGGAAAAATGCACACACCACATATACACTCTTTTCCGAATTTGACAAAACAGAGTATAAAGAACCCCGCGGTAATACTTACCTATGCACAAATGTAAAGATTAACAGCCTTAGAATTGATATATAGAGCAACTAGTTTATTTTTATGAGTTCTCCGAACACGTTTCGAGTCGGGCGGTAGTCTTATCATGTTTCGAAAGTGTCCCCCGCGGATGAGCGGCAATTAAGCGAATTTGCAAAGTCTCGAATTTCAAATAAGAAATACAAAATAACAACAAATGGAAGTGAAATTCGGCGCACTTGGCGCTGATTCAATTAGTTAGCTTCTACTAAGTACTTCAGCTAATTCCACTTGATTTAAATTCTCGAAATACGAGCAAATTCGAGGCATCGGGTGACCTCTCCAGGCGCTTTTACGGTACGCAAAACGGAAGTTATTTGTTATGCGATGCCTCGGAAATTTTATTAATAAACAAAAATAAATGCGAGACGCTTTACTGTCGCCAACGCGTGAGCCAAATTCGCAATTAACGTGAGACGGGGGAGTCCGTTCCCAAAAGCCGCGTCCGAATTAGATCCGTGAATATTTTGTTGACACAAAAAACACACACACACACACACACACACACACACACAAACCCGTAAGAGACAATGACAGCTGTTTGTGTCAATTGTTTACTGGTTGCTGCCTGAGTTTGGCTCTAGTTTGTCTTCCTACTTTGCCATAGATCTGTGAACTGCGATCTTTTGACACAGTTTGTGGCCCAGTTCCTTGCTGGCCATTTTTGGGCCCGCATGGAGAACAGCTAACACCAGTTAACGGCAATGCGAACCACTGCCAAAAAAGAATCCAGCTTTAAGTAAATTCACAGTACGTGTTTATGGCTATGCAAATGAATTCAAACAATATAAAAATTAACTAGTTTGCGAGTAAGTCACACACTGGCTACTGACTTTCGTTACAGTCGCATTGCTAAGGTCAAGAACGATGTGGAAATTTGCAATCAGAGTCAAGAACCTTGGCATTCCGACGATCCCAAGATCTGACGGCAGTTTTTCACTTTCATATGCAAGAGTGAATTGCTAGGGGCGTTAAGACACGGCTATTAGCTCAACGTGAGATCGTAAAGTTAAATGCAATCGAGTGTGGGTGAAAGTCGCTGTGATAGACTATAAAATACCCTAATTGCAGTCGTGAAATGGTTATACTACATGAAATTATGGCCTGAACTCGGGGTATAGAAAATGGAAAGGCTGTTTGATATAATATTATTATAATCGGTAGGGAGGAAGTGTACTGCGATCAATGAGATCTCCATTGTATCCCCTTCTAAACCTAAAGCCCGCTCATCCTGTACGCAGGGAAGGTTGGAAGTTCCTATATCCACGGTTTGGAGATTATACTTTCCCAAGAGCCTATAACTTCTACCGAGAAAAGTACATTTTGTTAGTATGTATAAGGGAAAGTCATCCTCAATTCATAATTTATTAAGGGTGGTCCTCAGTCAATAGATTCCCGTTAAGAGATCAGTCAGTACAGTACTATATGATATGATAATTGATTTGATATTCTATATTTGATATGTGATGATTATATCATACTATTTCCGAATTCAAATAGCTGTCCTTAACTACCCCTTAAACCTTCTGTACAGGGAATGAAAGTGCACTTAATTCGAACACGATTCGACTTCTGGCAACTTGACAAATTTCGAAAATGTCGAGATCTCGTGGCCCCGACACTGACATTGCATTTTTGGCCGATTTAGATCAATTTTGTTTTGGCGTGTCACCGCTCATTATATGATTATTGAATAGGGCTTATGGATATACGCTACAGTTTGCAAATGCGCGCTAATTTTCACACAAACGTAAATGAAAATGGCTCGCTTTCACCCGCAATAGTCGCAATTGCTCAACGCCTACGTAAAAGATCTCTGTGTGGACCTCGTATATTAGGTACTATTTGAACTCGTAATACTTTGACAAACATGCGATTCTAGACGATCTGTTTAACGAGCTGCGTTCATTCCCATTCCCAGTCTTTTGTCGTATTTGTAATGCAATTTACAGCCCAGAATGTCTAGCCAGTTAAATTAGAAAATTGCCTATTCTCTGTTGGAACTCATTCAAAAATTCGGGTAAATTAAGTAAGTTAGACGAAAGCCGGCACGTAGCACATACCAGTACGAGTATACAGTTGATGGGGCTTTATAAATATGTATTTAGAGTGCCTTAACAATTGACTTTTATTCACTGACGATATTATCGTGCACTTTTCGTCGGTTTCGCCAGCAAATTACTCATTTCAGCTTAAAATGCGCATGTTATTTTTATTTTTATAAATTACAATGTTTTGTATGTACTTCAACACAATTTGACAATCGCAAAAGGCACAAAGTATTCGTTCTACTCGAAAATTGAATGAATAACATGCCACCATTGATTGTCAGCTGAATGAACATCGTGAGCGACACACCTGAAAGGGGAATAAATAGAAATTACTTAAGCGTAGAACGATTTAATTGTGCCCACTGTTAACAGGGCCAACAAATAAAGCCAAAACAACTGAGTTTCAGTTGTGATGCGGCTTGCGAGTACTGGAAATTGAGCACTTGACAGATACGTGGAGTGAGCCATCCAATAATCACTGTACAGATGTTATTCCATATGACATCACTGCTAGTTAACCAACCTCAACTTGAACGCTTTGTTTGGGCCCACAAAGAGCATCACACATGTCAGTTAGTGGGTTGTGTTGAGTTGAGTGGTAATCGCCGTCTTTAGTATTTTGCAAACATATTTGCCCAACTCTTTTGCACCTGTCAATGCCCCATGCCGACTTCCAGGAATTATGTTATTCAAGTGTTCGACGCAATATGTGCATAGCTCTAGCTAACCTGTAAACACTCTTAACTGACTTAAATATAATGAAATAGCAGGGGCGGAAATTGTACTATTATAATATCACATTCTACTCATTCTAAACAGCCTTTTGAAGAAAGTAAATATCATATAATTGCACTATTCTATACATTCTAAAATTAATGATATATTCCTACATTCGAAACACTCTAAACAACCTAATGAAAGGAGTAAATATCATAAAATTACATTCATTTATAATTTTAATGGTTCACAAATGCACTTCTCTGTAGTATAATCTAAAGTTAATGACATGTTCATCCTACCCGCTGAATGATACAATTCATACAAATGGCCCCGCACATTTTCCCACACATGCGAAATAACATGAATTGTGATCAGATTGTTGTTTAATTAGTTGAGAAAATCAATAACCATATCCATTTATCAGACGAGTTTCTACATGTTTGTTATACTATATTATATGGATGTATGTACTCGACTGATAAACCGTCCAGTATCAACGCTACACCACAAAACATTTCACATTACGTACTGGTCTTACGTGCTCGCAGTTATTACGTAGTTGTTAGGCCCTTGACGTATGGGCTTTTAAAGCTCACCCTAAAAGCAGGCAACGCTTTTTAGCGGGCGCGCAAACCGCACCGCACTGAAAGTTTGACGTGAAAGCTCTTCTGAAGTTCGCTTTTGACGTGACGAACTTGTGTGAGTCACGTGCTGCTGGCTACTAATGACAGTTATTGTTAATGCTATTGTTGTTGCTGCTCGATTTTGCATGGCTCATTAATAAGCGGAAATAGAACAAATGCAGCTGCTCAAAGCAGCGCTGCTCGTTATTATTGCTTTGCGCTTGTATTTTTGACTTATTGCTCACCGCTTGACTGTACCTGCCAAAATGAATTTCCATTTGAGGTCTTGCCAAAAAAACTGCCATAACATGACAGCGCTGTGTAATTGCATGACAAGATGCCTCTCTTCGTCCCTCTCCTCATCGCAATAAAGCTCAACTTCGAGTACATTCTCAACTTGTTAAATATCTGCCGGCTGTGCTACCATAACAATAACATTTCTCAGCATTTCAAATAAACTCATCCACGACTACATTCCCTACATGCGCTACGCCAGCTCTAACGATAACTCAACAAAAGACGCATCGAGATTCGTCGCTCGGCATTCGCCAGTCGACTTGAGCTGCTCTCTGCGTAACCTGATCGATTTACGAGAGCAGCCGAGCCGAGGGAATCGGGCGAGAAACACGTGCATCAGCCGCATGCCGGCAACGACTCTCGAATGTTGCTTAAGGCCGACTCGAGACTTCGACATTCACATGTGGTTGTAGCTTTATGACTGCACAGGGCGTGAGTGTGCTTGCGGTACAACCGTGACTATGTCGATTTGTATACCCTAGCTAACTTTGTCTTGAAGCGGGCAGCACCGAATTATTTTGTTTGGCAATTGTTAGACGTTGTAATTATTGCATGTAAATACAATTAAGTACATTATTCTTGTTGAAATTGTGTGTGAGAAGTTTGATATCAAACTTATACAAAATTTTGCTGGAATACTGGCAGCATAAGCGAGACTTTTCTAGGATTGCACGGAAAATTGGTCAATAAAAGTTGCACAAAAGAGAGTGCAATAATTGCATCGTATAACAAGCGCCTAACCAATGAACAGTTTTATAAATGCGAGCCGTCTTGTTAACTCATTGATAAGATGTTGCCAACTTATTGCGTAGCAACCGATCTCAAGCAAATTTTATCCATACGTTAAACTTATATAAATACTTCGAGATTTGTACAGTGATGAATTTTTTATCCTCAAACTAACATTATCAAGATAAACTTGTTAAGAAACATAATTATAATTCATGTATTTTGCCATTACTCAGTTACGTTCATCAAATATACATATTTGTTTCACAAGAGTATACACAAGTCGTTGCTTGAAACTAAGTCTCTCTTTTTGCTCCCCTTGTTTGATTGTGACTTTTGATTTTTAACGTTGCTAGTTTCAGTGTTTTTCTCAAAAATTAGCGAGCAACTGACATTGCAGTGAATTGCGCTTTTATATTACCACAAATTGTGTGCTTAATTGGTAATTACGCGTATATGGGGGGGCTCAGGCATCACGGTGCGGCCCACTTAGCAGCACTTAGCGAGCACCCTGAAACCGCAAATCCCCACCCCGTATAGGCGCCCAATGGCGCCAGTCGGCGCCTCCCACTTCGCCGCGTCGTGCCTCTCACATTTCTACGATTTCAGCATATACTCAACATTTTCTCGATAATTTTCGCTGTTTCCATTGTTTGGCAAAGCGATTGGCAAACAACATTTGCATATTTGAAGTAGCGAATGGTAAGAACTTGTTCGCGGGTTGTGATCCATGTGTTGTTGGTCACGAGACGGAGGCTTACGTCTGACCACTATTAATAGATCGATGTGAACTATATATAAACCGCCAATTGACATCAATCGCCTTAAGTTCAAGAGTTGCCACAGTTGATGACTGAGTTTGTGGCCACCATATGCCTTAACCAAATCAGTGACCAGCCGCAGCCACAGTTGATGTAATCGCCTAGGCGCTCTCAGAATGTTCTCTCTCTCCCTTTCGCTCTGTGTGAGTCTCTGCCGCCACCGGCGCAAGCGCCTCGAGCGTCCAGCGCTTTTGCCCTGTTTATATAGCCAGCCAGCGCAACAGTTGGCGCTCAGTTGCAGCAGAGCCAAGAGCAACAGCTGAACGAGAGCAGCCAGCGGGCGCAGTCCCCATACCGTTTCAGAATTGGATTTGTATGTGGATTTCGGTGTCGATTTGTAAACGGACTCAGCTCAGTCGCGAACACCTCGTCGAGTGCAGCGTTAGTCGCGTCTCAGCATAAGTCGCCATCGCTGCGAGCATAATCGTTATTAATAAACACAACTGTAGTATCTTGACCCACGACATGTTCAGGCCCGGCCCACTGCACAGATAGACAATGAAATGGTTTAAACGAGTGCGCAAAAAGTCAAAGTGAAAGACCAACACCAACAACAACAACAACATCAGGGCGTGTATTGTGTGCAAGAATCGCTTCATTTGCTCCTCTCTGCCGGCAATTTGCGTTCCACACGCAACGCGAACGCGACCGCGACCGCAAACCCGAACTCTATTCGAATTTAGTTTAGCTTACTCTAATTTATTTATACAACTCGAAAACCTCAAACACAAGGCAAACATTCAAAATGCCCTTTCGACGCAGCAAGCTCAATCATCGCCATCGCGATGGGCATGTCCTCGTCTGGGATCAGAGCCAGCTCGAAGACAGGCCAAAGGGTAAGCAATCTCCAAGCTGAAAGGCAGTAGAACCAAGTAGTACCAAGATTTAACAGTAATAAGTCGCCAAAGTTGGGCAGCAAATGTATCGGAAGTCAAAAGAAAAACTTAATATTCCGATCCGTATTCCGTTCTGTTTTCCGATGAAATCATTTGGAAACTAAACAGTTAGCAGTTCTGAATTCTGAAAAACGATTGAACGAAGTTTTCTAATTGAGGTAGTCTATGCAGGTAAACTATTGCAACATACATAACTTTCAAAAACAAATTACTATTTTATTCGAAAATACGAAAGAAAGCTGAAAATGAAACAAGAAAAGGCTGTATAAGCTTTAAATTGGTTATGATATCTAAGAAGATATATCTAAGATATATTAAAGAAAATTACTCGTTCTAAAACAACAAGTATACATTCTTAAGAGATTAAATTAACCCTTACATTTGCAATGATAAACATCTATATAAGGAGAAGAAAGAGATTTAGTTAATTTATTTACAATCTGTCTTAGGACAATAAGTAAATTTAGTAAAATGACAATTAATGGCATACAAATGTAGAATAAAACATTATTGATTTAAATATTATAATTATATTATTATTATTATTATTCCATTTCTTTGCATATAAAGGGTGTTTTTAAAGTGCATCCATACCATATCGTTAATACGTAACATGGGTCTTCTAACCATCCAACACTTTTCTTATACTATAATACTATACTCAAAAGTTCTTCATATACGAGACAGTTATAGAAATAAATGTAAAATGTTTAATTTGAGCAATAAACAAATGTTCCACCCTATAAACCTTAAACGATACTAGAAGGAATTTTTAATTGTTCTAAGTTTTTATGCCCAAGTCTCATTTCCCACCATCAAAGAGTATGCAAATGGCGGCTGGCATACGTTGCGTATACGTAATATTAATAGCTGGATTCGTTCACAGCGCCCGTTTTAGCGCAGAAATAGTTGTGGCATGTGGCTGAGGTTGCTTACGCGCGACATACACGTGCTACCGTTGGCTTTGCTGCAACAACAACAACACTGGTGCCATACCAGACTAATTGTGCAACATGTGAGCTAGAGGGGGGCAGGGTGCTGTCATCGGTGGCGCGGCAGTTCGCAAATCGCGCGATTTAACGCTGCGTGCGCACAAATAATAAAAAGCGAACGTACACAAATTTTTAAATGTATTTGGACTCAGCAATTCTATAGCTCGGTTTCTGCTGTGGTTTTTCCGGTGTACTTGATGTCATATTTTGTGGAAAAATGTTGGGGAAAAGGCAACAGAACATTTCGAAATTCAAGCAAAATTGCCGGTCTGTTGGCTTACAAACTAAGGAGGGGCGGGAGCTGGGGGGCAACTGAACAGTTTTAAGTTCAAATTCCATACGGTACTCGTGTTTTGTGTACAGTTTTAGAGTACAGCTGTGTTTGGAAACACCCCCAAGGGCAGACAGAGTCGACTCAGCCAAACTGACTTCGGTTATTAGCTAATAGCTCAATCAGGGGTCTATTCTTTATCTCTGTAAACATTGTTACGTTTGTTTATACGGCTCTAGGCGTATCCTACAATGCTATAACCCAACCCAAAACCATAATAGCTCGAATACCGAGAAGTTTCCACGCCCGAGTAGTAAACCTTCCGGTACATCGCAAAAATATCACGTGTTGCCTGCCCGTGCGGGGCGACAATAAGCCGAGTAGTACAATGACACTGCACATTAAGTAAACAATCATTTACACACACAGATACGTATAATAATAACAATTTCTAATTATGGCTCGAGATTGAAATGGAATGCGTAGAAAAGATCTGAAAGCAGAATCGCAATTAATTGCACAAGAGGCGAGCGAAATGATATCATAGCTGGAAACGTGAGGCAATTAAAAACAGACCGGCAGTCTACGGATGCTGCTCGGCATTAGGTCTTACGATTACAATCTTATCTGGCCGTACCTGAAGCAATGTTAGCCAACGCTCTGGGCCCAATCTCTGACCTCGTTTCGTTGTATCTTTTTTGGTCTGGTTAGTCATTTCCGCAGCGAGATCTTCGCAGAACCTTCACGCGAATTGGCGCTGAAAGATCTCGCATATGAATTAGATGTAATTAAACGATGATCCGTTCTGGCACTGTCTCTAAATGTTCTCCTCATTGGCTCTCTCTTGCAGGCTGGGCCACAACCCGCTACTTTGTCACATTCATGCTCTTCCTGGGCATGGCCAATGCGTATGTGATGCGCACGAACATGTCCGTGGCTATCGTGGCCATGGTGAACCACACGGCGATTACTAAGGGCGAGGAGATACTGACGATGAGTGCGGCGATCGCGAATTGGAAGTTGTAAGTATCTATGCTGCCAGACAGACAACTATTGAAGTCTCAACACTAAACAGCAGCGACTGTTCTAGCTATTAATATCGAAACTTAAGATTTCTATGGGCTTTAAATTTTAATGTACTCTTGGTATACTCAGGTATACTGTAGCCAAAGGCAGCTAACCTTAACCTTTTCTGAATTTAAGAAATATATATCTGAAATTAGAATGTGTGTTTTTAGCGACGTATAATTTGTAAATGAAATATTTAGCAGGCTCGACGTCAACAATTCATCTGAAATTTAGAAAATATTTCTATTAAACGGAAATTATTTCTGGCTTCAAGGGTGATTTTTGTTTAAGGGCGATTTTCTGAATTCTATGGCATTTTTTTCTGGGTATTTTCTTATTAAATGCCGCAGAAAAATGTTAAAGAAACATACATAGAAAGGATCCAAAAAAATACTATATAAAATAAAATTATTGATTCTGAAGTCGATATAAACAAGACAATCCTTTCTAAATAGGAAGTGTCAATCAATCGATGGCACTATCGATAATATCGATGTCTTTTTTTGAGACTACACTCAGAAAAATAAATGACTTAGGATGCAGAAAGTTGCGATACTTTTCTAGTCAAAGGCTAATCAAATTAAAGATCCTAAACATATTAATAAGTATATTAATTAAACAGATTAAAGCTTACCACCGATGGAATATCCTTTTAGTGCACAGCTTATAGCTTCAATTATTATCAGTTACCAATCAGTTTATTTCAATTATTAAATTCTTCACTTCTCTTACTTTCCAGGATAATGGCGAGGACGGCGAGTTTGTATGGAGCTCCAGTCTACAGGGCTACATTCTGTCTTCCTTCTTCTATGGCTACGTGATCACACAGATTCCATTCGGCATATTGGCCAAGAAATATGGAGCCCTGCGCTTCCTGGGTTGGGGCATGCTCATCAACTCCGTGTTCGCGTTTGTGGTGCCTGTTGCGGCTCGCGAGGGCGGCGTCTATGGCTTGTGTGCAGTCCGTTTCATTCAGGGCTTGGGCGAAGGACCTATTGTGCCCTGCACCCACGCCCTGCTGGCCAAGTGGATACCACCCAATGAACGTTCCCGCATGGGCGCTGCGGTCTATGCCGGAGCTCAGTTTGGCACGATCATTTCCATGCCGTTGTCTGGATTGCTGGCGGAATATGGCTTCTCTGGTGGCTGGCCATCGATCTTCTACGTCTTTGGAGTAGTGGGCACCATATGGTCTATTGCTTTCCTGATTCTTATCTATGAGGATCCCTCGGTGCATCCCCGCATCGATGAGCGCGAGAAGCGTTACATCAACGACTCACTTTGGGGTACAGATGTGATCAAGGTGAGCACCTGGGCTGCTGGCAATGCACTGGAACAACTAACTAATGTTTCACTTCTCTATCCTCGCAGAGTCCTCCAATTCCGTTCAAGGCTATTATGAAGTCCCTGCCCTTCTATGCGATTCTGTTCGCTCACATGGGACACAACTACGGCTACGAGACTCTGATGACGGAACTGCCCACGTACATGAAACAGGTGCTGCGCTTCTCCTTGAAGTCCAATGGTCTGCTCAGCTCGCTGCCCTATTTGGCCATGTGGCTCTTCTCCATGTTCATTTCCGTGGTTGCCGACTGGATGATCAGCTCGAACCGCTTCACGCATACTGCCACCAGAAAGATCATCAACAGCATTGGCCAGTACGGACCGGGCCTGGCTCTGATAGCTGCCTCCTACACCGGCTGCGATCGTGCACTAACTCTAGCTATACTCACCATTGGCGTGGGCCTCAACGGCGGCATCTACTCGGGCTTTAAGATCAATCACTTGGATCTGACGCCGCGCTTCGCTGGCTTCCTCATGGCCATTACAAACTGCTCGGCGAATCTGGCTGGTCTCCTGGCGCCCATAGCAGCGGGTAATCTGATCGATAAGAAGGTGAGTGACAAAGGACCATGAGAAACTCCTTGAACAACTTGCTAACTGGGTTCTTTGCTTATAGCCAACGATGGGACAGTGGCAGATTGTCTTCTTCATTGCCGCGTTTGTGTACATCGTCTGTGGCACATTCTACAACATCTTTGGCTCAGGCGAGCGCCAGTTCTGGGACAATCCCGAGAACGATGAGCACAAGCCGAGTCTGGGGAACGGCAACAGTGCCAGCGCCAGTGTCAGCGATAGCACCAACACCAACACCAACACACCTGCAAGGCTGAGAAATGGCAATTCGGCGCCGCTGGCCATAACCGCCAGCGAGTCCAGGCATTAAAACGCCAGTCATTACCATTACACTACACACAAGCTAGTTTAAGTGTTTGTTTTAGCTCATTATACTCTAAGCCAAAAGTTGTTATTAGCACGCATTGCCCTCAACCAGATTCCTTATCAAAATTTACAAAAGACAATTAAGTATCATAACCAATTTGATGGACATTGTACAGATTCAGGTAGAGCACAATAAATCATTTTGTAAGCCCAAATTGAGCACAAATTGTAAGTCACATTTTGTAAACATAGTCAACAATTTTAGGCAGTGCAGTGCCTGAGAAAGGTAATCAAATGACTACCATTTAAAATGCGTAGTTTCTTATTGTGATAGCGAAGAGTTTAGCTTTCTTTATAGATTGTCAATTCAATTGAAATGAATTAAGTAATAACTTTGTAAAACCATTAAAAAAAAATACAACAAACGTACAACAAAAGACAACAAACGTTTGCAAATAAAATTTATACCTGCTAAAAGCCAATATCCATGGCTTTTAATATATCTTGAACGCTGATGTACGGATAGCATAATAAGTATTACAAGCTTGAAAAGAAAGAGGAAGAAAGTTTCCAGAACTTCTGATCGGAATTGCAAGAATAACTTGGCTGATTAAATCAGAAGAATCAATTTCCCCATTAATTAGTTTGTGCAAGAAAATTACACCAAGCATGGTTCTACGATCAGAGAGAGGAGGAAGATTTTGAAGTAAAAGTCTACTGCGATAAGAAGTCAAGCGAGTGTTAGGATTCCAGTTAAGACCCCGTCTATCCATCTATCTATCTATCCTGATGAACCTTCTATTGGGGACACCAAAATCAAGACCCATATTCAAGAATAGGTGGAGTAAGAGAAGTATAAAGAGTTTTAGTAATGTAGGAATAGTTAAATTCTTTCGACCAACGCTTAATGAAACCCAGGTCACCAAATGCACGAATATCGGTGGAAGAGATATGTTTGTCAAACTTTAGCTTGGGATCTAAAAGGATACCCAAATCATCGACTGACTCAATTCGTAGAAGCGGCTTATTATTAAGAATATAATTATTTAAAAAGGGCATTCCCATATAAAAAGATAAGGTTAATAATAGAAGTTACTGTTATTATTGTATAATGACAACTGATATTAGTGAAAATGGGTGACCAGCTTAGCGGCTCTAACTGTTTATCAATAATTTGATATTAATAAGCAGTTGTTTGAATGTCAAACGCATGTTTACCACGCCCATTTGAGCATTAGCTGCCTCCCCATATCAAAGGACACCCACTGAAACAAAATTTAGACATTTCATATCCAGCAATTGCCTAGGCCATGGGTCACGAGGAGGAACTGAGCCCGGAGCAGATAGACCCGAAGAAGTCGCCACTGCAGGGCGCTCTGAAGCGCACCTGGAGCGATTTTTGTGCCACGAGCAGCATACACGGATTGAAGTACACCCGCGACAAGGACACCAATCACATTGTGCACTTTGTGTGGATGCTCATCTCTCTGGTGATGTTCATATGTGCCATTGTTATGGCTCAAACCTTCTACGCGGACTATCGGAGCAGTCCCACGCGCATGAATGTGGAGAGCGATCACACGCCGGTTAGCAAACTCTTCTTTCCGCCCATCACAATCTGCCCCGAGGTGCTGTTCAACATGCACAAGTCCAGAACATTCATTGAAACCCTGTAGGTAGCCACAGAGTTATCCAAAAAGTGCACTTGTTAACATCATTACTTGTAGGAACTTGACCGAGGGCACTCAAGTGACGGATGTTCTGCAGCACTTACACATTTTCTACGGATTTATGCTGGATGATGAGCGGTTTTCCCATGAGGAGATTGAGCTGCTGGAATCCTTGCTGTTGGTCAACAATCTGACAATGCATCAGTTTGTGGATCACCTGCGCTGGGACTGCAATGAGATACTGCATCGCTGTCGCTATCAAGGAGAGATAATGGACTGCGATCGACTCTTTCAGCTGTCGAAGACCTTCTTTGGCCACTGTTGCTCCTTCAATTTGCGACAGCGCGGGTATGCCAATTTTGATTGAAAAACGAGTTTCCTCCACCTAGTGCAGTTCCAATTTCAGGATCAACTTCACTGCCGAACCGGCAGCTGGGGGTCTCGATAATGGCCTCTCACTGATTCTGCGCTACAAGGATGAAAACTATGATGCACTGAAATCGTACTCGCATGGCTTCAAAATGCTCATCCAGGATACGGACGCTTTTCCCAGCGCTCACGCCAATATTAAGTTCTTAGGACTTGGCACGGAGTCGTTTACCTCGCTACGCGTCGAGGAAACCTTCTGCTCAGAAGCGGTTAAGGCGTTGTCTATTGAGCAAAGGAACTGCGTCTTTCGGAAGGAGTTTCAACTACGCTTCTTCTCCGAATACGTGTATCCCAACTGCGAGCTCAATTGCCGTGTTAGCCAGATGGTGAAACTTTGTGGCTGTCACACATATTTCTTTGATTTTAACCTCACCAAGGAGCGAATTTGTTCGTTTCGCGATATACCCTGTCTAGTGGATAATTTTCGTGAGCACGTGCAGGTTTCTGAAGGTTATAATAAATTGAAATGTTGGCTTTCCCACAGCCGACATTATTACCCGCAAGCGGAAAAGTCAATGCACTTGTCCGCTGACCTGCGAGCACTTTGACTACGATGTCCAGATCTCGAACTTTCAACTGATGCTAAACCTTCCGGTGATGGATCCCTTCTAGTGAGTACAGAGAGTATTCAAAGTGACTTTTTTCAAAGATTTCGTTCGCCGACAGCGATGAAATCGATGACAATGATGCCATCATACACATCTTTCTCAACTCGCAGGTGTATCGACGGGTGCGAGTGGACCTGCTTTCAAACATGGTCACCTTGGTCTGTAAGTTGAGATCTCTGCAAAGACAGACGCTTTTATCTTCCTTAACTCGTTTTTATCCCTCGCCAGCGAACCTGGGCAGCGCATTCAGTCTGTTTGTGGGCATGAGCATGCTGTCTCTGGTCGAGATTATTTACTACTTTTCGGTGATACTGCGCAGAAACTACGTTCAGGAATGCCGGGCACGGCAGAAGCTTCAAACCTTACATAAACGTCCGAATTTTGCCTGGCAAACGTCTACGCACCCAGGGGACAAAAATAGCAATCAGCAGAAATCGGTTTTCTTTATCTCTGGTCGTAACTAATCAGCTGGTTGCCAATAAAAAGTTTGCAATGTCGCCATAAATTACAGCTTCAAAATAAAATATTTAAAGGCGGTATTAAATTTAAGCAAACCAGTCATACTAGACACATTTCATTATCAATATAATCAAAAATCACTAAAGCACTATCTTTTCATTATTTTGTTATTTACCACTACTTGAAACACCATGCGTAATTCGGTAGATGTACATAGTTCGGGGAATGCAATCTTAAGAGTCAATATTAGACTCTAGGGCAGCAAATTTGGTATTTAGGTAAAGCAGCTCAAGTTTATTTAAAATGTGGGTTACTTCTCCACTTAAACCTCCTAAAAGCAATAAAAACAATTTATGGAAGATATGTGAATAAATTAAATGAACTTAACTGAACTTTTGGCTGCTTTGATTCTTAGGTAAGTCCTTCTCTAGTTCACAAATTTTAGTACGATTGGATATGATAGACAGCAGATATTATATCTTATTATATTGGACAAACTTTACTGATTGCTTCGATGGCAGACAAATCATTTTCACTATAGTCCATTTAAAATCAATGGCTTATATCCAAACTTTCCTATACTTTATACTATACATAAACGACGGAACCGGGAAAAAAGGAATTTCGTATGGAAGGATCCGAAAATTGTTTCTGAACATTACGCAGCGATGCATCACTTGAGTCCTCCAGGGAGTCAGGCTTCGATTATGGAAAGAAGGGCGTGGGATTGGCTGTAGGAGTGGCGTAACTTGAAATGCGAGGATGGATTCCTGGCTGGAACCTATCGAGAACTGGACCAGATGCTTGCAAATGTATCCAACTTACCTTCAGATAGTTCACACTATGCAATTGAAACTGGAATGATGTGAGCTGGAATGGTGCCGTCGGACGTTAAGCATCTTTGGTGCTCCTGGCTGGAGCTTATCGAGCTTATGAATCGATATTCTCTTTTTGGCTTGACGCAACGCTTTCTCGGCGGTGTTTTCGCATTCGGCACATTCGCCTAGAATGTTGATCCTGAGTTTATAAAGTAGAATATAATTTGAGATACCGCTGATGCCTTATCCACAAATTTATTACTGGTAATAAATAGTTGAAGTAATTGTTTTGACATTGTACCATACTTTCCAGCATTATGCACAATCTTATTGACAATGTGAGCTGCGTAATATTTATAAAGATAAAAACAATCCAGTTTGATATTTTGTTGCTGATTGAACACTACATAAAAGGAAGTGTTATCTTTTTGGTGGAAGACACAATATTAATTTAAGGTATACTTAATTATGCGATACAATAAATAATATTACTTCTTTATTGATGTGTATAAATAACCGTATTTAACCAATATTACGTAAACAGAGAGCGACTACGTTGCATACGATTTTTTTATTGAATCTAAAACATGACAACACTATCTCTGTAGATTCTTTAAAGCATATTTAACATTACAAAATTACCATTTTTCAAAATTAACGACGAGTTATATTTCCTTTGCATTATTTCTGTTTCGTTCTGCGCAGCTCGTGATAGTAATTCATCAGGCTAATGCGTTTTGCCCACAGTTCCGCTCCGTAGTATGCCCAGAAGATGCCAAACATGGCGCCGCCCAAATGCGCCGCATGATCGAAAAATTTCCAGCCCATCACACAGCCGGCAAAGTCAATGCCCATGATAACTTTGATAGCGGAGCCAGCAGAGAACGTAATGGCGGGCAGGAACAATATGCTCAATTGCGTATCGGGATACTGTGCACAAACGTAGGCTAGTACTGTCATGATGGCTCCCGAAGCTCCTAGTGACATACCCGCCTGTTTCGTGCCAGCCTTGTAGAGCACGCTCATCAAACTGGAGAAGACGCCGGCGCTCAGGTAGACAGCCATAAATTGCTCCTTGCCCATTGAAATGACGGCAGCGTTGGAGAAGCTATGCAGTACATACATGTTGGCGAAGATGTGCATGGCCGAGTAGTGGCTGAATGTAGAAAGGAACATAGGCCAGCAAACGATTCTCGCCGCCGGATTTGATGTGAAATATGTTAACATGGTGGTGCGCATGGCGGGCACACGCCACAGCGCAAATGCCAGCAAGTTACCCACCAATATGGGTGCAAATGTCTTATCTCCCGGCGACAGTGAGTCCCAAAAGCGTTGTACGTCATGCTTCAACTGCCACAAGCTGTCGCGATCTACAACAGGTCGATCTTGCCACCAGCCAAAACGCGCCTTCTTCGCCTTAGTTATCATAATGCTCCGTGTGTTCTCATACTCCATGATGGTGGCCCCAACGAAGCTACCAATGCTGAATGCGCCTGTGAAAGCGATCGCCTTGATTACATTGTTTGTTGGCACTGTATTGCCCTCCGCCGGCTGCTGGCCGACCGTGGGCTTGATGTTGCTGTTCCGTGGATGGTGGGCATGAAAGTGACGCACTGGCGGCTGCCGAACAACTTGTGGGGTTATATTGTGTCGGCATGCTTGAAGACGCGGTGCTCCATTTGTATGACATCTGTAAGCCACCTGAGATAACCAACTTTGGCACAGCGCGCGATTAATAAGCATAATAATACGGAACTCAATTTAGCATGAAAAATGTATAAATGTGTTGTTTGACAGAAAGTAAATGGGCTGCAAAGAAAATAAAGAAAATAAATAACATAAACAAATGATGCGTTTTTCATACTCACTTATCGATGATAGACGAGGGATGGAGTGAATAAGCAAAATAAAGAAGGCTGGTATCGTGCTACTATCGATAGGTTCGGGATGTTCGATCGCAGGGTTCAGTAGTTCCAGGGAACAAGTTGATCTAAGGAACAACAGATAGTCGAGTGGAGTGACGTAAAATAATTAAGTTTGCAACATTTTTCTTACCTTAGATAGACGAATATGAATATGCAAAATAAAGAAGGCTGGTAACTTGCTACTATCGATAGGTTCGGGATGTTCGATCGCAGAGTTCAGTTGTTCCAAAGAATGAGTTGAACTAAAGAACAACAGATAGTCGAGTGGAGTGACATAAAAAAAGTTCGCAACATTTTTTTTACCTTAGCAACATATATCTGAGCTCAGCACCAATTGATGCACTTCGCAACATGACAGAGCGGCCAGAATTAAATGCACATTCATCATATAAAGTAGCTGCCATTTTTATTTGCCAATAACTTAAAACATACTGTTCATTGCTCAATAAATTATTGTCTTTAATTATGTTATATTTGACTACATTTGCTTACAGCTATTGTGAATAGCATGCGATGTATCGATATATCGAAATCGCTGGTATCGATTTAATTTAAATCAAACGTACGTATTTTGAACATAACGGATTTCTCCTTATTTATTGCTTCTGTATAGATAAGTAAAATTAGCAAAACTAATAATTTATTTAAAAAAAAATTGAATTTAATAATAGAATTTGATAAGAAAAAAGTGATGAACTTGTTATCTTTACAGTTAGTGAATTTTATTATGTGAAATTCAAAGATCTTGATGTCTTCTATCGCTGTTACCATAGGTCAACACGCCAGATAGCCAGCCATGCCTATCATAAATTCGTATAAAATCGAAAACTGGTCACGTCGTAAATCGGAACCACGCGAAGCTCGGTAATCCTCAGTTGGGGGTGATTAGATTTGGTTGCTCTATAAAAGTGGAGCGGGTCGTGGCATCCAAGCACAGTTATTGGACATGTTCAAGTTGACGTTACTTTGTCTGTTGGCCAGCACAGCGCTGGCACAGCACAATCCCCAGTGGTGGGGCAATCGCAATACCATCGTGCATCTGTTTGAGTGGAAATGGGTGGATATTGCAAGGGAGTGCGAGGAATTTTTGGCCCCAAATGGCTATGCTGGCGTGCAGGTGAGCCCCGTTGCTGAGAACATCATATCGGAGGGTCGGCCATGGTGGGAGCGCTACCAGCCCATCTCCTACAAGCTGATCACACGGTCTGGCAACGAACTGGAGTTCGCCTCCATGGTTCGCCGCTGTAACGATGTGGGCGTGCGCATCTATGTGGATGTCCTGCTCAATCACATGTCGGGCGACTATGCGGGCACGGCTAAGGGCACGGGCGGATCCGTGGCAATACCCAGTGCAAAGTCATTCCCAGCCGTGCCATACACAGCGCAGGATTTCCATCCGAGCTGCGAGATATACGACTGGAATGATCGCTTCCAAGTTCAGCATTGCGAGTTGGTGGGTCTTAAGGATCTGGACCAGGGCAGCGACTATGTGCGCAAACAGCTCGTTGAAGTTCTGGATCACCTTGTTACATTGGGAGTGGCTGGCTTCCGAGTGGATGCCGCCAAGCACATGGCTGCCGATGATCTGGAGGTAAGTTCTTGACAATTTAGTTTAAGCCACTTGACCAAACCCGCCCTTTAGTACATTTACAGCAGCACGCGTGACCTTAATACCGAGCACGGCTTTCCCAAGGGCGCACGCCCCTTCATCTACCAGGAGGTCATCGACCATGGTCATGAGACGGTTTCACGTGACGAGTACACCAGCCTCGGCGCAGTCACCGAGTTCCGTTTCTCAGAGGAAATTGGCAAAGCTTTCCGTGGCAACAATCAGCTGAAATGGCTGCAAACCTGGGGCACCGAGTGGGGCTTCCTGCCCTCTGAGCAGGCGCTGACCTTTGTGGATAATCACGATAACCAGCGTGATGGTGGTCAGGAGCTGAACTACAAGTCACCAAGGCAGTACAAAATGGCCACCGCCTTCCATTTGGCTCATCCGTACGGCATAAGTCAGGTGATGAGTTCCTTTGGCTTTGACGATCGCGATCAAGCGCCGCCACAGGACGCAAATGAGCAGATCATATCGCCCGAGTTCGATGCCGATGGCGCCTGCACCAATGGTTGGATCTGCGAGCATCGCTGGCGCCAGATCTATAACATGGTGGGCTTCAAGAACACCGTGCGCGGCACCGAGCTCTCCAATTGGTGGGACAATGGCGACAACCAGATCGCCTTCTGTCGTGGCTCCAAGGGCTTCGTTGCGTTCAACAACAACCTATACAATCTGTCGGAGCATCTGCAAACCTGCCTGCCATCCGGCACATACTGTGACGTCATCTCTGGCAGCCTAGTCAACGGCGCCTGCACAGGCAAGTCCGTGACTGTGAATAGCGATGGCTATGGCCACATCAACATTGGTTCCGGAGACTTTGACGGTGTGCTGGCCCTGCACGTCGATGCCCGTTTGTAAAAGTCGAATGCGGCATATTTCAAAGTTAAAGAACGACATTGATTTGGGTTTTATTTCTCAAATTACAATAAAACGCACATAAAGTATAATTTGGCTAAACGAATGTTGCCCTCGAAATACATCAAATACTTAAGATAGTTCGATAGATTATCGATAACTGTAACGATAACGACACAAACGGTATAAATGCAAAGTATACACTTGAACTCGATTCCAACTGCAAAATGGAAGTTGAGGTGGATTTGATCTTAACTATTATGCCAATGACAAATATTGGGTTCATGTTTTTCTGTTGGCCAACACAATCCATTATAATTATTATTTGATTACTACTCGTATGCTAAAAATGCTTGTTGGCCATGTGTGCGTATCCCGCATCCAATTGATTTTGATGTGGAGCAACAACATCTCGAACATATCCGCTAGAAAACAAGTCTGTAAATAGAAGAAAGTCGCATTGTGAAATTGTAGTTGGGTGCTTTCGTCAGCAGACGGCTCATCCTCTCAAGCATTCACAGGCAAATCAAAATTGATATCGATCGCTCTCGAGTACTACGAATTGTTCAAGCGTTTGGTATTTAGTTTTCAAAACAAGCAACTACAAATCAAAATAGCAACATTTCAACTACTTGCATTCATGTAAGTCATACAAAAATGTTCTAGGACCGCATACGATGGCATACCATGTAAATGGCCACAATCATAAACGAGTACAGAGTATGTGGCTCATGTTCTGTTGTTGTCAATGTCGTGTAAATAGTACATACAATATCAATACCATAACTATAATTAAATGCTTAATGTGCGTAAATACCTGTAGAATGTTGATATCTTTTGCTTTTCATATTTCTTTCTTAGTTATTTTTATAAATTATTATGATGACAGATCATAATAGTTACGAACTAACGATCTTTAGACACCACATAGATTGCTTAAGTTAGGACCATCTTTTGACAAACAAACAGGGATCCAAAAACTGCCCGAACAACATTAAATATTAATTTCATAATTTTGCTGTAGAATACATTAAATACATATCTTTTCATTATAATTTTCGGCACAAAAGTTTTGTTTAAGATTTAAGTGCGGCCCCAAATCCAGCTTTAAATTTACATTGTATATATAATATATATAGTATATATATACATATGCTAATTATAATTTTTTCTGATTTCTTTAAGTCTTAAGAGTAAACAAAAACGTTGTCCCTTGCAATAGCAGCATTTACATATACATATATGTAGAATTGATCATTTACATTTAGTTATATTCTTTAACAATATAAATTACGTGTTGTAATATGCTAGTCCATCAAAAATTTGTAATACATAATTTATCTATATAACAGGAACCACGTAAAATGCGCACATACTCGTAATATTTGTTTATAATATACCACAAATATTACAACATTTAGTTATAAACTTTAATTTAAGTATATGTATATTATGCATACGTTCATTTATGCATATAAATTTTCTCTATTGTTTAATTAGTAATCAGGTAAATCGTGGGAGGAATTATTGTTTCACATATATTTGTAGATCCTTAGAATATTTTATATTTTCTATTTTGAAGGCTGCGCATGTATAGTTATTTTATTTTGTTTTACTAAGGAAAATAATCATTAAAGATTTGTCTGTAAATTTTAGTTTGTACCTTGCAAGCATGAACCGTACTTCTTATAAGTACAATATAGAGCTGTTTTGAATACCCCTGAAGATTATATATACTTAGTTGATGACACATCAGTGAAGAATACTATCATAAATATGGGAATAATCTGACTTAAACTAGATATTTAATGGTATGTAGCTTTGACTCTTGCCAAAGATAATATTGCCTCATTTAAGTATTACAAGTATTACAATTGCTTATTGTAGAGTTTTGAAACGGCCTAAAACCAGAACCATTTTATAAAGTTTGATGTTCGCATTGAGGCTCTTTTGATTCTGAATAACTTACAAGTAGAGCTATGTATAAACGAGATTCCAAGCGCATACTTTTATAGACTATATTAATATATGTATAGAGATGCGTACTAAGGTACATACTTAAGAATACATAGAAAAACCCTTGGATTGAATAACATTTAGATTGTCAAAAATTGTATGCCTGCTGCCAAAAGTCATTGTTCAGGACATACAGAGATTGCTGTCAGAGATTATATTGTTACGAATGAGGCTCGGTTCGGTTCGGGTGAAAGTCGACCATGCATTTTAAAGAGTGCAATTATAATTCTTTCCTCAAACACTACCAGATAGACTACCAATATTTAGTCATTGCCCTAGGTACAGAAACTTCCTAGTTCTCCCTATATGGATAATGATTACTTCGTCCCTTCGATCGCCGCCTAGAAACTCTTGCCTGCGTCTTGGATGCGCTTGCGGCGACTGTCCCGTCGCCGATAGCGATCAATAATGCGTGAGCGGTGCCGCTCCGGGCACAGTGCCTCCGGGGAGCTGTCGACCTTTTTCATTACGATGCGGAATGTAAAGGTATGCTTGGGCGAGGCGCTAGCAGCGCGTCGCGGTGAAGGCGGCTCAAACTCGCTGCCGCTGGAGAAGCCGCACGATCCGAGCGAGGCAATTGCATGGGAGATGCCAACACCGACAGCGACGCTGACACTGGGCCCGCCGACAGCACCACCCACAGCACTAGGGACACGGGGTGCGCTGGTATAGCCGGAAGCTGACGGCGTAGACATGGAGCCCGTGGAGAGCTGTTGAGTGAGCACGGAGCTGGGACGTGGCTCGAAAATTGATGCGCAGCGGACATCGGTACACAGGAAGGTCTTGACCTCCTCCTCCCGTTGCTTAATGGTCAGCGGAAAATGCTTCTTGCTGGGATCAGCGTATGGGCTGCGCTGCGGCTCATGGCCATGTGGATAGGACGAGCTGGAGTCGTAGCTATCTCGGGAGCTGTAGTTTGAGGAGGTCTGCTGCGAGAGCGGGCTGCGTGCCCGCGAGAAGGCACTGAAGGGCGAGATGTGCAGCTGGCGAAAGTGTTCTGTTTTCTGCTTCTTAGTCATGGGAAAGTTGGGAGAACGGGCAGGTGTAACGCCGCTCGTCTCCGAAGGCGTGTAGTCAAAGTGAGTCTCAAGCGAGGACTTGCGACCGCAGGAGGAACCTGAGCGCTGAAAGGTCTCCGCATCGACCAGCTCAATAGAGCTCTTACGCAGGTCAATGTGACGACGTCGATCATCTGTGTCGACAATCTCAAAACTGGATGTCTGATCCTCGTAGCTTGTGGACTGATACCGCGATATGGAGACGTCGAAGCTGGTATCGCGGGAGGAATAGGGATAGTCGAAACTGGATTCGGCACGACTAGACTTTCGGTCGCCTTCGACCATCTCGAAACTATCGCCACCTGAGTCCAGGCGATGCAGATTGATCAGATCTGTGTCCGTGTCTACGCCAGGACTGCGCAGCTGTTCCAGGAACGGAGAGCGCGGCGGATCGAAGGACGAACGGCGCGATGGCGGCTCAAACTCAATAGTAGGACACTGCAGCGGTAGCTTCTCTGGCGGCGGCGGTACCGCCGCAGCGGCGGCCACAGCAGCAGCTGCCTCCGCAACGGCACGTGCCACCGCCTCCGCTTCCTCCGTTTCGCGCCGCAACACCTGCAGATTAACATAAACTGGCTCTGGTGCATAGGCCTTCAAAATCTCTAAAAGTTCCGCGCGCATCTCATCGGGTATGATCAGATCGTTGGAGTCTGACTCGCGCTCCTCGCTAATTCGCGGCTCAATGGGCTCTCGGCTTTCGGAGCGACGTGTAAAATGATGTACAGCTGGGGCGCCACCCTCTCCATTGAGTGCCACAACTTTCAGCGAATTCGTCACCTCCTCGACGAACTGCGCCATGGCAGCATCCGGTTGCTCTGGCTGGCTATCCTCGGTCTCCGGTTCTACTTCGGCTTCTACTTCAGGCTCGACCAATTCGCGGAGTCGCTCATGCTTGATATAGGACTCACCTACCTTCTCAAAGTGCACATTCGCCAGCTCGAACGGCAGCTCCTCCTCAGCTCCGGATGCACCTACCTGATCCTGAGTACCCGCATTGGAGTCCGCACTGGCTCGCTTCGAACCAGCCGCTGAGGTGATTGTCGGCGCCTTCTGCAGCAACTGCTGTTGCTTCTCCTCCTCCTCACGACGCGCCGAGCGTCGCAGCTTTAGGGACATCTTCGTGTAGTGGGCAAACTTGAGCGACATCTTCGGCTCGAATCCCACCTCGGACATTTGCTTTTGTACGGCGCTTTTGGCAGCCGTTGATGAGGCAGCCGGGCTGGCGGAGAATGTGCTCTGGCGTATCAATGGTCCACCGGAGGATCCGGTTTCCGCGCGGGTAAATGCGTTGGCGAAGCGATTGGTACGCGTGGTTATGTGCTTAGAAGGTTTGCGCACAAAGGCCAGGATCTCGCGCATGACACTCTTCTTTTCGGGCTGTGGCTGAGCCTGGGCAGCTTCCTTTTCCCGCTCCCGAGCAGCCGCCTCAGCTGCTTCACGCTCGCGCTCAGCGCTCTTATAAGTCTCGGCGGGATTGGAAACCGTAATGGGCGGGATGGGACCCATTGGACTGCGCTTCTCACTGGCAAAGTATATGGGCGTGAAAAGATTGATCGAGGGCCGCTTCATGCCAACGAAACCAGCCTCTTCCGGCTCTGTGGCCATGTCCTGCACGTGTACCGTAGATGTGGGACTGCGTCTTGTGCTGCTGGATGGACCCGCCTGGCAGCTGAAGTCCGAAGGCGCGACGGGGCCCAGTGGCGAACGACGTTCCTGGGTGTGTATCTGAATACTGAAGGTCGGACTGCGTCGCTGGGAATCCCCTGTGGGACTCCTGGCCGTCGGACTGGGTTGCTCATTTGGCGATCTCAGACCGCTGCTGGGAAAGAGCGGGCTACGTCGGCCTTGGGGGCTGCGATCATTGGGACCCACTGGACTGCGTCGTCCTTGGTTTTGTGCGCTCAAGGAGATTGTCAATTGGCCGCTATTCTTACGCCGACTTGAGGCGCGGAGGGTGCCCTGTCGGGAGAGCGTTGTGGGCGTCTTCTGAGAGCTGCTTCCCGGGCTCTTGGACTCCGGTTGCGGCAGCACTGGACTCTTCGGAGTGAGTGGACTACGTTTCTTCTCGCCAGTGGCAGCGTTTGTGTTGAGGGTTAGAGTGGGCGCGTTGGGGCTGCGACGCTCGGAAGGACTGCGACGCGTGCGGAATGATTGCGACTTGGCCTTGCGTATCTTGGGTAGGGACTGGTGCTGGTGACGGTGGCGGTGCTGCTGGTTGTGGGAGGAGGAGGAGGAGGAGGGGCCGTTCAACTTATGTTAGTTGCTGTGGTGCGGCCCACTCGTGGGGTCGCTGCTGCCGCTGGAACTGAGCGTGGTGTTGGAGCCGTAAGGATCCAGCGAACTTTGTACGGACATCGATCTGCCCTGGTTCTGGCGGGCGCGCCTTACTCGGCTAGAGTTGGGAGACAGCTTTCCGGGGTCGATGCTTTCTGGGTCTGCCTGCAAGTTGTAGAATCAGACATAAAGGGGGACAACAGGATGGATAGCATGGGCGATGGGCGATAGATGGATACGTAGATAACAGATGGATAGACAGGCACATAAGTATATGATGTGGCATGAATGATACTGAGTTAAACACCAAAGAAGCAAACAGCAAATAGCGAACAAGCACACAACCCACCTGGTAGGCCAGAGCATTCATAATGATCGCATAGGGCACCAGATTCAACGGATGAATCTCACGCATCAGCACATTGGCCGGTATCTTGTGGAACTGAATATACTCCACAAATGTGCCCAATATCTCCTTAATGTCAATGTTCTAGCAATAGAAATATGTCTTAATCGGTCACTTTCATCAGAGAACAGATAAATTTGCTTACCGGATTGTTGTCGTAGTACTTCTTGCTCCACATGAGCGCTGCCTGGAACTTGGTAAATTCATCGGCCCTGAGCTCCTCGCGTGCGAGTATCAAACGCACCACGTGCTGGGGCAGCAGGGTGAAGCTGCCCAGATTCAGCACCTCGGTGCCGTGCTCGTCCACAAACTCGAGCACCTTCTGCACCAACGTCTTGGTGCACTTGTATTGAATGTAGCGCTCGGCGGAAGCCAGCAGGGCGCACACGGTGTCCACATTGATGCAGCACTGCACGAAGCCAGCGCAGGCACGACGCAGTTCCTCCAGGCCGTAGTAGTCAGCGGCATTCATGACGCCTGATGGAGGCAAAGGGTAAGGCAACAGTTGGCCAAACATCTGTGCAAAACTGGCACAATAACTTACCCAACAGGGTGCGCGGCTGAAGGGTCACACAGCCCGTGTGAATGTACTCAATGAGCTGTCGGAAGACATCCGGCTCGAACTCCTCAATGATGAGCGTTTGGTGCTGTTGACCTGAGGGCTGTAAGGTCATGCAACGGTCTAATATTAGCAAGTGGGTTTAACTGGGCCAAATGCTGGGTACGGCTAACAAGCTAAGACAGCTAAAGGAACCATTAAAATAGTATAATCAAACACAAAACTCACGACTGGCTGTGACTCTAAAGTTGATTACCCAACCAGTCATGAACTGGGAAAGTACTTATAAACGGAGTGTAATAATAGAAATCAAATAAAATATTATGTGCTAAGGGGAAAACTATATAAAGCAAACAAATGAACCATGATATTAAGGGATATATATAATATATATATATAGTATATACAGTTATGCTATGTAGAATTTGATAGCGATAGGTTAAGTTGAAGTAACACGAAATTGAACATTATTACAGTGCAATCTAATAGTGCATGGATAGGGTATCTACTAATATAAATATTATGATATATTTAAAATTAATTATTCCTTTTTTCAGCGATTTTCGGTTGGAAAACTACGCGAAATGCGCCATAGGCCAGTTAAAGAAAGGTTTTTGATTATTACAAGAAATTGCGATATAAAGATATAGTATTTTAGGATGCAGATTTGATCTATCTATCATCTGGTCAATTTGGCAATCTTAATGCATACATTCTATAACATACATATGTTTTAGTAACTAGGATACATCACTTTTTGAAGGAATAACTAATTGCAATGCCAATTACGAGACACACACACAAACACATACACATTTCCGCTTGGATTACTAAGTGTTTACCTCGGGTATCGGAGCTAATTGTTGGGTGAAACCGGTTCTCTAGTATTATGGGTTTTTATATTCGTTTGGTATTTACGAGTATATTGGGTGGTAAGGAATGGAGTCACAACAGAGAATACACAAAGAATTACATTGATATTATTAAAATGGTTTTTCGCTTATATTTAGGTATTTACAAAATGTACAGAAATCATAAAATATAATAGTAATACCAATTAAGGAAACTATAAATCTCAATGCCATTAATATCCTATGGTGTCTCAATCATCATACACTCACACATACATACACACACACCACCCAAGCACATATACAGACACATATAGAGAGACACAGGCACATACGCACAAACAATTCCATTTCCATATTGTATCCATACAGCCCACCTCCCCCATTCATCGATTAGGGATACGAACCTGTTGTGCCGCATTCTGTAGATTCAGCAGGGGCTCCGAGGAGCGCTTGAGGAAGAGGCGCAGCTTATTCTCCTTGGTGGTTGTTTCCCTTTTGCGCTGCGGCGATGGTGCAGCGTACAGCATTTTGGCAAACACGCGGGAACGCGACGCAAGCACAGCCTATGATAGGAAAAGAAGAGTGGGGAGTGGGGGATGAGTGATTGCGGCTGCGGGACTGAAGCTGTGTCGATTACGCAGTGACCTGATTCCCGCACACACACATATGGGTGGCGTTTCCCCTCCTACACACACACACCTACCTTGACGGCACACACTGGCTCACGGGTGTCGCCAACGAGGAAGGTAACATCGCATAGCTCGGGCATGGACGCCAGGAACTTCATGTCCTCGGCAAGTCCTGTTTTATTCTCGAACGTTGATAGGTCCGGCTCTGCGTCAGCCATGCCGGGTAGTATCAATGCCTCGGGCATCTGAGTTTACTGTAACGAGATGCGCCAGTTGACATTTAAGCATTGATTGTCCATACAAGTGGTGGCTGTGGGTAGCGGGTAGCGGGTAGCAGGTAGCGGGTAGCGGGTTCAGGGTTGCGGGCGGATCTGCGGCCGTCAGCTTAGCCGTTGGCTGTTGTGTTGGGCTTTGGTTGAGCCAAACAAACTTAATTGAAATGTGCTATAAATACGCGCAGTGAAACTGCCAAAGCTGACTCTATGGAGGTCGCGTTGATCCTTTAAGGCCGCAAGGACTCCCAAGTAATTAAATTGTAATTCTGGCGCACAGACAACGCCAACATCCACAAACAAGCCAATACATCCTTGTGTGCTGTGTCTGTTGCTGTTGCTATGGCTGTCTCTACTTTAGTCTGTGGGTAGCCGTGCGTGTAGCACCTGCATTGGGTATGTCCTTGAACGGAGCAAGTCAAATAAATTACAATTACAATGGCGAGAAGAGCTCCGGAGACAAGGACCACAACAACAACAGCGATTGTAACAGTAACATCTACAGAAACAACAATATGAACAACAATTGTAGGCCACAACAACAAGTTGATAAATGTACAGTCAGCCGGCTGGGTGGCTTGGGTTGGCTTGGGTTCGCTTGGCGTTCCCTTGGTAGGGTCGTCCTGGCCCAAAATTGTGGCATACTTTCAGGGTTACAAAATGGACGCTATCCTTTAAAGGGCATGCAGTTTTGAGGACTTTGGAGATGCCATGTTACAGCTACTTATAGATGCAGAGGTTTCAAAAATACTATACTTTCAAATTTTGAATTTTACCTGATTTGTAAACATTAATTTTGTTGATTTATGCGAAGATATGTTCCAATTGTATGCCAAAAGGCATGCTACATACATAATACCATACCTAATATGAATATAGTCTGGCCTGTTCTGAAATCCACTTTCAAATTCATTTCACTGACAAGTGTGTAGCATACTTTTCAGAGCAGGATAGAATTAAATACCCTAGTCTTTATGTACGTTCGTAAACAACGTTCCTTAAAGCATGCTCTTCATATTTTTGTGGAATCGATTTGAAAGTAGAGTCACAGGCCCAGTAGTGTTTGAACTACATGTTACTCCTTGCTTTAAAAGAAATCTGTAAAGAGTATTTAACTTACCTGCTGCAAGGTGAATTTGACTTCTGGCACCAGTTCAGAAATGCTATAAAGTCTTTAAACGGACCTCGACATCCGTTGGCGTGCTTAATTTTATATCATTTTGACTGCATAATTTGGGTTGATCAAAAGAATTTGGAATAATATCGCAAGACCGCATACGTATCGAGGAAAATAATTTGGAAAACATTGTACAAGATGAGTCAAAGGAAATAATTGCAGAATATTGTACAAAATGAGTCAAAAATATGAAGTGAGCAAAAGTACGTTATTGAATTTACAGCATGCGGAGGGGTGGGTGGGTCCAAAATGTGCTGTGTATAAGTGTGTGCAAAATTTGTATGTGCTACGCATAAATTAAAGGGCGTCGAGCGGGTTGCTAGGGCGAGGGCCAGGGCCAGGGCGAGGGCGAGGGTGAGGGCGAGGGCGAGGTCTTGTTGCCTGGATTCAAATTGGGTTAAAAATGTTGAGCGCGATGTGTTTGTTGCAAATTGTGGCAAATTGTATTAAGAAATTACTTTACTAAGCGTTGCGATGTGTATAAACTGAAAGTTCTTCTCCTTCGTCCTTCCAAGAGCTTCAAGGCGCAGGGGCGTCACTTTCACTTTTCACAATGCGTGTGTATTTGGATTTGTATTTGTATTTGTGTGTGTGCGTGTCAAGCAACCAAAGCAAAGAAAGCAACACACACACTCTCGCACACTCGCACACTGACTGTATATTACGCACACAGTCAAACAAACCAAATGCAAAAAGCCAATTTCTGTGTAGACTGAAGGACTGAAATGCGACTACAAATGATCAAAAAATAAACAAGAGCGTTGAATATTTGCAAATTGAGCTTTAATAGCTGTCACTAATTCAGTAGCACACACAGGATACTCAGGACACACAGCTTGGCGCGCTCAAAATGTAATGAACCGTTTCACACGAAGCACAGGAACGTTCTGCACACGCAGCAGATACTTTTTCTGTGGCATGCCCCGTTGTACGCTCCTCGTAATGATTGTGTCTACATCAAAAGGAGTTTTCTTCGATATGTCAGACAACAGTCAGCAGCTGGCAATGCGCATGTCCCGCCTCAATCGATATATCCAAGGGGGCAATAGTCCTGCCCCACATGACCGCTCCCGTACTCGCACACGCTCAGGCAACAGTTTGCCGCGTCCTCGTGGCGAGTACAACGTGCCACACGGCCACTTGTTTGCATCCAGCGCGGTACAGGCTGCTGCTCGGCTTGTTTATATTGCCAGTGCGCAGGTCCTGTCAGAAACGTAAACAAACCGCACAATTTGACAGTTGACAGTTCACAGTTGTCATGGACACGGACACGGACACGGACACGAATGCAGGCCAGGACACGAGGCCACTTGACATGCGTCGGATTCCGTTCAGTGGCGCCTTTACTGGCGTCTCACAGTTATCTGGGCATCGGATTACGATAACCACAAAACCAGGGCTCGAAACGTAAGCAAACAAATTGGTGACAACATTGCAACACTTCAGATTGCAGCTGCTTGAAATATTGAAATCGCAGGCGTTGCCCATGTCAAATTTAGCTGTTGTCGTTTGGGACACAGACCACACAAAGGAGACGCTTCAGAGACGATCTGAGCACTGTGGGTACTAGCTGAACAAATTGTATTCAATTCAAATATAAATATATTCGTATTATTAAATGTCTTACAATACAGAAAATCGTCGTATATCAAAGTTCACCCTAAAAGCCAGAAGAAATTTCTGTTTAACAGTAATAATTTCTAAATTTTATGAAAGGACGGCTATCTTCGGAGTGCCGAAGATATAAGCTCTAGCAAGAATTAAATTTTATACAAAACTTAATTTTTGTCTGATTGTAGTCCGATTTTGATCAAATTATAGGAAACTTTTTGAAGTATCTCACTTAGTTTGGATGAAATATTTGTAAAAACAAAAAGTTTGATATAGTGGTCCGATTTTGACCAAATATGGTCAGATTGTATAAAGTTGCCAGAGTGTTTGGGTGAGTTTGGTAAGAATACCTTTATAAACAAAAAAGTTGTGCATACAAAAACATATTTGTCGATCGATCATTCCTATGGCAGCTATAAGTAATAGTGGTCCGATCCGGCCGCTTCTGACACATGTACTGCCTGCAGCAAAAAGAAGGGTCTGTGCCAAGTTTCATTACGATAGCTAAACTGAGAGACTAGTTCGCATAGAAACAGACGGACAGACGGACGGACATCGCTAAATCGACTTGGATATTCATGCTGTTTCAGAAACTTTGTTGGGTCGGCAACGTCTCCTTCAGTCCATTACACATTTCGAGACAAAATTATAATACCCTGCTAGGGTATAATAAGGTTATAAGTGTTGCGATTTTCTACACTTAAGGTCATTTATTTTTCTGAGTGTATGCTCGTTAATGTGCTTCTTACATAAATGCGTCATAAGACTGGGCAAAAGTATGTAACAGGCAGACCCAATTAGTTTTATTTATTCTTGGTCAATAAACCATTGGCCAATAGTCGAGTCCGATCTAGGCTTGTCCATCCGTTTGTCCGTATGAACGCGTAGATCTCAGAAACTTTAGGAGCTAGAGACCCAAAATTTGCCATCTTACACAGATTATGTTTATTTCAATTTGTGAATAATTACTGTGCCAAGCAGAGGAAAGTAGTACTGAGCACGCCAACTGAAATCAGAAATTTGTTATATTCTTGCCATTTGTCTTCACTAACCATCAGTTCATCTTTTTTGATATTATTTCTTGGCCGATATTTCACTATTGAATTTATCGTACACAATAAACAATCGCAATCAGTCAGGCTATTTGTTTGGCCAACTGAAATATTACCAATTAGCGACTACCAACTTATGATAACTTAAAGATGAGAAAAAAGTTGGCAAATTCTTCAAACGGCCGTTTAGTCTTTGCAAAGATTGTGCTTTTGATTTTAGTAAAATAGAAACCTAAATATTTAAATATGCGAAACATACAAGATTGATCAACATTTTACCTTAAAAACAAGAAAGAACGGCGTTCCAAAGATATAATAGCCTTGCAGCAATGTTTTTTATACAACAACTCCATATTTGACCGATTGTTCCAATGACCGATATATAGAATTATGGTTTGATTTTGATATGATTAAAGCAAAGTATAAAAAACTCTAAGTTGCTGAGTTTGGACGAATAATTTATATAAGCAAAAAGGTTTTTCATACACAAAACACATTTTCATTCGTTTGTTTCTAGGGAAGCTATAAGATATAGTGCATTGATTCCATCCAAAATTGGCCAGCTTGTGCAAAAGTTAATAAGACTCCGATTTGTAGAGTGTGGTCAGAATATTCTTATGAACATAGAAGATGTTGTATGGAAGATATATAAGATTTGCTTACAACTTAATTTTCGACCGAGTGTTCCTTTGACAACATATGATATAACAGCCCGGTTTTATTCAACTTTGATCAGTTTGTATAAACTATACAGAAACTCCGATTTGTGAAGTATAGTCAGAATTCCTCTTCGTATAACAAAATAAGCCTATCGTTCCTTTAGCAGCCACATGTTATAGTGTTCCGATCCGGCCCGTTTTGATATCAGTGCTGCCTGCAGCAAATAGAAGTATCTGTGCCAAGTTTCATCTTGATAGCGCTAACACTGACACACCAGCTTGTATAGAAACAGACACTTGACTCGGTTATTTATACTGATCAAGAATATATATACATTGTGTGATCGGGAACGATGATCATAACGGATAGGATAAAAAATGCACTAACTTTTCCATTGGCGCTGTTTTCTATACAGAATATATAGCCAAGTGCCCACTGTAATTGGTGAAGATCTCTGGCTGATGCACACTTCCGCTATCGCGGCATGGGGATGGAACGGAGACAAGTGAGGGGTGGGGATGGCGGCGTTGCTGCAGCAGCACATTAATCTCATTCGCAGCTACCCCAAGAAATATTGTCGCAGGCAACTAAAAATAGATGCGAGCCTGCGGCCAGCAGCAGCAGCAGCAGCAGTTGCAACTGCACATAAATCGTTGGGGACATGCTCTGATCAAAGGCACAGGAATGCCTCTAATTCCAGACTGGGCTAAGCCCGTTGAGGCCAGCGTCTGCCACAGGTAGCGCAAGGATACTGTGGCATTGCCTGCTCAAGTAGCCGTCCAGTTGTTGGCCGCACACCCCCGCTGCGAGTGCCGCAGACGCACACAAGTCAATTGCGTTGAATCCACTTGACGCGACGCCAGTGAAAACAAACAAACAAACTGAGGGCACAGGGACCAGGCAGGGGCTAAGTGACAACGGCAAACAGTCAAGGATGCTGGCGAGCGACGCTGAGCAGCGCTGAGAGGCCGTGAGAAAAACGCAGACAGCAGAAGATACAGACCGAAGAAAGCAGACAGCAGAGAGGAGAGGGCAAGAGCGGCGGGCAAATCCAACGATTGGATTGTCTGGTCGTCTTGGGTCGATCTCGTCAGTTGTTATTCGACGGTCGTGTCTCTCAGTTGGATCGGCGCTGGTTCGTTGCGGGATTGAATCTTATTTTCATTTGGATTTAAGTGACTATAATTGAATTGAAAGTGCAAGCGCCGAGATTCAGATACATTTTACGCGTACGGCTACAGATACGGATACACGGCTACGGCTACGGATACATTTGCAGATTTGCAATAGAGTGCAAGTCGGATTGAAGGGCGCGCGTGGCAGGCACGCGTCGCATGCCGCTGTGAGTTCAGATCTCTCTCTCTCCATTCTACCGTTTTATAAATAATCATATGTGAGACTTTGTGCTATTTTAGTCGGCTGCAGCAAGTGCCAAAGACTGTGTATCCATGAGATACACGCACTAGATACAAACAAGCCGCAACTAGTGATGCTTTTATGTGCAATTTTCATATTTGCAATTTGCGCAGCTCTAAACATTTTACGGTCCCGTTTACTGGCGCAATTTTCGCAAGTGAAACCAAAAAGAAAAACTCTTGAGAAAATATGGGAAAACATCTTAAAAATAATTTACAAGCAATGTTCCCTTCTGATCGGTCTTTGACGTCGTCAGTCGGCGACGTTCAGCGTTCAGTGTTGTTGTGGTTGTCGCTTTTCTTGTCTGTCTCTAAATATATATACATATACCCGTACAAATAAATATAAACACATATATTCACACACACATATGTATGCAGTGGGCGCTATAGTTATGTATGCATACATTGTACACGTACTCGTGTGCGCGATTCTATATAAATATACACGAATATATGTGCGAGTATCTAAGTATATATCCCTCATTTCCGTTAGCTGCGATTGCTCTTGTTGTTGTTGTTGTTGTCGCTGACGTTGTTTTTGCATTTTGACTTATTGCTGTGCCATTTGAAATCTCTGGTACTTGGAATGAGATTTCCTATTTGTCGCAATCAGATAGTTTATTTATACCTCCAGTGGAGCCTGAATTCGTGGAAAGATTATTCCTTGTCCAGTAAATCCTCTTATGAAGAGCTTTAAATGTTAATACTGGCCAATTAGTGCATTTGACGACACAAAGATACAATATTGACAACATTAGCACCCCTCAACCATGGCTGTAAATAGCTTTTCAGGTAACGCCTACGAGTTGTGAACTTAGTTTGAGAGACACCGGGCTTTCATTTGAACCAGGAACCGATTCTTTTTAATCCCTAGCAGAGGGTATTATAATTTTGTCACGATATGTGTAATGCACTGAAGGAGACGTTTCCAATCCAACAAAGTATATATATTCTGAATCAGCATCAATTGCCGAGTCGATATAGCGATGTTTCTCTGTCCGTCTCTTTATAGACAAACTAGTCTCTCTTGAGGCTATAGTAATAAAACTCGGCACAGATCCTTCTTTTTGCTGCAGGCAGTACATATGCCGGAACTGGCCGTATCGGACCACTATAACATATAGCTGCCATAGGAATGATCGGTCGAAAACTATGTTTTTGTATGAAAAACTTTTTGTTTTTGAAGATAACGTCTTTAAACTCACCCAAAGCCAAAATTTGATATAAACTTACCAAATTTGGTCAAAATCGAAGTGCTATATCATATAGCACCAATAAAAACAGTAGGGTGAAAAATTAGTTTTTTTATGAAAAACTTATACTTTATACAATACTACATCCAAACTCAACAATTGAGAGTTTTACCATACTTCATATAGATTCCTATAATTTGATCAAAATCGGACAAAATATGTATATAGCTCCTATACGAACAATCAGACAAAAATTGACTTTTGAGTATACTATAAGTAGCTTCGGCTAGATTTTTCTAGATTTTTCTTATTATAATATGTATTTACATATTTTTATACTCTGATCTCAAAAATATTTACCTTTTAATGTTCATATCTGTATGTTCGTAATGCGATTTCTTGCACCCCCTTAAAGCTAATCAAATTTTGTATACAAGTTGGCATATATGTACATATTCTTGGCTAATATAGTGTTAAGATACAAAAAAGATATCAACAACTATTTACCATCCCTCCCCCACCACGCTAATAAGCCAAATCTATAGCTTCCACAAATTTTCATCCAGAATAATCAAATAATACACACAGCCTACTATTTTTGCCAAGTCCTTCCCGCCCACAAGAATTAGCATATATACCAGAAAGAAACAGTGCATACTGCAGTCGGGAACTCTCGAACACAACATTGTTATTTGCTTTGATTAAATAAAGTGTTTAATTTCTTAACCCCAATTAATAAGTATTTTCTTCTACTGCCTCTTAGTTCAAACGTAAATATGTACGATCAAATAAATATGTATGTATATGTACAAAAGTTTATAGTCAAATGTACATGGATGTGAATGTTTGAATTCAATTTAAGAAAATTTTATAATATTTTGATACAAAATCATTTGTCTGGAACAAAGACATTTTTTGGACAACAGGTTCGTCTTTGGTTTGGTTAAGAGTAGATACATATATTCTATTCGGTGCTAAATTTCAACTCATTCCAGTCATCTCTCTCCTTAAATCAATTTGTGAATTTGAAGTGTGAGTTTTTAACCAAATTTGAATTCTGTTAGGCCATTTTTTGGGGTATTGTTGAAAATTACAAAATTCATAAGGGGATTTCACTTTATGACGATTTTTACTCCCTGTACCCATAAAATGTGTAAAAAGGTGAACTAAATCTGTGCAAATGTATGTTACAGGCAGAAAGGAGACGTCTCCGACCCTTTAAAGTATATATATTCTTGATCAGTATCAAAAGAGATTTCGATTTGGTCATGTCCGTCTGTCCATCTGTATGAAAGCGTCGATCTCAGCAACAACAAGAGCTAGAGACACCAAATTTGGAATGAAGGTTCCTGTAAAGCATACGCAGATCAACTTTGTTTCATATTTCAGATATCTCCCCCCGTTCTCCCGAAAATCAATAAAAATCGTTTTACAGTAACAATTTTAAAGATATAGCTTTTAGATTTGGCATGTACAATACTTTAGTCAGTCTTAATCTACTGTCTAAATTTCAAATTGATCGGATAATTAACACTGAAGTTTCTTACGAAAGAAGATCCAGTGGTGCAGCGAGGGGGAAGAAGAAGCACAACCACAAGCACTGTCGCTCGTGTGAGTGCGCCTTTTGTGTATGTGTGTGTGTATGTGTAAGTGTACGTAGATGCGATCGGAAATTTTTGACCTGGGTACAGGGAGTTTTGTAGTCGGGTATACTCGACTATAGCATTCTTACTTGTTGCTTTATGATACGTACAAAAGAATGTTTCCGATATGGTACCTAATTTATATAAAATTTCCCTAAATTTCGAAAGGGAGTTACCAAAATTTGTACACAAATTTTCAATGTGTATGGTGTTTTTATACTCTGTTCCCGAAGGGAACCCTTGTAGCTAGAGCAACCAAACGTGGTACACATGTTGGTGTATACCCTCAATTTATGAAGTGTCGAGATCGCCAAAAATGTTTGACTCCCCCACCCCCTTCCCCCTAAAATCAGCATAATTTATATCTCCCACACTTGTACAGATAGAGTTGTTCGCGTCTCTTTCCGAACCCACAAATAGGCAAATTATACCGAACTGGGAACATAGTATTCAGCTGTCGGATACGTCCGACTGCAAGCTTGTTTTAATTTTATTTTTTGCGATCTTACCCTACCATGTATAGAGTTTAATAAACCAGGATCTACATATTCACAAAGTTGAAAGACTAACTTAATATCAGTGTGGGAGAGATGTGTATGGTTTACAATACAACCTTTAGTGTCTATAGCACATGTGAAAATGCGTTTTTTAAATGAATACATTATCTATATACCCAAAAAGGGCTGTTCTTTATTGGATAGCCAAACAAATGTCAATGATCATGAAAAGCAACAACTGGTTTGTTCTGCTCTACCAGGAGACATCAGTAGCAGTTAGTTGAATTACCGCAGAGCAGCATCTGGAGGACAACTCGATTCATTGCTAAATCAATCAAATGCAACAGGATGCAGCAGCTGGTGAGCTGCTGCAATGGGGCTGTATCAAACGTAGTCAGCCAACTGGCACAACCAAAAACTATCTTGCGCTTGGTAGAACCGTGATAAATGCATTTAAGCCGCATCCGTGCAGCTGATTAGATGAAATTACAGATACACGCGCGCCAGGGCGCACTTGCGAGTTTACGGGCAAGTCCAGCATGTGGCCACCATCAAGTCTGAGACAGCCATGAGCACCAAATATATATATATCTGTATCTGTATTTGTATCTGTATCTGTGTCTACGGCATAGCCAACAGGCTAAGCAGCCAACGGGCCAACATGCCAATGGGCCCACTTGCACTTGAGCGCATTGCAGCGCAAATTGAAAAAGGAAACTTACGCGTAATGCGGGCTAAGCTGACGCACGGCCATGCAACCCGCCCACCGCCCACCGCGCGCCCCCAACCGCCCACTGTCACAGTGGCTGCGCTGTCGCCGCCGCCGCTGCTGCCACGGCTAAATTAAATTTCCAACAGTTTGTATTAATTTCCCAAACGCCGACCGACAGAGCGCGCCACTGAGCCCAACCCCTGACCTCACCAATCCACCCGCCCCCGCCAGCATTAATCTGGTGGCAAACAGCAACAGCTTTTGCCGCCATTACTTTGGCAGCGAGTCTTTGGCAGCGAGTAGGAAATTTCCTTTTGCCTTGCACGTATCTGTGTCCATGTCCTGTCTGTATCCTGCACGCAGCTCGGTTTCAGCGCAGGATATTCGTTTAACCTGCGCCCGGTCTCTGCGACGAGTGCTAAACGTCGTCCTCGTCGTCGTCGGCTTCGTCGCCGTCGTCGTCTCTGGATGCTGCTTGTGTTGATGCTGGGCAGCCCGCACGAGAATTTCCCAATTTCAGTCATCGTTTGTCGAGCGTCGTGCGCGCAAGTATCCCTCAGATACGGATACACCGACTGCCATTTACAACAACTGCAACAACAATAAGAGCAGCAGTAGCAGCAGCAGCAAAAAACATTTTTGCAGCTGTAGGAGAAAACAATTTTTATTGTTGACTACATGGAAAAAGTGAAATTGTTCCAAACCGAAAACGCGAATGATAAACAGTTTTTTTTTTTAAAGGAAAGTGATTTGAAATCTTAGAAAACAGCACTGGAAAATCTGGCCAGAATGTGCGCGTTATGGTAATTGAAATATTTGGAGATATACATAAATTTTGGACACGGCGCATGAGAAAAAAAGAAAAGGAAAAATGAAAAATGAAAGGATATATTAGTTTTGTGGATTGGCAAAAAGTCGATGAGAAATTATCAAATATGAAATGAAGAAAAATTTGTAAAGCTGTAGCTGTGAAAAATTTCATTACTTTGCGTGTGTGTGTGTGGTGTGTTTTTCTGTGTAGTATCTTTTGTGCGCCTCTGTATCTGTGAGATACGCAAAACAATTTGTCTGCGCCATTAGTAGCGAGCGTTCCTCTCGATGTATACGTATGTGTGTTTTTGTGCTGTGTATGTGTGTATGTGTGTGCGTACCCGTGCAAGAGTGTGCGCGTGTGTGAGTGTGTGTCTGTATCCTGCGCACAGCCGACGCCGACGCCGACGCCGACGAAACTGAAGCTGAAGCTGCGTTTCGCATTGGGGCTGGTGATGGTCTAGAGCCTTGGAGCCCTACAGGAGACACCACCACCAACACCATCACCCCCATCCCCACCACCAGCAGTAGCCGTAGCAGTAGCGCAACATTTGCGGCGTTGACGCAGCTTCGGCCTGGCTTTGTTGTTGTTGTTGTTGTTACCGCTGTGTGTGTATCCACAAAATACGCTCTCATACACACAAAGAATCTTTTCTAAGCTCACTGAATTTTCGCAACAGTTTTTGTTTGTTTTAAAACTGTTTTAATATTCCCAAGATACTTTCATTGTTAAATATAAGGATTCCCGCACATCATTGTGTTTGGGTAAAGGATTATCCAAGATTATATGCCTCTCTGAAATTAACAGAAAGAGATTATTTACACCCAAGCTTATACACACAGCAACACACAGAGCAACAAGCCATCCAATGATTATCATAGTTCTGCATGCCAATTTTCCATATAATAATCAAAATTCATTTCCAAGAATTTCTATTGTGGTTGATGCTGCTGCTGCTTGGGACCAGGACTAGAATCATAAATGTAAAACAATTTCTACGCCAGTCCAACGTTGGCATACATTCAAATTATCGCAGTTCCCGGAATCCAAAGTTTGCATACATTCAAATTGTTGTAGTTCCCGGCATCAAGCAATAGTTACATGGAAAATTTTCCTCAACTGTCATTGGATTTAGTGTAGCATTAACTAACTGCACAATAGTTTCGGAATTGCAATCAAGCGATCAATTTAACTGGTTAGTTTCCTCTTAAATTTGCACGACATCAATTTCATTTGTATGGCATTTCAATACATGCTGAATCTAAGCATTTAAGCCTTTTAATTGGTCCTGATTGGCTCTTATAGCACAGCTTAGTAAGTTCATTAATTTGCATTGACAATTAAGTTTTCTTAAATATGAATTTCAACATACAGATTTTCTGAACTTATTCAAAATTTAATAACATATACTCCGGGTCTTAGAATAATTCTTATACATATACATTCTTATACATACCCAATGAAATTAGTTATTTTGTGATAATATATACAGAAAATATATATTTTATATATATACATATATGTTGTACCTTCCTGCCTATAGCATTCCTAGCCCCTATTTAGCTTTCCTGTAGTACATTTTTAATCAACTTTTTCTATTTATTTACAGGCTCTTAATTGTCTTAATTTACATTTTTTAAGTTTTAAAAAATATATATTTTTATTAATTTATCATAAGCTTATGGCCTTAGCAGCTATAACTTTTTATTAAGTTAAGCGTAATTTATAATTACATTGAAATTTCTTTATAATAATATAATTATAATTAATTATTATTAATAATTGTTTTCCCATTTTTTGTGTTTCTACTAAAGTAGTTCTTATTTTTAATTTTTTTATATTATTGTATTATTAATAATTGTTTTCCAATTTTTTGCGTTTCTACTAAAATAGTTCCTATTTTTGATTTTAAATGTAAGAATTGCAGAATAAATCTTTTTGGCAATTCTTACAGCAAAAGTTGCAAAATATTTATAATTTTAATTACGGTATGGCCCTTAAAACCAAAATTCAAAATTGAATTTTTATAAAATTATTTATTAGAAATTATATTTCAATTTTTATTTCCGACTATTCTGACTAGTAACTATAGCACATTTCCTTCACAATGATGTATTTAGTTTAAATTCGTTACCATAATTGTTGTTTGTAGTCTCAGTCAAAATGAGACAGGCATTAAATAGACTCATATCTTAGGGTATATAAAGCCGGTCAAATATCAAGCAGATATGCTTATATTATACAACTTTGACAAAGGCTTAAGTCCTGTTGCAAAAATGTATGTACGGAACCTTCTAATGAAATTCCCAGTTATTCAGCGCAGTTTACAAATAGCTCAAAAACACATTTTCTGAGAATTTTCATAAGGGATTATACAGCTTGACCACAACTGCTTTGACCACAACTAGAAACATTCTCGTAATTTATAATTGGGGATTATACCATTGAAATTGTTTCCCAGAATTAGCAACTGGCATCGTGATATATGAATTGGACAAACGCGCCAATTACATAAAGAAACATTCCTGCTTTAACTAAATAATTTTCAATTTAATTTTTTTTTGGTTTCCTCTATCAGGATAGTTCTTGTTTCCGAGTACTTTTTATTCCTATTTCGATTTTACTTGTATATTGTACTACTACTGTAGGTGTACCAACCAAGTTAGTAGTTTTACGAGTCAGCCAAGTATACTTAATACCACCTGGAATACTCGTATACCTGCCGCCTGCAAAGCTCTCCCAACCTAATATTTCACCAAGTTTAATTAAGCCGGAAAACGCTGCACTCGCTGTAGCTGCCGTATGCGCTTGAGAGTTTTCCACAAAATCTGCGCCAAGTGGCGGCTTCAGATAAACTGACGCTGCACTCGCTGCTAACTAACATGCAAGGACCCTGTAGGAGCCGTTCCCCCTGACTACAAATTGACATATTGCTGCAGTTCCTGTGGCCTGGTTGATGATCTCCTGTTCCACTTCACAGCAACAGCAACAGCATCAGCATCAGCATCATATTCCCAGTCGTATGCACTTGTACGTATTTTGAACCCTAGCCAGAGCGAGCTGCCCCACACCCTGTACACACTGTACTGTCACTAGCCCTCCGTCCCCTTCTGCGTTTGCCGCATGCTTCATGACTGGCATCTAGTTTTTTCCCCGGTCCTGGCTTGGTTTGGTTAGTTAGCTCAACTTTGTCATAGACGTTGCTACTCGCACAACTTTCAGCTTCAATTGCGTTTCCGTTTTGCACTCGCTGAGCTGCGGATTGCGGATTGCGTATACGCGCCGTGGTACCACCAAGTCGTTGTGCTGGCCCTCAACTCGCTGCTTTTGCGCCGCTGCCGCTGCCGCTGCTGCTCCCGGCCCACCCCGCTGTTTTCTCTTTTATTTTACGAGCCATGTGCGAGTGTGCGTGAGTGCAGGCCTCTGTGTGTATTTACGATTCTGCTTTGTTGTTGTTTTCGTACTGCTGCTGGTTGTACAACCGCGGCAGCCATTTTGTATAGCATACTTAGCGTACTATGAAGTTACACACACACATACACACACACAGACACAGGTATACACACACTCACACACATGACGAGAGGAATTCGCTGTTTGCAATACTTTTGCAGATTTTCGGCATCTTCTGGCCAAAAATTTCCCAACTTTTTCAGCACAAAATGTTTTTTTTTTGTCTTTCTGTTTGGTTGCTTCTCTTGCCGAAAGCAACGAATGCCAAAGGACGAACGACAACAGTTAGCCAATACAGAAGCAACAACAAGAACTGAATCTCTATATAGTACCTACAGCAACAAGATGACAGGCAAAAAATTTCAATTTCAAATACAACAAATGCATTTCTGCCTATTTGTAAGCCCCTGTGCCCGCTCCAAAATAACCCAATAGAGAAGGAATACCAGAGAAAATGGTTTTATATAGATATGTAGAAATATTTGTGTGTGTGTGTGTGTGTGTGTGTGTGTGTGTGTGTGTGTCTGAGCCAGAGTACATGGCCAAAGCAAAATGTTAAAAGTGAAATTGTACGACGCCCCTGAAAATGTGCGTTTTTCCAAGGGGGCAAGCTGATGATGCCCAAATATATTAGAGCTTCAGTAATACTGAAATACATTATAAGAAATCCTTATAAACGTATTGTATTATAAATTAATAAGCCTTGTGATTTCCAGAATTCCATGTCATATTTCAAATTATAATTTTGATATTTGCATAATTTTAATCAAATTGCCTAATACTATGATACTAAAATATAATTCTGTTATTACCATAATGTTAATCAGTATTATTGTGTGGAAATTTATAAAATTTATGCATGAATTCCTGAAAGCAATTATATGTAACAAATGAGCTTTGTAGAATATGTAGATAAACTCAATCAAATCAAACAGAAATCATTGTGTTCAATTTCGCATGAAAGCTGCAAAGTTAAGCAAACATATTCACACACAACACACAACAGTTGTGGATATTTGTAAATCTATTTAATTTGGATAGTTACCACAGTTTGCGCATTCCACGAATATTAAAGTTGTCAATTCACAGCTCTGGATCATTGAGCTTCTCTCGGAAGTGTAAATAAGCTGTAAGGAGAAACATTGAATCATAATTTACTAATTCCTCGAACCAATTGACTACCATCAAGATTCCAGTTCAGTTATGAAATTCAAATTAAATACAAAATACATAGATACATTTAATTTGTAAGAGTATTATACACAAATCGTTGGTAGTTTTGAGAAATGGATTTTCATATTAGAAATTATACATGTGTGCATCTGACAGAGCTCTATATCGATTTGATTTCTCAGTTTGAGCTATATTTAGTTCCGAGAAACCTAACTAACCAATTAGCAACAACATCATTGACCCATTTTCGGTTAAGTTGGCCCATCCAACAATTCAGGCAATTCGGTATAAGCCAAATTGAAAACTGCAGTCGGCAATCCGACATTTGTGAAACATCGATTTTTGGCCAGGAGCAAAAATGTTGCCATGCTTTGACCATGAGTTGGGCCAATTGTGCTACATCCTTTTGTTTCCTTTAAGAGCCTTTATTGCATTTTGGTGTCTTGTTCGGCAAACTGTTCAATGCCTGTGGCTGAGCTGAGAGTGCATTTGTCATTTGCTATTTGTCTGCCTGCTGGCAGTATCTATTGTAGTACTTTGTTGTTATTTGATCCACAAGCTTCAAAGTTGCAAGCTTGGAATCCCTGCAAGGATACAGCTGTGGGCGATTTGGTGAATTTCTGTTTGACTGCTACCTTTCGCGTAGGTGACACCCAGATTAATGTGTGGGAGGGGTGCCGAAAGGGAAGTCTTTCATATGTGTCAAATGCCATTACGTGGGCATTGTCAATATTTATCTATGAGTGTATTGAAAGTCAAAAGTCATTCGGGGTTATTAATTTGCATATTCGCTCTCTTTCATTTGCAGATTGTCGCTCAAGTGCTCATACAACAAGAAAGCTAACAAAGCGACTTTATACACACACACACACGCACACACCCACACACCACACACACAACATACAGAATATTTAAACAACAATAGCAATGTACTGCCTGCATCTGAAGAACTTTAAATGCGCGATTCGTATGCCCGCCCAGCGGCCATCAAAGACATTGCCCAAGTGCCACAAAAGTTAAAGTAGAAACTAGTTGAGCGCCTCCAAACGAGCAGCTAACGAGCAGCCACACAGCGGCAGGAAGGGTTCAAGGATCACTCGCAAGTATTCAAGCAGGCACACCCCATAGGCCGAAGCAAACACTGTGCGTTGGGCGGTAAGGTGTACAGCATGGCACGCCTTGTGGGGCTGCTGCTGCTGCTCTGCCTGCTGAGCCTGATGGGCGGGCCGGTGGCGGGGCAGCGGCCGCTGCTGAACCACACCTTCAACTCGCTGCCCATGTCACAGCACCAGAGCAACAGCTACAGCAACAACTACAACTATCCGGGAACGGGCAAGCAACTGCGCAATGGACGGCTCCACGAGCAGCCGCAGCCTTTGCCACTGCCGCTGCCTACACTGCCGGGATTGGCGCAGCCCGTCCATGTCTACGACGACTATGAGGGGGAGGCGAGCGCGGGTGCATTTGGATCCCGGCCGCCGCCAGGTAGCCGGCGGGACACGCGACGCCGCCAGAATTTGTCGCAAGTGGGCGCCGGCGGTATGCCACGCCCCGAACGGGGCAACGGGCAACGCGGTATTGAGTCCCTGCGTAAGGAGCTGATGAGGCCTTCGGTGGGTGGTCCTGGCGGCGGCATATCCGGCAGCAGTGCCGGCTATTCCTCCTACTCTGGAACCTCAACGATAGGCAAGATAGATGGCATGGGCGGCATCGGATCCGCGGATCGCTACGGTGAGAAGCTGCGACAGCCCAATGGCGCTGCGGCCATGACAGCTGGACCCGCAACCGGACCATTTTCCACCCGTTATCCGCCATCTTATGCCGGCGTGGACAGTCACCCGATACGCTATACCCCTCGCAAGAACTCCATCGGTGAGCTGCTTAAGCTGAAGAAGATCCTTAACCAGGCGGACGAGCCGGCAGGCGGCGTTACCCATGGCAACATGGAGGGCGACACCAATCCCGATGCGGATCAGCTGGATCCCATGCAAGAGATCAAGGATCGCATGCGGGATACCGCACCAAAGCTGGTGAGCGTTCATCCAGTTTATTCTTACTCAAGTCCAATACTAGATTAAGCCATTACATTCACCGAATATGAACTAATCCTAACTTTTCATCCTCCAATTCCCATAATGCTCTTCCCTACATAGAACACCTATGCACCTCACACGGAATCCACACCGTCAACGGAAATAGAAGACTTACTGGGCGTCAAGTGCAACTTTGAGAAACACTGCACTTGGGCTTGGACTGAGAACCTGGTGGATGGCTTCCAGGTGATCAGCGGCACGGAATTAACCAAGAAGAATATGACGGGTCTGTTGCCCGGACCCGTGGCCGACAGCATTGGCGATGCGAACGGACACTTTTTATACGCTCGGGTGCAACCCACCACAAATCAGCTGAATCTGACCTCACCCTCGTTTAGCACCACGTTGGAGAAGTGCGTTCTGGAGGTGTATATGCATCAGAGCGACATGAGCCATGGACTGTCCCGGGTGGTGGTGGAGCCATTGAACCCGCTGGAGAGCAGCTGGGTGCCGGCAGAGATTCAGGGCGATAACTATCGCTCATGGACGCACAGGGTGTTTCGTCTCGGTCGAATTTCTCGTGACTTTCGCATTGTGTTTGAAATTGTGCCCGATCTGAAGCCGGGACAGAAGGCGCATGTGGCCCTGGATAATCTACGCATGGTAAACTGTTTCCCGGAAGGCACCAAGTCAGAGAAGTGCAGCACCTCACAGGTCAAGTGCATGATGAACAAGGTGCCTGTCTGTATTCCACTGCCACGCATCTGCGACATTACCCGGGACTGTGACGATGCCGAAGACGAGCAGCAGTCATGCGGTGAGTTGGCAGTCCATTGACTCCAGTGAGTTCAATAGTTCAAGCTCTAATCTCTCTTGCAGACAAGATACCATACGGGGGCCGCTGTGACTTTGAGGAGGACTGGTGCGGCTGGCGGGACTCGGGCAAGACAACATTGACTTGGTCGCGACACACGGGCTCCTCTCCCACCCACGACACTGGCCCCGACGGAGATCATACACAGCAACATCTGTTAAACTTCACTGGCGGCTACTATATGCTCGTCAACATGAATCAGCATATTAACAATACGGAGAAGAACTCAATCATTGGCTTTGCCAGCAACGCCATCATGTTGAGCAAGACCTTCAATCCGCCGCCCTCGGTGCATGGTAATCCAGATTCACCGTATCGCAATTCCTGTGTGGTGCGATTCTACATACATCAGTTTGGCAAAAACCCCGGCAGCATCAATCTGTCCGTGGTAGAAATGAAGGAGAAGGAAAATATTACCACCACCCTCTGGTGGAGCACCAAAAACCAGGGCAGCGACTGGCTGCGTGCCGAGTACGTTCTGCCCAACATTACGTCCAAGTAAGTTGACATCCTTATACACCCAATGACAGTTCATTGTACCCAGCCACTCTTTACAGATACTATCTGCAGTTTGAAGCTCGCATGGGCATGCGAATCTTCTCCGACGTGGCCGTAGATGACTTCTCCCTGAGTCCCGAGTGTTTTGGTCTCAACATACCGGAGGAGCATCTCGGCGGATACAACTACTGGGACGTCAGATGCAATCTAAAAAGTCCAACGCATGACGACTTTGAGCATACAAACTGTAAGTGCAAGTCAAGTTACATTGGAAACAGCCCAATTCTGACTTACAGAATTGCGAATTCCGTACTCAGAACTCTTTCTATTTATCCCAATCCTACAATCTTGTAAAAACTAAAACGATCCTCATGCGAAATATCAATTTTTGGGACTGGAATAACTAATTTAGGATTTTAGATTCTCAAGAATATTGCTTTGAAAATTACATATTTCATATTAAATTACTACCTTGTCCAAGCTGAATAGGAAATCTAGAACATTTCCAAAAATTAAAGTTTCCTAGAGCCTTTATGGTAGGCAAATTTTACATTAATTATTGATTGTAGACATTAAGTTAATAAATACAATATTTCGTAGTAAAAACCCAATCTATCCTACCCAGAAGTAGCACAATATTGCATGTAAATATGAGATTGTTTGAACAGGCACCTAATCCTCTTTGTATATATTTGTCTAGTATCTATACAAGCTTGCTAGCAATACCACAACGTAGCCCGGAAAAATATTTAGATTATTATGCATTAAAATAGCGTAAATAGTGCTCGTGGGGGTAGACTTTTATAAATATTTAAAAAACCTTTGAAGCCGCTCTTACTAAAAAATAATTTCACTAATTTGACCAGAACCCCATTTCCCGACCTAGGCGACAGGTGGTGGAAGATTTTCCAAAATCGCTTAGCACGCTTTTAAAGTATTTTTGGTGTAATTTTGAAAATGAGTGTAAAACCATTTTAAAGAATATTGCTGAAAGTCTCGCCTTAGTGTGCACTAACGATAGTGCCATAGATACAAATTTTAGCATCCTATCTCTTACGGTTTGGGCTGTGCGATGATTGCCAATCAGTCACCAATAAGTCAGTCAGTCAGGACGAACTGTTTTATATATAGATAGATTACTATACATATTAACATACCTGTGCCATCTTTCGTCTTACAGATTTAGAACTAACTTCCTGCGATACTCGGGGTATGATAGGACCGACACAGTCGCAGTGCGAGAGCAGCTACAAGGAGCAGAATCAGACACATGTGCTACGCGAAGTTCACGTCGTGGAGGATCAAAGCACCTACAAGGGCATGCAGAAGTGGAAGGTTCCCAACGAGGGCCACTACACGTAAGTGTCCTGCACTCTCCTAGCATGCGCTAGCTTATTGACTGTAATCTGTTCCTTTCAGGATAATTGCGAAGGGCGCTAGTGGTGGCCTTGGTTCCGGAGGCGTGGGCAGCTCGCGTGGTGCTGTGGCCGTGGCTGTCCTGGAGCTGCACAAAAACGAGGAGCTCTTCTTTCTAGTGGGTCAGCAGGGCGAGAACGCTTGCATCAAGACCATGGGTGCCCACAAGGAGGCTGGCTGCGGAACGGAGCATGATCTGGACTTGGGGCAGTACAGTTTTCGCTCCAAGCAGGATATGGTAAAGAACATTTACATTGAGAATGGCGCCGGTGGTGGCGGCGGTGGCTCTTTTGTCTTTCTGCTAAATCAAGCTAAGAACGAGGCGGTCCCGCTGCTGGTTGCTGGAGGCGGAGGTGGCCTGGGCATCGGCCAGTACATAGACGAGGACTTTCAGCATGGCCAGAAGGCCAAGCCCATGCAGGCACCCGAGAGCGGTCAGATTAATGGTGAGCCGCTAAACAAGAAGACCGCTGGACCCGGAGGCGGTTGGCGCGCCAAGGAGGATCAAGCACTAAGTCCAACCAACGGTGCTGCCTTGCTGCAAGGTGGACGCGGCGGTCACTCCTGTTACGTGGAACTGGCTGACAATGGTACCACCGTGCACAGGCATGGACAAGGCGGCTTTGGTGGCGGCGGAGGTGGCTGCAACACGGGTGGCGGTGGTGGCGGCTATGCCGGCGGAGACGTCTACCTCAACGAGTCCAATGGCGAGGGTGGCAGCTCCTACATCAGCGGCAGCCGAAGCCTTAGGTATACCAGTGAAATCGCCGCAGGTGCCAGCAGCGGTCCAGGTGCCATCATCATCATACCAGCCATTGAGGGTTGCGGCTGCGACTATCGTTGCGTGGCTCTGGATGAATTTAGGTCCAAGGTGCGCTGCATTTGCCCGGATGGCTGGAGCCTGAAAAAGGAGAACAACACGGCCTGCGAGATACAGGAGGAGGCGGGAAAGTCGTCTTTCCAGGATTTGGTCTCCATACTTATGTTCTCGCTGGCCGTGCTCTTCCTCTGCATTGCCGCCCTCATCTTTATGTTGTGTAAGTCGCAGAATACTTCCTAATACGACTGCTCATTTCAATAATTATCTGGACTCGTTTACAGACAATCGCTATCAGCGCAAGAAACAGGCCAAGCTGCGACACAAGATGCTCGTCGAGCAGGACCTGCAACTGAGTCGCCTGCGTCACAACATTGATGACTCCAATCTGAACAACTTCAACCCCAACTATGGCTGCGATGGCATCCTTAATGGTCACATTGACGTCAACAGTCTACCGCAGGTGGCCCGCGAGAGTCTTCAGCTGGTCAAGTGAGTAGAGTTTGGAGGAATTCCTCAACTCTCCTGTATAATTACTAACTTTCACCTACATCCTTCCGCAGTGCACTGGGCAAGGGTGCCTTTGGCGAGGTATACTTGGCGCTCTATCGCCATCGCGACGGAGATGCTGTGGAAATGCCGGTGGCAGTGAAGACGCTACGCGAGGATCCCAAGCGCGAGAAGGAGGAGGATTTCCTGAAGGAGGCCGCCATTATGGCCAAGTTTAATCACCCGAATATGGTGCATCTAATTGGCGTCTGCTTTGATCGCCAGCCCTACTATATTGTGCTGGAGCTCCTCGCCGGTGGCGATCTGCAAAAGTTTCTCCGCGAGAATCGCAACACGCCCGAACGGCCCTCGCTGCTGACCATGAAGGATCTTCTATTCTGTGCCCTGGACGTGGCCAAGGGCTGTCGCTACATGGAAAGCAAGCGTTTTATTCACCGTGACATTGCCGCACGCAACTGTCTGCTGAGCAGCAAGGGACCGGGACGCGTGGTGAAGATTGCTGACTTTGGCATGTCCCGGGACATCTACAGATCGGACTACTATCGCAAGGGTGGCAAGGCTATGCTGCCCATCAAGTGGATGCCGCCAGAGGCCTTCCTCGATGGCATTTTCACTTCGAAGACGGATGTCTGGTCCTTTGGCATACTGCTCTGGGAGGTCTTCAGTCTGGGCCGCTCGCCCTATCCCGGACAGCACAATACACAGGTCATGGAGTTGGTGGTGCGCGGCGGACGTCTTGGCTCGCCCACCGAGTGCCCCGTCTCTATATACAAAATCATGGCCGATTGCTGGAATCCCACGCCCGAGGATCGACCCACTTTTACCAGCCTGCTGGAGCATCTAACCGCTTGCACACAGGATGCCAGTATCATGAATGCGCCGCTGCCCAACATTCTGGGCCCCACAGCCTCTGAGCGCGAGGAAACTGTCATCCGGCCGCCCAACGGGGAGGAGTTTTGCCTGGCCGTCCCGGACTATCTGGTGCCGCTGCCCGGCAATGGTGCACCACACGCTCCCGGTGGCCCCTCATATGCTCCCACTGCACAGCGCCAGCAAAACGCATGCACTCCACCCGCTGTCACATCGCCCGCCGCACCCAAGCCCTCGATTGCGGAGCCACTCGAGGGCGCTGCAGCGGTTGCCGGCGGCGACTGCTGGGAAACCTCCTTCATACTACCTAATTCCAAAAGCGATCAGCCGCTGCTCAGTGGCAGCGCCATCACAACCATGGCCGGCGGTGACTCGCAGCGGAATCTGCAGGCGGTCGCAGCGATTGCAGCCACCCCCAAACAGGGCTCCCCCGCGCACACCGTTGAGGCAAAGCTGATAAGCCTGGACACGCCGCAGCCCACGCCAACAACCATACAGCCACCTCTGTCCTTTGCCTCGCAGCTGGACGGCATCACACTGGATCCATCGACATTGCCCAAGAACCTGGTGGTCAATGGTGGCGCCGCCAATGGCAGCGCCAAGCAGTCCTATGCCAATGTGCAGGTGCAGCTGAAGGGCGATCCGGACAGGGATTGCAGCAAGCTGAATGGCATGCTGCCCACTGGCAATGGCACCATCATCAATGGGGAGACTGCGCCAGGGGCCACGGCCAAGGACTCGCCCTTTACCATTCAAGGATATGCGGAGCGCTACAAGGACAACAACAATCATTCCGAAATCAGTTGTTAGAGCGCCATCAGCAACACACGCGTGCGAGTGAGTGAGTCTGTTTTTCAGTTTGTCAGCAGGATGTCCAGGCTGCAAGCTCAAAGTTTGCTGGAACCCGGACGCATAATTGTTGAATTGATGAATTGATTAGTGCACAATGTGGACATGTATTGTTTAGGGCCCAGTCCCAGTCACAATTTGTTTCGAGAGCTAAGGCGCATTATGAATATTTCTAGTAAACAAAAAAAGAAAACCAAAAAAGAAAAAACAAAAAACAAAACCGAGTGAGAAGTTCACAAGATTGTATTGTAATTTAAAATTAAATTTGTATGCGTAAAATACACATGTTTAAACAAATATATAAATTACGAAATTAGTTGAAAGTTAGTTTAGTTTTTGTAAGCCGTTAGTTTTGCCAATTGTGAGAGGTTGTATATAAATTGTATTTTAGTTCTTGAGTTAGCCAACGTTTGGATTGTTCATTTTATGTTTTAAGCTGATGACTGAAATGCTAAACAATATTCCTAAATAACAAAATTGCTTAGTGGCAATTCAATCCTGTTTTATACAAATGCAGTCCAAAAGAATCCAACAGAGAAGAACCACAGCAACAAATTGTACCAACATACAGCATAGTCATTTATAAATTTATTTATTTTAGTTATTAATTACAACGTAGTCCATATACACACATCAAAATAGCGAGCATATTTTTTGAATATATTTATTTCCCCATATTTTTTTTATTGTTTTTTAGTGACCTGTAAATAAAAGCTTCCGTCGTAGCATATGAACTTACGTATTTTATTATCTAAGCTAATGGTAGCATGTAAAATATACATACACATATAAAGAATATTGAAGATGAAAAACTACAATTTACAGGGTGATTTTTATGAAAATTCAGTTGTATGTTTAAAAAACAAAAATTAGCATTAACTAATTACCAACACAAACAAACAAACAAAAGCCAACACACGAAGGAAACCAAACGTTTTTACTCTCATTTCAGTTGGGCGCCATATTTAATTTACAACAAGGTGAAGAACAACAAAAAACACATGAGAACAAACCAAAATGATTATCATACAGAATTAGGGTGATCAAGGAAATTTTTGTAAAATATTTTCACCTTTTTGCGTTGACCAACCGCAGCGCGCTGCCGCAGCTTTAATTGTGCATCTCGCATTTGTTTAAATATTTAAGGTTAATGTTGTTTCCGCATGTGTTTAATTGCAATGCGTTCAATGATCTACATCTATGGTGGATGGTGGTTGGTGGTTGGGGGATCAGCGAGGATCCGGGGCGGTTATTCAAATTTTACATTTGGTTCAGACGTAACAAACAAGCTTTAAATTATATAATTTTTATAAAAATATATATACACATGGCATAAAATATACAAACAAAAATAAAGGGCATACTCATATTTAACAAACAAGAAATATGTATGCATTAAACGAGAAAACAAAAAAATTTATAAATTATACAAGACACACAAGACGATGGAATAAACCAAAAACATAAATAATTAAATGGAAAAAAAAACACAAAAACCACTTCAAGCGTGGCTAATTGGCGCCAAGCTTTTAGCTAAAATATTAACAAAACATTTGATTTATATATAAGCATATTCAGTGTGTGTTAAAACGGCATATATATTGCATATTATTATAACAATGAACACAGCTCAATGCCGACAATGGATAAATGGATAAATGGAAAATGAAAAATGTAATTATAATGATATATATGTATGTTTATGTTCTGCTTATGTACAAGTCTACAGTTATATGCGCATACATCTATATAAATACATATACATATATAAACGAAATATATTTACCTATACATATATGTACGACTAAACAACCAGTAATTAATGCTGAATACGCGAAAAACAGAAAACATAATATTCGAGTATGTAAATTACATTTGAACGCATAGCTCTTACATATTACATCTCATAAGAAACTTTAAAAGAAAGAAGAAAAAAACCGAAAAAAACAATAAAAAAAAAACAAAAACGATGTGTACAAATACATTGAATATGCTCCCCAGTAATTCACAAAATAATGCTTCAAATATAGCTCAAGATCAACAGCTAACTTAGAACTTAACTTTAAACTTACTTTTTGCTCAAATGCGATCGCATCAAATAATTTGCATAAAGAAACTAACTAAGTACATTGCATATATGTGGATTTATGTATGTCAGAGTAACATTTATACTATGTACTTACTTATACTATATGTATGTGTATCTATTATGGTTGTGCCGAGGCATGTAAGGGCGTCTTTGAAACCCAAAACAAATACATACCTATAAATATGCGTTAAATGTAAGAGAATACTCGTACTTGTAACTTAAAGTATGTATGTAGCTTTCACCGAGTTTACATTTTGGAATTATTTGATATGATTTTTGTATTGTTAGTGGATGTAGTGGATGGGCCGAAGTTATATCAACATTAAGTGTCGAGTGGTATTCCATTTAAGTATCCTTCATTAAGGGATTTTGTTCTTGTCGCATTACATAATATCCACATTGTACCCTGATGACTCACCTTGTGTACCTAAGTCCAGAACCTGACAAGAGTTACATATTTATCGCAAATACCAAACCAAACCGTACATACTACATATATACAATATATTGTTAATGTTGGCGCGCAGTACAAGATCTATTTAGCCAAGTCGATCGTTCAGTTTACTGCAGAACCATCCACTGCTGCCAAGGCCGGAGAACATATTAATACTTATCGAGTAGAATTTATTTGGTACTTCAAAGCATTTGCCGCCAACCAATATCAGTAGTTTTGGATACACTTCATTTCTCAACAATAAAATGTCGCAACGAAATTTATGAAAAACAAATATACAACAAATACTTACCATAACAATGATAATTATTTAAGCGAAAATAATGATATACATATGTGTGTACGTATGTAATAAGTATATAAAAAACACAATAAATAGTATTTTTTATATACTTAATAAAGAAATTCAGTTGAATGCAAATTAGAACATACTCGTACGTACTACTACCAAAACCCAACAAAGCAAAATTATAAAAATTATTAATTAAAAGCCGAGGCGTAAATTAGCTATAGCTAAGTATAAACATATTTAATATAAAAAAGTAAAATTGAAGGTTTTCATTTAAATGGTAATTTATTTTGTTACATTTAAAGCAAAACAAAACATTGAAGCGAAGCGAAGCGAAGAAAACAGAAACGTAAAGACTAGAAATACATTTTGTAAGCAAAAATGTGAGTTTAGATCAACAGGCAGTTAGTGAAAAGTGTGCTAATAATAATGAATTAATGCAAATTGTTGGGGGAGGGGGCATTGAAAGAGACATATTGATAATGAGAAATATATAATACAAACGCTACTTGAGCATACTGCAACAAAAAGTCCATTTAGTAACTACTTAAACTACATAATTCGCAAACAAATTACAGACAAACAATAGAAATGCATAAATATATCGAGGATTTGGCTGAAAAGCTCTCAGATTCAATTGAATTGCATTGAAAAACAAAATACTTATTTTAAAATCCATAAAAACCTCTTCAGATATGCTTGAGTTACTATAAAAAGAACTATTAATAATTAAAAAAAAAAAAAAATACAAATATTATATATAAACTCCACTCTTTCTCAAATACTCTACATGTCTCAAAATCATGCCCCTGTTTGTGAACAATTTAATTGAAACACGAACAGTATTATTATATGAGCATTGGAATGGAATTTTTGTATGGAACGTTATTGAATTGTTCTTGTTTTGCCAATGGCGAGAATTAAAATGACATTGCTCTTTTAATTCCATAATAATTGCATCACAACATCGCTAAAAATGACAAAGCTCGAAAAAAAAATAAAAATATTTGTATGGAATATAACGTGAGCAGAAGTAAAAGACAAATTTAAAGATGGATAGCGTTTAAGCGCATGAATTGTGAAACTTAAGTGAAAAGTAAAATAATAATAAATGAAATTCATGTGTACAAAAAATGAAAGAGTTTTTTACTCCACATCCCATATGAAAATACCAATTTTCAATTAAACACGCACATTTTGTACAATTTCCGTAAAGGTCTCTATTTAATTTGTTCTCTTCAGCTTTTATTCAGTTTTCTTCATCTTTGTCTCTAATGAAAAATTACTAAATCAATTACTTTCATGCCAATTGTAACTTAAATCGTTAAATAGCGTTTTACAATTTGTTGTATAGGTTTTTTTTATTTGTATTATTTATCATAGTTTTATTTTATATAATTTTATTTATACTTTTTCTAGGCTCTAATTTATATAACTGTTATAAAAAAATTAAGAATGAACTATGACAAAATCGTTTAGTTTTCTAAATTTCAAAAATCTTTTGAATTAGCAAAGACATTAGCAGTTAAATAAAAAAATCAACTCTTTTATTATTCTGGAAGTGTATTTTTTATTGATGCGCTGCAATTTACAAAACGTATATATAATCGTTTAAAATAAAATGTAATAAATTCTAGGTATAACATAAAAGTATTAATTGCACGAAGTGTTGTATGTAGACCCCAAACTTGCGACTATGTTACCCAATTCAGAGCTCGGACAACAATTTGATGTAGTTCTCGGATAGAGGAATGCGACGCGGAAAACTGGAAAGATCTAGAAGAATTGGATACCCCATTTTCGCTACTAACTGGATGGAATGTTCTTACTATATGCTCTTTGTGTTTCAAGTTAAATTTCGCTTTGTTAGTTCTTTAATTCATTTATAATATAAATTTAATAATGACGTTTCGCTAATTGTGTGTGTACAATCTCATGTCAAAAACTTTAGGCTCAGTTTTATTTTATATGTGTATATAATTTCATTGTGTTTTTGTTTTTAAACTTACTTTGCGTTTTCTTTTTGCTGATTACGCTTAAATTTTTAGTCTGCAAATGCTAAGAAATTATGTTTTGATGTTTATATAAATATAGTTTTTTGTTTAATTATTTATTGGTTTGTTCTGTTTCATTTTTGCCATATTTTTCATAATATTCATATACATAAATTGAATTTTGTATATTTTTTTTATTCTGCATGTTTTGTTTTTCAATCTTTTGTTTTTGTTGTCGTATATAATTCTGTTCTCGCTTTGTGGTTTTTGTAATATATAAATTGAAAACTTAATTGTAATTGTAAAAATGTTAAAACTAGTAATAATATTTATAATTAATTAATTAGCATAGTTTACGTTACGTTTATGTAGTTAAAGCAATAACAAGCCATTTTTATAGTGTTTTTTTTTCTTTTTTTCTAATCATTTGTTGCCTTTGTATCATAAAATTTGTTAAATAGTTTTCTTATTTGTTTTCTTTGTTTATTGCAAAAGTATTCGGATTCACTAATTATTGCAATTCGCATCATTATCTTTGACATAGTTATGATTACTATATGCATGTGCATATATCCCATAATAAATTTAGTACGAATTTATCGTCGTCCCAACGGTCTGTTGTTTTCTGTTTTTGCGAAGGTGGAATATATTATTTGTATATATAGTTGACTGCACAAAATTTACAAAAATTACGTCTTCAACTTGCCAACGAGAGAACCGACACCCTGGAAAGGCATAAAAGTATCTCAAAAATTGCACAATTGCGTCACACCTGACAGCCGACACACCTGTGAGCTGTCATTGCACCTGCATTTGTTGCATTGTGTTTTTTTGGATGCGCGCAAATGCCATTTTATTAACCCGATGCATTGTTATTGTGGTTTTGTTTACTTGTTTACTTGTTTAACATATATAAAAATATGATTATAATTATTTGCTAAAAACCTCTAAAATGTACGCCATGTTAAAGCATTTAGAAATTGCAAAGAAGAACATCACCAGACAAGATTTATGCTGTTGTCTCGGCCATCAGTTGCCGGATTATTACAAAAATGGTATCAAACGCGCTATCTTGAGCGCATTTTCCAGGAATGCGCTCCACATATCATTCAGGCGCTTCGAGCGCGACATAAGAAAACGCCAGGTGAGCAGCACGGCCACAACTTTAATCAGCTGATGTAGATAGTACAGCCTGTGGGTAGTTGGTATAAGAAATGTTTTAGCTTATGCCATTATTAAGTTATGAGGTTTTTACACACCTGACCATGCGCTTTCTGCTAGCGGGCAACGATTCGGGCCGCTGCTTAAACAGAAATTCCCTGAAGCCTAAAACATAGCGCTCCACATACTTATCCCAGTTGATGTTGCGCACATCAAAGATGAATATCTCACGATCCTTGGGACTAAGCGTGTTTAGTAGACCATTTACATTGTCATCCTTGAAACGCCATTGACGCGTGGCAAAGTATTCTAAGCATTCTACAGCTTTGGCAATTTTATTTTGTACATTGACAACACTGTAAATCAAAGAAAACAAATGTAAATGTATTGGTGAGCTTTTACGATCGCTGGACTGCAGAGCTACAAAGCTTGTTAAGCTGAGCAGCGTAAGTGAGTGCTGTCTGTGTGAAAGCTCAAGCACGAAAGCTCGGCTTTAAGAACTTACAATGGCTTCTTGCCCATTATGCGCGCCACTCCATCCAGTATGTAGGCCGGTAGAAAGTGTTTTAATATACAATTCAGCGTGTTCATTGGACGATTCATGCGCAGGTCGCCAGTTGGATACCACAGACAGCCCTCTATGAAAATTCAAAAGGCATATTTTATAAAGCACGATAGGTGATTTATAGCTACACCTACCCAAGGGATGTTTGCGCACACTGGACATGGCATATTTGACAAACTCAGACCATATGATGGGGTTACGTTGACCGGTACAACAATTGTATATGAGTAAATTATTGGATTTACGCGTCGCTGTGCGCCAGGCGGCAGCAATCATTAGATTAATCACAATATCGACAGGTACCATATCGGCTACGTAGCTCTTCTCACACATCATTGTGCGGAACATGCCCTTGGCCAGCGCCGAGACTAGACCCGTTGGTCCATTAAAGTTATCCACCCAACCGGCAAAAGGCTCATTCAGGCTGGCAGTCACTGAATAATAGAAAGCAAATCAAATTAGTTTTGAATTTCAATATTCTGTTCTATCTGCTTAAACCCACCAATTGAGGGCCTCACAATCGCAACAGGCAGATTTCCAGCCTCCTTAAGTAACATATGCTCCGCTAAGGCTTTTGTAAACGTGTACGTATTGGGGCGCTTTCCAATGAGGCGCGGTGTCAGCTATGAGCATAAGAAAATCAGTTAATGGAGCTGACGAGATGGTGTCTGGCGGGAACTGACCTGATCGAGTATATCCTCCGGAAGCCAGTTGATTAATGAGATGATATCATCGGGATTATAGGGTGGTGCATAGATAACCTCTGATACATCGGTTCTATCGCAATTGCAATAGGCAGTGGAGACGTGAATAAGTGCCTGCAAGAAAGCCCAACAATCAGAGACTGTTTCGCTTAAGGGGAGTTACGCCAGGGAAGGAAGGGGTGGGACACACTCACGTCTAAGGACATCATGCGATGACACAGCTCAACCAAACGTTTCGTTCCCAGCATATTGATTGTGACTGACAGTTTGAGCTTCTCATCGAATTTCACAGTGGCAGCTGAATGAAATACAACGGAAACGTTGCGACAAAGTAGGGTCTGTATAAAATAATAGATCAGGTTAGTATAACAGTAAGTAAGATATAGTGATAATTATTCGTATTAGAACTTGCCTGATCGCTCTCTGAGATGCCCAGCTCCTCCGATGTTATATCGCCGGATATGGGTATGACTTTGCTTAATTCCTTGGGCTTCTCACGTCGCAACGATTCAAAAAGCTGTTGATTATATATATTTATAATTAGTAAAGAATAGGCCTTAGATTACATTTATAGCTACCGGTGCATTTAGCAGCTCCGTAAGGCGCGCTGAGACTTCCTGTCCGCGTTTCGGTCGTATCAGCAGATATATGTTTCTTATATCCGGACATGAGCGTAGCAGTTTCTCAACGAGTACCTGTAAAACAAAATACAGTTATTAAACTGATCGAGTGAATGATTTAAGAGGCTAAACTGACAGTTCTAATATTTTTTATCTAGGCTCAAAGTACTTGCGTTTGACTAATTAATTCTAGTTTGATACGTAAGTAAACTAACCCCATTTCTGTACAAATAAAACATATCCATTAGGCCATTAACTATAATTATGGCCAACCAATGGGGTCGACAAGTGACCTCTTGCCGCCCGCTCCCCGCTTGGGGCCACCAGCACGTCAAGTGGCCGCCAAGTGAGCAGACATCAAATGAATGGTTAAACACAAATCGAGTGCTATCAATACCCATTCACGAATATGTCGGCGCACGTGTGAGTGCGAAGGACATTGACAGGAAGTGTACGCAGCTTGACACGCCCAAAAAACGATGTGAAAATTGTACAGAAATTACACCCAGACAATAACAATGACAGGAACTTGGGCGGTACTGGTGCTAGTGCTGGCACGGAGGAGGCGTGGTCTGATATGACGTACAGGTTGCAGGTTATGACATTTAAATTACAGTGCACAGCGACTGAGTTACAAAATCGATGGCTGCTACGCCCAAGCGACAAATGAAACACACTCGGGTGTATACAATACAAATAACGATTGCCACACTGTGCAATCCAGTCGCAGTCTGAGCGGCGCCAACGCGAGCGATTACATGCCATAACGACGCAGGCAGGAGGCATGCAAGTAGGATACACACACACACACACACACACATAGGCATATGCAAAACAATGGCTGAAATTGGCACAACAGCCGCAGGATGTATTAGGAGTCGAGGCGCAGTCGAAGTTGTGTGTGCGCACCCACTTGACGAACAATTAGAGCTCATGTGGCACACACACATGTGTGCGTGTGCGTGTGCAGTGCAGTTGTGACTATGGCATTGTGTGTGTGCTTGACATGCCATGACGATGAGTCAACAAAAAGCAGCAGCTGAGTTTCCGGCTTGGATGCTATTGCAAAACGCCTCTCGTTTCATCTTGGACACTCGGCATCTTTTGACGCCTACCTCCAACCCTTTGTTTAAGCACTGCAACGACTTTAGTTATGCGGATTTGCATGTAACCAAGTATTTTAAGCCTAGAATAACCCAATTCCGGACGAGTGTGGTTGCTAGGTGTGGCCTATAGTCATAGAGTTCAACAGTTCATGTTGCAAATTCTCATGCCAAGCACGTGGCGTATGCGTGATGCGGCATGCCCGCCAAAGTAGGCAATACAAATTGGTTAACCTGACTTCGTGCAGTTTAGTTATGCACACAACAGTTTGGAAGCTCATTTAGCTTCAACGGTTGCATGAACTTTGAACTGGAGCTGAAAAGACGATCAATAGTATCAACGATCGATACTTTCAAATACGCAACCTTAGGTATGTTAATGCCATTTGTTTTGACAATACGTTAAATTTATTAATAAATGATTAATAGCTAAAATATAATGCATGTTTAAATATAAGGAATACCCACATTTATGATTTAATTTTGAATTTTGATGCACTTACAACAGAAGTGAAGTTTGATCTATGAGACTTGAGGCATGATTTTCATGCAAAATGTTCTGATTTCTAGTCAAATCCTAGCTAGCTGCTAACGGCATATGCATATGTGTATTATACATTTTATATTTACTTCTCAGAATCTCAATGAATGCTTAAAACTTCCTACTAGACTACAATTAAATACTTAACAGTACCAAATATTGTACAGGCTGACAAGTAGCAACATTATTTTTACAACGAGATAAATCATTTGAATACGCTTGTGAATTTTAAACGACGACGACCTCATAGTTATCTTACTTTTTTCGGGGGTATAATTAACTAATTTCCATTCTACTATGAAAATAACAAAATTCAGAAATTTTACGCATTTGGTGATACTAGCTTAAGCTAGTATAACGATTGAAACTATCTAGTGATGGCATTCCCGATTTTGTTGGACACGAATTTATCGATACTATCGAAGTATAGATAGAAAAATTGTATCGCTATTGAAACTATCTAGTGATAGCTAACCATATAAAAATCCCTTTTAGTAATTTACAAAATTATCGATACTATCGATACTATCGATAGATTATACTATCACCATTGAAACTATCAAATGGCTATAAGGTGCAGCTAAACACGATGAATGTAGGTAATTGCTCGATAACTCACCTTGCCCATAAAGCCAGTGCCGCCCGTAATGAATACGCTCCGTCCGGCATAGAACTGTCCGATGGGCACGTAGCTGGCATCCTCGGCTCTGTAGCGCTCGTAGGGTGACTGCAGGCCGCCATTGCTGGGCAGCGCTGTGGCCGGCGCGGCGCTGAGCAGTGCCGCATTGTGGCCAGCAGCAGCTGCTCCACTGCCAGCTACCGAGGACATGCCGCTGCCGGAACCACTTCCGACGCCGGAGTTGGCATAGCTGGCGGCAGAGTGCGCCGCTGCAGTGAGTCCATTGCTGCGCTGATGCGATGAGTGGCTGCCATTCAGAAGTGAGAATGCCGCATCGCTGTTGTTGCTGTTGTTGTTGCTGATGTTGTTGCTGCTGCTGCTGTTGTTGTTGAGACTGTTGCTGATGTTGTTGCTGCTGTTGCTGCTGCTGCTGCTGCTGTGCGGTTGCTGTGCGGGCTGTGGTGACTGTTTGCTCTTGCTGCTGCTGATGCAGTTTTCCGTATCTGTTTTCTTGGCGACGGCGTTTGACATGTTCGTTGCGTTATTGTTGCTCTTGCTGCCGTGTTACGTGTTGTCTGTTGTCTGTTTTCTGTTTTCTATTACTGTTTTTTGTATATTTCTATAATTGTTGTGTGTTTGTTACCCTTACTTTAGTTAGGAAGCAGTTTTCTCATTTGCAATGTGCGCTTTTAATTTGATTTTCAGCTAAAATTAATGCGTTATTGTTCAAGTTTCGCTTCGTTTCTTATTTTCTTATTGTTTTTTGGAAGTGTTTTTCGGGGAAGTTCTTGTTGTCTACTTGGAACTCTTCTGTTTAGTGGATCCTGTCCTATATCTTACTTGTGTCTTGGAAATTATGTAATTACATTTCACAGAAATTCGCTGAAAAATGTTGCTGCCGCCGTTGAGCGCTTTTCCATTTTTGTACTGCTCTAGAGTATAGTCGCTATATTCACGCTTCAGAAATCGGGATCCAGGATAAAGAAAGATCGAACAGGACTGTGTATGTGTGTATGTAACTGTGTTTCTGTGGAAGAGGCGACAGAAGCTGTATAGCTGCTAAGTTTGTATGTGTTGCTTAGCTGTGAAATAAGAAAAACGAAACAAAATTTCAGATTATTATTTAAAACATAGCAAACAAACGGGTGGGAGAACTAATAATAGAATGTCTGCTTAAGCAACTTATATAGTATACTTATTAAAATCTTTTAATTACGTTCTAATGTTAATTAAAACAAATAAGACGTTGCAGTCGGACGGCAGAATAATCTGTTTCAAGTCCGGAATAATTTGGTTATTTGTGAACATGAAAAAAACAGCAGTCTGTGTTCTAAATTTGCTGACTCTACCTGTACAGGTGTCGGAGATATAGACTTTGCTCATTTGCGGGGGAGGGGGTGATAGTTGCAAAAAAAATAGTGCAGATCTGTCAGGAAGCTCAACATTAGTCTGTATGCCCAATTTGGTGACTATAGCTTTATAATTGTGGAAGATATAAGTTTCCATAAAATTTCGGGGGAGGGGGTGGGAATTGGAAAGAAAAATAGACCCCTGTCAAAAATATGTTAAGAGGAAAGTTTTTGCTGATTTTTTGGGTTGAGGGTGGGGGTGGAAAGAAATATAGTTTAAGAATGTGGAAGATATAGGTTGCCGTCAAACTTCAGGGGAAGGGCTGAGGTGCAACCTTGACACTTTATAAACTGAAGGTACACCAACATGTGTACCAAGTTTGGTTGCTTCAGCTTCAACGGTGAGAAACAAATTGCGTTCATACGAATAGACAGACAGACATTGCATATAACCCAGTATGTTCAATTAAAAATAAAAAATGTTAACACAGTATAGAAATCTGCATTGCGTGTACGGGTTTTAAGTTGACAATGTCGAATTAATTATAAATTATTATGAATTAATAATGAACTGCCGAACTGGTACTATTTATATAATGTTGAAACCAGGGAAAATTATAACCTGATCTTGCGAAATCGCACATTTCAATATGAGTACTACATCCACAACAAGTAAGAATGCTCTAGTCGGGTATACCCAACTACGACACTCCCTATACCCAGGTCAAAAATGTTCAAACACATCTTCGCACACTTATATATACACACACACACACACATACAAAAGTCTGTGCTCTGCAGTGCAAGCGAGGAATTTTAAGTACTGAATCTTGTTTGTTGAATAACTTCCGTGTTTATTATTAGATCAAATTGAAATTATCAAAGTAGATTGAGAGTAACCCAAGTATTATACATGCCAAGTATAAAGGCTATATCCATAAAATGGTTGCTGTTAAACGTTTTTAACGAATTGCGGGGGTTGAAATCTTAAGGAATATAGATTATATTTGGTGTCTCTATCTTTTATAGTTGCTGAGATTGACGAGTTCATCCGGACGGACGGACGGACAGACGTACAGGGCCAGTTCGACTCGGGTATTAAATATATACACTTTATACTTTATGCCTGTTACATACATTTGCACAGATTTAATGTCCCCTCTTAACCCATTTTATATGTACAGAGAGTAAAAACGAGGATGGTGAGTCGTACCCAGCTCACAGACTGCCAGCTATTGCTGTCTATCTATCGAAGTGTCATACGAGCAGTGCCTAAAAATAGCTTCCTTTGACATGGCATGTGCGTGAGGAAGCCCCAAAACAGATGCCCCAAAATTGTCAGGCTGGCTAACGCAATGAGCAACATCAATTTTGGGCAACTGTCAGCCCTGTGACGTCTTTGGTGCCATGTTTGTCCTTGGACGGCAGCCAGCACAAAATCAAATGCAATGCCCGTCCCGTGACGTCTGCAGACGACAACAAAATGATGCGAGAGTAGCTTATATCCTTTTGCAAATACACATGAGCACAAGCGAAGCCTTTTCGCCCACTCTCACCTCAGCAAGAAGGCAAAGCTCACATGGACACTTACGAGCTCAACCGCAATTCAATTTAACGCACAATAGAACAAAATATGCAAAGCTCTTTACGCCTTAAGCCGCTTAAGTACCAGAGAAAGGCATTAGCCAATTGAGGAACCAATAAATGAAAAACCCGGCAAGAACGATACAGCGACACGGAGACACTGCTGTCGATATCAATGACAAACTACGAATGCGGACTCTGCCGACGGGGATAGGCATTCTATATTGAAATGTCCAAGTCCGAGTTGACTAAGTTATTCTGGTCTGCTGAAAGTCGAGTTGTTTGGCAAATTTTCGCACATCAACAGTTTGAATCTAGGAACAACTTGGGAACCACTTCTGAAATATTGAACAAGTTTGGGCAGTAGTCGAATGCGCTGCAAACCCTGTTTAGTGCTTTTCACACAGACGAGACTCATGCACATGCAAAAGCTTTACAGCGGCCCGACGTCCTGGCAGAACTTTGCAAAAGCTCACTAATACTAGTGCAGGTCATTTGAAAATAGGTAGATTGTGTAGAGTCGTAGTTGTTAAGCGCGGAGATATCTAATGTAATTAATCGCTCTTTTAACCAGAAAAATATCCTTACTTACTAACTTACTATCCTAAATTACCTTACTTTTGGCTTATCTGTCTAAGACGCTATCGGGCGCTATCGATATTACTCCCAAATATATTTACATTCAGGCTGATTATAATATTTGGATGCTTGAAAATTCCCAATATAAGATTTAAAAGATTTGACAGTAGTAGTAATAGTTAGTTAAGTCTTTCAGTTTCTTAAGCAATCCATATGCTCAGCCAAGCAACTTAGCGCATTTACAAACCAAACAAACGTCATCTCCTCACCAAGTTAAAATTGTACAGATTTGAATGAATTTGTCAACAAATATGACGACAACAACAACAGCTAATGCAAATGTAGCTAAGTGATTGTTATTTTGTTTTATTCTCCACAAAGTGCAAACAATAACCATTTCGCTAGAAGTGAGTGCTAGTAAAAACCATTCCGCAAATCTCTCTGCCAAAGGCGCGTAACGTATTAACCCTACGTACAAAGAAACACACCCTATAGGGATTCGATTTGACATCGATCAGAGTTCAAGTTGTCGCATTGTAAATGGCACTGTCTATCTTCCTACTTCCCCTTCCCTTTTTTGTTGTGGAAACTTTGCACCTTGTGAATGCAAACTGTGAATTTTTTTGTCGTAATTGCCTCCGCTAATTACCATAAGTAATAACAACAATGCCAACAACAAAGTTTAAATTAAACACGTCTCGATGATCATCTGATGATGTTGGGGAATATTGGGATACTCGGACATTTGGCCCCGAACCCGAAGGCGTCTCAAATTCATGTCCGAACTTGGACCAGCCCTATGGCTTTCACTTTTAAATATCTAAATTCCGCAATATGTTATTTTTTGTCGTATTTAAATTTGGTAATTTTTTTTCACATTTTTGGTTAAACAAAATGTTCAAACTTTCGTTTTCATTTGGGAGGGGGAGGAGGTGTACAGCAAAAATCTATTTCCATAGTGGAAGAGCAAAGCCAGCGAAAGAGCGCGAGAAATACAACCGAGATTTCAATTAATTTTGTTGTTTTCTGTTATATTTTTTTTGGCTTTTTTTTTTTTTGTTGTTTTGTTGGTCGTTTATATTTTAAAGTTTCTTTCACTGACGCAGCATTTATTGTTATTGTTGTTTCGGGTTAAGAAATGTGTTAAATACCCACAAAATTGGCACAGCTCTTTCGTGATATTATCGAATCATATCCGCTGCTTTGAGCGGCCATCAAACGGCCAACTAGCTGCCGTATAATTAAAGTTTAAACAACTGGACGCCATCTGACTATCGGAGTGCTCTCATCACGTAACTGTAAATTTATCAATGGAGCTTCCCAGGGAATCCAGTTTTCAGTTTTCGGTCAGCCACTTCTTCAGGCGCTGCCGCCTCATTCTAAAGTGAAATTTCTTGAATATCAACTTTTTCATCGAATTACTCCGCTCTTCCTCTCTCCATCTCACACTCTATTGCTCTCTCCTTCTATTCTTCACGGAGAGACGATAAAAATTCGCGCGCCAGAGACCCACCAAGTACCACCGCACCACCAGCCGAACCACGCCTCTGCGCGTGTTAACCAAACATGAAGACCAATCTGTAACCACAGTGATGTGTTTGTGTGTGTGTGTGTGTGTGTGTGTGTGAGTATCTGTGTGTTTCGGTCTGTGTGAGTGCTGTTAAACGGTAAACATTCAACCTGCCTTGACAAGGTAGTTACACTGTTGTGCCTGTGTATTATCTGACCCATTTCCTATAATCGTGCCGCACATCATCAGCGTCAGCGTCATCGGCATCGGCATCGACAGCAGCGACAACAACAATAACGAGAACGACAACAACAACAACAACAACTGGCCCTGGTCGCTCAGTCGACGCTGCTCGTCTTTGTCTGACCATTACTGACTACGTTTTAGGACAATACCCTTTGCAAAAACCAGGCTATAACAACTTAATTACCAAGTCTGCAACTCAAACCTAATAAAGTACATGTTCAGCTTACATAAAATGAAATATTCTGTACATTCCATTAAAATAAAATATACTAGAAAGTCTTCTACAATTCTGGCTATTTTTTTTGGTAACACAAACTGTTGAAAATAACTTTGTACATAGTTTAGTTTAAAATTACTTGAATTTTATCTCCTTTTGCTCAAACTAACTTTAACTGTATAATATACTCGATACTGAAAACCCTTTATATGTTAATTATTATTGTAAATTTAATTTTAAATCTTAAGTTTCTGATCAGCTTCCTAAGAATATCAACATAATCTGTAAATTGAAATTAATTTTGTGATAATAATAAAGTACCTCTCAAAATATACAATATATTGAACTAAATTAGATTTATCCTTAAATAATAACTGGAACTCTTCTCTTATTATTTATAATAAAAGTGTGACTCCTCTCTTATTATTTAAGGGAAGTAGGGAAAAAGTTTTAATATTTAATTAACAGCAGTGGAAACTTAAATGAAAATAACTTCCTAGTAACTAATAGAAAACACAAACAACGAAAATAACTTTCTTAAGCAGTAAAATGTGATTTTGGGAAAAGTTTTTTCAGCTTTCGATAAGATCATGAACATTTGAAATATTCTTAAAATTTGTTATTGTAAAATGAAGAATATATGCTAAAGTTAATATAAAATAAATTTCAGCAGTTTTTGAAAAAATTAATTGTGGAGAGAAGTACAACTGTAATAAAGGTCTAGTTAGAAAAGTTAGTTAGGTTAAGTTTGTATATAAAACTTTCTTAAAAAGGACCTCGTTGGGAATGAAAAGTATTATGTGAACAACAAAATTGGGATTGTTACAAACATTCATATTAAAGCAAGTATTACAATATTTATGTTCGGTCAAGACCTCTGCTGCAGGAAGCGTATTGATTATTCGGTATATCAAATGAGTTTCTTTCATTCTACTTTCTGATTGCATTTTAAGCCATCTTTTTCTAGTCTTTGCCTCTTTTCGTAGTTCTCAGTTCTCGCAGAGACCTTGTTGCTTTCGGATTACAAGACTTGGAGCGCTCAGAGACGCGGAAGCGTGTCTTGACATTTTAAATGGACTGTCATGGGACAGACCTAATGCTAAAGACTGGAGGTGCTGTCTCGTGCTGTCTGTTTGTTTAGGCAATTTTGAAGATTGTTTCTGTCGGAAGACAAACGAAAGTTCACATATACATTTTCACTTTTCTACAATATGGGTGATGCGATGCGATGGCCTCATCTAACCAGTGGACACTCATTATGTAAATGTAAGTCCGCAGCGGATGCTGGGCACAATTCATAATGGGTCTGTGCCCTCTGCTCGTATTCTATTGAACCTTTCGAGTCTGACGAGTATATCTCGTTAGTCGAGCTCTGCTGACCAACCCCCCTGACCAACCCGACCCATCCTCGTTTGCTGGTCATCTGCTTTTACAGTTATCGTAAGTTATCTATGCTTTGTGTGTAATTGAATAAATCTGTGACAGACTCTGTGCTGAGCAGAGCTGAGCTGAGCTGACCTAAGCTGAGCTGAGCTATGCCTGCTGATCTCTGTCTCTGCCTCTGCCTCTGCCTCTACCTCTGCCTCTGCCTCTACCTCTGCCTCTGTCTCTGCCTCTGTGCCAGGGCCCATAATTTGCGTTTAGATTAACAAACAAAGCGCTTCGCAGTTTACAGCATAAAAGTTAAATTTAAGTGTGTATAATGGGGCCCCCGCCAGAGTGAAACTGTTGTCGCTGCATCGCCCCCCAATGCCCCGTTCCGCCAGTGTCCAGCTCCCAATTTCCATTGCCCCGTTCGTTCATAGTCAGCAGTTTAGCAACCCAATTGAAACTCAGCTGACGACCTCTCAAAGTTAGATATTAAATAATTTACAATTAGAATATATATTTATTTTTAGCCAGGCATGAGCTAAGACTTACTAATATGCTGCACAAGCCAAGAACAATGTCTACAGCCTCAATTAAGATCAAACCGACTAATTAACCGAAGGAATTACTCGCTCAACGCTGGCATGCGAAGTCAGTCAGTCAGTCAGTCCCTTTTAGGCATTTGTGATTTATGAAATTGCGTTGCAATTTTGGAAAATTAAGATTTATGAATTGCGCGACAGCACGTGAGATTGATTAGCCTACAGCAACGCGGGGAACGAACAACGAGGCAAATTATTTAGCTAGACGATCCAGATGATAAGAGTTTGCGAGAAAAGGTGTCATGTGCCATGACCAAACCAGATCATCCAAATAACCGGAAGAGCAGCTGGACAACTGGCACAAATCAACCGTTTCCAAGGCTGAGGAAACTATAAGTCTGTCATGTGAATACGAAGAATGCTCTTGTCGAGTATACCCGACTACGAAACTGCCTGTACGCAGGTCTACAACTTCCTAACATATCTTCGTACACTTAAACATACACACACATATTTAAATTTTAAGTTGAGGCTGTGCTTCTCCTTTACCCCCCGCTCTGCAGTACTGAATCTTGTTTGTTGAATAACTTCCGTGTTTATTATTCGATCAACTTAAAATTTGGACAGTAGTTAAAGAATGACCAATGTATATTACATGTTAACTCTCAAAGCTATATCTTGCAAATTGTTACTGTAAAACGGTTTTTATTAAATAGCGGGGATGTGGGGAGGGGGGAATATCTCGGATCCAAAATAAACTTGACCTACGCCCGCAATACACGAAAATTCCAAATTTGGTGTCTCTAGCTCTTATAGTTGCTGAGATCGACGCTTTCATACAGCCCGGAAGGCCAAATTGAATTCTCTTTTGATACTGATCAAGAATATATATACTTATGTCTCCTTCTGCCTGTTACATACATTTGCACAGATTTAGTACCCCCATTTTATGGGTACAGGGAGTAAAACCCAATGATATAAACAATTGAGTCACATGTTCACACCTAGATCCCATAGATCCCATAGATAAATGCAATAGCTACCAAAGCAAACAAGTCAAAGTGCGTCACGGGCAATCAACTGGGACATCAATAATTCTAATCGGGCTGTGGCAATGCACACTGTACACTTTTATAGTTAACAGGGCCATTAAAAATACTGGCACAGTGCAACTTAGAATACAATTTCGGTATGCATAATTGCGAAAGTGCTTGGACGATCGAAAGAAATTTCGCCAGGCCGATCTGAAAAGCACGGCACGTATTCAATAGAAATAGTCAACGAAATCGAGTGGCATACATATGTATGTATGTATGTATGTATGTATGTATGTATATAGTATGTACGAGCAGATATCTTGGGCCGAGCTAAACGTATTCAAGAAATACTACACAAAGACAAGGCAAGCTTGGAAAGCCCATGGAATTTCGACTGCATTTGCGCATGCGCTGTCTCTAAAGTGGGTCAATGCGTTGGGTTAACGGGCCCGCGCACTTTTGTCATATTTACAGACATTGTCCGATATATATTCAAATTGTTGTAATGGCATTTACAGAGCAGCCACAACTGGCAGCCTCCAAAAGGCGTTGTGACAAGACAAGATGAGACAAGACGTCAGCAAAACAAGTGGGAATAAGTAAATAGTAGCTCAAAAGAAAAAAACCTTTTCGCAACTGTTGGAAACGGAATTGCAATGTGGTTGACTGTAGCTGAAGCTATAGCTACAGCTATACCTAAAAATGTATCTGTAAGTGTGGCTGTGTATCTTGAAGTATGTGTATCTGTTACGGTCTCTAGCTCTCTGTAGCTGACCGTGATCCATGTTTATTTATTATGCTGCGTCTTCATTTTCGTTGTATGCTCGTGTGTGTGCAAATTTTATTTGTAAATATGCAGTGATTAATATTACAAATACAAAAGGGTTTCGAAAATATTTTGCTGTTGTTGTGGCAACTTTCTCGTTGACGCCGTCTTTAGTTTTAGACTAAATATTACGTGAACGTTGCATAATGACCCCCCCCCCCCCTCCCCCTCTCCACCCCTACCCCGATATGTCAAATATTTGCGGCAGCTTTTGCATATTTTTAGCCACGCAGTCAGAAATGACTTACGGCTTACACTTACTTGTCAGAAATGTAGCTTAAGAAACGATTCACGATTCACGAGACGCCACCAATTGAAGCTCAGCTGCGAGCTGCAAGTGGATTGTTGGAAGTTCGTTTTACTGTTGATGTTCCGGCTGGGAACGTGGTCGAGTTCAAGATTTAGGTCAATGACATTTGTGTGCAAAACTTTGTTGGTAACACTTTCGTTTGGCGTTACTGCGAGGGGGCGGGCTGTCTGCGCGGGCGATTCAATTTCGTTGAATTTAAAGTTGAAGTTGAAACTGACACTATTATCGGGGCGGGCCAATCTTTGGATTCGCTTAATGGTATATCGATTGTATTCGTGATTATTTGTATTTGGCTGTATGGTTTTGGTTACTCATTAAGCTGACACACAAAAAACTTGCGACTGAAATTCTGCTCAAGAAATTTCTCCAAATATTTTCACTTTTGCGCGTAGTCGCAGACAGAGACAGCGCATGCGTGTGTTTGTCTTCAACGCTGCGCATGCGCAAAGAAATCGAACGAGCGGGAGACAGAGAAATGTGAGAGAGCGAGAAAGAGAGGCACGCACACTCACTCACACACATATACACACACACGCACGCACGCACGCACACACTGCGTAACAGAGAGAGAGAGAGAGAGAATTGAGAGCGCGTTGAGTTCTATGCTCGCTTATCGGTTATCGCTGGCAACTCGGTATTTCGGTATATCCCCGGGGTCGGATCGATCTCGCAAGACGCGTGCGCTACGTACGCCGGCTGGAACTGAACTAAACTTGGATGGCAAAGAAGTGAAAGACTTTATGCAGCGTCAGCCAGCGTCGACAGCGACAGAAGCAGAAGCAGAAGCAGCACCAGCAGCAGAGACAGAGGCAGCGACATCAACATCAACGCTTTATGGACAAGAAAGGCAGCCACAAAGCGCACAAAAGAAAGCCATGGCATCAGGGGCGGCTGAGGCGGCCAGAGGCGGTCAGAGGCAGCCAGCTGGGTCGTGAAGAGCGACACGTAAACGACGACGCGACGCCAACGTTGACGCCATCGTCGCCGTCGCTGTCGACGTCGACGTCGACTGCAGCGCCGGTGGCATGCAACAAGCTTTAATTGAAAAAGCCGCAAAGAACTGTGAAAAACGAGTCGTGGAAATGATGTGAGCCGCCAGCGCGTGTGGAAAAACCTGCCTGAGCATGCAAAGAAATTCAATCTGCTGCACAAAGGCAGAGCGACCAGTCTAAGTCCAAGTCCAAGTCCAAAGCCAGTGGCCAACACTGACATTGACCGCGACGCAGCGGCGCAGCGACGCAGCGGCGCAACGGTACAACGGCGCTGCTGTCCGTCCAAAGAGGTCAAAGTACACCCATAAGCCCAAGAGTTTTTCTTATGCGCCTGTGTTTGTATATGCGTCACTAAATTTGTTGCCGTCTCTAATTAAAAGTCAAGGCACATGTGGGAGCAGGTGGAGCAGGAAGATATGTAAAGAGAATCCCCAGTCACGCTGTCACTAACTGTAGTTGGGCGCAACAGTTCAATGAACCAGTGGAAATGTCTGCATAGCGAACAGAGTTGCACAGGAGATCGATAACAGCATTAGAGATGCGCGAGCATCGATAACAGCAGCGTTTATAAACGGAGAGATATACATATATGCAGATATTGTGCACAATACGCATAAGTTATGCGAAAACTAATCATAAAATCGAACTTTCAATAACTAATCATAACAGTATACTAAAAATGTATTGAGTAACAGTAAGAATTCATAAATATTTGGAAATTAATGCACAATAAAGTCCAAAGGCTGCTAAATAACGTTTGATTTAAATTTATGTTTAATCTAAACATAAAAACTGCGATTGTGAAATGTAAACTTAATTAAGTGATGATAATGTGAATAAAATTGGGATTTTAATTAGTATTTTATATTTTACCAAATTTTGATTTTAGTTGATAGTAATTTTGTAAAAATAAATGTGACTAAAACTTAGATTTTAATTAGCAGATCTTATCAAATATTGATTTTAGTTGATAGTAATTTTGTAGTCTTAACATAATCATACACCCAACAGACCCCATGTAAACTAATCGCTAAGTTCATCATAAGGTAAATAATAATAATCAACTAATCACTCACTGGTTTCTTTTTCTCTTATGAGTTATAACCAACTGACGGCCTACAATTGCATAGCTTATTTGTCAACAGCAACGACACAACAACACTCAAACTTGGGAGCAGATTGTTGGGCAAATGAAGGAGGCGCAGCAGCGGTTTGAGGATTCTTGAACGTTGAGCTTACCGCTGGTTTGTTAAACAACAACAGAAACTTAAAACTACACCTCAAAACGTGAATCACACGATAAACTGCGACGAATTGTCGCCAATGTGCGAGCACTCGTATTTGCCCAAATGAATGAAACTCAAGGACACATCAGCACATCAGCTCCGGGCAAGCAGCCCCACAACTTGGCGAATTCTTAGCTGTGAGCTGTAATTCAGCTTAACTACAGAGCAGCAGCGTCTGTGGACAGTGCGGCTGGACGGACACGTGCCAGAGAGCTGCTAAACAGTTAGTTAATATTTGAGTTGATAATTGAATTTGCACACACTCGTTGCCCAAAAACGGAAATCGTCCGAAACAGTTTGGTTTGCTTAGCCAATTGGCTGGCTTAGGGTCGGTCGGTCTCGAGGTGTGTTCCGTGACACAAGCACAACAATATTTCGCTCAGTGCAGGGCGACACAAGCATGAATATCGCTCAGCCGCCAAGTAGAAACGGGGTCGCAGCAAAAACAACAAAGCGTTGCCTACTTTTAGGCAGCCCGCATAAATTCCAATCAAACCGGAAGTAGGCCGCACGCTGAAACGTTGAAATAAATGTTGTTTGCGACTTGGCTGGAAATAAATAGACAGAGTATCCACACTCTCTCTCTCTCTCTCTCTATTGGCGCTGTCTACACTTATTTATGTTGCCAATCTAATATACAGTAAGTATGTAAGCGTGTACGAACATGTGTGTGTATAAAATGCGGCACTTGCTCCCACATGCTGTGACCCTTTTAACCCACAATCACCACAGCGTCAAGGGCTTTCACACAAGCCATATTTCAAGCGACACACACACACACATACACACACACACGCACACACACATAGAGTTGCTGCTTGTGTGGTCAAGTCGTTTAAATCATTATGATGACGCCTCAGCTCGAATAACGCTAACGGAAATTTCAATTTCTGCTTTACATCAGTTTTAGTTTGTTGCTGGGGCGGAAATTACAATTCCCATTTTGTGCACACATTTATACATATATTAATAAGAGCACTCAAGCACACATACAACGAAATGTGTATGTGTGTGTATTAATGTGTAGGTGGACATAATCCTTGCCTTGTTGCTTGTTCTTTTTTTAATTACACAAAGTTACGGCACTAAATGGCGCCCTGTTGACAGACAACGAGCGCTGTGTCCTCGTCCTCGACTTGCAAAATGGCAAACATTCATACACACACACACACACACACACACACACACACACATTCAAACACGCAGGCACAGACACATATGCTCACACACACAACGACAGGCAGGTAGACAACAAAACGATGAAAATGACATAATGCACTTGAAATGTTATCGCCTCGTTTGTTAAGAATGCAGCTTTGCTGATGACGAAACCGATTGCAATTTAATATTAAACCATTGAAGAAACTATAACAACAATAACAATAACAACAATAACAATAACAACAACACTAACACCAACACTAATCAATAAATATCGAAACAATCAGTGCATTGAAAACGAAGGCATTAAGCATAGCATGCTTTTTGGGCAATCGGTGGGTTGGTGGGTCGGTGGGTCGGTGGGTCGATGGGGCGGTTTCTACTTGTACTCACACATTTTTATGCAATAGGCAGCCACTCATACCGAATCGCTGCTCTCAAGGCTTGCCAAATATTTGTCACGCATTTTTGCATACATTTCTCACAGCCACATAAATTTGCAGAGCTTCATTTAAATGTTGTTATATTTTTTATAAATAATTCGAATTGATTTCTTTTTTTTGTGTATTAATTTGTGATTTTTAGGACACTGCAGTAATATTTAAAATTAATTTTTGCACAACGTCGACCGCCTTGAAAATCAATTGGGGAAATGCCTGTGTTTTATTCTTTTTACTGCTCCTTTGCTTAGTAAGATTTTTCACGCGCCTGCTCTCACCAACACATGCACTCGCACATGTACGCTCAACCGCAAACACACACACGCACACAGAATATACACCCACACGGAGAGACGCTCTCGCGCAGCTGGCAATCTACTACGTTTTCTACTGCCATTGTGCCAACTACCATTTGCAAAGCACTCGTACGGTCTTTGCTGCCGGCTTTTGTACGCCGCAAGGGTGGTAGCAACCAAACTGTCTGTTATATAATATATTGGCTCATGTGCTATCTATTGATTGATCCACTTCGCTATCTGCACGATACACTCATATCTTATCGCTGCCGCAGATAAGCTTATTATGGCACTGTTCGCACTGTTACACACTTATATTTCAGAAGGCGCATTAGCGCGCCACTTTCAAATGCTGTCAACTTTTAAAACAATTTTCTGCCACATACTTTTAGGCTGAGGCCAACAAATGGCCGCACTGCAACACAACAGAGGATGGAAGAAGCTGCTGCTGTCGCTCTTACTTTCTCAGCTAAAAACGTTTCATATTCCTCTTGTACTCTCAAAATTCTTTTTTATTTGCACTCTCTTCGTCTCTCTGTCGCTCTGGCTGCCACTGGTGCCAACAAAATGCTCTGCCTGCACTTGCTACGCGTGTTTTGCGGAAACAAGCAACGGAAATGTCAGATTTTCCGCTAAATTTTTTACGACTGCCGCCGTTTCCAATAGCGACATCGGCATTGTCGATGAGATAATAAACCCAGCGACATACATTTAGCCTGCCTCAGTCTGAATCCCTTGCCCTCACCTCCCCTAATGCTAAATTCTCACTCTCTGTGGGACGGGTGCAAAGGTGTCTCGGGGCTCTAAAAATAAATGCCTGCTGTAAGACTTAGCTGGCAGCAAATTTGACAACAAACTGGGCACATAATTATGCTAAAAATACGTTATAAGTGTTGAGTGTTAGGGGGGGCAACGGGGTAACGCGGGACAGGGGGCGAGGGGGTAACACGGGACAGGGTACAAGCAGCAACCTATGGACTGCTTTGGAGCAAGGGGCGTTGTACATACCGGCACAAAAGTGAGGTTGGAAACGCCGCTGGATGCTGCCTGACACTGAGCTGAACTCGACCAAACTGAACCGAACCGAATTGAACTGAACTGAACTGTTGTTGTTGTTGCGCTTGAGGGGGTGGAGGTTGAGGCGGAGCAGAAGGATTCACTTGTTTCTTACAGCTTCTTCTTTTTAGGTTTCTTTCAAAAACATGAGGCACACACACAAATTTCACACGCGACGCACGTTATTTGAATTTTGAAGAAACTGCGTCCTGCCCACGTCCGGGAAGGTTTGGGGGAAACTTAAAGACGCGTATTTGTTGTTACTGATGTTCGTTTGCTGGTTGCTGTCTGCTGTCTGCTGTCTGCTGATTGCTTAACTTGAGCAGCACAGCTCGGAATGCGACTAGCGACTGGCGTCTGGCGACAGGGCAACTGGGCAACTGGGCGACTGGGTAACTTGCTGGCCGAAAACCGAAAACCGGGCCGCCAACAAATTTCACCAAGCAATTCAGGGGGCGGGCTGGCTGCGCGCACACACGCAGTCACACACTAAGGGCAACTCCACCCTCTTTTCGCGCCCCGGTGGTGAGTTCTGGGCCAACAACAAACTGCACGCACCCTTCGACAGTCTTTTGCCTCCTCTTCCTTTTTTTCTTGCCTCCTTCTTTTTTGTTTTTGGCTCGTGGTCGCAGTTTCGCAGTGCCCGTCGCTTCCGTTTGATTTTTCCACCACCGTTGTGTGAGGTTTTCCTATTGAATGAAATACACTTTTCGCGCTGCTGCTGTTGTTGTTGCTGTTGTTGTTGTTGCCAGCGCATGCGTTTTTCAGCAGCCCGAGAAAAGAGAACATACAAATTATACAAGACGAGAGCAAAAAAAATTTTGTTTTGTCAACGATTTTTTTTTCCGATTATAGTACTCGCATCTGAATAATAGAAAACTTGGCGCATGCTGAGTTTTTAATTTGTTGTCGCCAGCGTTGCCATCCGAAGCACTTGGCCAGCGTTGCCACATAGCCAGCGCAGTTTATGTTGTGACTTATAGACCTATTTCCAAATCTAAATTCAATTATAGGCTGTGAAAAAACAATGCGCCAAGATATTAATCTGTCATCAATTTCAATTAATCTGATCTGTAATCCAAAAAGCGGCTTGCCTTCGACTGCAAAGTATTTAGACAATGCTGAAGGTCACACAACCTGCAATAATAAGTGCATTGTCATCGCTCCGACTTTTGGGGACCCAATATAATGGTCCACTCCGCATAATAATCAATTTCCATTTAGTTAAAACAAAGCCAAATGAAGCAAACATAATACGAATTATCCACACCACTGTTTGTATGCTCTTTAAAAACTCTTAATTAGGAAATAATAATAATACATTTACTGATAAATTAAACTTTAAGCATATCATATGAATTGCTGTGTTTCAAAATATCGATGGTAGTTATTTTTAAGACTATCAAAATTACGGATGACGCTTGTGAGTAGTTTGGAATTTTAAAAAGAAAACTTTTTATGATATATTTAAAATCCCAAAAGTACTTATTTTTTTCCATTTCAGAAAACTTTCCATACCGAATAGATGTTGAGTTTGTGTTTCCGATTTCGATTGAAATATTCAGCGATTTTCCTTTTCGAAACCTTATACCTTTATAATAAGAACGCTGATTTAAATGAACTGAAGATCCAGATGGGTATAATAATAATATAAAAACAAACCTAAAAATTAAAAATAAATAATTACGTATAGGCTGATTAAAAACAACCGATGCACACTATATGAAACATGCTTTTTTAGCAAAAAGCAATTTTAAATACAAATAAATATTTTTATATAAGAAAAATGTTTATTTTGGTTAGGATATATAAAAGATCAAAGGTGTTTTTAGTTCCTCTTTCCCAAGAGAGCATAATAATTTAGGCTTCCGATACATTCAACATATATACTGACTGCCTCAAAAGAAGCACGTATACCAAGTTTCAGTATAGATTGGTTTGCATTAGAATAGACAACAATACGGAGACTGTCGGGTATACAATTGCTTTGGGAGAAAATATGCCTCCATCAATGCGTTACGTATTTCTTGACAAAATAAGACACAGAATAAAGAATACAAAAATACAAAAATACATAAATAAATATAAACTTACTAACGTGTTCCGAACATGAATAACAAATTACACTGAGCAATACAAAATTTTGTATTGAAGCTGTATAGGTAATAATATCATCATGAAACGTCTTCTTGACTAACTTTGAGTTTCCTTGGGATCATGCAAGGCAAATCAACATTTTAGTTCTGAAATTTGGATCGGCCAATATTTGTAATATTTTACTTTACTCGCAACAAAAATACACGAACTTCACCGTAGAAATGTAATTTTGCTGACCAGTTTTAAGACAAAGATTCTAAACATAAGCAGGTAGAATAATTGAAATTGTAATGCATGTACGAAAACATTTTACAAAGCCATTATAAAAACGAAGCGACTATAATTGAACTTCTATGTCCGAGCAGCTGAAAAACAAACAATAAAAACTTAGCTCATTACTCATGCACATTATGTGACGTCGTCTTCAACAATGACGCGATCCCTGGGCTCTGTCTGTCTGACGATCCGACTCTTCCAAGTGCAAGTTCCACTCGGAGACGTGACTTGGCAACACGCGGAAAATACCCAGCTTGGTTGGCCAGTTAGCAAAAGCTGTTAGCCAACAAATCGACGTGCCGGTGACTGGGCAGAAATTCGACTAATACACAAGAGATTTTCGGAATGGTTTGTATTAAAATGCATTTTGAAAATGGCTACTCAAATTTAAATTCATGTAAATTATATTGCTAATGGGCGATTCAATTTGTTATGGATCATTTGATCAGCGAAAAGGCGGAAAAGACCAGGATGTACAATATGTTTTGCAAATGAGAAGTAGCTATAGCAAGTAAAGTGAAATACAAATAAGTTTGGACAGTAGAATTGTACTCAATCCGTGCTTACTAATCCTTATAATACACTTAGATAAAAGGATGTCCTAAAATTTCGGAATCGCCATACCTTTGGGGGAAATGGCAGCTCGCGTTTCTTTTAAGAAAACATGATTTACTTTTTCTAGAAAACAGAAATGTTCTTTTCTAAATAATAAAAAAAAACTTCTTTTATTTTTCTGAATTTTTAAAAATTTCGAATTTTAGCTTCTACTTTTAAGAAATATGATACTCAAGATTGGGATTTGGGATTGTCGGTTCATGAGAAGTGTTTCTATAAAGAAGAAATTTCATTCGTAAATTTTGAAATTCTTTTCTTAAAACAAACTTTATTCTAGTTCTTACGGCGATTTTCATTTTGGGGTAACTTTCTGGGACATATTAGATTCTAAGTACTACAACTAATTTTTGCAATGTTTTCCCCTCATGTGATTCTCATTACGAGCAATTCAATTTCCCTAATCTGCCGAACTTTTCTAATCATCAAATTAACGAGTAATTAATCGTTACAAAATCTCGTAAGGACCACTTACCTCACTATCAAATCAATTTCCGTTAATCACATCATTAATATAATATAATTATCAGCAACTCACGAGCACACAGCTATAATATTCACGATCTTAGCAATGGAATACCAATTTTAAAGTTAATTCTATCGGAAATGCAATGATCTATACTATATATACTTGTATATAAAATTGTCTGTATGGGCGTGTTTGTCACGCTTTGGCGCAAATTATATTGAATTGATTTTAATAATGTTCACAGCTTTTTAAGCAATACATTTCTGTCATATTGTTCCTAGCGCAATTGCACAACAGAAGAAATAATTAAGCGTAGTGATCACCAATTTTGAAAAATCACCAAATTATTATAAAAATGCACCGTTTTCTGTTTTTTGTGCGATGCAAATTCTGATTTGGTAAATCCACTTCCACGGTCGGAAAACTGGTGGAAAATGAAGTGACAGCTTGCAAAAATTTATTAAAGGTAATGCGAACCGATTTTAGAAAATCTGACCCAAGTGCGGTACATGGAAGTCCAGGTAAAGGTTTTGAAATTTTGGTTTTATAAGATCTCCGTACAAATTATAATAAGTGAGACTTACTGATTTTGGAAGATGTGCCCCTAATGTCGGAAAATTTGTGGAAAAGAAGGTAGCTTCCACACACGGAAACTGGGAGTGACCTAATTAAACTGCAAACAACTATGGAATCCTTGGAATCTATGGTAATCTTTAAGAGGCCTGAACCCAGGTATGACATTCCCAAACACATATTCGAACGCATACACACACATGCATCAAGCAGTTCAGCGGTAGGGCAAACAAGCAGAGCATTTCAGATGGCTCCCACCTGCTTGACAGTGAAATTTGAGCTATAGATCACGAGTGATATACCCATTTTATGGATACAGGGTGTACAAAATATTATTTTGGATAGAGTATTGTTGTGAAGCATGTTACTTTATCGGCCTTTAGTTCATAATTTGTCTAACCTACGCTTAACCTAAGTCCCAGCCTCCTAAATAATGGCCTTGCATAAATCATAATTGAAACCACGTCGAGCCGCACACAGACACTTCCAGCCCACGCACATACACACCCACACACCTGTAACACACCCACTTTCTTTTGCGTGTCGCACAAATTACTGTACATTTTTTTGGCATTTCTTTTGTCAGTATACCACAATGATTATGATATATATGTATGTATATATGCTCGTATGTGGCATTTGAGTGTTACCTTTGTTAGGGTTTTAGTTGAAATTTTACGGCCGTGTGGGTTTCTTTTTTAGGTCATCTGCAATTGAGCCTACCACAAAGATATCTCGCTTTACATTGGAGTCAAATAACAGATGAATAAGTGATAATTTATAATATAATTATTTTAAACACACTTATTGTATTACAAACTCCATTGGTCAATCGTGTAAGTTTATTGAAAAAGTACTTCCTGATATCAATGAATTGCCTTGTCTAATATACTCGTATTGTGAGATATTCAATAAAGCTCATTGACACCAAAAGTCAAATTCTGTGCAGAAGTCAGCAAGAATTGTGCATTTGTAAAGTGCAACAGTTTGCAGAATGTGGCCAAGACAGAACCGCATTTTATTTCAGCTGGCCCCGCAGCTGATCCAATTTCGAAAGCAGTTTATACATAAACTTATTCTTTACAAGAACGTAACCTCGTTAAAACTGCTGACCAGAACAGTTCCACTGAAACCCAAAAAGGCAACTGAAAATATATCAGAAATAATTGCAAAACTCTGAAGTGAACGCTACCGAATAATACTATTTTTTTTGTTTCATTTTATTTTTTATTTTTAATATTATAACACAAATTTTGATATTTACATTTAAATGGCCTAATACAGTACAAAATATTTGTCTCAATGATTTTTATATGATAAAACAAAAGTATCTCAAGCCATGGCTCAAACACGTTATAGAGCCAATATCGCTCACTCCCTCTTTCTCTGTCTCTCTGTCCCTCTCTCTGTTTTACTCTCTTAAAAACACTATTAATAGATCCCCTCAAAATTTGTTTCTATCGCATACAACACTCAAAGCAAGACGCACTCGTAATAGATACGACAACAGAGACACCGCCACTTGGGAGGTTGGCAGCTGCAGCTTTCTCAGTTAAGCCGCATGTTCACCTCAAAATTGAATTTGTTATATAAATAATTTTCTTACTAATATCTGTTCCAAGTATGCACAATCATTAAATTTTGTTATTTTAACGTAGCTTAATAGAGCTTAATTTTGATAATGTTACGTTTAAGCGAAAATTGTATAATATAGATTCTAACGAACTTTAACTTTAACTTACATCTTTTAAAAACGTACCTGAAAATATATTTTTGATTTTATTTCACATTTGTTTCAGGTATACTTATTTTCTTAAACAAGAAAGACAATAGTGAATTTTAAAAAGTCAACACTTAGATTAAAAATGGTTATTCAAGGATACACAACACAAATACAGTATCAAATTATATATAAAGTTACTACTTATAATATGAAAGATTTTGCAATTTGGATGGTCCAAAGTAAATCGTGGATGGTTTGAAAAATTTGATCACATACAGAAGTATGTAAATAAGTATAATGTATGAATGTATGTGAATAGTTGTTTATTAACGATATTCTTTATTTAATATTATTTTATTTAAAGCTAGGAATTATAATGTATTTGGTTTAATTTTTGTTTTATTCGATAGACAGACGGTGTTCACGGCTTTACAACTGTTCTAGCCCTTTCTGCATCAACGATCTGCATTCACAGCTTTACAAGTTTTCAACTTAATTTCCGATCTCTGCCAACTTTTCTCACAACAACTTATCTCCTCGACTTACACCAACCGACTGTCTCTCTGCTAATGCTAACAGCTGTTAGCCTGCTGTTAACTCCTGTCTAGCGCTGCCAACCTTTTTACATGTATGTAACCGGTCAGCACCAACAGTCAAGTCCTTAAAGTATATGTTTTTTTTGAGAAAATTGAAAGTAAACATACGGCTTTACCGAAAACTACGAGCACTACGTAGCGGGACTTTGTTGAGTTGTTATTGTTGTTGGCGCTCATAGCTCTCGTGAGCGTCTCTGATATTGGCTCTCAAGTCTCTGTTCACTATTTTGATAAATGCTGTCTTTGCGTTTGTTTTTGTTGGTTTTTGATATTTGGTTTTTACATGTTGTTGCTCTCTCTATCTCTCTCTCTTTCTCAGTCGCTTTGCTTTTGAGCTGATTATTTAGTGTTCCGATTTTCATTATGTAGTTTCGTTTGCCATGCGGACGTCTTCGTGTTTTCGTATTGTTGTTGTTGTTGTTGTTGCTATTATTGTTATTTTTGTTTTTGGCTAAGCTTTTTGCTGCCTGCTTGGTGGGTATTTAAAATTTCCTCATGTCGATGCCGCTGCGCTCAGTTCCAGTCAGTTTCGGTTTCAGTTTCGGTTTCAGTTCGAGTTGAGCGTGCGTCGGCATTGGCAGCAACTACTTCTTCAGTGCAGTTTCAACGTAACGACACATTGCTGTTTGGATTTGATTGAATCCAAAAATTTTGGTTAGTTTACGCCACAATTTGTAGCACACAAGTATTAAATGTTTAACAATATCAAGTGTAAAACAAGTGAAGCCCGCGCTTGCCCATAAAGCCTTGAAAACTGTGTTAGCCCAATGTGCTGAAACTATCGAGAATCGATTGCCAAACAAATGAAATCGATGCCAAACGGAAGCGCTCTGACGAAAGCCACTAAATGAGGCGACTCCCCCTACAGCGCCCCCTGAAATAATGTGCAAAACTTTGATGAGCAGCCATCATGTGAGGAAGGAAAATGAGCTGATCTATTGATCTATTGTATTTTGTTGACTTTGTCCGACTCTTCTGTTGACACGCTGCCTTTTCACTCTGCCTCCAAATACAATTTTCATTAGCTGTGTGTGTTTTGTTTTTAAACAGGTGTGTGCCTGTGCCTGTGCCTATGCGTGTGCGTGTGTATGCGCGTCTGTATGTGTGCAAAGTTTTTCGCGTCGAAAAGCCTCTGAGTAAGTTTTTGTTTTTCACGTTTTTCGCGCTCTTGCTGGAAAATTCATTGGCGTTGCGTTGGACTTTTATTTTATTTGAAGGTTTCGGTTTTGCAGCAACCTTTTTTGAATTGTTTTTTTTAACAAATTTTCGACAATTTCGACAGCGTGGCCAAATTTTGTAAAATGATTTTTTCATGTCTGCCCAACGGCTATAAATTGATGGCACAAACCGGTTCGCCAAAATCTCCATAAAATTGTGTTTTATTTATTTATAATTTCTTTCAACGCGACAGCAGCCGCCTGCCACTGCCAGAAACAATAAATCTCAGTTGTCCAGTTATTGTTTGTCAAATTCAAATTTACGAAGAAAAAAAAAAGAACAGAAAAAAGTGCGTACTTCTCGAGACACTTAAGCGAACCGCTATTTCACACCCAGTAAGAAATGAATCGATTGGCGGAAGGTGTAGATTCAATTAGGCGCGGCAAGTTTGTTGCCTAAGTCTTTTGTTTTAGCACGCAACATTGAAAGCGTCAATTAAACGAGCACACAACAGTTTTATTGAACTCGTCAACCGCTTGCAATTTCAATGTTAAGGCCCCACCATAATATGCTAATGCCAGTAGCAGCAACAACAACAACAAACGCGGCAAAAAAAAACAGGGAGTAAAACAAATTGGCTAGAAGACCCAGCCCCAAAAGTAAGTGCGACAGCGATTGAATCGCACCGCTGACTTAATACGCACTATATATAAACTGTGTTGTTGTTGCTGTTGCTTTGTCTACCGCGACTCGACTCGCCCCCAAAAATGGCTATCAAGTTCAGCCAACACATGACGCGCATAACCAAATCAATTGTTACACATTTGTTGTTGCCATGGCGGAAGCTCGAATATCTTTAATAAATATACTGGTATATAGTATATAATACATACATAAATCTATAACAAAAGCCAAAAGTGAGATTCGAGATGACAGAGATACTTCATATTGTAAAAAAGAAAGTGCCAAAAACTATGTGTGCGCCATTATCATCATAATTATGTTCGTCACAGATTTTTCACTACCTTTTTATACCCTAGCAGAGGGTTTTATAATTTTGTCTCGAGATGTATAATGGACTGTAGGAGACGTTTCCGACCCAACAAAGTATATATATTCTGAATCAGCATCAATAGCCGAGTCGATATAGCGAAGTCCGTCCGTCTGTTTCTATGTGAACTAGTCTCCCAGGTTTAAAGCTATCGTAATGAAACTTGGTACAGACCCTTCTTTTTGCTGCAGGCAGTACATATGTCGGAACCGGCCGGATCGGACCACTACAACATATAGCTGCCATAGCAATGATCAGTCGACAACTATGTTTTTGTATGAAAAACTTTATTGCTTATAAAGGTATCCTTATCAAACTCACCCAAACCAAATTTCTAGAGAGCTTATACAATCTAACCAAATTTGGCTGAGATCGGATCACTATATCACATAGGATAGGGTGAAAAATGAGTTTTTGTATTACATCCCAACTATGTGAAAGTTTTATTATTCTTCAAGAAGTTTCCTATAATTTTATCAAAATCCAGACCACTTAAGAGCAATGTGACGAACATTAAAACATTGCTGGTAGGGTATATAGCTTCGGCACTCCGAAGATAGCCGATCTTTCTTGTTTTTTTTATTATTTTTTGCTAGCCCTTTAAAACGTCGCCAAACAACGCACTCAGACGGTGTTCGATTTTCTGGCTGTTGTTGTTGCTGCTGTTGCGAAATAGGTCAAATAGTTATATACATACAGCTAGATGAAGCTGAAGGGAATTTCAAAAGATTTAATATGCTATATAATTGAGCTCTCTCTCACAGATGCTCCCAGTTAACCATAGATACAATATATGTATATACGCAGCGCCTCGCTCTCCGTCATTTTGTAAAACAAAATTAGTAAGCGAAGCGCAAACGTAGCAAAATTATGCAAATCCTAAATAATATAATACCAGGCACATGGGCTTTTGTATATGAGTATGGATATATACATACATTTATTGTATAGGCAGATGATGCACATGCTCATTTCAGCTTACCTCTCTAGACTCGGATTGTATGTGGTATTTGCCCAGCCCAAACGCTAAATAGAACAACAACAACAAATCGCATACAACGTCCTTACGCTTCATTGCGCTTTGTTTTGTGACGAATGCATAAATGCGAATCTTCCGAGACGTTGCTTATATAATATTTGTAGCTGCAAATATATAACTCTGAGAAATATTGTACACAGTACATGCCCTGCATTAAACAAGAGTGAAGAAAACAAATGACGAAGAAACAAAAACTCGATTCTCATCCGATTGTTCCTATGGCAGCTAAATAAATGAATTATAAATATATTATAGATAAATTTTAATGAAACTCGCAGTTGGTTACTTTTGTTAGGAAATCTGTAAAAACAAAAAGGTTTTTTATACAAAAACTCGACTATTTCCATGGCAGCTACAATTCTCAGATTTTTATCAAATCCGGTCAACTTTTAGGGAGTTTAACTAAGCCTAGAACTACTCAGTATGGTTGAAATACCTGGAGAAAACAAAAAAGTTGTTCATACAACTCTTTATTTAAAGGTTTTTCAAATAAAAACTAAGTTTTCAACCGATTGTTCTTACCGTAGTTATTTGAGAAAATCCTCCGATCCGGCTGGTTCCTACAAATGCGTGTACTACCTGCAAGTTTTTTAGGATAGTTTTGAAACTGAGAATCTAGTTTGCATAGAACCAGACTAGACTAGATTGCTATATCGAAGATATATGCTAATCAAGTTTATAAATATACTTATGTGGGATCGAAAATAAATAACAATTTAGGAACAATTTACTGGTAAAATTCAAGATAAACACTTAAAATTATCTGAATATAATAATTGTATGTAAATAAACACAGCTTAATTAAAAACATTAGCTAATTGAATGCTTAGTTCCCGTTTCTACAATTAGGAATTGTACAACCAGTTTACGCTGCCAAATAAATAAGTTTAATAATAATAATTAGTACACATTTAAATTTAAAAATAACAAACCAGTACAGTTGGTAATGAATAAACATTTGTGTCTTATCTTTCAAATATGAAAGATTTTCCGTGGCAACAATATGGGATCCAATCTTTAAAGTAGATCATAAGTCATCCTCATAACACAATTTGGTTTTTTCAGGGGGTAGGCGTGACAAAAATGCGTGAAATTCAAATGAAATTTGATGTTTCCAGCTTTGGGATTGTGCGAGGTTTAAAGTCTTTATTTGTTCGTGGGATCAGGTATATGTATACCAAATTTCGGTGCTCTAGCTTCAATATGTCGTTCATATGGAACAGATATTGACTAAGAATGGTCTTCGAACCAAGTATAATATTTCATATTAAAACGGACTTAGTATTAAGAACAAAAACAAACATATATTCGTCTATAAAATATTCATATATTCAATTCAGCTTTTGACAAAAAATTCGCAATAATTTGAGGAATTCAATTTGTAGACTTCGCAGACGTAGTTCATTGACTTTTTTTACATATGTTGAGCTTAACCGATAACGATATATGGTAGTGCTTGAGGTCCGTAAAAGCTATGCTGATTTTGCTGGGCCAACAGAACCAAGACCTAGTCCTCTCCTCATAGAGCTCTGCACTGGCGGTGCACAATGAAACCAGTTTTTGAAGCATTGACTACGGAATTTGGATCTTCAGCATGAGACGGCATTCTGTCCAAGATGTTATTTAGCAATTCGATTCATAGAAATCTTAGCTTACATAATTCTGAACTCAATGTCAACATTTGAAACGCCTTGAAAATATAACCGAGTCATTGGTCAATTAGCCATTGAATTGAGTCACAATCAAATTTTGACGGGTTTTCTTATGTGGCATATATGTGAAAACTGAAAGCCAAGCGAAGGCTGTTGAGTGTTGGCAAATCAGTTGTTGGCTATAGGAGTTTAGCACGCCCCCTTTTCGACCCTCTCAGGCGCTAATGAGAGAGCCAGCCACAAAATAACGTGGCTAATTAAATATCAAGCGCAACCACGAAAACTAACAAAAAAATGAAACACTATCCAATTAGCAAAAATATGCCAAAAACTAAAGAAACAAAAAAAAACCCAACAGGATTACAAATTTCGGAGGCATTTGCATTAACTACAAATCTAATCGAAATTGACCGTGACCGTTCGTTTAAAGTTGCAGGTTTTAATTATCGAAATTATGTACAAATTGAAATAAATGCTCAACAGCAGGGCAACAAATTCAAATAGCATCAAAACTCAACAAATTTGTATAAGCTTTGAGTTACTTTTCAACGCGGCCTTGACACAAATACAAGTGTCGAATAAATCACTAAAAATAATCAAAATTTATCTCAGCCAGCTACGCATTGCTTTGCTTTTGTTTTGGTACAATACTCGGGGGCCTTAGGCAACCGGAGCGTGTGCAATCCACATGCCTCACGTATGAGGTTTGCTTTTGTATCTTAAAGATATGCGCGCAATTAGCTACCAATTCGTTGAAGGGCTTCTCTTCAATTGAGAGCGTCAGAGTATATTTCATTTGTCTTTTCATATATTACAAGATTAAAGTATTGAAATATGGTATCAGAATTGTAGTTTTATTTTAATTATCGGTCCTTTTTGAGGGGTTTGATTCATAAAGTATTTTCATTTAAAACTGAGCACCTTAAGGCTTCTCTCAATTTGTTTCAGTTCTTCGGGTGCTTCAGTAAGCCCCTTTGCCATTGTGAACGCTTGTAAAGTTCTGCCAAGCATCGCATACTGTCTGTCTCCCATATCCAGTATATTCGCTATGCGGGGTATGTCCCGTGTTAACGGCCAGCTGATTGGAGAAGCATTCCATGGGTGTACGCAGTCGCTTCAGTCCCTTGGACTTGACAGTCATGCGGAAACGGGGCGGCTCCACGGTCCGCTTGACGGACATTGTTTTGTCCTTTTTCTGATTCTGGCGGGCAACAGCTCGATTGATGCCATCGAAACGCTTGTAGATGGGTCGCGGCAAACCCTGCCAGGACATCTTTGTGCGCGGCGGCTGGGCTGGCAGCTCAATGTCCTTCAGCTGCTCCACCACCTCCTCTTCCGCATAAACAGTCGGCGGCATGTTGAACACATGAGACTGCAACAGCGATGTGGGACGTTGCAACTTAATGCTCTCTGGAGGGGCATCGCTATCCACAGGTTTGTTGTTTATTCGGATGAAGTCCCGGGCTAGCAGATATTGCTTCTCCATACCGCTGGGCTTGCGGTGTATGGTTGCTTGTTTCGGCTGTTCATATTGTGGAGGTGCCACACTGGACGCCGCATGTCTGGAGCTGGTTTGGAAACGGCGCACGCTGCCATCATAGGACTGGGGGGGCTTCACCAGGCCACGACGATGGCTCGGCTCATAGCTGGGTGTCTGATCTTCGGCACCGTCCTCGCCGGTTTCACGATTAGAACGCTCATCGGGACAGCTTTGCCAGGTGTGCCAGTACTTGTCCTCCTCGTCACGTGCTTGCTTCTCCATCCAGACCCGGCTGGCATACTGGGTGTGCTGGTCTAAATTCGACTGTGGCTGCTGTTGTGATTCTTCCGACTTGGGCAGGTTGTAACCCTTGCGAGATTCGCGCAGCTCGCGCTCCTGACGCTTCACTTCCTTTTGGCGTTGGTTGCGCCGACGTCGGCTGTAATCTTCGGCACTCTTGTCCTCCCTGGACTGTCGGCCAGATCTCCGATTCCTATCTGGCCCAGCTGCATAAACATCATTAGCATAAGAGTATTCTACAGAAGAAGGGGGCTTAGGCTCGGAACGGTTCTGCCACCTGAGTTTGTTCTCTTGAATGATTCTCTCCTGGCGCCGCTGATGGTCCGAAGTATCCTGCGTAATGCGACGTCTTGATTCTGTATCCTTTCCGCTGGTATTCCAATACTGCCGAGTCATATTGCCCGGCGCCAAAGTCTCGTTACGCTGGTAGCTCTTGTAGTGGCGATCATCATACCGCGGATCGAATCCCTCCTCACCAAATGTCTGCGAACCTATCGCACCTCCTGGTCGTCCGCCTGGATAGGTATACCGATCGTCATAGCGATAGCTCCTTCGCTGCTCCAGGGCAATGGACCCTGCTCGCATGTTCTTAATCATTTTTGCCCACGGCCGTCGGCGCAGCAAATACATGCAACATTTCATATTGTTAACAGTATTCATGTTTTCATAAATATTACACCGAATTTTGATTAACTTTTTTCTGGGGTATTTTTATAATCCAAAAAAAAAGGGACCGAAATTTTGAGAACTGAATTCACCGGGAGCTAGACGAATAATAAACAAGTAAAATATACAGTGTCGACCGAAAATATAATGCTATCGCAAGAGATATACACATCTAACAAATCATTCAAAGCCTGCTTAGGCATCGAAATCCCTACAAATCCAATATTCCAAATTTTGTAGTACACTACACTTATAAGTTTTAGTATCTTATACTTCTAATACACTAATCAAAATCCGTTAAAAATATCATAAATTGAAAACACATTAATCATGTGCTCTTAAACATTGAAGCCCCATAAAATATATATTTCATTTATTGGAAGAACAAACTTCGGCGTACCAAAGATATATACCCTTGCAGCAACTTTTTTCATACAAAAACTCAATTTTTGTCTGATTGTTCCTATGGGAGCTATATATTAAGGTGGTCCTATTTTAATACATTTATAGAAAACTGTATGAAATATAATAAAAAACCCAATTGTTGAGTTTGGATGCAATAGTTGTATAAAAACAAAAGTTATAGTGGTTCGATTTTGACCAAATCTATTCAGATTGTATAAAATATACACTCAGTTTGTGAAGTTATTTAGTCAGATTGTATAAACACTCTAGAGACTTGTTTTGCGTGAGTTTTCTGACGATATCTTTATAGGCAAACAAGTTTTTCATACAAAAACATACATAGTTCTCGACCGATCATTCCTATGACAGCTATATGTTATAGTGGTCCGAGCCGGCCGCTTCCAGCAAATATACTACCTGCAGCAAAAAGAAGGACCGGCGCCAAGTTTCATCACGACAGCTTTAAAACTGAGAAAGTTGTTTGCATAGAAACAGATGTACAGACGGACATCGCTATATCGACTCGGCTATTGATACCGATCAAGAATATATGTATATACTTTGTGGGGTCGGAAACGTTTCCTCTAATTCGTTAAATATTTCATGACAATGTTGTAATACACTCTGCAAGGGTTTAAAAACGCGATTAAGGAGAAAACGAGACCAAAGTTTTCAATTCACTCCAACCTTGGAGAAATTAACTAGTTATCTATTATATACTATATATTGTATCCATATAGGAAATCAACACCAATAAGTAACGTCAGGTCAATTCTGCATCATTATCTCCCTTGCAGAGGGTATTGTAACGAACTGTGTAACGCATTGAAGTAGACTTTTATGACCCACCAATGTATATATATTATTGATCAGCAGCAATAGCCGAGTCGATCTGGTCAAACAACGTTTGCAATCAACGAATTCGACTCCTCAATAAGTTGTTCCTAACTGGTTAACATTTTTCCGAAAATGAGGAAATTCACACCAACTTAGTTATACGACAGACTTTTATTGACGATAAATATGTGATTAACATGAGATGAGATACATAATGAGTAGAAAAGCCCAAAGCTAGAAGTCTAACTTGAGTTAGATCGTTGTCTATTTTATTATAGACATTGAAAGTTGACCTAACAATATCTTAAATACGATAACCCCTCAGAGTTCGCTAAATCAAAGTATAAGTTTTAGTTTTATATCGCTGCACTTCCGGCGGTTTTGTGAACGACTCTAAGCTGGTTTCACTTGACCTCGTCTGCAGCCTTATCACTTTGCTCAGCAGTAGACCACAGACCTATCATATCCGGCATTGGCTGACCCTTGGGTTTTCTCTGTTTTCAGCTTGCAACCGAAAAAAGATCCAGCAGCAAGTTGGCGCCACCTACCAACCTAGAGCCGTACACCATGGCCGTCGTAACGGAGCATGGCAACAGCAACCATAATACCAGCAATAACAACAGTAAGATCGGCATCAGCAAAGCTGGAACTGAATCGCCGCATCCCAGCCAGCGTCAGATAAGTACTGCCCTGACCGTGCCCGAGTTTTTTGCGCACAAAAACATTTTCATCACCGGCGGCACGGGATTTCTGGGCACAGTGCTGATCGAGGCGCTGCTGGACACACATCCCGACATTGGCACCATCTATGTCCTGGTCCGGGGCAAACGAAAATTCGATCCCAACGAGCGCATCAGTCGCTTGCTCCAGAAGCCGGTAAGTAACAGATAAAAGATACAACTAGCTAAGCCAAACCATTTTGGTCAAAAGGGCCAAGTGTCGTTGCACCTCGGCAATGTCTCTTATGTTTGACTTTTGACCCATTTCCACCCGGACCATTATTTTAGGCAATTACGGTCTTAATGGCGCGTTAATTTGTCGAAACTGAAGTGTCTTCCGCTCCGGCTCCTTTGCATGGCTCTTTAACAGCATTTTTTATATTATCCGCGCATAACGATGAGTATATTTTCGCTCAGCTCTCTTGACTCTTTTCCATCATTATATTTTTAAACCCACTTTTAATGGCGTAATAACAAAATGTACTTTGTTTTTACCCAATTATTTAAAATACAAATAAGGGTTCCGCTTAAATTTGCTGAGAGTGCAAGTTTTGTATTTCTTTGAGCGCGGCTGTCTTAGATCACTTTAATATGTATCTGATGGATACAGAATAGGAGTGTGAAGCTAGAACCAGAAAACTTGCATTTTTAATAGCGATCTCACAAAATACCATTTAATAAAGTTATACCACAAGTCAAATTTATACGGTTGTTAATTAAAATTATATAAATATTCAAATCATGTAAATTTAAATCATGTTAGCGCCACTTTCTTCAAATTCACCTGCTAATAAAATTTAAAAAAAAAGCCTAGAAAGCAGACTTACGTAACAACAACCACAATTTTTTTCTCCCAAAGATATAGCTATTTTCATTCCGTAAAAAAATTGTTTCTTTTTTGCGCTTACATTATATTTGAGGTTAGGACTCGATGTGCTTAGTTTTACTTAATTTACATTAAATCACACCAAGGAAATATTTCTTAATTAATAACACCCTCTTGTTATGTTTATGATATTCATCATTTCAAAGAATCTATTTTAAAAACAGAGTATATTGGGTTTGTGCAATGTACATCTGTCGGTCCGTATCAGCGCAATTATTTTCCACACCCTTGAAGCTAGAGCAACCAAACTTGGTACACATGTTGGTATAGGTATAACCTCGATTTACAAACAGCGTATTTTGCAGTCGGGAACTGCAACGTTCTTGTTTTCAGTTAAACTCAGAACTGTAATTAACTATATGCCTCTTCTTCATCCTCCTCAAGATTACTATGCTTGCCATCATTTAGTTGAGTTCTTCATTTCAATTACTCTTTTTTTGTCTCACAGATATTCCAGAAGTACAATGAGAAAACGCTGGCCAAGGTCGTGCCAGTGGTGGGTGAGCTGACCGAGCCGAACTTTGCATTTGCTCCCGAGATACTACAGGAGCTAATAAATAATGTGAATGTGATCTATCACAGTGCGGCAACGATCAGGTTCAGTTCACCGCTGCGTGCTGCGATCCTCACCAATCTGACAGGCACAATGCGTACTATTGAGCTGGCCAAGCAGCTGAAGCAGCTGTCGGCATACATTTACTGCTCGACGGCCTTCTGCAACAGCAACAATCGGGGGCTGATCACCGAAGATGTCTATAAGTCACAGTTCGATCCATACGAAATGATGAAGATGGCGGAGGATGATGAGGCTTGGGTTGATTTCACACAACAAAAGTGCCGGAGCTACATCCAAGATCATCCAAATACCTATACGTTCACCAAGAATCTGTCGGAGAATCTGCTGATGGCAGAGATGTCCGGTCTGCCAACAGCCATAGTTAGACCATCTATCGGTAAGTCTTTGCAAATCACGCCCCGAGTTGAAGATAAAACAAACCATTATTGCAGTTTACGGCACACTGGAGAACCCTATGAAGGGCTGGGTCGGCAATGCCAACTCAGGACATTTGGGCTTTTTGGCCGGCTTTGTGAAGGGAATCTTCCGTACGATGTGCGGACGTGCTAACGCCGTGATTGATATCATACCATGCGATTATGTGATCAATAGTTCGCTGGTCATGGGCTGGTTCGTGGGCACACGTCACCTCGAAAAACCTGAGATTATACATTGCACATCGGGCGAGGTGAACCCCCTGACTCTCTCGCAGTTCTGCACAATAATCAATGACAGCGTGGAACGTCATCCGCCCAACAAATTCGTGTGGAAGCCATTGACGAAGCTGCGCAATGGCTGGCGCTACAACCTGTTCTTCTATCTGTTTCATCTGCTGCCCGCTATGATCTTCATCATTCCGGAGAAGCTCTTTAACGTTGGCATGCCGCAACACACGTAGGTCGACTCGCAACCCAGACTAAGGGATGGAGCTAATCCAATATTTTTGTTTGAATTTCGGCAGCGCCTACGAGTACATGCGAGTGTTCCAGAAGGGCACCAAAGCTTTTAACTACTTCCTGGACAAGGACTTCCGCTATTCATTAAAGAACGCACTGCGCATCTCATCACAAATCCATGAGAGCGATCGCAAGCGGTACAACTTCGATGCTAGCCAATGCGACTGGTCAGAGTTCATCGATCGCTGCCTGATCGGAATTAGACGCTTCTACTTCAAGGAGTCGGCGGTGACCACTCAATGGCATCGCAACTACTGGAAAGTGTAAGTTATTGTAATCATCTAAACAATTCTTTAGTTAATTGGTAATTACTATCATTTTAGTTTCAACGTCCTGTATTATGCTGGGTTCGCCGCGATCCTTGCGGTTCTATACTTTGCCCTAACTCCCTTCCTGGGCTTTCAAGTCGGCCTGACGCTGGCGCTGCTCATTTGGGGCTTCCTGGTCTGGTTGTAGAGTTCACTACCCAATCCCGGATCACTCACATTGTGCAATATTGAATCCAAAATAACCGCACACCATTCACTCAGTCGTCTTCATCGTTATAGTTGTTCTTCGTAGGGTATATCATGTATTTTTATATTTAGTTCTCACTTGAGTACAAGTCAACTTCCACGCTCTATATTAATGTACGAATATGTATAGCAAAAATCTAATAAATGAATCTATCAACACACACAGCAATGCAATCAAATCCAAAACTTAGCTGAAACGTAGTCACATAAACTAATAGTCCTGGTATATAGTCAAATAGTCAATGTTTGTGCACATGTAAATTACGAAACTAAACGTAAACGATAAAATATAACCTATGTAACTATAAATGAAATAAATATGTCAATTTAAATATTAAGCAAAATCGCATAAGATGACTTATTATTTTGGTTGAAGCAAAACGGTAGCCTAAAGGGACTCTAGCTGAAATAGATCGCGCGTTGAACCTTACCTAGCCTAACATATTCTAGTTAATTTATGGTATACATGTAATAAATAACGTCAGGTTTATAAAATTTGGTGTTTTTTTTAAAAATATCTGTATTTAATATTTGGTGGCACAATTTACCATATTCCCTCAATAGTATTGAATATCTGTCTGATTATACATATACATACATATGTATTGATATATACTCGATTTACAAGCTCGTTGTAACTAGAGATGCCACTTTGGTCTAAAATAAACATTTTTGTTTTTCTACATTCCCATTTCAACAGAACTATATTTTATTTCAATTAATATTTTTAATGAGCGGTCATCGCCAATTGGCAACATAAATAACACTTTTTGATTTTACAGTGACTTTTAATACAAACAAATCTATATATTTTATAAATCATAAGTAAATGGGTGAATTTGAACCTTGAGCTAGCACTCTTTCACCAAGACCTTGATACTTAAAAACATGATACTGATTTATGAACTTTTTCAAGAACTAGACTTTAAGTCAGCCCCAAAGTATGCTACAAAACTGAAGAGCGCTATCCGCGAACTTAGCAGCATTTTGTAATTGCTCATCTGTGCTCTGTTACGGTTCTGTTATGGCTCTGTTAACAAACTATTTGCGCCAGTTAACCAGCCGTTAATTTCAAATTTCAGTGCTCGATGTCCATAAACCAACTTCTTATTTCATCTTCATTTATATTTACATTTTACACTGCACTTTATCAAATAAATTATTAATATATTAAAATACTTTTTAATATAGTAGTTCTTTAAGAGTAGTTCTTTATGTCTTTAAACGCTATTGTCACGTAATTTCGTTCGAGCTAAGGATAATTTTACTTTAAACAATTCGACTATATTTAAAAATAAAGAGCAATAACGGAAAATTTGTGGCGCACAAATTATTGGTCGAATTTAATAACAGGTTAGCAAAACACCACAGAAAGTGAGAGACAAAACTCATAATTCATTTTTGCTGCCAGTTGTTCTGCCAGCGCATTCTGACAAGCTTGTGGCAGAGTATTTAAACACTAAATACTTCTGGATGTTTGTTGAGTTTGGTTGCATAAACAAAAAAGTTTTAATACCATATCTTAATTTTCAGACGATTTTCCATCTGGCAGCTACAATGCTCTGTAAAGGTCGTATTGAACTCACAAACCGAACCTAACCTATCTATGTCATCTATGTCTATGGACCACTGAGTTATTCCTCTAACGGTCAATAGCTAGCGGAATTGTGGCTAAATTCGTGTTATCAAACAAGAATCCAATGGGCACATACATAACTATGCAGGTAGATCTATACGTATGTATAAAGCAGACTTAAGATGCATATCTTAAGCCTTTGGTATAATATATGTACCTATTTAAGCTCATACGACCGTCAGGGCTCATATTGATAGCTGGCTAACCCCTTGAGAGTAACGCCGCTGCAGAACTGGTTTTGTGGCACAAGCTAATCATGTTGATGATGATCATTCGACGTTGACGTTCCGAGATACGAGCCCCGAAGCCCGAGAGCCGATGGAACAGTTTCGCTTCGACCGGCAAACGTGCAAGTTGTGAGTTATGAGCGCGCGCTTAACGCAGAGTTTGTGAAGAACAGAGCTACCCGCACATAAAGCAACGTAACTGTTCAGGAATACTTAAACACGGGCACACACATACATATATAATTGTAAATGTGGTTGTGCATTTTGTTTACTGCCGGAGCATCAACGCTAAAACAAACAACCAACTGAAAGAGGAAAGAAAAAGCGACAAAACGACAAAAGAGGCCGATTTTATAGATATTGAAGAACCAACGAAAAGAGAAATTTCCGTTTGTTCTGTGACAAATCTAGCCAATCTATATAGAGAACTATATAGACTATATAAGCTGGGAGTGTACTGCAGTTGGGGAATCATTTGCGCAGTTGATCAACACCTGAATTCATACAATGGCCAGGTAAGCAAACTTGGACCTGGACTGCTCAATAGTCCAGCTAAGAAATAAGTCTGGCTAGTTTGACTGCTTTTACCTGATTAATACACATGTATGTATGTAGCATATACTATGTGTGTTTCTCATTTGAGCTTAGACTTGTGGTCTTAAGTTCAGAGCAGTTTGTCCAAATAATAACTAAAGTCAGACAATCTTTGAGGTGGCAAAAATGAAAATACCTTTACAGACGCTTGAGAATTCATAAGATCGTGTGTATAAACGATGCGATGCAAACCATCGATAGTGGTCCCACTCAATAGTTCCGTTAGTCGATACACCTTCGATACTATCGATAGCATTTAAGGCAGATATTTCGACTTAAATTTAAAGTTTTTAATATAAATATTATTTATTAAATAACAGACAATCAGTAATACTTAAATCTACATATATTTGTTATCTTCATTTCCTATAGTACAATAGTAATAATATCGATGTTTTTAACTATGATCATCGAAAACTCTCGATTCTTGGCATATGAAAATGTATTAAAAAATTAACTTTTTAATTTCAAATAATATAAGGATGCTCTTACTTAACTACTAGACAGTCTGTACAAGCTCTGAAATTCCCCAACACATCTTTATACCCACACACGCACACACATATCAAGCAGCTCAGCGATATTGAAAGCAAGCAGAGCATTTTAATTGTTGGCTACGCCGCTCAAAAATTGTGTGTTAGTTACTATCCGATCGACTTAAGATTGACGCAATAGATTAAGAGTGCACCAAGGAATATGTAAGCAAAAGATATATCTTTGAAATAGTTGCTGAAAAACATTTTTATCGATTCGAGTTGATGCCGGGAGGAGAATATCTGTAATTTAAGGCACACGTGATCTACATATGGTACAATCATATTTAGTATCTCTAGACTCTGAGATCGACGCGCTTATACAGACGGACAGACAGACAGACAGACAGACGTAGAAGGCCAGATCGACTCGGCTGTTGATGTTGGTCAAGAATTCGTATATATTATAGTTTAGTGTATATAGTATATAGTACCCATATTATCGGTGCAGGCTGTACAATTAAAAATACAAGCTTATTTTAACTTGTAACTTGTCTGGATGCCTCTATGTGTTGAAAGCAGAAATTAAAGCTATTCTAGTGTGAGTTAGTTGGACAAATTATCACTTTAATCGTTGAGTGCACAGTACAGTCTTAGTATTGTAGTATCCGAAGTCAACACACCTGCTAAACTTTGACCTGCACAAAGCCTGATGCGCAGGTTTCAATTTACACATCGCCAGCATTGCAACTGTTGCATTATTAATGACGTTAATTGTTGGGTAGGAAACTGATTACCTTGACAGCCTCCGCAGCTGCCCTCCAGCCGAATGAAGGCGTTGGATGTACGATGTAGGAACTCAAGTGGAAAGATGCGAAACGACAAACCACACAATGAGGTTCAACACATAAGTCCCTGTGGCAGCTCCGTCTGGCGGTGCAAACAGCAGTCAAAACAAGATCCATTACAACCAATTATTCCGCAGCTAAAACTGCAAATAACTATTAATACTTGTATGTTCGGCTTTATGTCCCACAACAAGGTTGAGTTTGTTCAGCCAATTCAGTTAATAGCGGTGTCTTTCTCATGTCCGAACCTAAAATTAAAAACTCTGTATATTAATGTTATTTTTAGACGTCGGCTAGAGCAAGAGCTTGTTAACCATTGATGGAACTATCGAAACTTGGTAACAAAAAAGGTTTTTCCTCATTTTGTTAATCGCCTACGAACGTATTTTTGTATGTATGTATATAAAGTTTTCTGCAATGTATTGTATCTAAGGCAGATATGTATGTAACAGATAAAGCAATGGCGATTACTTGCACTCAGGGAACGAAGTTCAGAGTTACAGAGCTTAAAATATTCTCGAATTCGTTTGAATAACTCGACTGCAGAGCGTTCTCTAGTATTTTAAACACTGCTTCCCTCCACTCTGCTCTCTGTATGCGGGGGGCCTTAGATAACCAGATTTTACCCGCCTCAGACACAACACTTAAAAGATAATTATATTCCGTACTAAACCTTTTCACCTTTCTACAAAAAAGTTGACTACGTTTTGTTTTTAAGGCAGTTAAATGGTACTAAATATACTCTTTTGGACTGCTATGTGCATTAAGTAAGGTGTTTCTTTCTATAAACAAACAATGCATTCAATGATTATTAAAATTCATGGATAGCACATCAACTTATTGGCTAATCCATGCATTTTGATATTATCGATAGTAGAATAAAACCATCGATACGTTTCGATAGTGCCATCATTGATATTCCAACTCCAGTTTTTAGGGGTACAAATTATATTGGGGTTGCCTGGCTTGACTTTCCTAACAGCTTACAAAAACTTATCAAAACTAATATGGCTTGTAAAATAATCCATAAACTAAGAGAGAAATTTTGTGTACACTTTGAAAAAAAGTCGCTCCATAATATAGAAAATTGCCCTAAAATGAAAATTGCCCTAAAAACCAGAATTTTTTCTATTTTATAGAAATAATTTCTAAAATTAAGAAACCTATTTCTTAAAAGTATAAATGCAGGCCTTAAATCGGCAATCGCAAAAACAATATTTCCTATTTTTAAGAAATATATTTCTTAATTTTAGAGATTCAAACTCTAATATTTAGAAATTTATTTATAGTATTTAGAAAATTTAGAAATGATGACCTAAGTTTTTATTTAGAAAATCAACTTTCTGAAAAAAAGGCCAGCTGTTCTTGGCTTCAAAAGTATGTCGATTTTCTGAAATCTAGGGCATTTTTTCCTGAAAGTATACTTATGAAGTCCAATACACCCAACTACTATACTCGTTATACCGTTAATTCAACTTCCAGTGGCTTCGCACCATAAATCCCCAATTAATTACTATAGATAAGAATTTCCCTCCACCTGGCTGTCTGAGGAGACCTCAACCAAATTTTAATCACTGCGACTCACAATGCTTGCAGTGACCACTTGAGATAAAAACACAATTTAGTGTAGCACACAACGTGAAAATAATAAAAATATTAAAAAAAAAAAAAAATAGAAGACCCAGTAGAAAATTGTCAGCGCTTTAAAGGTGGCGTGGCAAATTTACAAATTGCCAAAATGAGGAAGCCACAGCAACAAAGCAAATACTCGTTAAATAATGTAAATTATGTAAATTTATTTAATGTTAAATTATGGCCACGTTAGTAGAGATGAGCACGGCAACAAACTAATTAAGTTTGGCTCGGCAACCAAGAGATCTTCAGATTTGCGCAAAGTGAAAGCTTGAGCTTAGTTGGCTTGTAGCCGGGAGCTGAAGCTGAAGTTGAAGCTGAATCTGTGGCTAAAATCGAAGTTGTTGACGATGCAAGATGCATTTTGCATGCTCACAGCCGCAGCTTCGAGCTTTGAACCCAAGGGCCTGAAATTGCACATATGCAAATTGATCACATTACCATAAATTGTTGTTGTTTTCTGTTGCATCTGTATTGCGCCACAATAAGCCAACTATTGAGCGGTCAGCCTAAACTTTCAACATTAAATTGCCATTTGCCAACCAATAGACAATAAAAACAAAAAGGTTTGCGCGGCAATTACGCACCAATCATTTTCCGTGTTCATTATAAAATCATTTGGCATGACCATATGAAGAGTAGCCAAGACGGAAGCGGAGACACCGACTAGACCATCATTAGGAGAGAGATACGGCCCAGTTCGGAAAAGTCTAATTAAAATTACTGTTGCGTGTGAAGTGACAGTATAGCAAAACATGTAAATGAACAGTATCACGAGATGCTCCTAACAATGCTACCTACTTTTGACACACTTACTACTTAGTACTAGACATATGGACTAAACCCAAAATGTCTACCTAGGGAAAAAAAATAGAAAAAATTGCTTTACCTTGTCTTTTTTAATTAGTGAAAGAATAATCGTTGTAAGTACTCTTACATATATTAACAGGAAATGTTATTCCAGTGTTCCATGTTACGAAAATCTTTCTGATTGTACCGTCCACAACATCAGCTTTCGCTCAATTATATTGTTGATGAAGCTAGTTAGGAAATACATTGTAATGTCATTAAAAAGTACGCTCAAAAAATGCAATTTATTACTGTAGGAAAGGTATAAATTCATAATTTGAAGCGTCAACGGGTTTTTATAAAAAATTGAGTGTATCGTCCGCAACTACTACTTCCTTCTGTCTACTAAACAACAAGTTCATAATTTGCTTTCAGTAGTTTCTAAATATATACCCTAGCAGAGGGTATTATAATTTTGTCTCGAAATATGTAATGGACTGAAGGAGACGTTTCAGACCCAACAAAGTATATATATTCTGAATCATCATGAATATCCAAGTCGATATAGCGATGTCCGTCCGTCCGTCTGTTTCTATGCAAACTAGTCTCTCAGTTTTAAAGCTATCGTAATGAAACTTGGTACAGACCCTTATTTTGGCTGCAGGCAGTACATGTGTCGGAACTGGCTGAATCGGACCACTATAACATATATGTAGCTGCTTTAGAAATGATCGGTCGACAACTTTTTTGTTTATAAAGGTATCCTTACCAAACTGTTTCACACAGAGTCTTTAGAGAGTTTATACAATCTGACAAAATTTGGTCAAAATCAGACTACTATATCACTACCTCAAACTTTTTGTTTCTACAAATATTTCATCCAAACTAAGTTAGAGTTTTATTATAATTCATATAGTTTCCTATAATTATAATTCCTATAAATTGGACCACATAGAGACAACCAGACGAAAATTGAGTTTTGTATAAAAAACATTGCTGCTAGGGTATATAGCTTCGGCACTCCGAAGATAGCCAGCCTTTCTTTCTTGTTTTCGTTGGGAATGCTTAGCTAATAGATATCTTATGACGTGCCTGCTAAACAAATAAATAGGTACTGAAAACATTCACACACATCAGTTTTGAGTGTTTGCTCTTAAGTATATCTCAGCTTGCCATTAATTAATGTGCTGTTTTCTTAGTGTTAAATCAAAACACCCGCAACTCATTAGAATTCCTGCATGGGCCAACTCTGAACAGTCGTTAGTTACACAAATATTGAAATACACAAATGCTGAGAGCTCACACCTGATGCCAGTTCAAATAGTCGTGAACTTTGGACATTGGATCACAGCGCAAAACTATACAAATGTGCCAAACTTGTTAGACAGTCCCAAGACCCAGACTCAGACCCAAACCCTGTCCCAGACTCAGACCCAGGCCAAGTGCGAAGCAGATGCGCACGCGCAGCGTCAGCAAACATTTTAACTGTCGTAATCAAAGCAAGCGAGAAACGTGGCCATCGTTCAGATATTGAATGGAGAGTAGGGAAAGTTTGTTGTATTTATGCACATTCACACACAGCAGAATCAGTAAATAAATTAACAATGATATTTTAGCGCTGGTTATATAAGCAAAAGTTATAGTTTTTAACTAAACAATTTTACCCACACAGCACGCCCATCACAGATTTCTATGCGGGACGCAATGTTTTTATTACGGGCGCCACGGGCTTTGTGGGAGTCACCATTGTGGAGAAGCTGCTGCGGGATGTGCCCAATGTGGGCACCCTGTATCTGCTGATGCGCGCCAAAAAGGGCAAGAGCGTTCAGGAGCGTCTGGAGGAGCTCAAGAAGAACTCTGTGTTTGATCGCTTCAAGGAGCTGCAATTAGAGTCGCGTTTTTCCAAGATTGTGCCCATTGAGGGAGATGTGGGCCTGGAGCATTTGGGTATCTCGCAGCAGGATCGTGAGAAGCTCATTGAGAAAGTGAACGTGGTGTTCCACTCAGCCGCCACGCTGGACTTCTTCCAATCCCTAAAAGAGACAACGAATGTCAATCTGCTTGGCACACGTCGCGTTGTGGAGCTGTGCCAACAGTTGCGTCAATTGGACGCCTTGGTGCATGTTTCCAGCGCATATGTGAATGCTTACATTACCGAGGTGGAAGAGAAACTATATCCCTCGCCCGATGATCCAGAGAAGATCATACAGCTCGCGGAAACACTCAACGATGAGGCGCTCAAGGAACTGGAGCCCAAGTGAGTTGCACCGTAAGGCAGCCATCTGTAAGCTATTAATGTTTTGTACTTTTATAGACTGCTAAAGGATCATCCTAACACTTACACGTTTACCAAGCATCTGGCAGAGCATGAGGTGGCCAATGTTGCCTCCCGATTCCCCTGCGGCATTGTGCGCCCCAGCATGAGTATGTGATGCGCACAGGATCTATTATTCTTTATAACATGCATTACTCATTGTAGTCACGGCCGCTTGGAAGGAGCCTATACCTGGCTGGACCGTTTCCAAGAACGGACCGCAAGGCTTCTTCATGGGAGCCTCCAAGGGCATTCTGCGTCGCCTGCCCTTGGATCCTACCATTATTATGGATTACATTCCAATCGATGTGGTGGTCAATGGAATTATAGCCACTGGCTACTATGTGAATACGCTTAAGTGGGTTTTATAACGTCTTGATATGCGTGCTTCCAGCTAATAACTCGCTATCATTACAGGGTGAAGAACGCAGGTCGTCCTGCCGAGCTGCAGATCTTCCATTTGACTTCGAGCACGTACAAGCCATTCCGATTTGAATTTCTAACGGATAAGATCAACGGCTACTTGCACGACTATCCACTGAACAGCGCCGTTTGGTATCCAAATCTTCGCTTGGTTAAGAGCTTAATGCTCTTCCGGGTTGGCGCTATACTTTTCCACTTTATACCTGGCTTCTTCCTCGACTTGGTTACCAAAATTTCCGGCGGTAGGCCCATGTACGTAATTTATTTAATCCCAAAAAGGCGTCCATTGTATATTGACGTTTTTGCTGTCCAAACTTACAGTTTGATGCGACTGCACAAGAACGTGTGGAACTCGCTGAACACCTTGGAGCGCTTCATATTCACGGAATGGCATTTTGATAGCAAACGTCTACTGGCGCTCTCCAAGAGCCTGGATGCGGTGGACAAGAAGAAGTTCATCATTGACATTGGCGAACTGGCATGGGATGAGTACTTTGCCAACACGATTAGAGGCGTGCGTCAGTATCTCAGCAAGGAATCGCCCAAGAATCTGGAGAAAGCTCGTAGTAAAGATAAAATGTCAGTACACTTAGCGAATAAGCTAGTTATTTAATTGATGTTCATTGCTAATTATCTGCAACTCTGTCTTACAGTCTGCTGGGACTACATGTGGCGCTGCAGCTAGTCTTCTACTATGGCATCTTCAAGTTGATTGTTTGCGTGACCGGCGTAAGCAGCGCAAAAGCGGCCCTCATCTTGCCCGTGTTTTACTATCTCTTTGGACTGATCTAGGGCCATTATACATTCTCGAATGTATGCAATATAAGTAGCTTCAAAAATTTCTTAATAATATTTATGGTTTGGTATTACATACATCTTTTCATTTATTCTGAACGCAAATATAAGACAAACAAGCGCAGTTTGAAACCAAATCAAACATAAGTATTTATTTTCAAATCGGGTCAAAGAGTTCGAAATAGAATTAGAGTTTTCTGAGTGAGTGAACATGTTCCTCATTCTCTTTTGCACAGTTGCTCTTTTTGCGAACGGACCGAATACTTACAAAACATGGGTAAATAGCGAGATATAAACAAACTTATGCCTTTGAAAATGAACTGGCAGCTGTTGGAAGAACTCAAAGTTGGCTGAGCTACTCATGTTCAAATTAACAATTTGAGCCACTTAAGTACGCATTCGAGAAAATTAGCGAAGAGAACCTTCCTGATTAATAACATAAGTCAAACATTTTTTAATTCCTTCACGTATTGCGCCTCGTGACTCTATTACGTAAGCAGACACAGCTTTTTAATATATTTATAAAAAATGTAAGCATTTGATTAAGAAAGATACTGCACAATTTTAATCACTGGGGGAATTAGTCTAATGTGTCTAATTTGTCCATTTAAACTATTTATACTCGCTGTAAAACACATATTTTGAAAACGTGTTAAGCGTACAGCTGCCCGCATACTTTTGAAATCACGCGCCAAACCCAATTCACGTTACTCTAATCGATAGTGTCGCGCGCATATCGATATACTTGTTGTCTGGTCACGACCAACGACCAGCCCTGGCGCCCATGCAGCGTTAAAAATAAATATAAGCGATATATCGATATATTTAGAGGACTCTTTGTTGTAACTATGTTTCTTGCCAGCATATTACAAGAATGAATAAAAAATTATTTAAAAATTTTAGAAACATTTAAGTAAACGTGTGTTTAATATTAAAGAAGCTTAATTTAAGCGATGATTTTAAATAGCAGCTGCGCTCTGTTACGACTAATTATGGCACTGCGATATGTTTCTAGAGACTGTGATTTGGAGACAGCTGGTAGGCTGTTAAGTTCAATTTCGAGTCTCATTCGCAGCTTAGCTGTTGGCTAGAAAAATGCTCTGGTATTCAACAATTAATATTTTGACAATATCAAGTTTTGGATAAACTATGAAACTAAAAATCTTGTAACGGCAGCAACAGAAGAATTGCTCGCTGTTAATAACAGTTTAGCAAAACGTTAAGTTGATGTCACTGTTATCTCAGCTGTTTCATTTGCCACACAATTCGCGGATCAATCGGATCGCGTACAAATCGAACAAAATCAAAATAAATAAAATTAATGCCAATAAAATAAAACGCTCGGCGAGAACGAAACGTAAAATAGACGAGCGAGTGCGAGTGCGTTTATCTGCAAGTGCAAAGCATAAGTGAAAGCCAAGCAAAGGCAAAGAAACGGCCATAAAAAAAGAAAGAGTGAAAATACAAGTTGCAATAACGAAGTGCTGATCAATAAACACAGTAAAAGGGCGCCCATTTTACAATTGTTTTTAATTATTTGGTAAGTTTACGATATTAACAATATATACGTGAAAAATGATTACACATGCAACAAGTTGCATTCGCACAACCCCCGCTCATGGATCTGCATACAGAAGATACATATGTACATACATATATATTTACATACATACATGTAAATATGTACTATGTACATTTGTGTACACACTGGCTATGCATTTTGTGCCATATTCGCGTTTGCTTTCAAATTCTGCGATGTAATTTCCTAACCCAGCTGGCATTTGTACATTTTATTTAAATTATGTATTTTTTATCTATTATTGCGTAGCGCTGCTGCCAATGTCACCTGTTTTTATGCGCTTGCCCTCTCGCTCACACTCACTCACAAGAACACACACACTCACACCCGATCTGGCTGGTTTTTATCTTTGCCCTGCCTTGTTGTTGTTGCCGTTTTTTTGCCGTTAATACAGCAGCGTCGACGCCGTTGTCGCTCTACCTATCTCTTTCGCACACTCACTTTGTGTGTTTGAGTGCACGTACATATGCATGATTGTATGTATGCATGTACTTATGTACGTATGTATTTTTATATGATTATTTCCTCCCCCGCCCAGTGCCGAATGATAACACAAAAACTGTGACTGCGCCTGGGCTTGGAAACGAGGGAACTGGTCCGGCCCATCGCCTATTTGCCATAATGGGTACTGTGAAAATATTTAAATATGTGTGTGCGTTTGTTTGTATTGGTTATATTTTTTCCATATAATTTCTAATCTCAAAGTGCAAATATTGATTTTCTATGTACACTTGTATGCTCGGGGGGTTTTTAACATACTTTTATCAATGCTTGTCATTGTTTTACGGCTTAGTTTTGCCGTATTCCGCAACGCACAGGTTACCTTGTTGTCAGCCTTAAATAGAGGTGGACCCTGTCAGTAAGAATGCTCTAGTAGGGCATACCCGACCGCGAAACTCCCTATACCCTGTACAACTTCCAAAAATATCTACGCACACTTACCCATACACTTTCTTCTTCTTTCCCCCGAATTATATGATCCGATCGACTTGAAATCTGGACAGTAGATTAAAAGTGACCAAAGTATTATACATGCCAAATCTCAAAGCAATATTTTTAAAATTGTTGCTGTAAAACGTTTTTATCGAATTGCGCGGATGTGGGGGGGAATACCTCGGATCCAAAATAAACTTGACCTGCGTATAGTATACAGGAACTTACATTTCCGATTTGGTGTCTAGCTATTATAGTTGCTGAGATCGACGCGTCCATCCGACGGACGGACAGACAGACGGACATGGACAAATCGAAATTTCTTTTGATACTGCTTAAGAATAAATACACTTTATAGGGTCGGAGATGTCTCCTTCTGCCTGTTACATACATTTACACAGATTTAATACCACCTTTTTACAGATTTTATGGGTACAGGAGTAAAAAGTTCAGTCCTGCTTCCGTTTTCAGTATTTCCGTAATGTTGTACAATTATTTCACCATGATTACAATTAACAAGTAAGAATGCTATAGTCGAGTATACCCGACTACGAAACTCCCTGTACCCAGGTCAAAAATTTCCAATCGTATCTTCGCTTACACATACACACACATACATACACAAGGGCGCACACACACGAGCCACAGCGCAAGCGAAGTATTTTAAATGGTGGCTGTGCTTCTTCTTCCCCTTGCTGCAGCACTGAATCTTCTTTCGTGAATAACTTCCGTGTTTATTATCCGATCGACTTGAAATTTGGACAGTAGATTAAGAGAGACTAAAGTATTGTACATGCCAAATCTTAAAGCTATATCTTGAAAATTGTTACTGTAAAACGGTTTTAATCGATTTGCGGGGAACGGGGGGAGATATCTGAAATATGAAACAAACTTGATCTGCGTATGGTATACAGGAACCTACATTTCAAATTTGGTGTCTCTAGCTCTTGTAGTTGCTGAGATCGACGCGTTCATACGGACAGACGGACAGACGGACAGACAGACGGACATGGCCAAATCGAAATCTCTTTTGATACTGATCAAGAATATATATACTTTATAGGGTCGGAGATGTCTCCTTCTGTCTGTTACATACATTTGCACAGATGTAATACCCCCTTTTTACCCATTTTATGGGTACAGGGAGTAAAAATTAGCTTAACTTTATTTTTATTCTTATTAAAAATTTACTGACTCTACCTACTATCTGTAATTTAAACACTTCCAATCAAAATTTTTGGCAAGAGTGATTCAATTTTATATGCACAACACTAACATCAGTAGGGATTTTTTATTGATATTCGTCCAAAAAGACAATTAAGATATTTTTAGCGAGCCGAAGCTCAGTATATACCCTTGCAGCAATATTTATCATACAAAAGGTCAATTTTTGACCGATTGTTATTTTGGCAGCTATACAATATACAGTACAATTTCGCTTACCGGAGTAATCAATACACGCAACTCCTCTATAGACGCAACACCCAAAATTCTTAAGAAGAGTTTGGTTAAAATATATACATATGTATATGTTTCATATGTATGATATATGATAAAAATTAAAAATAAAAGTTTATCCTGTTTCCAGGATACTGCATCCCGAAAATTTATATGTAACATTTTTCCATTCATCTAGATATTTTTTATAAGGTTTGATTTTTTAAAACTCATAACTCTTATTTGCGAACTCTGGTATATATAAACAAAAAAGTTTTTCATACGAAAACTCATTTTTCATCCGATTGTTCCGATAGCGTCTATAAAAATAATAATCGGATTTTGAGAAATATCAGTAAACAGCTAAAGAGCATACCGATACTAAAAATTTGTTAAAACAAAAAGTCAATTCTCTGCTGTTTGTTCCTATGGCAGTTATAAGTCAAAGATCCGATCCGGCCGCTTTCGACATACTGTAGCGGACAATGAAATCCGGACAGTACAAAAATTGACATTTTTCACATTTTTAATTTTTTCTGTACACCTTTCATTTTACGATAGGAGAACGCATCGTTTATTTAAAGCAAATGAACCAATCTATAATCTAAAAATGTTTTGTGGTCGATACATACATACATACGTTTTTTTATAACGCCCAATCGTCTTGAAGTTAGTTTATATGAGTGTCCGGACTTTTTCTGTCCGCTACTTTATTTTAAGTGCCAAGTTTCATCACGATAGCTCTAAAACTGAGAGACTAGTTTGCAAAGAAACAGACGGACATTGCTAGGCCGAGTCGATACCATTGATGCTGATCAGGAATATATATACTTTGTAAGGTCGTAAACGATTTCTTTTGCATGGATATTCTAAAACCTGTACTTGGGGAGAATATATCAGGCTTGTGGTCTCTAATATCGATGAAATGTCCCTTTCTGCGCATCTCTGGTTGCTACGTAGTGTAAACTTTTGCAATTTGAACGCTGTTGCTCTTTTTGCCTCCGTTTTGACGTCTTTGTTTATACTCGTATGTGTGCTGTTGTTGGGGCTGCTGTCGCGCTTGGGGCTTTGTTGTTTTTGCGGGAATTTCCCTGCATATTTACGTAGTATGTACTTAAGTATGTATGTATATACTACAGATGTACATATCTACATATATAAATGTTGATAGTTTGAACTGTATATATGTATGTATGTTTTGTATGTGTGCGATATATTTATAATTGCTTTGACTTCATACTATATGGCACACACTGGACTTATCAGTAACATTAGAATCGTAAAAAAAAGTAAAAATTGTCGCCAGGCACGAATAGCTTTTCCCAGACTCTAGCGATAATGAAAAACCCCTGCCGTTCTCCCGCCCGCCCACTTTCACTGATTGTCATTTATTTATTTTTTTACGCCCAAGCGAACGGCGTCTAAATTTAACTCAAATTGTTGTTGTTGCCTTTGACTCCGCATTGATTATTTGCACATTTTTGAAGGCAAAGAACAAAAAAAAAAGAATAGAAAGGAAAGGAAAATAAATGATCATAAATAAATAAATAACTCGCATTTGCGGCTGTATGTAATATTATGGTTTTTATTTTCACACAGCGCAAAGTAATTTTGGGGCAGGAGAAGTGATCCACGTTCCTTCTGTCTTCTTTCCAATTTGAAATTCGCGCTAATGACGTCAGTCAAGGCCTGACGTCTGCAGAAAATTCCGCAAAACGCCTCTTCAAATTATTGGCAAGCAGCGGGCGCACAAAATACAAAATACAAAATACAAAATACAAAAACACAACAACAAAAGTATACAAAATATGTATAAAATAAAATTAAATTATTTTCGTTCCATTTTTGCGTGTTGTTTCCATTTCATTTCATTTCATGTCTTTGCTTTTGATTTATAATATTTCGTTAATACTTATACATTTAGTTTTTTTTTGTTGCTCGGTTCCCTACACAAAGTGAAAGTTGTTTTCCATGTTGTATAGCACAGTTATCTAGTTATTTTCTTTCTAGTTTTTCTACGCATTGTATTCGGGAACCGTATGTTTTCTATTTCAGAATTGAATGTCTGTTTGTACAGACAGGGGGACAGGGAGTAGCTGGCATATTGTTTTTTTGTCTTTCCTTTACTAAATATAATTGTGTACTGAAATTTTTTGTTTAATATTTATTTATTTATTTTTTGACATAACAGACAACGAGATTTCCGGTCAATGCATTGATACTTCAATTTGTCGGCCTTCAAAGCCTGACAGTACGGTAATCTATATACATAAATACATATCTCTTTAATGTCGATTACTTAATTGATAAAACAGTAACGAGAATTTGTGTTTATAGTAAGCACTGAAGATATACTATCAGTTATAGCACCTACAACAATACAAATAACTATAAAGGTCATTCTAAAGGGCCATTAAGCTATTTATATATATTTATGTATCGATAAGCTATCAATCCTTTGCCTTGTTACTTGAACTCGATTAGGTTACTTATAGTAGAAAACTATGGCTTGGAATTTAATTCTGATAATGAGTGGCGTATGTAAGTATATTCAGGCATCATAATTTACGAGTACCGTTTTCGAAAAATATCAACCGTTTTGACTCCCTGTACCCATAAAATGGGGGAGGGTATTAAATCTGTGCAAATGTATGTAACTGGCAGAAGGAGACATTTCCGACCCTATAAAGTATATATATTTTTGATCAGTATCAAAAGAAAATTCAAATGTAGGTTCCTGTATACCATACACAGGTCAAGTATATTTTGACTTCGAGATATTCCGCCCCACACCCCCGCAATTCAATAAAAACTGTTAACGGCAACAATTTTGCTTACTTTGTTCATTCTTAATCTACTGTACAAATTTAAAGTCGATCGGATTATAAACACGGAAGTTATTCAACAAACAAGATTCAGTACTGCAGGGCGTGGGAAAGGAGAAGAAAATGTATGTGTGTGTATGTGTAAGCGTGCGAAGATATGTTTGGAAGTTGTACAGGTTATAGGGAATTTTGCGCAGCCACCACCTAAAACACCTCGCTAGAACTGTTGCTTGTATGCGTTCGTAGGTCTGTATGTGTAAGTGTGCGAAGATATGTTTGGAAGTTGTAGACCTGGGTACAAGGAGTTTCGTAGTCGGGTATACTCGACTAGAGCATTCTTACTTGTTTAAAGAAGTCATTAATGGTCCTCCATTACCCACACTAACTGCCTGCCTTTATGATGTGGAGTTATCACATTGCTGATACCCTGCCACCCTCCTGCTGGCTAGTTTTACCTATATGATCGCTTAAATTATGTAGTTTAAAAAATATACTTTACCCACGTCAACACCCGTCATAAATGTGATTAATGTTACTTTGAGTAATGACCACGTTTATAAATAAATCAATTTATTTACTTGAAAAAATTAAAATTTAAAAAAACTTCTGACTGACTATACTTTGTTCCCAGTCTTATTTATTTCGGCTATTTGTGGGGGCAAGAGTAGGTGTGACAAAAATATATTTGGTCTCATCTTTCAAGAAGCTAAACAGTAGTCCTGATATCAAATTTGCTAATGCTATCTTATAGATTGTTGGAGATAAAGGCTTCTGGGGATTTGTGGAGGCAGAAGATAGCGAAAATAATCTTTTGACTGGAGTATATATGAACATGCATACCAATTTTTGTTGATTCGGACTTTTGAAAAGTCCGGTATGGCGAAAAAATTAGATATAGAGACTCTCATTAAAAGGAAGTTCAACTGTATAACAATAAAAATGTATAGCATGCATTAATTATATGTACATGCTTTAGAGAAAACGTTTAATTAAACACAATTTTAATTTTTTATTAATTTTATAATCTTTTATTAATGTAATTTGCACAATAACATGCCATTTCTTTGTTACTTACTTTTTGCAACACAATCAACGGTTCGTGTCAAATTTATACTCGGACAGCCATTCGTGTCATCTTTCAACTAATGAGCTGTTCACATAATCAAAATTTTAACAATCCCGAGAAAGGTCGTGCCTGATGTTGCGAAAAATTAAAGCATAAATGCAATAAAATCAGGAATCTCATTAAAGTCAACTTTCGTATGCACGAGTTACCATATGAATGGAGTAGCCGTGCTGCCAACCTTCCTAACTAGTATGTATATATCTATCCCACCCGGATAGTGGATTTCATTTTTGCGACCGGATGCAACGCCAATCTGACCATGTATCTAAACCTAAAATGTACAGAACAGCTCTAACCGTTCTAACCTAACATCAGGAATCCCACTGTAGTCAACTTCCAAGCAGTCCCCTGGCTAACCTAGAGTTGTCGTGCCAACCTTCTCTAATCTTCTATTTCTAGAGTAGGAATGAAAAAAGCGTCGGATGAAAAACGAAGCACTTATAAGAAGATATACATAGTTGCCATTCGGCAAAAAAGGAATAATATCTGTTGTAGAATTAAGAAGATTTGGAAGTGGATGAAAAATAAATGTTTAACTTTCTATCCTACCTTGGGGTATGTGGTTTTGGGAGGTAAACGGAAGTATATTGTAGTATATACATATACCGCTAAATGCTCTTAAAGACCCAACTCTAAGCAACATCAATTCAATAGCCGATTTTATCAAAATAAAGCAACCTATCATCTAAAATCTAACCCGTATATACATAAGTCCTGGCAGCTAGCGCTCTCTCCTTTATAGTAGGTTAAGAATTTACTTGGAAACTTTCTCCTTAATAGATTAAAATAAATCAATATTGTAGTATATCATTGACAACATGGATATCTGAAAGATGGTTTCAAAAGTATGCAGCAGTGTTTCACCATTTCATGAAATGATACGACATTTTTAGTAGCATATTCGATGCCTGAGCACTGGCACAGTGTTTACACATAGGCGAATATTCGACTAATCTTAGTCTGGCAGCATTCATTTCAGTCTATTATCTGGCAACATGTTCTTTGTGAGTTTACACATGTCTGGCATCAAAAATGGTCGAATGTTCGGCATACTGCCAGTGTGTCTAAGCAGGCCTTAATAGTAGTTATGTTCCCAATTTTGACCCCTATTGACCAAATTATTATTATCGAGTCTTAAAGGTTTGCCTAGCTATCCCAAAATATTTTAAAAATGCTGCACCATAAAGAATTTTACGATCTGGGGAAAACCTAATCAGCAGCATTTCCTGTAACCGTCAGATGATCAACTTTAGAATCCACTGATCTACTGCTCGGAAAATCCAATAACACATTTAGTTCTTTTTTGTTAATAATATATACGTACCTACCCATTACGAAAAGTACGCAAGGCAACGCCAAATATTTTGCAAAAACATTTTAATGAATGGAAATTTTTTTCCCGTCCAATTACAAGAAGATCCGTTCCAATCCGAGCGGCATGTACCATAAAACTTATATGTGTTGCCATAAATTTAATTACTTTGTAAACTTTTTGTTGTGCATTGTTTTTCTTTTTTTTTTTTTGGGTTTTTTGTACACAACACGAAAATTGTTCTCTTAACTAGATTTCTGTTTGGTTTTCGCGTGTGGCGAGTTGGAACAATCAACTACCTGAGCATATGTTATGTACATACATATATGATGTATTTGTGTATACATCCGAGTATATACATACATAAAAATGTATATTGCTTTAACATACACGAGTACTCTCAGTTTCTTCTATATACTAGCTGCAGTTTTTGACGTCGATTTCCTTTCCGAGATGAAAACTCGTGCACATCTCGTATATCTGTTGCATATATCTCGCTAATTGTGAAGGTCGTTTACGTCTGCAGTCGATTGCTTGTTTGTCTACGCTACACCCTCGCTATAAGGCACACGAAACGGGCCAACAAAAAGAAACAAATAATCAAAAAGAAACAATTTTTCACTACCGCAGACGCCTCTCGTTCAATCTACAAGAGATTCCCTTTACCCCAAGTATGATGTTTATATTTGCGCTGTTCATACACTTTCCAGAAGATATTATAAATGTGTTAGGCAGAAGGTACGAGATCTAGACGATAATTGAGCAAAATTCAGTTAAAGGTCTGCAAAAGCAAAATATATGTATGCAAAATAAATATATATTACGAAAATTAGATCCTTAAAATGGTTTATGGCCAAAATACTGCGCGTTTCTTTAAATCAAAATAAAATAGCTTAAAACAAAAGTTATTTGCGCAGTTTTTTTAATAAAAGTAATATTTTTCCTCAGATTTTCTACAATTTATATATGACATTAAAGTATTTATTTAGTTAAACGAACATCTTTTTTATATAAGTTAGCTATATAACCTGTAACGTCTACAAGAATTGAAATTAGAATGAAGTAATAACTATTTAGTACGCTTGAATGTTTAATATGATTTATATGGCCTGTTCCGAATTCCATTCCGAATCCATTCCACTGAATAGCGTGTAGCACACTTCTTAGAGCGGAATATAATTAAAAACCTTGTTTTCTTATATATTAATTTATTTTAAAAACGTACCCAAAAACATGCTTTACATATTTTTGTGAAATTGATTTGAAAGTGGAATTCGGAACAGGCCTGTTTATCTTCAGGTGGGAAGTTGGGTGGTATTGTGTATCTTTCTTGGCAAAAAATTAATTATTTGAAAATTGCTTTATGTAAATGAATATTATGCAGACGACTTAAGACCATGCTATATAACAGTTCTTCTAATTTTAAATTTGTTAAACATATGAATGAATTATAAATAAAGAACTATTACTACTACTAAAAACAAGTAAGAATGCTATAGTCGAGTATACCGACTGTACCCAGGTCAAAAATTTCCGATCGCATCTACTTACACTTACACATACACACACACATACACAAAAGACGCACACACACGAGGGACAGCTCGAGCGCAGCGCAAGCGAGGCATTTTAAGTTGTGGCTGTGCTTCTTCTTCCCCCCCCCCCCCGCGGGGCGCTGCATCACTGAATTTTGTTTGTTGAATAACTTCCGTGTATATTGTCCGATCGTTTTTAAATTTGGACAGTAGATTAAGAGTGACTAAAGAATTGTACATGCCAAATCCCAAAGCTATACCTTTAAAAATGTTGGTATAATTCGGTTTTTATTGCGGGGGAACGGGGGGAGATATCTCAAACCTAAAATAAACTTGACGTGCTCCCGCTATACACGAACCTACATTCAAAATTTGGTGTCTCTAGCTCTTATAGTTGCTGAGATCCTTGCGTTCATACATACGGACGGACAGACGGTTAGACGGACGGACGGACAGACGGACAGACAGACGGACATGGCCAAATCAAAATCTCTTTTGATGCTGATCAAGAATATATATATTTTATAAGGTCGGAGATGTCTCCTTCTGCCTGTTACATACATTTGCACAGAATTAGTACCCCCTTTTTACCCATTTTATGGGTGCAGGGAGTAAAAACTATATCGTCACAGATGTTGGAAATGTTAATTTAAAATGTAACGTCCGCAACGCAGTCTATATTGAAAATATTGATTTAAAACACTGTTTAGCTAAGGTACGAATCGAATATTTGTTGGGAAATTCACACTGTAACAATTTAGAAGTATTATTCGGACTGTTGGCATTATTTTTTGACCATCGGAAGCGAATTTTTATTTAAACTCTGCCCGATAAGTGCGCATTAATTAAATTTTATAACAATAATGATTGATTAAGATGCAATTTCATATGTAATATCGTGTAATTAAAAAGGAAATTATCAAATACCTGTATACGCTTGTGTATTTACGTACAAGTTTTCAGCTAGGAAAATAAGGTATCTAAATGTCGGTATAACATTATGTTTTCATTTTCAAATATCAGATGAGTTTTAGTAGCGTTAGCCGCAGCATTTTGTGTGGAATTTTATGGAACAAAAATCGAAAGAAAATGTTTTTTCATATTTTCTGTTTTGCGTTTTAATTGCTGCTTAATTTTGAGTTTTCTCGCATTTCTACGGAATGTTGTTATCATGTTTGCCTCTGGGGCAGACTTTCAAATAAACAAATTTTGGAATATATGGATATATGTGCATATGCTATATGTGTGTGCGTAGATATGTATGTCGTGTATGTGTAGCTAGAAACAAATTTCGTTTAAAAATATAAATATACAACAAACACAAATACATATATGTAAATATAAATATTATTTATGCCTGTGGCCATTTGAATGGCGCCATGTTAAATGTGCCATCGCAAATTTAATGCCAATGCTTTATTATTAATATGTTTTTTTGTGCATAAACGTTTGCTTTTTATGACTTTACTCGGATTTTTTTGTGTGTATGGACAAGTTTATTATTTGTTTTTATTAATTTTGTCAGTAGTTGCAATCATGAAAAGCACAGGTGAGCTGAAAATCGCCACAAATTGTGTTTTGGTGCTATGCGAGGGCCGCTCCAACACTTGTCAATTAATTTATATTTAATCCCTATGTTGATGTCGGCTATTAATTCTCAATTAAGTGTCGAACATTTGATAGTTGTCTGAGACATGTTATTTTAAGTTTTAATTAATTTGATTCTTAAACAACTATTTCACCTCAGCCTATCATTTATTTTCCTCTCATTTCTTTTTCGCATACATCTTCTTTTCTTTTTGTTATTTTGCCAGCTTTCAAATATTTCATTCAATTTTCGATGCTTTTGTGCAACACCCACACAAAAGTTTATTTTTAAGACATTTATAAGAAAAAAAAGGTGGAGAGCGGCAAAGAAAGAGGGGGTGAGCGGGAGAATAAAGGTATGAGCAGCTCAATACAAATACAAAATAATTCTTTTCAATTTCGCTTGGCTGAAATTATTTGGCTGTGTGTGCGTATGTCAAAAATATTGAATGATTTAATTGATTCGTTTCACTCGATGCCATTTTAAAGGAATATAGTAGTAGATCGGAAGAGTAATGCGTAATACGGCCAGACTTAACCCGTAGATTGCAAACCCCGCAGAGTTCGTTATGTGGTTTTTCTGAATTTCAATATATACATATATATTTTTAATATTTAACACATATTTAGATTGCATTACGCATACGTCACATTGCTCAGACGAGTTTAAAGAGGAAATTACAATTTGGTTTTTTTTTGATTTTAGGGCACTTATTTGTTTCAAATCGACTCTCACACACACACACCTGCATATACATATGTATGGTATACATGTGTGTTTTGTATGCCTTTCAATTTTTTGGCTGGCTCTTTGAAAATGTTTTCGAAAATGTTTTCAGTTTATCGCTGGCATTTAAGGCGTTCAAACGCGTCTGAAATTTTGTGAGAACTTGTAAACTGCGGGAGATTCTGTTTTGATAAAAAATTTCAGCACATTAAAATGTTCATATACATATGCGAGTATGTATAAATGATGTAGCTATTTATGGGCCAAATAAATTCGTGATTGAAATGTGTGTGGAAGCGTCTGGAAACCTAAGTCTAAGATTAATTGTGAAATACCGCAGGCTGAGTACGAGCTTGTACACATAAAAATGCAAAACAGCTGCCTAAAAATAATTAAACAAATAAACCGACTAGCTAATGTGCAAAATATAAATTCTATACATATTGAAGAAATTAATAAGACATTTGTATGAAAGAAAATAAATATTGAATAAATTCATTTCATATTCTTCTTAGATACAAAATACACAAAACAAACGAAAAAGCGACAATCGAAAAACTAAACTAATAACATTAAACAAAATAAAATAATATAAAAATAAATATCTACGACAAAAGCTGCTTCTCAACGAAATAGATCACTTTTAAAATATATACAAACAAATTACCAAAAAAAACAGAAGCCATCAAGAATTCTTTTTTTCTTGATTTTCTGTTAAATATAAAGAACATCATCAATCAAAATTATAAAAAGTTGACAACATTTTCCTTGCGTTTTCTGCGCGTTTCCAAGTGAAAAATTAAATCTATATTAGAACGATTTTATGCAAATCAAAATGTAAGTGATTGCAAAAGGGGAATACTTTTTTTAAATTTATTATTATTGTTATTCCATACATAAATCACGACAAAGGGAGAGTTATGTTACGCAGCATTTATGATTAGCTTAATCATAAATGTGAATGTAGACCGTTTTGCGCCTTACGGCTTTATATACTACCAGCTGGTACGACGAAATATTTAGATTACAATACATTTTGAAGTAAATTCCCATTGTTAAAATATAGCGCAAGCCCACATTTCTCATATTCTATCCCGTTCACTGCGGAAATGTGCACCGCAGTCTGCAAAAATTCAAAAGTCCAAAATTTGGCGGCAAAGTTACATGTTGGTACTGTAAAATATCAACCGACCGCCACATTTATCGATAACCGATAATCTGCCCAGCAGCATTCACATTCTATTAATAAATAAATAATAAACTTAAATGATTAAAATTAAGTTTTAAAGCCGAGAAAACGATTCAAGAGAGAGATTTTTGTAATCTCTTTTGCACTTTCACGTTGTTTGCAGTAGCTGCATTCCGAGGTTTTCATACAATTTTCAAATACAATTTTCTCATACTTCCCGATATATATTTAATCATTATTTTCGACAGTTCCACCTTACTTCTTTTTTTTGCAAACATTAACTATAATACATTGAACTAATATTAAAATTAATTATAAGGGAAGCACTAGCGGCGTGGCCTTCGACTCTTTCATACTTACATAAAACAAGTAAGAATGCTATAGCGAGTATACCCGACTACAAAACTCCCTGTACCCAGGTCAAATATTTCCGACCGCATCTTCATACACTTACACACATACACAAAGATGAACACTCACGAGCCATAGCGCAAGCGACAGCGCAAGCGAGGCATTTTAAATGGTGGCTGTGCTGCTTCTTCCCCCCGCGCTGCAGCACTCAATCTTGTTTGTTGAATAACTTCTGTCTTTATTATCCGATCGATTTGAAATTTGGACAGTAGATTAAGAGTGACTAAAGTATTGTACATGTCAAATCCCAAATCTATATCTTGAAAATGGTTACTGTAAAACGGTTTTTAATATCTCAAATCTAAAATAAACTTGACCTGCTCCCGCTATACACGAACCTACATTCCAAATTTGGTGTCACTAGACGTACATGGCCAAATCAAAATCTCTTTTGATACTGATCAAGAATATATATACTTCATAGGGTCGGAGATGCCTCCTTCTGCCTGTTACATACATTTGCACAGATTTAGTACCCCCTTTTACCCATTTTATGGGTACAGGGAGTAAATTACCACCTTACTTTATAATAGGAAGGTACTGTAAAAGCTCCAGGCTTGTACCGTTTGGGCTGCCCAAAACTCGCCAGTAGAAACAGTCAGTCAGGTGAAACTCTTTTATATATATAGATAGAAGGTAGATTAAAGAATTCGCACACAAAGATTAGAATCTCATAAATCATGCCCTTAAGCATCCTCAAAATCTGCGTGAAAAATAACTTTCTGATTAGTTATTCAAGGTTCGATTTGATCTGCGTGGATTTCTCACCTTGCAATGTGCTTCCTTCATTTATCTATGTCATCCTTGACACTGCCCTAGCTTAAGCATCATCTACGGCACGAGATATCGAAATATAGCTAGTATGACTATACTATTTTTCTCTTTATTATTATGTTTTTCATTTTCAGTGTGTGTTTTTTTGTTCTTTGCAAAAACCTGAGCAATTTTTTATGGCATGCATAGAATTGTGTCATAAATATTTATAAATTTTTTCAGTCATTTGTTTATTGTTCTCGGTGCTTATCCAAATTGTTTAAAGCGCTTTGATATTCGCCAGCCCCTTCTGCATTTTGGCTAAGTATATTCATTCAATTGCTTCTAGATTTTGCCGACTTAGTCGCTGTGCTAATTCTGGTTATGAACTAATGGGGGCCATTCTATGCCTTTCTTCGTTTTCCATTGTGCCACTGAAAATCTATTGTTAATTCAATTAGCGTTGAAAAGCTTGTGAAATGCGTCCACTAATTTCAACGTATTGTTTTGGCTATTTGCAGGTCTGCAGCAGTGACAAATGATGGCCTAAAATGGCGGCTACACCACCAATGCCGCCCGGAGCAAACAATTTCCAATTAAATGGCAACAGTTCGCAACAGCAACAGCAACAGCAACAACAACAACAGCAGCAGCAGCAGCAGCAACAACAATCAGCAAAAAATAAAAGCAACAGTAACTCGCCCAGCATAGCCGAGGCACTGCAGCAACACTTTCAACTCAAGGCCTTGCTTAACGCCAACCAGAATCAGCAGCAGCAGCAGCAGCAACAGCAGCAGCAACAGTTGCTGCGGCACAACAGCAACATCAGTAGCAGCAGCAGCAATGAGCAACTGGAGGAGGCAGCAACCAGGCCCAAAGCAAAGCTAAGCTGCCAGTGCACGAATATTAGTATTATGCATCTGTTCCATGAGATGAAGCAGGAGTTTCCCACGCTGCCCGATGCTTTGGTGACGCAATGCGTCAATGAGAATTGCCATCAGCGCGACAATTGCATACAGATGTTGAAAAAGGAGCTCGTCCTGCATCCAATACCCGTGCAGTCGTATCCCGCCAAGGTGCTGCAGCAGCAGCAACAGTTGCAGCAACAGCGGCAACAGGCCAAGCCGCCCACCCCCCTAAAGCCATCACGCGCTGCGCCCACACAGCCACCCATTGCCAATAGCAATGGCAATGTGGAGACGCCGCCCACCACGCCTCCCTCGCGTCCGCGACCCACTACATTAAACTTGCACCGCGCGCTGAACGCACAGCTACAGCAGAAGATACAACAGAGGCAGCAGCAGCAGCAACAGCAGCAGCAGCGACAGCAGCCACTGCAGCTGACGCCGACTGCGCAGTACAAGCCGCTGCGTCGAGCGCCGCCGTTGCCGCCGCTGCCACCCAAGCCGCTGGCAGCGGGCGCTGCAACTGCTGTCTTGCTCGCACAACTGCCGAGCAGTTTCTCCAATGATTCCTCCTGTCTCACCAGCCCGCTCAGCTCCAGCGAGTCAGAGCTGTCGCTAAATGTTTCCTTATCATCGCCAACGACACCAGCAGCGACGCCAGCAGCAATGCCAGCAGCAATGCCAGCAGCGACGCCAGCTGCGACGGCGACAACTGCGCAGTTACGCTCACCCGTTCGACATCGTTCAGTCATAACGTTACAGCCGGAGCCGCCGTATGCACGCGAATTTTTAAACAACGCCGTCGCCATATCGCCAACGCCACCGTCACCCACATCCGGAGCGAGCACGCCCAGCGGCCGGAAGAGTTTCACCTCGCTTAATCTCACGCTGCGCCAGCCGCAGTCAATTACCGGCGGCGCTCCGCCCTCAACTATTGACATTACGGCCGGACCGGCGCCCAGTGGCAACGGCAGCAGCGGCATCACCTATTCGAGCAGCAGCTTCGACGCGCGCCGCGGCACCCACAAGAACTTCCAGCTAACGGTCACCGACGAGGGAAGCGTCTTTAGCGCCGGCTGTGTGCGTCCACAGGCGCCGCTCTATGCGCCCTGCCCTCCGCCACCAGTGCTGGCCACCGATGGAGCAACGCCGCCGCCTTCGGCAACGGCAGCGGCTACGTCACGACAGCAGCAGCAACTGCAACTGCAGGAGCTGGCGGCAGCAGCTGCAGCAGCAGAGATGCCTGAAGTATTTCCATATCCCACTCAGGCGCAGAATCACATTGTGGCCTCCAACTACAACAACAATCATCTGCACAACAGCACTGACAATAGCCCCAGCGTTACCCACATGCCGCTCTACGCGGGCGTCGTTCCCGAGTGCGATCAGGAAGGTAAGAGCAAAGCAAGGGAGGGAAAAGAGATAATTGTCGGTAGAGCGTCAGCCACTTATCTTTTACAGCCCAGTCGGCACAATCAGCCCAAATGAAATCGGTTTATCTGCTCATCAGCTCTTAATACGTGGTCACGCTATATAGGACTACACATTAGATATGAGCAAACCGTCATAACTGTGACTGAGTCTCTCTTATTGGCAAATATCATTTCACACCGACTGAATAGGGAGATAGATAACAGTAATAGGTAATAGGATGTTAACAGCTCACAGTCCCGATAACAGTCCGTTACTATTGATATTCACGCTAAAAGTGCTATATCGATATTAACAGTCACACAGTACTCATAATAGTCACTAGCTGTTAATTGATATTTACATTATGTTTCGATATTAACAGTCCCAATAACCGTCAAAGTCCGCAAATTAACATTCCCCATATAATCAGCTGTGTAATGTTAACATTAACAGTGCCATATCGATAATAACAGTCACAGACTATGTTTCGAAAGACATACGAATGCAGGTCTTATTAAGAATATTTGCAAAAGTAAATAATCTTATCAAATCTTCGCCTTAGCCCAGCAGTTTCAGTTGCTCTGAATACGACTCAAATTATGGTTTTTTAAATAGTAATACAAAACAGCTAAACCTATTTGATAACCGTATATTCAAATGAGAAGTGATCTTATATATAGACCTAGTTATCACTGTGACTGCATAATCACACCATGGCTCATCTCTGCTATACATGCACATTTTCTAATCAGCGCAAAAGTTGTGTGTACTATTTGTAGTTCCTATCTAACAAATCCTGGCTAACAAAATTTGATTGCAACAAATCGCCATTCAAAAAATCCTATAAATTGCAAATAAATTCCATATTGCGCCATATTAAAGTGATTTTATTATCAAATTTATTGATAAGAACTATCAATTAAAACGAACAGACTGCTTCCCTTCCTAAGACACATAACTTTTCGTTTTAATGTTTAACCGCACAAGTTGCTAGGCACTTCAACTACCTTTCAAAACCTTAAACCTTACACTTTAGCAAATAAGTAATATCAGTATCAGCAGAGCGTTGATCAGTCTGACAACTCTTCCGATCAGCCCTGCCAACTTATAATGAAATGTTGTCAACTATCGTCAAAGTGTTGGCACAATTTTTACTCCCTGTACCCATAAAATAGGTAAAAAGGGGGTACTAAATCTGTGCATATGTATGTAACAGGCAGAAGGAGCTATATCCGACCCTATAAAGTATATATGTATATTCTTCATCAGTATCAAAAGCAAATTCGATTGGGTTCTGTCCGTCGATCTCAGCAACTATAAGAGCTAGAGACATCAAATTTGGAATGTAGGTTCGTGTATATAGGTCAAGTTTATTTTGAATCCGAGGTATTCCCCTCCACACCCCGCAATTCGATAAAAAACGTTCTACACCAACAGTTTTAAACATATAGCTTTAGAATTTTTTTGTGTGTAACACTTTGGTCATTCTATCTATCTATCTGTCCAAATTTCAAGTCCATCGGATAATAAGCACGGAAGTTATTCAACAAACAAGATTCAGTACTGCAGAGCGGGAAGGGGGAAGAAAAAGCGCAGCCGCGATTTCGTTATCGCTTGTGTGCGTGCGTATTTGTGTATGTGTGAGTGTATGTCGAAGTGTATGAAGATTTGCTAGGAAGTTCTAGACCTGGATACAGGCATTTTCCTAGACGGGTATACTCGAATGGAGCATTCTTACTTGTTTTATTTTGATATTGCGAGTGTAAGTACACTAAACACAAACAATGCGCTTGGAAAAATAAACTTTGTTGGGATCATGACAATCCATTGTATTCCATTTCTCTTCAAGTTTACTTGTCCAGACAACACATGTTGTTTACGTAAATATTAAATTATGTGAAAATCAATATAATAAATTCTTAGACACTTTACAATTATTAATTCACGTTTCGGTTAAGTATGTGCCTGATAATAGAAATAAATACGTTTTAATCTAAATATAGTTCTACATGTGGCTGGTTAATTTGTTGTCTGAAATCACATATTATCTATATCGTTAAATTATTTGTATGGCTTTTTCTCCACGAGCTCTATTTATGGGGTTTTTTTGTGCCAATCTTCAGCGGGATTGTCCTAATCGGGCGTGCAAGTCGCGTTGAGGAACGTTATCAGTCAATTTTGTTTACAATTGATAACAAATTGAATTACGCCCCAGAAAGTTGAACAGAGAGCTTTCAATGAGCTTGTTGTGAAATGAAAAGGCTGTGGCCATAAAAATGAACTTTACTTAGTGAATATTACCAATATATCAGCAAAATTCCAATTAATTAAAGCTTCAAACAATTTTTTTTAGAAGTTTATATTGTTAATAAACTATATTTCTGTCGTGGGGCTACTGTCCATGTATCTTCGAAGCTGGTTAATTCCCAGACGCAGAAAGGAATAATTTGATGTTACAATTTCAAAAAAGGATGTTCATGGTTACCTTTTAAACATGTTAACTTCTAAGAATATGAAACTGAACATCGCCCCTTTTTTCATAAAGTTAGTTAATCGAAATTTATCTGATGAAACCCTTCGAAGTTTCCACCATTCCTCATCCTTTGGGGTTTGCTTGGTTAATTTACTAGTTAACCTGATTTTTTGTATATTTTTGCACTTGTCAACTTTAACCAATTATACTGTTTAGCCACTGACCGTGAAGACCCCAAACATAAGCATGTTAATCCCAGTATCTTGTGAAATCTCAAAGTTTTAAGAAGATTTAGCTAAGAATCCTTCTGATGATTCTTCAAAATATTTCAAAATTTTCCATATGTTTCTGAAAAGCATACACAAAACACCTAAGAATTTTTAAGAGGTATTTTTAAAAATGTATTTCCGACATATGACGTACATATATATAAATGATATTAACTGGATTAACTGCAAATATATTTATAACAGCAAAAAATAATATAAATACCAATTATAAATTATGATAATCCTTAAATAATCTTTTGATGCATATTCCAATTACGATATGTACATATATCTTAAGTGATTTCTTTTTGATTTCTGCATTATGTTGAACGTTTTGCAATATACAGATAACTTACCTTTACATATATCGTATCTACCTATCCTATCGTCACATCTCTATATGTACAATGTAGGTATATGGACCGCCCACGCTTCGATTTATATACAGTCCGGTACATTATTATGTCGAAATGTCTCTTGTCTGGTTTCTTTGGCCTTTGCACATTTATCATTGGTTCTACTATTTCGTTTCGTTTCGTTTCGTTTTGTGTGTTTTTCTCGACGTTTTTCAATTATTTACTATGTGCCTCCACCAGCATTTTTATCGTATTTTATTTATACAACAATTTGCTCTCTTTTCTGCAATGTTTTTCAATGTTCTTGTTGTTGCGGACTCACTCGTTCAAGTTCAGGGCAAAATGCGACGTCGCGACGACAGAGCCGAATTCGAGTTCCGTTAGATCGTATAAGGCGATCCACTTGACACGTTAAGCATACGCAGCGTGGGCAGCCGAAATTCAAAGATAGAAAACGCTTTTCATCATAATGAGACGATAATGATGAAAATTGTTTCGTTGACATTTAATCACGAGGTTCGCATATAAAAACACTTAAGATTTCTTTTTTGTTCTTGTGGGCGTTACGTCTAACGCATTTGCTTTTAGCCAAGAATTAAAGGCGACAGTCAATCAGAAAAGAATAACATTTCAACGATTTTTTGGCACTTTTGGAATTTTTCGCACAGTTGCCATTAATGAATTAATTTATCAATTAAAATGTTTGCGAACAACCGCAAATGACGTACAATTTTCATTCGAATATTTCTCTAGTATGTATGTATGTATGCACGTGCATATTCGTATACAGAAACATACATACGTGTATATGCTCTATATGTCTGGTCGGGTCTATGTAGTCTGAGATCCTCCCTTGGCCCATTGCCCTGTTTGCTATTTCCGCTAGAAATCTATCAAAATGTCTAAAAATATTTGCCAGCTTTTATTTTATTTTATATTCTTTATATTTTCTTGTGTGTTTATTGAAATCAAATTCGAAAATTGTTTCAAATCGGGCGATGCGCTGCTTATTTTCAGAAAAATAAATTATTATTAGATTGATTTTCCGTGTGTTTGCGCATTTTGACTAAATTTAAATTTGTTTATGAACTTTTAGCGAGCGCACAAATGCGCGCCATTATTTTTAGCAACAAACAGAGTAATAAAATGTGAGCTATTAAGCCTTAGAAATATGCACACCAACTAACAAAATGTGCACAAATACTTATATGCATAAGTATAATTATATTAAGTAAATATACAAACCGTTAACTGATCAATGTTTATTGCATATCTTGCTTGCAGCCCATGCGGCGACCATTGAGCGCCAGAAGATGCGACGCGATAAGCTGGCGAATGCGCTGCGGGATAACAAGAAGCGACTGCTCAGCCTGGAGCAGGAGATCAACATACTGACCGAACCGGTGTCAGTGGGCGAATCCGAAAGACTGGATAGAGATATCATGAAACTGACTAATGACTGTCAGCGGCTGCTGAATATGAGAAATGGTAAGCGTTATTGAGCAAGCTAATCCTTAAAGGCCTGTAATGTTAACGCTAATATCTCTATTGCTTGCAGACCCTCAGTTGGACGGCACTGCTGCCGCCGCGCCCAATTCCATGAATCGTCAGCACTCGGCGCCCGCTAGCAATGGTGTTCAGGGACAATGGCTGCAGCCCTGCCCACGCCAGCGCGCTGCCCCGAGCAGCAGTCGCTCTCAGGCTCCACCCACTTCGCTGCGACTTCATTCGGTACCTGGATCATCGACGGCGCAGCCCCATTTAGATTTTGTGCAGCACCATAGCAGCGCGCCGAGCTCCGCCTGCCTGACGCCCCAGCAGCAGCAGCATCAACAGCAGCTGCAGATGCAGCTGGAACAGCCGCCGCCAACATATGCGGAATACTATCAGTTTCAGCAGTTCCTGCAGCAACAGCAAGCTGCGGCAGCGGCAGCAGCATCGGTGCCACTACCACGTGCCAACGCCAATGAAGAGGAGGAGGAATCCCTGTCCGAATCGGAATTGGATGAAGGCGAGGAGCCACTGGACATGTGGGCCTGCAACTTGTGTACATTCCGCAACCATCCGCAATTGAACATGTGCGAAGCGTGTGAAAATGTTAGGATCCAGCCGGGTATGATACGCATTGTGCATAACGGCGCTGATAACGCTACTGCCACGCCCACGCCCACAACAGCTACTGCTACAGCCGGCGCTGGCCTTGATAGCGATGCCAATCGGCAGCAGCCATACGCTTTGCACACGTGATTGATTGTTCGACTGATCGATAGATAAATAGCACAAAAGTATGATCGTCCGACGGCTGATCGCTGGCTTGCCTGATAACCACACACTTGTGCTAGCTGTGAAGGATCCGAGCTATGTTCTATGTATAACCCAAAGTTCTGTAACATGCATGGCTTGCTCGTGTTGCCTCTGCATGTTGGCAACTTTAAAACTGTGATAGCATTTTAATTAGTTTCCAGTTAAGCAAATTATTCGATGCATAAGTGAAAAAGTCAAGGCAGAACTGCAGCCTGCACATTTTGAAATACACAAGTGTGTTTAGAACCAAACTTGTTGCTCATTTGAAAGACACGGATAAACTTAAAAACCCCAAAAAACAAACAATCATATATTTACTTGCATAGTTATATGTTTACCTTATTAACCATACACATACACATACACATACACATACATATGTATGTATGCAGAGATATGTTTTATTAATATTTATGTAAATTGCAAATGCCTCATTATCTGTTTTATCGATAGCACTGTACTACTAAGCAAACAAGGTTTATTATTATTTTAAGCAGCTTGCATAAATAAAGAAGTTATTATTTAAATATTTACACAATTTGTTGTTGTTGCTGCTGCACTTGCTTGCATTCTGTTTCATTTTAGGTGTCTGTGTATGTAGTTCTAAATATAATTTTTGCGATTGTTTACTTGCAGCGCCGATGCTCAATCGTGAGGACATACATATAACGCTTTCACCTGGTGAAAACCGTAAGAGCTCCAATAACTCAACAGGGTTTCCTAACTAATTATACATTTTATGCACTCACAGGTGTTATACACTCCTGGATACTATCCTGACAGTCGGCCCAGCACTAACAATCAAAACACTAGACAACACATACACACGTGTGTTTCATTAATTAACTAAACTATATATTTTGCTTTTGTAATTATATTAAATTTAAGGACGCTGCTGGCAGCGATCATTATACTTACATACATGTGTAGATGCGTAATATTTATTATGCTATTTGTTGATTTTCTGGCATTAAGAATCAAGACTTTTAGTAGCACATTTGTATATTGAAACTAGTGAATTTTAATCGTTAAAATGTACATTTTGTAAATATAATATGAGGGTAATTGAATTAGGTTTTCTACAAGAAAAAGCAAATATGCAATTTTGTAAGCGTTATATTTTTCGAAATTAAAGTGCAAGTGGAGAAAAATTTGTTGCGCTGTTTGATTTCAATTTTCCCAAATATGTCTGACTGATGAAAATGGGGAGACATACATGTGCTAAGTATGTATATACAATGTATATACAACACACGTACATATCGCTCATTTACTTCAAGACTGTTAATAATGTAAATTAAATAAATGACTCGTTGATGTAGATTTTCCTATAAGGATATATTGAATATTTAATAGGGCACTAGTTATATCTGAAATTAAAAGAAGTTTTTTCTGCGAGGTAAGAGTCAATATTGCAAATTTTAATCGCTTTACCTGTAATATTATTGCGATGTACTGTGCGACAGTCTTGAAATAAATAAGCGATATGGGCTAATCTAATAAAGGTTCACCAAGGGAAAAACCGAAAACAATAATGCTTACACCGTGTACCTATGGAGTTATCTCCGAGTAGATCTAGGCTTGTCTGTATGAATGCGCAGATCTCAGAGCTGAATACAACAAATGTGATGTAGATCAAGTTTATTTAAATTTCCACATCCCGCCAATCAATTTCCAATCACAATTTTAATGATATGGTCTTGTTTTAATGTTCAAATTTCGGTTAGCAAATTTTGAAGATATTTTGCAAAAATATCGCTTGTGAAATGTTAATCGAGTGTATTGATATATGCTAAGTTGCTGTCATCGATGTGCGCAATTTCGATAGCCCGCCCACTCACTACGATAACTTCTTGCTGCAAAATTACCTGTCATCTCTAATCAGCGCCTTGAATGCGCAGAACGTCATTCATTCTTCCTATCAATTGCATTGAGTAAAAAAAGTAACATACTTTTAAATCAGTGAGAATCTGATGCTAAAAACAATTAGCACTCACCGTTTCCGTTAAGCAAAGCAATTTGCATCTGTTACTATTCCTTGTGGTATTTTAAGATTTACCATGTGTACGTATCTAAATCCGATGCAAAAACGTGCATCCAGATTGCCGAAATCCTATAGGAACCCGACAACCAGAAACTATTACATTTATTACAACTTAGCCTTTACTGAGGATCACGTATTGGTGAAGAAACTATTTTTGTATAATGTGTCGCCACAGGTAAGGAAGTAGCGAGAGTTTGTTGATTGTATTTCTGGTTAATATCTTCATGTACATATGTATATATGTATGTATGCAGTTGTCGTCGCATCAGGTGCTAGGATATATGAGATGTTTTGGCAACGTGTTACAATTCGAACTAAGCAGCCAGCAACCAGACAGTGATGACAGTGTCCATGTTGGCAGACCCAGATCAAATATTGGGTATATACACTATGCTGACCCACGCAGCGCTGCCAAGTAAGTAAACCAGTTGATTAAAGTCAATTCTTAAACATTTGCCTTGCAGAGCATTGGAACGCACGGTTCACTATGTTAGCGGACGTCGTCTAAGCGTGAAGCCCAACTATAGCTGGAATCAGCCAGACGCTTTCGGTTTAACGGCTTTATTCAGAGATAAGCCCTCACCAATTATGAATCTCAATGATCATTGCCTAGAACATATAGTACGCCTATTATCGTTGCCCGATCGCATACACTTTGGCCGCACCTGCGTGCGCATCCGTAACATTTATCAGCAAGTGTCGCAGGTACTGGACAAATCTTTGGACTTGGATGTTTTTAATGTAATGACTATGTGGGATATGCGTGACTTTTTTATGCTGTCGGGTAGTTATGTACATAAAATCGAAGGCATATTGCCCCACCGATATACACCGCGCGCGTGCGAACTCATGGGGGTTCACTGTATCAACTTGAAGTCACTGAACATTTCGGGCTCAAAAATAAATTTGGGCAACATGTATAAGATTTTCGAAAATCTGAATAGCCTGCAGGATCTACAGTTACGCGCCTGTGCGCTAGATAATCACTCTCTACCGGCGCTGAAGAACTTGGCGCAGCTAAAAAAACTCGATCTTTCAAACAATGAAAAGTTGACTGGCGTCAATATGGATCAATTGCCAACCACAATTGAGTCGCTAATACTTACGAACTGTTCTAGGCTAAGGTCGCAATTATTGCCCGACATCTGCAAATCACTTCCAAAGCTTAAAGAGTTGAACATTAGGGGTATCTTCAAAATATGCGTGGCTATTAACCCAATGCTTGAAAATAACTGTTGCGAATCTCTGGAATCTCTTTCCATTAGCTGCTTCTCGGCGTCCATCAGTGGTTACGAAAACATTGGCTTGCTGCCAAGTCTCAATAAACTAACTGTGCACAGCTATCGAGAGGACAGACCGCTGCGGCTAGAGATGTTCACACTGTTGGTAAAGAACAAGTCGCAACAATTGCAGCATTTTGAGATCCATGGAGAAAACCGTGTAGATAGTAACATGATATTGGAGATTTGCAAGCTAAGCGCATTGCGAACGCTGGCCATGCCGCAGAACGTTGCGATCGGCAGCCGTGAGTTGGATGAGCTGGGCGCCTTGCAAGAGCTCGAACACATCAATCTCAAGTATTGTGTCAACGTCAGTAATGGCGCTGTTATTCGTCTAATAATGTCCTGTCCCAAACTGAGGGATTTGGATCTATGCTATTGCCTGCTGCTGACAGACAAGCTGCTTACTGACCTTATTTTCAAGCTGCGTTTGCAAATTCGCAGTAGGGAAAGCCACCGTCAGCTTCCCATCAAGCTGAATTTGTCCGGAAGCAAAATTAATGAGCTTATCCTGCTAAATCCGGATGTGGCTGCCAAGGATCTAATCGATGTAACGCTGTCATCATCGTCATCGTCCGATCTATGCTACGTCAACATGTTCAATTTCTTCCAACTAGATTTGGAAGAATTTGAAGGTTTAGATTCAGACGACGAATATGATGTATTGGATCCACAAATGTTCGATGTGGGTTTCTTGACCGATGATGATGATGATGACGATGACAGTGGAGATGCTGATTATCGCTCGGACGGTTATCAAATTCAAGACGTGCTTGACGATTGGGATGCCATTGATCATCGTTTCGGTACGTTATCTCTAATATTGTCAATGCACGTAATATAAAGTTTATTCCTATATTTTCAGATTAGAGGCGATTCTACATAAACCCATCCATTCCCAAATATTGCCAAAATTTGTTATTATGAAAATATCACCTGAAATAAATAAAAATCGGTATTTTTGTGTAAATTGTAATTTTTATATGTAATGTGGGCAAAAGCTAGCAAATCTTTCTCAAAATAAGAAATAAAGTGGTTTTCGAATGGTCTAAAGATACTTTGTGTTTGTAGCATTTTGTAAACATGTTTTTATTTTAGATATATTAATACATTTGTTTTACATAGTTTAAGGTGTGCTTATTTTAAAAATCATCTCTAAACTCATTTTGAAAACCTAAAAGTCGTTGTTTATTTTGCCTATGCATTGGTGTTATATTGTACGTTTAAAATTTATTTATTTTATTTTAGTTTTTAATGTGATTAGCACTAAGTCTGGCTTGGCTTGGTGTTTTTGGGATTTTCTTACATTTTACAAGCAATAGATAATTGACTTGGGAAATTGCACCAAACAAAGAGTGGCAAATGTTTTTTTTTTATTGGAAGCGTGTGTAAACTGAATACGTATAACTTGAAAGTAAGATAATATACGAACTTTTGAATAGTTAGGCAAGGTGTATTAACAAACTCGTTAGTGTATATTTAAAGCACACCAATATTTAACTAACTTTAAACAACTAGTAAAATAACACAAAAGATAATACTTTGTTCAAGTTGAGATTAGAAGCTTAAGACGTAATAATAAAAGGGTCTTTAGATTACATTTAGCAACAATAATAAATGTTTTGAAATTGTGTCAACATTTTTGCACTATAATAAATATAAGTTAATAAGTAGTAATTGAATTTTTGTATTGATTTGTTTTTTAAGGTAATTGAGTTTCAAGTAATAAAAATAACAAATGCATCGCATTTCGTGTTTAATAGGAGATTCTTTTTAGTCAACTTGATAGTTATATATGTAAATCTTTAATTGTTTGTTGGCCACTGGCCTTTGAAAGCTAAGCAAGGAGTAAGGGTATTTGAACAGGCCAAACGGCTCTAAGTGTTACTGGAATGCATTTTGGGGAATATGAGGCACACAGATCAAACGACTTGGATTAAGCTAGGTTGCAATGCTCTATCTCTCTAATATGTATGTATATGTGTATATTTTATATGCCTATTCTGATAAATTATTGTACTCTCTTGCATAATTTGCATATGTATGAACTATGTAATTGTCCCATTGCCTTCCTCTAAATGTGTATGAGTATTGTTGTGTATAATAATTTGGGAGTATGCATTTTAATTGCCGCTGGTTTTGTCTTTTTCTTTTGGTTGCTGGTGCTCAAGATTATCTTAGCGGGTGAACTCTTGTTCCTCATCAAGCATTTCGACAAACGCGCGCGGCACAAGTCCCTTCATTAATCCTTGCTTGCCGTACATGTAATCCTCATTGACGGGCGAGCACTCGGCTACAAAAATGACCTGCAAAAAGAGCGAACGAATTGAATTCAGTTGGGTAAGCAATGTTCATCATTCGCTACTCACCTCGTTTGCACTGAGATTCAATTCTGTGTGATCCTTGGCGTCATAGGAGCACAGGACGCGCGCACGCTGCATTTGATCCGTGTTCACGTGCGTTGGCATGGACTGATTTGATTTGTGGCCGTGACCGGCACTGCTATTGTTGTTACCAGCACTTCGTGTTCCACCGCCCACACCGCCGGCGGCGCTAGACTTGGCGGCATCGTTTAGATCGAGCGGTGCGTATGGTGTCGGGCCTCCCAAGCTGATGGAAGACGCAGAGGCAGAGTTTAATGACTTGATAGTGGTTGGGGTTGATTGGGTTGGATTTGGGGTTGATACTATGGAAACCGTTGACGCAACAACACAATATATCATGATCAAGAACAGAAACATACGACTATACATGACTAGACGAATAATAACAACCAATATAAAATGTATGCCTAATTACGTATAAGACATGTTGACCAAAGCTCGTTTCAATTTTGATTCAAGGCTTTTTTAATATAATTTGTTAATTTAAACTGTTGTTATGGCGCTCGTATCGAATTCTATTTCAAAGTCTTCCAGCAGATGTGTGAGCGCCTTGGCCTGGCCAATATCAATGCTGCTAAAGCCAGCCTCATTTTCATTATCATAATCGTTATCACTATCTAGTGCTAATGCTAGTGCAGCAGAACTGGTTAAGGAATCACACGAATGCGCCGAAACTATGCTGGGAGGCCCATCGACATCTTCGCTATTGATGCGCAGGCGTGGCTTGGCGGGCTTCAGTCTGTAATACCACAAAACAATACAAACCGTAAGGTCAACAACAAACGATAGGCCAAAGTTACACAGTAGACGCAACAGCAGACAGAGTGCAAGAATTGTACAAATAGTGCCGCCTACTCAAATACTAAGTATGCATATAATACCGTACATTTAGAGGGAGAAACATGGATATGTCTTAGACTGATCATTCTAACATGGTGAGTTTTTTAATTTACATTATTTTCCTAACATGATTCCATGTAAAATTAGAAGAATGCTAATCGTCTGAATACAAACTGGTGTTACCTTTCTTAAACTGATCCGACGACAAACAAATCTACGCATGATTGAATATATTATTTTTAACTAAAGAAATACGAAGCTTTTATCATCGAACTGTGCACCTACCCTACCTAACCCTATATATACATATATATTTGATGTCTGATTTTTGTTATTTGGATTATTGAAAAATATTTCCTGTTGATGTTTATAAGAGTGCATACAGAGTTTATTTATCAATGGGTAGACCTAGTTTTGATTAGCCCAAGTCGTTTCTATTTTTCTGCTTAGTTAAATCAACCAGCCATAAGACACATCCATGTAAATAGCTGTAGACTGTATACTTACTTAGCTAGGTCGCGCTGCAGTTGATCCATAACATCGCCACACTGCTTGTAGTAGCGCACCTGAGTCTGTATAAAGGCGTGCAGATGGCGCAAATGTGAGGCCTGCGATGTGCTGATGCCATCCAACAGCAGCTTGGTAATCTCCGACTGGCGATCAAACTCGGCCTGGGCCACACGCAGATCGCGTTCCGCCTGCGTGAGGAAACAAGATTGTTAGAAAGATGACATGCATAGGATTGGCAAAGCATTTGAAAGAGCATTGAAAAGGCGCCTCGAGGGGCGATACCTGTTCCAAGACAGCTTCTGGCGATATGCCATCTTTCTATAAATCAGAAATCAAGACACACGCACAAACATCCATATACATGTAGTATGTTGTAAAAGCAGCACAAAAGTGTAAAAGCAAAGGCAAAAATCCATAATGAGCTTATAACTAAAACTGCACTCTTCACCCACTCACCGCCTGCTGGCCCAGCATGCTGCGCGCCTTCTTCACACGATTCTTGCATGCATCCAAATCCAAGCTGCGGGCGAGACATACTTAGATAGTGATATGAGATTGGTAACCCACAGGCACTTACCGCTTCGTATCCAGAATGCCGCGCTCCTTGCTGATGGTCTTCATTTCGCCATCAAGAAACTTGCGCAACGGTTGCGTAAAGCAAATGCCAGAGGTGGCAATGAAGTCGTGCTCGCACTGTCCCAACTTCTGTTCGGCCTGGCCCACTTTGATCAGCGCCTGGCCGTAGGGCATGTCCTGTCCAAAGTCACCCCCCGCTTCAATCATATTCAGTGCCAGATGCTCCAAGTTGCTAAGCCGTTTCGGCTTCGATTTTTCAATCTTCTCGAATATATAATCCTCGACGCGATTCTGTGGATTGGGAATCAGCACCGATTCGGTGTCCCGCACTATTTTTTCCGTCCATGCCTTGGTCACATCGGCGCGTTCCGCTAGATTTTGAAAGTGTAAATCATATTCGGTGCGCTCGGTGGTGCCTAATTTCTCCTCCGTCAGCTGCAAAAGGGCAAGGGCACGCAAAAAGTCAATCGACTGCGCAGCTCCAAAACACCACCCACACCCACAGCCCAAGTCCCAACCAGAACTGATGGTTTGCTATTGCTTAAGCATAATTTACCTGCACCACGCGTGATATTGTGCTGCCTGCCTCCTTGACTAGGTTCTTCATATTAAAATGGGGTAAATTTATATTCATTTTGAGTGAAATTTATGAGTTTTATTATAAAATTATTAGCTGTCCAATTTCTGTTTGTATTTATCAATAGTCTAATAAGAAACTGTGCTGCCCAGCAAATAATGGTATCGACACTAGAAATATCGATAAATTTCACATTTTATTAGGAATGTATTGTTATATTCGATTAATTATAGTTTTATCGATGAACTAAAATCGAATTTAAATAATATAGGCAAAATCCGAATAAAGGTCTATCAAGGGAAAACCTATTTAATGGAAAACTCTACTATGTATTACAAATATTAACAGGAAATGTTTTGCTTATCGCTCCATATTACGATACTGTTTACTAACCTTTTACAAACCTATATAAGTTGTCTCTTTCTTTTATGTTGTTGTCTATAATTTAAGTAGTGTGCAAATAATAGCAGTGAATATATTATATCTTTTTTCCTATGAAATCTTGAACTTTTCGAATTCTAAGCAAAATTTAATGTTTCAAAATTTAAATGCAGGGAAGCGATAAGAAAAATCGAGGTCTAAAATTTTAAACAGATATAAAATGGACAAAATGAATACAAAGGGGGAGTGGATATTAAGTCGAGAACCAAATACCCAGAAAACGGTGCAGCTATATAAACATATGGCGATTGTAACTAATGAGATTCTAGACTACCACGCATTATGTTGCCGTATCAAAGGTACAAGAAATAACCTTAATAAAATTGAGTTGAAAACCTTTCATGTTTCTTAAAAATATTGTTATTATTTTTGACGCAGGTATACATTTTAATTATTAAAAGGATTACAAGCTCTTAAATTATAATTATAATACTAATTAATTTGCTTCCAAAATCCGCCGCAATGGCAATGCAACCACTTGTTACACCAGGCCTTGAGCGCCGAAGTTTTGGCCACTTTGTTGGCGCTGTTGACAAAACCACAACGCGAGCAACGCCTTATGGTGCTGGGACTGGAACCCAACTGCAGATTGCTGACGCCATCCTTGACACAGTTGGAAAACACGACCTGCTCCATTTCAATGTCTTGCAACCCGGCTGGCTCCACTAGCGAGGTGAAGGTTAGCTGTCCTGACTTGACTGCCGCATATCCCTGAGCGCTCAGCAGCGTTGTCGGATTGTACTTGCACAACTGTGGTATGAGTAGTTGCTTGGACAGCAAACTACACTCGTCCAGCAGAAGCTCGTCCGGCTCCGCTGCGTTTTGTGCCAGTCGCGTCAGCAGTCTGAACAGTATGACCAGTACATCAATGTTCTCCATCGTCTTGGTATACACGGGCAGGCACTGCGGATTGAGTAGTCCCCAAATGCGAATCATGACGAGTAGCTCGCGCAGACTGCCAATGGCCACAATATCACGACTGATATCGTAGCTGGGTCGCTTTCCAGACAGCTTGCTCTTCATGACCTCCTCAGGCAGGCGGTTAAGCATATTGAGGGCCAGATCTGTGACCCACTGGATGAGCTGTTGCAGGCTCTGCAGCATCATTGGTTCAACGGTAAAGTCCTTAGGATCTAGATTTACCATAACCGTGTCCACGTCCGGCACCGACTCGGCCAGTTTCATGGCCAAATTATCGGCAGGTCCCTTATCCTGACAGCCCAAATCCGAGGGTCGCAGCAGGCTCTTAAATGTGCTGGAAATGGCGTGCAAAATTATAAGATTGTCAAACTCCTGCTGCTGAGCCCGGCACAGATTGCTCTTAAGTGCCAAAAAGTTAGCATAGTAAAACTGACGAACATACGACGGCTGCCGCGTAAAATTGTCCGTCAGTTTCTCCACCAAAGCCTCCAGATTGCCCAGATTGAGCAGCAGCACGTCGCTCGCATCCACGCCCGTCACAATGCAGTACTCGAGCAACATCAGCAGTAGCTGCATTGTGCCTGTACTGTGCTTTAACATAGGCGTCTGCATCGCATGCAGTTGGGCGTGATTATCGAAGATGAGCAGCATTTGGCTGGTGGGCGTTAGATCGGCGCAAACGAATCTGGTATCCGCATCGCGATCGAACTGCGTATGATTCAGTTGCTTCAACGTGCCGGGCTCGAGCACCTGAACGCTGTTGTCCTGCAGTATGGCATACAGCTGTTCGCAGTCAGTGGCAACAAGGCGCGTGCTGCAGAGTTGCGCGAGCTGAGCGTTCAACTGCAGCTTTGCCACCTGCTCCCAGCTCTCGCTTGGCACAAAATCCACAGGTTTGTTACTAGATGTTGCACCCGACGACTGTTGGAGTAGCGCATGGACATTTTGATGCCGTCGAGTAAGCGTCCATTGCTCTAGCAGACTTCCGCCATCGGGACAGCCAAAGACCACGTAAATTACATCCTCGTTGCCCGCGCGCGTCCACAGCAGCTGTGTGACACGTCTGCTCTCCTGTGAAGCGGGGATGGTGTTTAAAAAGATGCTCGCTAGCGACTCGGGCTTGATATCAATCCGTTCGCCCTCCAGCTGCAGTGAAACCTTAAAATGCAAACAAACAAACGATTTGGTATTAATATTTTCATCAAATCTTTCTAAGCGGCCATAATCTTCTGTGTGTAGCAGCCATAGAAACAATCGGTTGAAAATCAATTTTGTATGCAAATATTGCTATAGACATCCCAATTTAATCACATTAAACCAAACTATATACACTACGATAAAAAATTTAATTGCTGTGTTAGCTTGGGATATATGATTCCTACCTTGAAACAATGCACCAGTTGTTGGTGCAGCTGCCAGCCAACGCTGTAAGCTATGTTGAGAGCTCCACTGGGGCTGGCCACAATGCTGCAGTGTTCAATGTGGCTGCGGGAGATTCCAATGCTGTGTGTGGCGGGCGTTAGTTCGATTTGTTCGCTGTTTGTGTTGGGCGGAGGCTCTGCAACGCCACTGTTCATGTTTGGGGGCAGTTTCTGTAGCTGGGGCAGAGTGAAAGCGGCCAAGAGGCCCGAGGAGGTGAGCAGTATGCACCCATCGGCAGCGACGCCGCCAAAGCCGGTCAATGTGGGCCGCTGCTCAAGACGTTCAAACTTTTCAGCATAATAGGTATGATCCTTTTTAAGGGCGCTGAAAACAACGCCTTTGCCGTTGTGAAAGAATTTCGCTTGTATGATGTCCTCGCTGGGTACATTGGCATAGTACAGCAGCTGCCAGAGATTTAGCGCTTGCTCCTTGGGCTGCCAGATCTCCACACGGCCGCCAATATAACCAAGCAGCAATTGCTCGCCGCTGGCATTCCACTCCATCACATTGATCAGCGACTTGGAGCTGCACACTTTGTAGTACTGCCAGGGCGTCACGATGTCGCAGACGTAGACGTGACTTGAGAGACTCTGGAGTGTGCTGAATGCAATAATGTTGCGGGCGGATACGGCGCATAGCACGACCTTGTGTGGGAATACGCTGTCCTTGCCATTGCCAAATTCGCGCCGACTTTCCACTTTATACAAAATGGTCATTTTGTTGTTTTCTTTTCACCGCAAAAACAAAGCGGTGGTATACTAGTGTTGGGCACATACATAATTTTCATTTATCGATAAGCCGATTATTCTGTGTTGAATGGCGATAAATTTGTTTATTTAATACCCAACAGACAATTATTATGAATCACAGTTGTCCATCTATCATAAAAAGAGAAAAGCCCTGTCACGGTCACGGTATGCCGGAATGGCAAAGATTTTTAAGGGAAATGACAAATTGTCTGCCCGAGTTTTGGTTTTTCTCAAAACTCTTAAATTGCCACTCGATACGCAGGTACGTCGCTTACCGGCTCAATTAGGGTTTTTCGCTTTGCTGTCAAACTCGCGGCCGTCTAGTACAACTTTGTTGATTTAAAAATTTTTTGGAAATTTGCACCGAACTATAAAAAAAACAACTTTTTGTCACTATTTCTGAGCTACTGTAATTATTTAATCATTGGCAGAAAACACACAAAAAATTAAATAAATATATTTTTAATTGAAATTAAATTCATATTAATTATTTTCAAACGGAGTCGGATTCCTGGAAATACCTCAACATCAGTCTGAAAATTTCAAATAAGTAATTTTGTACATATTATATTTATTATTTATAAGAATTACGGAAACAGACCACACTCAAACCGGCTTTTGTTTATTTGATATGAATATCTTGTTAATCGAAATTCACAGTTTATTGAACTCTGACGCTCGTACATTAACTTAAGACAATAAATACACAGTGATTACGAATAATTTACCTAAACAAAAAGCTTAAGCTAAGTTTACGTAGCGCAGACCCTTGACCAAGCTGCCGCTGAAACTGTCGCCGTCGATGAATCTGATGCCGTCGACCAGGCAGGACTGCAGGCTGCAAGGATACTCCGCTCCAAAGGCGCTGCTCTCCCAGCGCAGCTGCAGCACATACTGCACCTCGGGCGTCAGTACACAAGCTTGTTCTCGGCTCCAGCTCAGATGCAAATCACAATTGTACTTTGTTGTCTGGTTTTGGACGACGTGCGTCCATACGGATTCACCACCATCAGGAAAAAGGTCAATGCGCAACGATTCCCTGTACTCCTGTGGGACGTGTCCAATGTTGCATGTCACATTTGGCGCTAGACGACTGTTTAGCACCAAGCCCAGAACGGAGATAAATCGGGAGCACTTCAAGCCCAGCCGCCACACATGAGACTCGGCGTCAATGGTGAACGGCCTGCAGGCCTTGTAGTAACAGCGTTCCACGAGTGTAGCAGGTACAGGCGCAGGAGCGGGACAATGGACGTTAGCCGTTGACGCCGTCACCTGCCAGGTCGAGGCGTCGCCAAGACCAGCATCATCGCACTCCTGCTGCGTCCACTCGTACACGTACCAGAGCAGCAGCTTGTGCGGCTCCTTGCAGGCGGCAATTATGGACTTCACGCACTCCTTGGATACGTGAACGTAGTGCTCCTTCAGATAGCTCATGTACTGGTCATTGTTGACACAACAGCGCATGAAAAACGACATGCACACATCCAGCAGACTATCCAGGCCCATGCACACGCTTAGCTCCAGGGCAGGCAGGACATTGCAGAATCGCAGCTTGCGCCTTATGGCCAGCAAGGAATCAGCTATAAGTTGATCCAGCAGATACTTCTCGGCGGCATAGTAAAGCTCAATACAGGCCTCCAACTGCAGGCGCTCGTAGTCCACACTGCCAGTGTAAATGTACTCCAGCAGCACCTTAAAGATCGGCCCACTGATGTCGTGTATCTCAATCTCCGGCTCCAGCTCCTGCAGCGGTCCATAGAACATGGCCTCGAAGACGGGACTGGCGGCACCTAATATCAGCTTGTGGCCCTTCAGCTGTTGCTCGCACACATGGAACACACAGTCTGTATGCTTCTCCGCATGCAATAGCTCCGCATATCGCCGGCCCAGCAATGTGCCCACGCTGGCCTGCTCCTTTCGATGGGTCACGGCCAGTTCCAAAGCTGAGGCGGCGCTCATCTGAAAATGTATAAAGACAGAAAGTCTATAAATTGCGTATTGGAGAAACTTGGCAGCTATTGGCTAATAGGAAACCAGTTTTTATGATTCGCCGTTCCAGCATCAATCATTCAGCGAATTTGTAGAAATTTTTTAGGTTCTGCCTTTCCCTCATTTTGCATAGCAAATTAGTGGAAGCCGAAGCGTTCATACCCTTAACCAGGCTTAATACTAGAATAGCCCGTGCAGCGAAACTAATTACCATATTGAAAACAGATTCCTAAGTATATAATAGAAAAGCCTTAAAAAGATTGTAAACAAAACTTGGTATGTATTATACTATATTCGTAAACAATCAGGGACCGTAACGGTTCTAAGTTATATTTTATAATATAGCGGAAAAAACCTATTCCTGGACTTTATTTATTGCACTGAAAATATTAATTTCTTGTGTTTTATTTTTTTGATCAGAAAAATCGAAAATAGAACATGCTATATAAGTACATTGTACTATATAAATAACTATAACTTTCCATAATTTAATTTGCAGTTTCTAAGATTGACAAAAATTACCTTGAGAATAAATGTATTCTAAATTTAATGCTTGTGCACACTCAGATCTAATCTGGGTTTCTGATAACAAATCGCAGTCAGCAATACCTTTATAACGAATTTCACATCTGACGTAAGTGCTGACTAAACTGAATTTATTCTCCTCGCTAATCACAGCCGTGCCAAGAATATGTCGTTATAGTAAACTAAATATATACTATAAGCTTTTGTTTACCAATAACGCAAAATAATACTATGAAATTTGCGTTCTGTCATTCTAATGCCGGCACATTTGCCCAACACTCGCGTGTGTTTACTTCGTTTGTTTGTGATTATTTATAATGGGTAATATAAGTAGAACCGGTTTGAAGTGTTTAGACAGATGTGGTGACTCCGTGTAAATGACATTGCTGGGGATTCTATGGAAACTGGAAACTATTTGATCACTGATCCCTCCGAAAACTGATATACTGTGTCAGGTACTATAGTGCACATGGAATAATATTTAGACAGTTTGGCCTCAAGTTGAGGAAGCTACTCAAGTTCTGATTGAAAATACAGTTGAATCGATGCGAACCCAAATTCAGGTGCTGAAAAATTACCTTTTTTTCGTTTTTAATTAATAAATTAAAGCGATCAATTGATTTTTTAAAGCTGCTGCGCAAATTGTTTGCTAATAGCTGGGAGTCGATTGGCGATCGTGAAGTGTACTATTCAGAAATGTTTGATCGTGGAACGACACTTTATTTACATAAGCACGTTTTATGTTTTATTTTCATTTACGCGACCTTTTAAATATGTTTGTACATATACATATATTGTTGTTGATAATTTTGGGTGAATACAATATCACACCTTTTATCTGCGCAAGATATTTGGCACTGTGACAAGTTTTTGAGTATTTATAATATAATTGTCTAAGATATACACTTTTGGTTTTGTTTACAACTTTCGAACATGCGCAATTTGTGCTTACATTAACAATGCTGATTGAGTTCACTGCTTAATACTCAGTTCTGAAAAGGAACTGAACTTGACCGATATTGCCAGCAACTGTCTGGCTATCCGACGATCGCACTTAAAGCTTGGACGACGCACGAACCGTTGAGCGCAACGCGCCACCTTCAACTGATCGCTTGGAGAACCGCAATCGCTACTCGACCGTTTGCTACTCGCTCAACGCTCTCTGGAATGAAAGTCTCTCAGTATTCTGTTCTTGTTCTCAATCATGCGCTTGAGTGAGGTGTAGTTTCTGAATACTATAGGAATTGAGAAAGCTTGGGAAATGCAAGTTTGGCTTCTCGGTCAAGCTTATAAGATGAATCGTAAGAATTATATGTTATTTGTAAATGATATATCGAATTCGTGTTAAAGGCTACCCTTGCACTGTTTTCAGGATCAAGACTCCATAGTAAATATCAAGTTTACTTTTCATAAGAAGACATCCAGTGGAGATTACAAATTAATTGACTTCATTTTATATTTCCAATGATCGGGCTTGCCGATGCGCAGCCTTGAACCCTTTAATAGTCTCTTCTTCAGACAAAGTTATTTCTGTAACTCATATAAATACACTATACAACAGTTGTGGCACATTACAATTATAACATAAGACGGCACATGTTCTCCCAAAAAGAAGATATTCAGATTATGTGACGCTCTTTTTAAATGAATTTGTATATACATACATATTATATCCATATCGATTTTGTGGATTTACTTTGCTACAGAAATTGTGTGACCAAACTCGGAACAATGATCAAATTTTTATTTCCAAGTGGGACCATAAGCTTAGACATCTTGACATACTCAGAACGCTCGAACGAGAGAGAAGATTTAACTATGTGTAGTTGCTTTCTTCCTTCTAACTCTCAAGACAATTTCAAGATCATAATAAAGTTAAAAACTTAAGGAAACATAAAACTAAATATACTTGAACATTTGAATTTTTCCCATCACACTTCTGTAAGGGTAACGCAGCTTCGACTTGGCTTGTGGTATTCCATGTCATATCTTCCCTACCAGCCGGGGGCAGCTGCTTTGGCATGACTTTGACTTTGGCCTGTGTCTTTACAAACTGGTATATGACCATTGGAGGCTGGCCCCTCTTCTGCACATACACGTGTGTGTGCCTTTTGAGTGTGTCTGGTGTGTTCAGGTCTACTCACTGTTCTTGTTGTATCTTGTTCTTTCGCTTCTTTGAAGCACCTGCCACGCTTTGTACTAAAATGTTCAATTATGTGATGAATTTTGTGAACATAACTTGATCGAAAGCAGAGGGCAATATCGTGCCTTCGGATCAATGTGTACATGTTCAACCCGTTTAATTATGCTCGCAAATGAAGTAAAATATGTTACATAGTAACTAAAATTTAATTTCTAAGCGCGGCAACTAATTTAAAGGATTTTTGAGATGCGGTAACGTCAAAACTTTTATATGCAGAATTAAGGGCTAGCAATAACTTAGGCTTACAAAGATATAGCTAAATATATATGTAAGTGGTATGGCTGCCAGCCGGCTCGTGTCTACGCTTAGATAATATCACGTGGCACACTCAAAAAGTGTATGGAATTGGACACATGGTGCGTGATGTCCGTCAGCGTCTCCTTGTGTACGCCTCCAAATAGAATCAGCTCGCCGTTGCCAGCTATCAGACTGGACAATATGAGGCGGTCGGGTGCGCCGCTCAGCACACCAAAATTCTTGTACTCCACCCAATCTAGGCCTGGCTCGCTGCTGGTATCATGCTGCAGCAAGCTAGAAATGTCGCAAACAAACAAGGACTGCACATTGCATCTCAGACGCTTGGGCGAGGGCGCGCGTAATGTTTGCGGCTCCACATGGGCGGGTGCACTGCGTCGAGAGTTCCGTATGGCATTCATTTTCTCCTCCATGCGGCGTATGCGTTCGCTGTGATCTCGTGAGGCACTGCGCGAACGTCCAGGCACATTGAATGCGGCCATGCGAAAGGGATCCTGAAAATGAATATATATATATTGCTTATATCGAATCGTTGATGTGAGACTTGGGGAACAAACTAAGAAATTCTCATCACAAAAACGACAGACCTAGATGGGCAATTTCTTATGTAAACATTGTAATATGACCGAGTTTTGAGTTTTTTTTCATCATCATCAGCCACAAAATTTCTAACATTACAAACAATTATTTTTTGTCTATTCTATCTTATTCATTTTATATATGGTTAGATGAAAACTATCTCTGTATTTATGGCTTCAACAATATATATTTGAATTTAGATTCCTTCATCGCATTTCTCAACTTTTTGTTAAATGGAGTTGCACAATATGTGCAGTGATTGGCTCATTTAACATTAACAAAAAAGAAGCGTACAGACATTTGTAATTATTGGTAATTTAATAGATTTAATTACAGCATTGCTAATTTTCATAGTGCGTTTCTCTCCAGTCAATAATTAAGCAAAACGCCTAAAACATAACAGATCATCATTTGAACATTAATTAATAAATAGCTTCAGCCAGACATAGGGAGATGTTTTTTGCTGCAGGCAGTATATATATCGGAACTTGTTGGATCGGACCACTATGATCGATAATTGTTATTGTATGAAAACTTTTATGTTTTTTAATACCTCCTGACCAAACTCACCAAATCAAAGTCTCGGTATTTTTTATATAAGCTGGTCAAATTTGGAACAAATCGAACTCCTATATCTTATAGCTGGTATATGAACAAACGGATGAAAAATAAGTTTTTGTAAAAAAAACATTTTTGTTTCTACAGATATGTACATATCTCATCCATACTCAACAATTGCGAGTTTTATTATGCCTTATACTGTTGCAATTTATCAAAATCGGACCACATTACTATAAGGCTGCAATAGGAACAATCGGTTGATAATTGAGCTTTTGTCTATAAAACATATCTGGAGGGGTATATATCTTTGGTACGCCGAAGTTATCCGTTCGTTCTTGTTGGCACTCACCTCGAAGTGCTCGTCAAATCGTTTGGGCAGCAGTGGCTCATTGTCGCGACAGCGCAGCGCCAGGTTACGCTGAAGTCGCTGTGCAGCATCCGCATCACCATCCGCGGCTGGTGCTGCTACTGCAGGTGGTGCCGCTGGCGCCGCGGCGGGCGCGCCTACGGGTGGTGAGTGCAACTCACTTAGACGTCCGGAGCGCGGCTGATAATTGTTATTGTTATTGTTGACGTTGTTGTTGTGCATAAACTGCTGCGCCTGCTGCATATGCTGGTTAAGTATGGCTCGCCTATTAGCCAAATACTGCTCCTGCGGCGCCAATGCAGCGCCGCCCAAACGCACATTGTTGCCACGTTGTTGTTCCTGCGGAGCAGCTCCTGGTCGGCGCTCAGGCAGCGGTATTCGTTGACCCGGCTGCTGATAGAGCGGCGGAGGTGGTGGAGGCGCCTGCCCCAGGCCAGCAAAGCGCAAGGCACTGGCGCCAACAACTGGCAAGCGATTCTGCTTCATTATTTGAAAGTCCAACGGCATTTTGGGCGAGGGGCCCACCACAACCAAAAAATTATCTACACGACAACCAGGATTGCACCACATGTGCACGGCGCCAAAGTGTTTGTTGCGCACATTCAGCTGCTTCCAGCACCATGCATCCCGGGTCATATCCAGCAGCCAGGCATCCGTGTAGACGCGATTGGCGCCGCCGCATCCACCAACAACGAGCATATGATGCTTGTCCAGCTCCACCTGAATTTGACCATAACGCGGCGCAGGACGTGTGTTGCCCACAAAGAGCGGCTGCCACCAGCGCTGCTCGGCTAAGTCCAGTACCCAGGTGTCATTTGAGTTGACATTGACATCATCTTTTATCTGATAGCCACCAAACACAATCATGCGATTGCCGTGCACACTAGCAGAGTGTCCGGCCATAGGGGGCGGGCAGGGCAGCGAGTTGCGTGCCAGCCAGCGATCCTTGGCCAGATCGTAATAGTGCAGTTCGTCAAACAGGCACCAAGGTTGATACGGCGGATGCAGCGAGGGGTATCGCCAGCCGCCAAATAGCACCAGCATGTCCCGCCAGGCCACCATGGAGGCGCTGCCTTTTGGAGAGGGGTACGTGCCGGTGGCCAGTGGACGCGACCAATGCATGTGCGTCAAGTCAAACCGCCATAAATCATTAAACGTTGTATCCGACGAGGAGCCACCGCCAAAAACATACATAGAGTTACCTAGCCGCACGGCCGAGTGGGCGAATCTTCCTGCAATGATGGGCATAGGCATGCCCGTGGGCATGCTCGGGCTGTTCGCCTCCACTGCGGCCGCAGTTTGCTGGGAGAAGACCTCCCATCGTAGTCGAAAATCGGACAGGCCGTTTTCCAGATTCAGCTTCGAGCGGCGCACAAGATCTGCACAATAAAACGCATTAAGTGATGTTATTATCACACCAGCTGCACTTACTCTTCACAATCAATTGCCAGCGCTTGCACACAAGGCTGCAGTGCTCCAGATCGCCATAGGGCGGTAAATATGTGAATATGAACTCGAGTATCTCGTCGGGCAACACATTAAGGCTAGTTGAGGCTGTGGGGCATTTGGAGGGGCTGGTCGTCTCATTGTCAGAGCTCTTATTCAGATTACGATTGCACGTGTCCATTGTATGGCGTCCTGTCCTTGTCCTTGCCTCCTTTGTTGTCCTTCAACTTAACTGCAACTAAGTGCCTGAACAGACTTGAGCTGCTGAACCTCCACAGTATAGTTTACTTAAGCTGATGCTGACTTTAAGCAACTAAAGCGTTGCCTACGCACACTACGGTGGTAAATATTACTTTTTACCCAATTTCCAGCCCAAATAAAACTATAAACAGCAGCAGTTGCTGGCTTAAAATAACTATCGCACAGAGGTCTGTTATCGTATTTCGATAGAAAACAGCTGCTTATCGATAGCACAAGCAAATGCATAGGTAGTTCAAGCAGTGTCGCAATATTCACTTTATCCAACGGTCTGTATAATTTGAAAGGCGTCAAGTTTAAACAACAGTTTCATGTTTAAAACATTGCCCATAGGTAAGAAGTTGGAGATCTAGTAATCAACTCATAACCAAAAGCAAAACTATCAAATACATATACTGAGTCAAAAAATTCCATGAAAACACAAATTCATTAAAAGAGCGATAATTATATCCAAAGATAATATATTTACCTAAAATGGCTTTTCGTTCGGTGGTGACCATTGAGAAGCCGTTGCAACACATATCGCTGATTGATTGGAATGAACGAGTTGGCCGTCTGCGTAATACAGCAGATGCACGCCGGGCTGACGCCTTCGCCCTGCGACATTCTTCGCGTGTGCTCCGGAATGAGACTCGCATCGAAGCCGAATGGGCGACCAATGAATCGAATGAGGCGCTGACCGATCGGTAAGCTAACTGAAACCTTTGGGATTAGACTAGATTCAGGTTTTTGTGTATCTCTAGCATTGCGGAATTGAAACACTGGCAAGTTCTCATCTCAAAGACGTTTGAGCGCATTGAGCACGAAATTCGCGGTCTGCGGGAGGAGAAGAATGCAGCAGAGCGTGATCTGGAATCGCAGGCGGCTCCATTATCAGTGATAAGCGAGGTGTTAACAATGCGCGACAGTCGTCTCGGCTCTGAGATGACCTACGATGAGCCGGACACGGAGATCAAGAATGAATTATGCATATTAGAGAACAATCAGCGATTGCTATCAGATCTCTGCCAGAAGGCATGGGAGAAGCTGACGCGTCTTGAGCAGGTACGCTTCAAAATAAGCATGGAGATTGCGAATAAAATTGAGGCGGTGGATCTGGACAATGCGCAACTGGCGCTAAATCGCAACTCAAGCAGCATTACCTATAAGCCGGATCCCATGCGCTTTCCTAAAAAGTAAGACCACTCACATAATACTAACGACAGCTAGACTTGGTAAAGTACTGTACACAATGGGGTTCCTTCGGTACTTCAGTGATATGGTACTTTAGTTGTCCTCTGATCGTATTTATGTTCTAAATGTACGAACTCTGATCATTTACAGCTTCAGCTCATACGAGGAGTGGTTGGAGCATGTGAAGAGCATTAAGCAGCTTGCCGAGAACGAACTTGTGGACACATCTATTATACGGGAGGCCCTATTCGTGAGCCGTGAGAAGGCACGTGCCATACTACAAGCCCAGCAGAATCGTACAGAATTTACCATACGTAAGCGCATCTTTGAGACGCAGCGAGCCTACAACGAGCTGAAGTGGCAGCAGCTCAAGATGAAAGATGAAATGGAAAGAGCTATGTGCGAGATCAAGTTGCTAGAGGAAACGTTGCGTGACAAGGCGAATGTTTTAAAGCTCGCTGAAACGCGACTAGAGAATCGTGCTCAGCGTTATGGCAAGGAGCGATGCCTGGACCAAGCACACGACATGCTCTGCCAGGAGGTTGAGAAGTTACGCGAAATGCGTCGTAGTCTAATGGCCAAAATAGATGATTCGAAGACCAACTTCAATCTACTGTCGGATCATGCGCAAAAGATTGATGTTGATCTGGAGAACAAACAGCACTCGCTGATGACTGACACAAGAGCTTTGGAATTGCGTCAACGTCTCCATGAAGGCGAAGTTGGGCTAAAGGTGAACAGTCCAAGTGCCCAGACCGATCGTAATATTGTACTCACAGGCATGAATCAGTATATTCCAAAGGCCTAGAGATGCATCTGATGATATGTGTTCCGTTAATTTATATTTAACTTGCTCATTTAAGTGCACTTATCAATTATCTTATCTATTTTCTATCATTACATAATTTGAAGGACAGTTGGAATTATTGGAATCTTGACATTTCCTCAATTGCGTTTATGAAGGCAGCTTATTGCTCAACTTCACCTACTATGTACTTGATTATCGGTTAATTGATTATTGTAACTAAATACATTCCAATAAAAACTTAAATACCACAAATCAATTTACATAAAATAGGTGTATATGCTCAGTGGTGTAGTCTATGGGAACCATTCAATATCAAATCGGATAAAACTACAAGGATTACACGCTACGTAAAATTATTACAGAATGAAGCATCGGTCAATCTCGTCATATAGTGAAATACAACGATACTGGTGGTGTTATTTATCAGACACTACATAATTGGATTGTGTTCTATTAAACGCTGGAAAAGAGATGATAGTTTGAATAAGTTGGCTGCTGTAGGATCTACTGTTTAATGATTTACTCAATTCCCTCTCATCAAGTAAATCTAGCATTTAGTTGAACCATCCAATTGAATTTTAAGATTTGTTGCGGAAACGGAAACTTTCTTATGAGCTTGGTTGCTGCATGGTTCATATGAACTGCTGTTCTTAATGGGTTGAGAAATTTCGTCTCTCGCAGTGCATTTTAACATAAGTTTTGGGCTCACCTTTTGATTTGCACAATCAACAAGCAATAGTTGTACGTTTTAAAAAAAAACTTGAATATCTAGTAGTCCACTCATAAATACAAAGATTCGAAAAGTATGAGAACTGAAATTCAGTAAACCACATTCTAACTACACATATACTACAAAAACAGACCTCAAAAAACTAACACATAAATACTTTAAATATACATACATACAAATATACATACTTAAAATGGCTTTTCATTGTGTATCGACCCTTGCGAAGCCGGTGCAGCACATCGCGATGAGTGATTGGCGGTACCGAGTGGGTCGACTGCGAAACGTGGCGGATGCTCGTCGGGCCGACGCCTTCGCCATATGTAATTCATCGCGTAACCTGCGCAATGAGACGCGCATCCTGAACAATTGGGCGAACTATGATACGAACGAGGCGCTGACCGATCGGTAAGTTAGCTGAAATCGTTAGAATTTGATGAACCAGTTTTATGTGTGTCTGCAGCATTGCAGAGATGAAACACTGGAGAGAGGTCATCGCCAAAACGTTTGAGCGTCTTGAAAACGAAATTGAAACTCTCCACGGGGAGATAAAAGCAGCAGAGGAAGAGCTGGAATCACAAGCAGGTCCAATTGGGATAATAAGCCAAGTGATGTCCACGCGCGACAGTCACCTGGCCCCAGAGATGACACATGATGAGCCATACGCAGAGCTTAAAAACGAATTGTACATATTGGAGAATAATCAGCGATTGCTAACGGAACGCTTACAGAATTCATGGGAGAAGCTGAGGCGCCTTGAGGAGGTGCGCTTCAAGATTAGCATGGAGATCAAAAACAAGGCAGACACAATAAATCTGGACAGTATACAACTGGCGCTAGACCGCAATTCAAGCGACATATCCTACAAGCCGGATCCTTTGCGTAATCCCAAAAGGTAAGGCCCATCCCTTTTAGACTTAAGGAAACTGGGCTTGGTAAACTGCCTGGTTTCGTCACATTTTCGGTATCCCCCAAGCCAGCTTATGGTGGTGCCTAAGAAAAATTAAATGTTTCTTGTTGAAAGCTTTACTTTCTAATGGCTTTCCATTTCTGATCCAAATACTAACTCTGATTACAACCGACTTTTTACAGTTGTTACTCATACGAAAATTGGCTGCAGCATACGAAGAACGTGAAGCAGATGGCCGAGAACGAGCTTGCGGACACAACTGCCATTCGGGAGGCCCTTTTTGTGTGCCGTGAGAAGGCCCATGCCATAATGAAAGCGCAGCAGGATCGTAGCGAATTCACCTTACGTAGGCGGATTTTTGAGACTGAGCAGTTGCGTAACGAATTGGAGTGGCAACAGCTCAAGTTAAGGGAGTCGATGAAGAATGCTTCGTGCGAGATAAGTTCGTTAGAGGATGATTATAATGACAAGGTGAATATTTTGAAGCTGGCCGAAACACGACTGGAGAGTCGTTCACAGCGATGCGTCACTGAGTTGTGTTTGGACAGTGCACATGAAATGCTGTGCCTCGAGGTTGAAAAGCTGCGCGAAGCACGGCGTTGTCTCCTAAACAAAATCAATGAGTACAAAGCCAACTTCAATTTGCTATCGGATCATGCGAATAAGGTCGACGAGGATCTGGAGAACAAACGGCACTCGCTAATGACTGATACACGTGCGATGGAATTGCGTCAACGTCTTAAGGGTGACACATTGGCACTGCAGGTGAACAATCCATTTGCCCAGACCGATCGCAATATTGTGCTCACACAGATGGAGAAGGATATTCCAAAGACCTAGAGATGCACATGATGAAATGTGTTGCGTTCATTTCTGTTTTCTATTTAACTAGCTCAATTGCGTTCTGGAATACAACAGAAGTCCAACTTTACGGATTTAAAACGAGGAGCAGGCCCACAAATGAATTTCACCAGCCAATTCGGTGTTTTAGACCTTTATATATATTTTATATATAATGAACTTTGGCTTCATGCGACTCCTTTGTGAGCACAGAGGCCTATAGGATCGTTTCCAAGCACGAGTACACTATCTTGGTTTTGTCCTCAAACGGAGTCATGGCGCATTACTTATAGCCCAATTTCACCTACCTATTTGTATGGTATCTAGCTGAATATTCTCATTAAATATATTCCAATCAACAATTGAAATACTAATTAGTTTATTAATCAACTGAAAAACGGTGACTCGACTGGGTTGCTCCTATTACTTACAGTAGCTTATGATTGTGGTGAAAAAAGGCGAACCCGCAAGGGGTCTAGGCATCAATGAATCCGTTATCCAATATCAAATACAGCAGTTAGCCCTCCATAGCCTTTAGCTAAATTATGCGGTTGTTTATTGACTTTCCGTTTTCAAATTCGTAGGATACATCATTGTGTCCTCCATGGTGACTGACGGTAAGGTTATCTAGTGAAACACTACAGTCCTGGATTGTATTAAACGGATCGCTGAAAGAGAGATTCGAACTGACAATTTATAAGAATCCGTCACTGGATAAAACATCAGTTTTACACTAGACTAAATTAATTTGATTTAAAATGCTCACGAGTCATAAATCCTTTCATTTGTTTAAATACTGGTAGTGTACTGATCGAATTGCATTTGGTGAAAGGTCAAAAATAAGAGTTAGGACGGGATGACAAACTAAGAAACAGTCCATAACGCGGCAATAACATACCGGCGACCGCGAGAAAACAACTTTTTTTAAGTGTTTCAGCAACAGTAGGCTTTCTCGGGACCGGGAGTTTGGAAAATCTACCCCCCTCTGTCGTGTGCAACTTTTAAAATCTACTCCCACCCGTCACTACGGACGGGAAATGGGCTTAAGGTCAACTGTGTTAGAGAAGCTTTTTGTTAGATGGGTTTCTAAGTTCAAAAATCAAAAGGCACGGGAGGGAAAATATATGTCTCGAGTCATTTCAAGTGCGCTGCTGCTTCCCACCGCTCTAACTTTCATGTTTATTATCGATCAAAAATGAAATTTGTACAGAAGATTAAGAGTAACTTAAGTATTTAACATGCCAAATTTAAAGGCTATATGCTTAAAATGGTTGCTGTAAAACGTTTTTTATCGAATTGCGGGGGTAAGGGAGGAATATCTGAGGTCCGAAATAGTTCCTGGGATCGACACGTTCATACAGACGGACAGACGGACAGGGCCAAATCGACTCGTCTATTGATGCTGATCGAGAATATATATAGTTTATAGGGTCGGAGACGTCTCCTTTTGTCTGGTACAAACATTTGCACAGATTTAATACCTCTTTTTACCCATATAATGGGCCCGGTAGTAAAAAGCTATTCAAACTATTAATCCCACCCCTGATTGGGACAATGAAGGCAGACATTTCCTGGCAACAGTTGTATATGCAAACGTTACCATTAGCAATGACATGTTGGCGACACCTTGGTGATCTAGTAGCCATCGCATAAACAAACCAAAAGCTTTCAAAGAAACTTCGTAGGAAAATTCCTTTAGTGTACGTTGTGATTTTCAGTTGAGAACACAAATTCAGTTAAAGTTGCTTAGATATTTCTTACTTTCCTTTATAAGTGTATTACCAAAAGATTGTATTAAGTGAACTAAAATGGCTTTTCATTCGGTGGTGACCATGGAGAAGCCGTTGCAGCATATCTCCCTGGCTGATTGGAATGCCCGAGTTGGACGTCTGCGAAATGTGGCAGATGCACGCCGTGCTGACGCCTTCACCTTACGTCATTCTTCGCGTATGCTCCGGAACGAGACTCGCATCGAAGCCGACTGGGCGAATTATGAAACGAACGAGGCGCTAACTGATCGGTAAGTTGGGTAAGACTGTTGGCATTTGCTGGACTTGATTGCTACCGTTTGCATTGTCAGCATTGCGGAGCTGAATAGCTGGCGTGAGATCATCTTCAAGACGTTTGAGCGCATTGAGAACGAAATCCATGCGTTGCAGGAGGAGAAGAATTTAACGGAGCGGGAACTGGAGACGCTGTCGGGTCCATTATCCGTGATAAGCGAGGTGTTAACCATGCGCGACGGTCGCCTCGGCTCTGAGATGACCTACGATGAGCCGGACACGGAGATTAAGAATGAGCTGTTTGTTTTGGAGAACAATCAGCGGTTGTTGGCAGATCGCTGCCAGAAAGCATGGGAGAAGCTGACGCGCCTCGAGGAGGTACGCTTTAAGATTGGCATGGAGATTGAGAACAAAATTGAGGCGGTGGATCTAGACAATGCGCAACTGGCGCTAGATCGCAATTCAACCAGCATATCATTTAAGCCAGATCCGATGCGTAATCCAAAGAGGTAAGACCAGTTTCTTAATAGTTTACAAAACTAGGATTGGTAACGTCGTTTTCACGATTTTTTTTGCAGCTCATGCTCATATGAAGCCTGGCTGGAGCATGTAAAGAACATGAAGCAGCTGGCCGAGAACGAGCTGGCCGACACATCTGCCATACGGGAGGCGCTTTTTGTGTGCCGTGAGAAGGCTCGTAACATGCTGCAAGCCCAACAGGAGCGTGCCGAGCACACTATACGCAAGCGCATCTTTGAGACCCAGCGGGCGCGCAACGAGCTGGAGTGGCAGCAACTCAAGATGAAAGATGAAATGGAGAACGCTGTTTGTGAGATAAAAACGTTGGAGGAAGCATTGCGCGAAAAGACGGAATCTTTGATGCTGGCCGAGACGCGACTGGAGAATCGTGCACAGCGTAGCGGCAAGGAGCTCTGCCTGGATCATGCACATGACATGCTCTGCCGTGAAGTGGAGAAACTACGCGAAATACGCCGATGTCTCATGGCCAAAATTGATGATGCCAAGGCCAACTTCAATCTACTGTCGGATCATGCGCAAAAGATTGATGTCGATCTGGAGAACAAACAGCACTCGCTGATGACTGACATACGTGCGCTTGATTTGCGCCAGCGCCTCAAGGGCGGCGAGTTTGGACTAAAGGTGACCAATCCAAGTGCCCAAACAGATCGCAATATTGTGCTCACCCGCATGGAGAAGGAGATTCCTAAGTCATAGAGATGATAAAAATGATATAGAATGTATTCCCATAACTTGTATAAATTCTTGTGCTTAAAGTTCGACTTTTATTCGTTTTTTTCATGTTTCTCGCGCAGGGCAAAATTGAAATTAAGCTCTCCGTGCAGCGGTCTGAACGTAGTGCTCCAATCCAAGTAAGTTTTGCCGTCTGTCGCCTTCGTTGTGGCCTTCGCTTGCTTGATAAAGTGAACTCCTTGGCGCACAAACATGTCCCACTTGACGAACGTACCGGGCACAACTGGCTCCAGGGGTCCGTTGCTGACAATAGACTTGGGACTGTCATTTGCCACCAGCTGCCAGTCTACCCATAGGGTAATGCCATTGCACTCGCCATCTCTGCAAAGATTATGAAAGTGCTGTATAAATTACTTGCGGCCAATTCCAATTACTATTGTAATTAAGAAACGATTTCCAATTATTTGGGTACTAGTAATTGAAAAGTGTATAGTTGTAGGTAATTGCAATAATCATCACAGACGCCTCAATATTTCTTTCCTGAAAAGTCTATAATTTGTATACCCTTGCAGATAATATAATTTGTTCACGAAATGTGTAACGAGTTGAAGGAAGCGTTTCCGAACCCAAGAAGTATTTTATATTCTTTATCAGCATTAATAGCCAATTCAATCTAGTTTCTATTCAAACTAGTCTTTTAGTTTTATCTCAACCAAACTCAGAAATTTTGTTTCATTGCATAGTTTGGTTAAATTTGATTAAAACTCAACAAAACTTCTCTATACGGGTACATCTCTTCAGCAATATAGCTTAATTTTCTTCATTACAACTTTTTAGGCATAATTGTAATGTTATGATAATTTTCGAATGTCAATTACTACTATTACTCAATATTGGAGTTTCTTACGTTGTTAGTTCCAAGTGGCCCTGGTTGTGCTGCTCCACGCCAAATTCAGTAAAGTTGACGCTTAACACTTGCTGTGGCTGTGCTAGTGCACGGCAGGGATATTCCCAGAGCGGCTGCGCCTCCACCAGCGACAGCGCCTGTTCCGCAGAACGCTAAATGAAAATTGTAAGAGTAAGTGAACTTGCAACGGATTTTTGTCACTACTTACCTGCACCATGTCGTCAAAAAGCGTAAGATCGAATCCCTCGCAGCTGACGATGGGCGCGCGTATCTTGTGCAGATCCAGAAACTGCACGGGCAGTGCATAAATGCGCGCCGCACAGGGCGAGATTTTCGCAGTGGCGGGCAGCTTATCCTGCAGCTGCAGCAGCAACGAGCCAAAGTAAAAGTTGTCCCAAGGCAAAATAGTATTTAGAAAATACGGCTCGGCAAATATGTGTGTAATGGTGGCGAGCTCTTGCGGCTCCAGCTGCTTCAGGCTTTCTAGAAACTTGACATTCTTCAGCTGATTGCTCACGGCTATGGACTCGAGCAGTCGGCGCGAGAAACGATGCGGCTCCAGGCACCGCACGCTCTCAGCGCCCAGTGCTGAGCTAGCCAGGCCCAGTAGACAGCCATCACCCAATACCAACACATGGGCTGGCTGTGCCTGCGAGCTGGCCGTGGATAGTGCCTGCTCCAGGTAGCTCAGGTAACGCTTGTTTCGTGTGCCCTGATTCAGCTGGCCAATGCGACTGCGCGTGTAGGTCATGTGCAGGTCACAGCTGCAACTGTGTCGCCGCGCGGGCTGCGGCGGCAACTGTTCCTTGTGCGCATCGAACCAGAGCGAGTACTCGTCGTGGTAGCATCTCAACCAGAAGTGCTCGCTGGCGTCATGCAACTGCAGCGGCTTAGGTATGTAGTAGATGGCCTGCATCCAGTGATCACGCCAAGGTACAATGTTGGCTAGAGGTCGATGTTTGTCGCTGCAATTCGCTTGCAGTTGTTGCCGTTCGGGGTGGGCCCAATGTGGCGCGCAGCTCAGCAGCAGTTCACCGGCATCGTCCATTTCGATTTGCCACCAGTAGAAGACTATTTCAACTGTGCCTGGTTTACTGAGCTGCAGGCGCAACACGTTCTCCCGCTGCTGCTCGCGCGGCTGCTTGCGTTGGAAGTCAAACTGAAAGATCTGCACAGGCTCGGTGAGCGCATGAAAGGAGTTGGCAGGCAGTTGTGACAGCTGCACATCATGCAAAGCGGCTTCGCCGCTGCAATGCTGCAACTGTTCCGGGGGACGTAGCAGTATATCGCCATCTAAATTGGCTAAGATCTTCAGGCTGTTCCATTGCGCCGCCAGCGGCGATTGGGCCACTTGGGCGTAACAGGTTGCACGTGCGGGAATGCACAGCGCGTCCTCGGTAAGCAGCTGGTCGTGCGCATGATTGTAAATGCCAATGGCACCCTCGCCAATTAGCTCAGTATCTAGCAGCTCTGCCACCAGCAAATTGGCCCTGTGCGGCATGTCGACGCCCATTTGAATGTCCGTGGAGCGTTTTCGTATGAGTCGTACCTGTGCGGCATCATTGGCTGCCAGTATGCGTTGCGCACAGTTCGCCATGGGCATGAATGCCTCACAAGCCGTCACAGTGTCGGCGCCGGCGCGCAGTGCCATCATGGCCAGGATTCCAGTGCCGGTGCCAATGTCAAGCACGTGGACTTGTTTGCCCGCCTGGCGCATTGCTGCAATCGTCTTTCTCAATGCGGCATAGTACTTTTGGTTGCGCTCCCAGTCATGCAGCATGTCGCCGAAGCCAGCGTTTGCCACTTCTTGGTGGTAATCGTAGTCATCGCCGCGCTCTTGCCATGTGTTCAGGCCTGTCATTGGGTTGATTACTTGCGAAAAGCTGGCCATGAATTGTGTGCGTTGCAGTGCCAAGCGGAAAATTCTCTGCATCGAAAAATACCAACAAAATATGTATATCTATAATATATATATTAAATAAGCGCATTTATTTTTGAAAAATAGTCACACACACAATCTCGCTGTCGTTCAATCGCGCCACAGTCACAGATACAATATATCTGTTTGTAAACAGAGCAAGTTATCGGTGGTTCGACTTGCGATATATTTGCCTACTATCGAACGGAACGCAAATTTTAGGGAGACCATACCAGCACAACGCCAGCTGGTCGTACGTTAAGAAGCCGTTAACAATTTAAATATGTTATCAAATCACGTCGCTGAGTCAATTAAGGAAAAACATAAGATTTATAAATTTAAAATGTGTGTAATTAGAATTCTTAGAGAACAATACAGCTTAAATATAAATAGTTTTAAAATTGATGATCAAGTCTACGACGTACACCGGACATAATTGCGCGCTGCTGAAGTCTCAGACGTTTCATCCCACGTATACGTTGAAGGGGCGTTTGCAATTCCTGGTCGCAGTTGACTTCAATATTTGTGTGGGCCCAACTCAATTTTTGGCGAATTGAATAAAATTGAGTACTACAATGGACGATTGCAACCGGAACTGGTGTTTGTATCTTCAATTCATTGGCACAAGTTGACCAGTTGCTTATAAGATACTCCAAAACTGTAATCCCCAGCATAAGCAAGATCATGTAGCTAGCTTCGATCTGCAAAAAAGACAGTGGACTTTCCATTGTATTGGATATGTTGGCGGTGCGAACTTCAGAATGCGAATGATGTTGACAAACCAATGTTGAGTACATTTATATAAATACAGGTAGATATCCTTACTCGTTACTGGTTTAAAGGATGCGACAGGTATCTGCCTTTCGCGATAAACACGATCATAAAATAATAATCCACTTGTTTTGATTGTGGTTAACCTTTTGGGAAGAAAAACATTTCAGGTACGAGTATGAGTAATCGATTCACCTCTTCACCTAATGTAACGTCATAAGTACATATACAAATATTCGAATACAAACATTCTACAGGTTGACGACTCGTAGCTGATATTATACTATAAGAGTACTAAATACACTTAATTGAGACTGCTCAAATGATTTCATCTCTCTCACATGTGTTGTATATGTACAATCATGCCGATAAGCATGATATTTTGCTATAAATCGGCTCGTTCACTAGTCAATCTGTTTAGTGTTCTGAGATTTGTATAGCTTTCAGTCGAAGATGTTGCTGATTATAGTAATCACAATCTTTTTGTTCAACATCTCAATGTACAGATGTGAAGAGGAAATAAATAGTTTTGAAAAAATAGGTAATTTGACAATCAAATTTGGGAATGCAACTGAAATTCGATTTCAAATCAAAGATCCAAGCAGTAAATTGCTGCAGAAACAGCTTGAAGCGATACAGTAAGTATTAGAGCTTTTTTTTTATTGACTATAGTATTTCTGAAATATAAGTATTACATTTTAGAATGGAGCAAACCAAAATGTTTGCTGAGCTTAATGCCAACCTTGAAAAATTAAGGCTAAGCAGCTTTGAGACACATCAGTACACCAGCAGCTGTGCAGAGGCGGCGGCCTTGAGTCGGCAATCTGGCGTGTATCAGATAGTCCTACGGGATTACGGGGTGCAACCGATTTTAGTCAGTTGTGATGAGGTGACACAGGGCGGAGGCTGGACGATCGTCTTGCGACGCTATGATGGAACTGTCGACTTCTTTCGCTACTGGAAGGACTACAAAAATGGATTTGGCAACGTGAATGGCGAGTTCTTTATAGGGCTGGATAAGCTGCATGTCCTGACTAAAGACTTAGACCAAGAACTGCTCATTGTCATGGAGGACGCCAAGGGCCAACAAAGGTTTGCAAAGTATGATCGATTTGCAATCGGAAGTGAAAAGAATAACTATATTTTGCATACATTGGGCGAATTCTCCGGTGATGCTGGGGACTCTTTACGAGGTCATGTCAATTACATGTTCTCAGCACGCGATCGTGATAACGACAACTATGAAGCTAATTGTGCTGTTGCTTATACGGGTGGCTGGTGGTACAATAAGTGTCACGCAAGGTAGGTATCTGTGACCCATAAAATGGGTAAAAAGGGGGTATTAAATCTGTGCAAATGTATGTATGTGATCAGTATAAATAGCCGAGTCGATTTGGCCATATCCGTCTGTCCGTATGAACGCGTCGATCTCAACAACTACTAGATAAAAGCTAGAGACACCAAATTTGGATGTAGGTTCCTGTATACCATACGCAGATCAAGATTGTTTCAGATTTAAGATATCTCCCCCCGAAATTTGTATAAATGTGCTAAAAACGTGACTGTCTATTTTAATTTTACTTTTCAAACGTTTTACAGCAATCTGATGGGATTGTACAATGAGACTGTCTATGGAAAAGGCATTAATTGGCTTACATTTAGCGGTCACAACGACTCATTGACACGAGTGCAAATGATGATAAGGCATAAAAGATGAAAGAGAAATCAGGGTATCCATTATGTTAATTTTGAATAGACTGCTGAATATAATTACAATATTATCAGTACTCAATATACCTGTGTGTGAAAATTTGTTTTAATAAATCATTTTTGGAATATATCGTAAATTTACCAGCCTTTTAATCCCTGTACTCATGGGTACAATGGCAGAATGAGACATCTCCGACCCTATAAAGTATATATATTCTTGTTCAGTATTAATAGCCGAGTCGATTTGGCCCTGTCCGTCCGTCTGTTCGTCCATCTGTCCGTATGCATGAACGGATGGATCTCGGAAACTATAAGAGCTAAAGACACTCCGCAACTTGAAATGCCCCGCTAGCACTGTTGCTTGTATGTGTGCGTAATTGCATTTGTGTGTGTGTATGTGTTAAGTGCATAAAGATGTGAATGGAAATGTTAGACCAGGGTACAGGGAGTTTCGTAGTCGGGTATACTCCAATGCAGCATTCTTACTTCTTACTAATTCTTTACGACAGATGTAATCATTTGTTGCTACGAATATTATCTATAACATAATCACAAACTATATATATTACTATCTTACTCACATGCCAAATCTGTAATTTTTCTTAAAAGGTGTAAGGGCATTTAATCATCGGAACGTCGAAGATAATTCTAAAATGCTTTGCTATAAAATCGTTCGTTACTTGCTCAGTTTGCTTAGTCTTGTGGGATCTGCTCTGATTTCAAATACATATACAAGTACGTACGTACTTTGTGTTTATTGCGAAGATGTTGCTGAGAATAATATGCACAATACTGTTGATAAAAATATCAACGTTCAAATGCGAAGATTATTTACAAAACATTGAGAAAGTGGGTAATTTAACAATCAAATATGGAAATACAACCGAAATACATTTTCAAATGAAAGACCCAGGCAGAAGTCTACTCCAATCGCAGCTTGAAGTGATGCGGTAAGCATTTAGAGATAATTCGTTTGTCAAAATTACAAAGTGTTATCAAAACAAAGTATAGAGCAAATACGCCAAGGGGCATTGCTCGATGAGCTCATGGGGACGTTCAACAAGTTGACGAGCTTGGAGCCGACTCAGTACGCTAGCAGCTGCACGGAGGCGACGGCCCTGAGTCGGCGTACTGGCGTCTACCAGATACTCGTACCAGGATACAGTGTGCATCCGTTTATAGTTAGCTGCGATGAGGATACACAGGGCGGAGGCTGGACGATCGTTTTGCGACGCGAGGATGGCAGTTTGGATTTCTATCTCTTTTGGAAGGACTATAAGAATGGGTTTGGTAACGTTAATGGCGAGTTCTTTATAGGTCTGGATAAACTCCATGCCATGACTCAAGGCATGGACCAAGAGCTGCTCATAGTCATGGAAGATTTAACGAGTCAACATAAATTTGCAAAGTATGATCGATTTGCAATCGGAAGTGAAAAGGATAACTATATTTTGCATACATTGGGCCAATTCTCCGGAGATGCTGGGGACTCCTTAACTGCACATGTTAATTTTAGCTTCACCGCACGCGATCGTGATAACGATAAGGCTGACAACAATTGTGCTCAGTCGTTTACGGGCGGTTGGTGGTACGACAAATGCCATGTGAGGTAGGTTATTATCATCTGTAACTAGTATACTCTGTTTTCCTAAATAGGAAAAATTAGTACATTGGGCTTGTGCAGTTTTGGTACTCATGTTGAAGAATACACGAGTATATGGGTCTACCCGCATCAGACAAAAAGTTAAGATTTCCGATAATAATATAGAAATATACTATAAATAAATCTATATCACCCACACCTTTTTAGCTAGAGCCACCAAATTTGATTTGACGACTTCCAAGCGAAAACTACTTTTTCCACTGCTTCCAGCCATGCAAATTAGAAAATGGAAGACTGGAAACAGAGTATACCGCAGTCGGCAACTTCCGAGTGCAACTTTCACTAGTTTTGTTATGGCTTAGTGTATCAGCCACACTAATCTGCAACATGTTTAATGAATACGTACAAGTATGAGAATATAAATACGTACCTAATTCATTGTTAAATATTTTATAGCAATCTAATGGGAAAATATAATGACAGCACTTTTGGAAAGGGCATCAATTGGTATTCCTTTACGGGTCATAATGCGTCACTGAAACGTGTGCGAATGATGATAAGACCGAGAAGGCAATGACAGAGATTGTGGAACGTTGTCTTGCTCTTCTTAGTCTCTCTTAATGGAAATACGAATATTAAATGTACTTAATAAATGTACACATGTACATACATCCATGCATAAGAACACTGTTATTGGGATGAAAAATTCCCACTTTCAATAAACATATTACAGTGTAATAGAGAGAAATATGCATCAGGCGATGAGGCATGCATGATAGGAGCCCATTAGGTAATTGGTCGTACGCACAGAAACAGGACCTCGACAAGACTATTCAGTTTTGTTTAGAAGCTCAGGGAAGATGAGCCGACAGCGACTTCTGCAGTGGTTCCATAACTACGCCCTGGCTATTGGTGATACCTCGCACAGGATGGTGGCTGGACGGTTCCATCAAACATGGTTAACACGTTCCTATGCTCTGGGCTTGAATGTCCTCATACTGCTAACAATGCCTATTGTGTTCTGGCAATCGACACAGTATATTGAGGCGGGTAATTGGTTCCCGAATCGTATTTCTCTTACCACCTATATACTGTACTCGGTGACATGTATCACTATAGCATATACCGTGATCTCACGAGGCAGCCGGAACAACGGCCTGGTGAAGGTGGAGCAAATTCTGATGAAGCTAAAGCAACAGGAGGCACGTCGTGTTGGTCAAGAAGAGACATTGGAGGTTCCCTTATCTGCCTGTTCTACCTGAAGTTTAGCACGATGATGTACGTGTGTGTGGCCAGTGTTTTAGTGTGCTTCATGGTGCCTAATGGGGGCAGCTGGTATATTACAGTCGGGAGCTTCTTGTACAGCAACGCTCTAAACATTGTCGTTGTTGCCAACTACCGCTACTTTCTAACTCTTTGGAATATTGCACGTTACTATCGGTACATCAACTTACGACTGGAAGATATTACGTGCTCCTTGAAATCGAGCTTGCCCACAAGGGTGGAGCTCAATGAACTGCATTGGCTGTGGTCTGTGCATAACTTGCTAGGACGCTGCCTTTTAAGGATAAACAACGTATACGGACTGCTGATGCTGTTGACACGTCTTGACTATGTGAGTTCTAGCGTTATCAACTTTTATTGGGGGCTTCTCGTCTGCTTCACAACAGACACCCCGCGTTACATGATCACTTACGGCACTTTCTCCTATTGGGTACGCTCGTTGGACTTTTACCTACTATATGCTATGTGCGATCGGACGGTTCAGTATCAGAACTGTGCACATCATGCCGTAAGCGAGGGACTATGGTTTAAGGAGGTACTTCCCAAGACTAGACTAACGCATTCTTACTTTACTAATTATCTTAATTTTTTTATAGCTGAATGCCTATTTGTTATATGCCAGCACATCGAAGATGAGTCTTTGGGCTTGCGGTCTCTATAAAGTTAACCGAATGTACTGGTTTAAAATGCTGGGGTCTATTTTCACATTCTCAATATTGTTACTGCAATTTCACTTGGTCATGAGAGATAAATATTCACTGTAAAACAAGTATTATATGAATATAATGTACAAAACATATACAAAACACAATAACTATTATATAGTAACTTGTAGTCATATGAGAACTTCGATTTGCTGCGTTTGGTTAGGATATGTAGTCAAATCAATTAGGTCAACAAGGTGCACAAAAACAATTTGGTACATCTAGTCTTAAAGTTGTTGAAGGAATAGGTCTTCCCAAATTCTGCGAGCAGTAGAAAAAATATCCTAACTGGTAGATACCAATATATTTGGTTTCTTTGGCACCACTTGTGGGCTCATACGCACGGACAGACATCAATATTCATAAGGTGATTACACAACAATGATAGGAGCACATTAGCTAATTAGTCGCGCATATTCAATAGAAACAGCACTTCGATAAAATATATTCAGTTACGTTTGAACGCCAAGTTAAGATGACCCGAGAGCGACTTTTGCAGTGGTATCATAACTACGCTCTTGTTATTGGTGTTTCCTCGCACAGGATGGTGGCCGGAAGGTTTCGCCAAACATGGCTAACACGCGCTTACGTTCTGGTCCTAAATGGAGTCCTGCTGCTAACGTTGCCTATCATGTTCTGGCTAACGAAACAGTATATTGAAGCGGTTAATTGGTTCCCGAATCTTATTGTCTTCACCACCCAAATACTGTACTCTGTGTCCTATGTAGCCATATTCTACACGGTGATCTCACGTGGATACCGGGACTGCGCCCTAGTCGAGGTGGAGCGTATTGTGACCAAGCTAAAGCACCACGAGGCACGCCACATTGGTCAAGAAGAGAGCATTGGGTGCTCACTTGGCTACCTGTTCTACCAGAAGTTTAGCGCGATGATGTACCAGTGCGTATCCAGTCTATTGATGTGCTTCATGATGCCCAACGAGGGCAGGTGGCACGTTCTCCTTTGCAGCTTTGTTCTCAACAACGCTATGAATATTCCCGTTGTTGCCACCCATCGGTACTTTCTGGCTCTGTGGAATATTGCAAGTTGCTATCAATACGTCAACTGCCGACTGGAAGATATTATGAGATCCGTTCAATCGACCTTGCCGACAAGCTCTGAGCTCAACGAACTGCATAGGTTGTGGTCCCTGCATAACCTGCTAGGGCGCTGTACTTTGAGGATGAACAAGGTATACGGAATGCTGATGTTGTCGGCGCGCTTTTATTATGTGACCTACTGCGTTATCGATGGCTATTGGGGACTGCTCTTCTTGTTCACCACAGATGTTCCATTTTACATGTTAGTTATCGGTATGACTAACTATTGGGTACGCTCGTTGGACTTTTACCTACTAGATGTAATATGCGATCTGACAACTCAGTATCAAAACTGTGCACATCATGCTGTGAGCGAGGGACTATGGTTTAAAGAGGTACTAACCAAGACTAATGTATCTTTGCTTTACTAATTATTCCATAATCTTTACAGCTGAATGCCTATTTGTTATATGCCAGCACATCGAAGATGAGTTTTTGGTTTGCGGTCTCTATAAAGTTAACAGAATGTGCTGGTTTCGAATGTTGGGGTCAATTACGATATTCTCAATATTGTTACTGCAATTTCACTTGCTTATGAGAGATAAATACTCACTGTAGAACATGCAAAAATATTTTATATAAAATATATTGAACTTGCATATCTAAATTGCCTAACTCACATTACTCCTTTGTACCAAAGCAAGGTCTTGAGAGAGTTCGGGAGGGATGGTATCGTCAGTAAGAGGGACGGCGACAATCTAGCAGGAGAGCGTATTTCACTTCTGAGGGCAAAAGGAATGGAAGTGACTGGGAGACATACCATGGAACACACCACTCTAAAATGGTATAACGACCGATCCCTGTTAGGTGCTGGACTAAGATACCATGAACTTCATGAGATTGTCGAGTTGATCACGAGAATACAGAAAATAGTCCTAATATGAATTCGTTCGGAAGTCACCAGGCATTTTAGGCAGCGAAGCATGACGATTCTGCAATATTGAGCAATAACCCGTAGTGAACATTCTGACAATGGCTCCCAACATAATAATGGCATACCATGATATACCACTATAATTGACAATGTACTTACTTCAGGCTCACGCTTAGGAGGCCATATGGCGATATGTTCGATTGAAAATGTATGTAACAGGCAGAAGCAAACATCTCCGACACTATAAAGTATATTTATTCTTAATCAGTACCAATAGCCGATTCGACCTGGCCCTGTCCGTCTGTCCGTATGTATGACCGCAGGGATTTCGGAAACTATAAGTGATAGGGACACCAAATTTGGAATGTATATTCGTGAAGAGCGGGCGTTAAGTTTATTTCAATTTTTGAATACTTCCCCTCGCACGACCGCAAATCAATAAAAACAATTTATTAGGACAATTTCAAAGATATAACTCTGATTCTTAGCATGCATAATAATTGGGTTGCTTTTGGCCTGTTGTAAAAGTTTCAAGTCAATCGGATAATAAACAAAGTTATTCAAGAAACTAGTTTCAGTACTACAGAGCGGAGGAAGCAGCACCGCTTGAAATATCTGGGACTGCAGCTTGTATGTGTGCGTATCTGTGTATATCTGGCAGTACCTAGATATGTTTAGAAATTTCAGAACTCGTATAGGGAGTCTTGTAGTCGGGTATACTCTTACTTGTTTTTGGATACAGAGAATAATTAAGACATTTTAAGACTTATAACATAATTGCTCTGTTTCTGAGGTAAACTTTGTGAGCTTACTTGCCATAACCATTTACCTACTTATACTATTTAATAGTTTTTCCCCCATAAGTGGAAATGCTATTTTGAGCACTTTCCGCGCACGTTTTGCCTTGCCGTTATGTTTTCCTTCGCAGTTGCATCAAGGAGCTCAACAATAATAACAATATAGGGAATAAGTGCGCAGCAGGAGCCAATGATTTCTGCTCGATAATTTCCAAATGAATGCGTTCCGCAAATAAATTTTCCTTTGACAGCAGCAGAGCGTTGAAATTTTAAAACGAAATCACGTTTTGCTGTTGCATACTTTTTGGCGTATGCACATCTGCTCAACACGTACGTGAGAAAAGTTACGTTACATATACATATACACACACGCACACAACTTACCCATTTATTTATTTACATACTATATATGTGCATAGATAGGTCCGTTTGTATTTGGTGGAGACGCAGGTGACTGTGTTGCATGAATAAAATGAAATAAAATAAATCAAAACATAATTTTCGCAACAAATTCGTTTTTACAAAACGCTGCATTCAAATCTAATTCCTAACGTTGCTGAACGTGTCGAAATTATTTCGCACAATTCTATTTGCGGTTTATAAATCTTCGAACTCTTTATGCTATTTTTGGTCACCTGATGGAAGCATTGCGCAACTTTTCATTCCAGTTTATGCTCGGAAACTTACAAATTCTAAACAGACGAAGTTTCTCAGTGAATACCAGATTAAAGTTAAATATTTTATTTATTTTTTAACTCTGTTAAAAAGTACTATATTGGGAATATATTGAATCATTAAGGTTTACTTACCATTGGGCATTCAGTTTCCAGAAAGAGGATTACAAGTTCATAAAATACTATTTTGGCAAATATTTTGATATTCAGCAAATAAACTCAATAAGCCTTCTGAGCTGTAGTATTATCAAGTATTTAATATTCGGCACAACACAGATTGAGGTTCTTTCTTGTTTAGCTAAAACAAGTACATACATAGTAAATATGTAGGAAACGATTGGAAATCTAGTGAAATCCATTTAAATTGGGTTCCCCATGTCAACACAATTATGTTGGATAACAACGGCAACGATTTATGTGCACGTGAAGAGGCCCAAGTTACACAATACCAAAATACAACACTCACACACACACACACACACACACACACACAGTTACACACCAACCGGATGCGGGGCTGTTGGGCGGTAGGCGTGGCCCGGAGCTTGACAATTGTCAAAATTGCCGTCATAATTCACGTGTTGCCAGCAACAGAAACAACAACAAGAACAGAAACAGCAACAACGAAATCAGCATCGTCATTCAATTGAAGCAAATTCTCGAAATGCAAATTATGCAATGATTTACATTTCGATTGACATATTTTAGGCGAACTGTTTGCAGAACTCCACCCTTCACCCTCTAGTGATCCACCCTTTGCTTGTCGCCTCATGCGTTGCCAGTAATTCAAAAATATCCCCAGCATCTTATCAATCCCGCAATTGATGCCGATGACACGCACTGAATGGAATAGAAAGACACATGCGTACATGTCGTATAAGGTCTATTATTATTCGAGCCCTGTAACAAATCAGACTTCAATTGAATCAGTAGACCGCACCTCAGCAAAAAGATACGAGCAAATGTTAAACTATGGTAAACCATAAACTGTCAGTTAAGAAATAATTGAATTGAGCACTACAATTTTGTATTTATTCTGAGTGTGATCTTTATAAAAGTGCGAATTCTTATATGGCTTGTGCTTAAAATTGCTCTTGGATACAGTACACACTCGTCCTTGCCATATAAATTCCTAACAAGCCACCAGATTTTATATTTATATTAACTGACCCCAAGGAACTTTTCCATTTCGCATTAAATCAAATAATTTATTTACGTTCACTATTCGTTTTTTGTAACTTTCAGTATTTAACTCATACAAGCGCAGAAATCCTTTTGTCTTCTAAGAGCGCGACTAAATACCAACATTCATACAAAATTTAGATGCTGCAGCTTTATTAGTTTTGATTGAAATTGTATTTATACGGACAGACGAACAGACATTGAACAAACCAAATACAGTCTGTCCCTTTGGAAATAGAATACTCGTATAATTATGTAAAATAATGTTACTTTAATGTCGATGATCAACAACGTTTTGTATTTCAATATAATGGTTTTATATGGAGCATCTCGGGAGTGAGGTTCACGACAGGAAACAAGGTATGAGATACTATATTGATCTGTGCTTCAAATCGCTGATACATATATTTACACCCTCCACCTATTAACAATGGGTAAAAGGAGTAGTAAAGTTGAGCAAATTTATGTAATAGGAAGTTGGAGCCATCTCTGATCCTGTCGAACATAAATTGTTGATCAGCATCAATACCCGAGTCGACGTGGCCATGTACGTCCGTCTATTCTTCAATTATCTCAGAGACTATAAAAGGTACGGGCACAAAATTTGGTATGTTAAGTCTGTTTGGAATTTGGAAGACTCATGTGCGCGCCTTATTAAAACGTCTTCAAATTACAGCCATAATTTTGAAGATATAGTGTTGTAATTTGAAACACACGATGGTACAGGGTGTCTCGTAGTCGAACACAATCGATCCCATTCTGACTTGCTGGCTTGCAGCCTTGATGGTAACAATGGTCAGTTCTTTGTCCATCGTGGCACCTTTATACACGTTCATTTGTAACGTACATTACACACAGGCAGTGGAAAATCCTAGCCAAGCAGTCATTATTAGTCAGGCTTTCATATCGGCGCATAGGGTAGGTAAGAACGACAGCAAGGCATCATAAAATGCTGAAAGGACATAAATGTGTTTTCATACATATTATGTATGATTTTGAAAGGCAGGACCGAGCCAAAGCCACTCAAATGAAGGAGCAAAGAATGCGAGGCAATACAATGGCGTTGGCGCCACATCGACAAGGACCTCCGCGACATTTTGAATGCCTGACAGTCCTAGGCCAAGCCCAAGTCCAGAGTCCAGGCCGTGACCGGGTGCGGTCATCAATGCAACTTTGAGAGCATTGTGAATAGCCTGACTTGCATTTTGTGCTGTGGCTGGCTGTTATCTGCCCAGCAGCACATAAATTCCCAAATAACAATATGAGAGCAGCATTGTGAAGGCTGCGTATGTCAGTCATGGACGACCAAACTTTGTCCAGCAATGCAATAAAAGATGACAGGCCAAAACTTTTAATGATGCCGCAAAGTCTTTGGACGAACTTACGTCTGGGACTTTGTTCACTACATCGATGCAAAGTCTTGGTCTAGATAAATTTGCAAGACACAGCAGACTGGCCAGTTTTAACGTCAATTGTCCCAACTTCTGGAGACATTTTTGCGGCTCTTAAAATTCAAAATCGATACTTTTTCACACAACACTTAGCAATTGGTCTATCAATACATAAATGAGTGCCGAAATCATGGTCAAACATAGAATTATCAAAGGCCACATAAGATTATGCAGCAGTATACAAAGGATAACGTTGCACTGATTCACACATCCTTCTTATTCTCCTGTGCCTGTGGTGGTTCAGTTGTTGCTTTCTCCCATTTGGATTAGAAATGTGTGTCAGCTTGGCTCGGCTGCTGTGTAGCGAAGTGAAAGTTCATTTTGGCCCGCTGGTGTTTCAGCAAAAGTTTTATATTTTCCGCTTTAAATATGTTTGCAGGTTGTTCATAAAAAGTTGCTCACTAAATCCACCCGCTCACACGGGCAGCTGTTTTGTTTTCAAGTGCGAAACTTGACACAAACTTATGATGGAATTCTCTTCCATTCCATTGCAGCAAAACCCATGTCTAAAAAGGCGCCAGGCAGCTGCAAAAGCCGTCTAAAACAAAACGGCTGGCAGAATAAAAAAATTATTTATGCTAACAATGTTTTATTTAGCAACTTATACTTAGAACTGCAAATGATAACTAAACGTGTCTAGCCATAGTAGTTGCCACCGCCGCTAGAAGAAGCTGCTGCTGAAGCGGACGCACTGGCACCACCAAATCCACCGCCGGGATAGCCGCCATAGCCGCCGGGATAACCGCCATAGCCGCCAGGATAGCCACCATAGCCACCGCCCCCACGATGTCCTCCGAATCCACCATGTCCACCATAGCCACCATATCCACCATATCCACCACCAAACTGGGGTGACGGCAGCGCTTCCAGCAGACTGACCAGCGCGAATATCACAACAACGAAAACGATAACAGCTCGCATTTTGATTATGTTCTGATCCCAATGGTTTCTACGATCAAATGTGAGTGTCCGTTTTGGATATGACCCATTATATACAGAAATCTCTAGTCTGTTTTTTAGCTGAACTGGAATTACGTTGTGATCGTTACGCGTCTAAGTGTGTTCGAAATTTCATTCTTTCTAATTAATGGATGTAGGCCCATTGCGAACCGGTTGAGGGGTAAAGTTTTCGCTTGGTGGTTTGGGGAATCACTTTGTCTGCTGGCTTGTCTTTCCATAATATATTCAACTACGTTTTGATTGTTTTTGGTTACCACATTCACAGCTTAAGAGTAAGTATATTTGTAACCAAATGTTAATCAACTCATCAGTCGGGTTTCTATTTGTTTTCAATATATGTATATGAGTTTGGTGAGCTTTTTTTATAAATCATTGATTGCCAGCGGTTGTTAATTAAAGCAAAGTTCTTCTCAGGGGTGGCCATAGTGATTAATAAAATAGTATATATACTCATTAAAAGATTCGCATGAAAGTTTACCGGGGTTCTGTGTTGCCCCACTCAGACCTTAATCAATTATATTTTAGCTATGGAAATTTAGAACAACAAAATATGTAAAATTATAAAAGTTTCACTACAAATTTATAAATAAATAATCGGATGAAAACTGAGCTAACATTTTTGCTTTGTAAGGTTGTCATGGGAGCTATTTTTAGGGAATATCTTGTAGGGTATTTAATTTAGGTCTCCAATATGGTTCATTCTCGCTGTTGTTTTCATAAAAAAAATGAAGGAAGCTTTGTTGACTAACTCAATTACGGACTGTTTCTGAACAACAAAACACTTTTGAAAACCAAATTCGTATCGTATTTAGCATGCCAAAAAATAATCATTTACAACGCCAGGTCGTCTCCAGCAATTGTGAGCGCATTTGGAAGCAACATTTCAATTTGGTCTGTTCTGGGAAATATCCGGCCGATATTAAAAGTAAATATGGTGGATATATGATGGACGTCGACCAACCCTACAGCATATTCAACTTAGAAGAAAGCCGGTCCATTCTGTTACTACTATTTGGCGACAAGGATATTGAAAAATGTAAGATTCTGGAGGTCGTCAATTCCAACTCATTTCAGTGCTACGAGAAGTTCGGCAATCCGAAAATGTTAACATTTCCTAAAAGCCGAGTTACATGCATGAACTATTCCTTTCGTATGGCCGACGATTTAGCATCCTACTGCACCACAGAATATTTACCAACTAATGAATTTTCGGCGATTTTCTATACTCATTATCAGGAACCACCTAGTGCGGAAGATCAAGTTATACAACAAATCAACAAGTGCTCTATCTTATGGTTAAATGTTTGGCTAGTTTTGATATTGGCCCTAATTTTGATTTTTTTTTCTTCTCGTCTCAGATAGTGGCTAAAATTATTGTGCTTTGGAAATGTAAATATATTGACGTAGAACCCTTTGGATGATTTGACTTCTTTTGTTTGGTTATTTTGGGTTAAATTTCATGAGCATCTCTGTTAAGTTATTTCATGGTATGCACGTCGGGTTAAGGTTGCAATCTGCCTTGTCAATATCTTAACATACTTAAATATTCCCTTATATTATCCATTTTAAATGAATAGAGGGCATACAAGGGGCTAACTCATTAAACTAACTCCAAATTACCACCACCAAACCAGTAAAAAGTAGTATAATTATCTTTTTACTCGCTGTACCCATAAAATGGGTAAAAAGGGGGTATAAGTCTGTACAAATGTCCGTAACAGGCGGAAGGACCCTATAAAGTATATATATTCTTGATCAGCATCAAAAGAGATTTCGATTTGGCCATGTCCGCCTGTCTGTCCGTCTGTCTGTCCGTCCGTATGTATGAACGCAAGGATCTCAGCAACTATGAAGGCTAGAGCCACCAAATTTGGAATGTAGGTTCGTGTATAGCGGGAGCAGGTCAAGTTTATTTTAGATTTGAGATATTCCCCCCATTCCCCCGCTATTCGATAAAAACCGTTTAACAGTAACAATGTTCAAGGTATACATTTGGGATTACAATACTTTAGTCACTCTTAATCTTCTGTCCAAATTTTAAGTCGATCGGATAATAAACACGGAAGTTATTCAACAAACAAGATTCGGTATTGCAGCGCGGGGGGGAAGAAGCAGCACAGCCAACACTTAAACTGCCTCGCTTGCGCTGTGGCTCGTGCGTCTTTGTGTATGTGTGTGTGTATGTGTTAGTGTACGAAGATGCGATCGGAAATTTTGGACCTAGGTACAGGGAGTTCGTTGCTTTGTTGATTAACTCAAATACTGACTTTCTGAATAAAACCAAAAAAAACAATTAAATATTTGAAAACCAAAATTCATATCGTATTTAGCATGCCGAAAAGGAATCATTTACAACGTCAAGTCGTCTCCAGCAATTGTGAGCGAATTTGGAAGCGCCATTTCAATTTGGTCTGTTCTGGGGAATATCCGTCCGATATTAAAAGTAAATATGGCGGATATATGATGGACGTCGACCAACCCTACAGCATATTCAACTTAGAAAGAAAAAAGACCATTCTGTTACTAGTATTTCGCGACAAATATGTTGAAAAATGTAAGACTTTGGTTCTCGTCAATTCCACCTCATTTAAGTGCTATAAGAGGTCCGGGGCTCCGAAAATGTTAACGTTTCCTACAAGCAAAGTTACATGCATGAACTATTCCTTTCGTATGGCCGACGATTTAGCATCCTACTGCACCACAAGATATTTACCAACTAATGAATTTTCGGCGATTTTCTATACTCAATATCAGGAACCACCTGGTGCGGAAGAACATGTTCATCAACACAGCAACAAGTGCTCTATCTTATGGTTAAATGTTTGGCTAGTTTTTTTATTGGCCCTAATTTTGATTTTTTTTTCTTCTCGTCTCAGATAGTGGATAACATTTTTGTGCTTTGGAAAAGTAAATAAATTTATGTAGAACATTTTTGTAGATTTGACTTTTTTGTATGGTTATATTGGGTTCAATTTCATAAGCATCTCTGCTAAGTTATTTTACATTTTCTTTAATCTTCGGCACAGTATGTACGTCGGTTCAAGGTTGCAATCTGCCTTGTCAATACTTTTACAAACTTAAATATTCCCTTATTATATTATCCATTTTAAATGAACGCAAGGCATACAAATGTAAAGGAGGTAATTCATTAAACTAACTCCAAATTACCACCACCAAAGTAAAAAGTAGTATAATTATCTTTTTACTCCTTGTGGAGGATAAAAAGGGCGTATTAAGTCTGTAAAATGTATTTAAGAGGAAGGAAATTCTAACATTGTGTAGGTGTAACATCCAGAAAATAGCGGAAGGGTGGGAAAAAGTCTGTACTTAATTCAAGTGAAAATTCTTTCACAGAAAAATATGACTCCAGCATCAGCGCGCTCTCAAGCGAAGATCGAGAGAAAAGCATAAGCAAAATATAGAGAGACATAAGCAATATGGCGATTTCAGTTGAACTTATAAGTTTTAAGGCAGAGAGAGCGATTCAAGAGAGTTATTTCTTATCTCTTTTGCACCTTGACGTTGTTATGCAGCAGCTGCCGCATACCGAGATTCTTATACGATTTTAAAATACATTTTCTCGTACTTTCGGATATATATTTAACCATTTTTTTTCGACAGTTCCACCTTACTTTATAATAAGAAGGTATTGTGAAAATTCCAGGCTTCTAGCTTCTACCGTTTGGGCTGCCCAAAAGACGCCAGTCAGTCAGTCAGTCAGATGGAACTCTTTTATATATATAGATACGTACGAAAGCCTATTAGGAAACATTATATACACGTACAGGCAATTTCCTAGAGAGCCCTATAGAGCACATATATAACATAATATGGCTTTGAATCATATCTAAAGTATTTGTGTAATATATGCATATCTATGTACGTGTGTGCCTCTCCAATACATACCACTAAACTCTCCCATTTGACATCATATTTTGATGTGTTCTGCCCAACTGACAAACAACTCGGGAGTCATCCTCATCGCACACATGCAACTGCCTTGGCTACAGTCACATATCTCATCACCCTCATCATAACATCGGCATGGGCTTAAGATACTTTCAAGAGACTGCGGCTGTGTTGCGCCTCGTCTTTCATGTGACAGGACAGAAGGCAGCAGAAGTGCCCCTTGTCATGATGTTTCCCGTGTCAGACCCAAATACATACATATGTATCGGGTCTGTGTGTGCGCCCGCCCATTCATCTGTTTTGACATGTATGAATAATTGCTTTTTAACAGACGCAAAATTATCACGTAATTATTGAGATTGCCAGTAATGTTCCAAGTAAATAGGCGCGTGGCGAATTTCCGTACTTAATATTCTTAGTTATTCCAAATAGCTTTCCTAATATCATGTATCTTACTGTCGGCTTCAAAGTTCTTAGCTATAAAGTCTATTTCCAACAGCTCACAGTATTGCAATATAAAAAGTCAAGTTCTCTGTATCAAATATGCAAACTCGGACAAGTGCCTAGTGTTCCTGGAATTTCAGCCTGACATTTGAAGTGACAGAAATTTCTCTCTCTGTCCTCATCTCTTGTCTTGTTCTTGTTCAGTGTGCAACGTGTGTGGGTACGGGAATTATTTTTTTATTTCCTTTATGTTAAGTCTTGCAACATGTAGCATGTCAGCAAATGTCGTGCCGCAGTTAATTTCCCATCCTTGTGTTGTCTGCAACTATTTTCCCCATCGCAAAAGGACAAAACGCATTTTTCCTTTGTGCTGCCTTTCAAACATTATTGCAATTTTGCAAATATTGTAAAAATGTTTAACACACACAAATACACCGCTCCCCACTTTATGCAAATTAGTTGCAGATACCGCTCACATTCCGAATGTTAATTTGCATTTTTGCAGCTCTTTGCGTTCGCCTGTCAAACTGCCTGAAAAGGGAATTTTTATTTGCATTTAAACTTTTACATTGTGGTACTTGTTAACCTTTTGTCTATTAAGTGGATGGCAAGATGGTGTGTGTCTAAGAGATGCTCCGAATATCACCTGATTGCTCCAAATGTTTCAAAGAATAAGCTGCTGATATGTACTTGAATGTGTTTGTGCCTGCTTTGTCATATGATATATTAGATGGGCTCTTAGGGATTTGCATGAGTTTGCAGCCAATAATCCTATAGGTAACTTCAATCCTGTAGGATAACTTCAACGTTGTCAACCCTTTCAAAATGTTGCGAGCAACTTTAAATTCGATTAAGATTCCTTATTTCATGCGCCCATTCCCATAGGCAAGTACTCCAGCATTGTAGTTTGTATTTATTATGCCAATCTGTCTTTTTAATTGCTTTGAACACCAAGTTGGCCACAATCTTAATGTACTTTGATGGTGACGGCAATTTGCTGATGTGTTGTGGCTTTAAAAAGTTTTCCTTTGCTTTCCCTTTGTCTATTCTGTTGTTTTCTTTGACTTTAATTAAGTTTTATTATACAAATTAACACATGCGGGTGATACTGTCTACGCATACACCCTAAGAACAACTCGTCTGTCATGTATGTACATTCGTATAAGTGAAAACTTTAAATTTATTTATCTATCCAAGTGAGTAATTGAATCAGTTATGTCAATTTGGCAAGATAGTGACAGTTTAATAATTGAATTTTTTAAACAGAGCATTTATGTGTGTGCCAATTATTCACAGCTGCAGATAATATGTTAGTTTGCTAGAACATTTTAAAATAACTTAAGTATGGAAAAGATAACTTGATTTAAACGTAAGTATTCTCAACAAAATATAAATTAAATTACATTTAGAATGTGTCTATGAAATTATATCTGTTTGTAAACATTTTCGGTTTTTATTATCCCGTCGTTATGTAATATATGTCGACAATATATATAATTTATTGGGTCCGAGGTACTTTCTTCAGCCTGTTAAGAACTAGTGCACAACAGTAAAATACCATTATCATCCAGTTTTTATAAAATCAGGTTATGCAAATAAGTTGTGGATGAAAAAGCAAGTATGATAACTTGTAGTAATTGGGGGATTTAATTTAAGGTTTTTTTTATACTTTGTTCTTAAAAAATAAAAGCAGTATACTCAATATTTGCAGTTTCCGTGTACTTGAACCCAATTTGAATCGACACAATTAAAGCTAGTGCAACCAAATTGGGTATTGATTTTGATGTATACCATAGGCAATAATCAGTTATTGAGAAAAAACAGATATCTCGAAATTTGTATAGATAGCTGCATCAAATTTTGTATGAGGACTACTGATAACATCCTGAAATGATTGAAAAAAAAAAATGTTTTCCACGACCATCCCTGCCTCCGCAAATTAGCAAAATCTATATACTATCACCCACACTTTTATGGCTGTAAGCAGAAAAAATCGTTCCAAAATTAATGAATTTAGTACTAAATCGTTACCATTCGTTATTAAAAGTGGGTAATACTGCTTTCTTATAAATCGTGATTTTAATAACTTTAGTTTAGGAACATTGGTTCATCGGGGGTCATCTTTTTAAAACCAAAGAATATATATCTATAATTAGTGATTTTTATCAAAATAAATTGATAATCTGCTTAAATTAAATTATCTTTTGAAAAACATCATATAAGGATTTGTCTGTCCGTATGAACAATTTTTCCACTCCCTTGAAGCTAGAGTAACCAAACTTGGCACACAAGTTGGTGTATACCCGCAGTTTATAAAGAGTATACCGCCGTTGGGAGCTTTCCACTACAGTGCTCTCACTTGGATATTATATATAGTTTTAATTGTGTCATATATATTTTAATATTGCATAAATTTAAACATTAGTCAGGTATAATTTTGTTTTAAATACATTCTATAAATAATAATGCAATTTAGCTAATTGAAATACGTTTGATTGTGCGCAGCCTCAAGGGAGCAAACATCAGAGCGACGGATATGCGTTCTTCGCATAGTTGGCCACACAATAGTTGGGTGCCCCAAAGAAGGAGCACATTCCGTTGCCGCTGGCCGGATTCGATCCGAATCCACCATAGCAGTTCGCGTAGTTCTGGCAGGAGCGCAGCTCGAGTGGTGCGAAGTTCAGGGCATAGGCGCCGGGAGGTGCGGCGTGGGTCAGATTCGGATACTTGTGCATATTGTTAGGCATCGGGGCCGGGACGAGCTGTGTCGCCGTATCCAAAAGAGGGCGTCCGATGCTAACACTGCGCTCATTGCGACGGAATTTGGCGCGGCGGTTTTGAAACCAGACCTAAGGATAGACCGTAGTTCAAGTGAAGTGTTATCGATAACACCAAGTACTTAAATCAGAAGTACTTATCGATTAATATGCTTACAACCCACCTGGACACGCGCCTCGCTGAGATGCACCTTGGTAGCAAGCTCCTCCCGCACAAACGCGTCGGGGTAATGGGTTCGCTCGAAGACCTTCTCCAGAGCCGTTAACTGTGCAGAGCTGAATGTGGTGCGGTTACGTCGTGGTTTCCTTGAGTGCCCCGTGCCGAGATTGTTGGGGTAATCAATGGCGCCGCCGCCTGCAACGGAAGACAATTATGAAACCATTAATAGGTGTCTGCTTTTAGTATGATTCGTGGAAGCGGTGCGATTTTGATGGCGATGCGTGGCAACCTCGTAAATAATCGATAAGAGCCCGGACATCAATTAATTTGGCAGCCCAGGAATTTGGTTCACTTTTATGGACGTGCACACATAAAATTTGCATTCTGTTTGATCCTTTTGTTGGCTTATTGTCATCTGAGAGGTCATAAACAAATGGCATGGGTCATAAAATATATTTCCGACGACATCGGCGGGCAGCTGTCTACTAATTTTAGGTGCCGAGCCGACGACAAACAAACGCAGCAAATTTACGATCTATTAATTAAACTGAAATTGTGACATTAAGAGGCAATAAGCGAGCAGCAACTTTCACTAATTGATTTCACATCTAACGTTAGCTAAGCAGTTTGGAAAACATTCTAAGAAATGTGAATAAGACATGCGTACATACTATATTCATAATATGTATGTACAATGAAATTTCAAAAATACTTATTTCAATAGCGAACGAAATGTTCAAAATCTTCACATTAAACAGAATTTGAATAAGCTATTTTCGTTATATAAAATGTCATTACACATTTATTATAAATATGAGAACATATTTATATAATGTTCCCTTCCATTCTTGTTTTAACTGATTGATTCCTATTCATAAAGCCAACTGCACTCATTCTCCCACAAATACACTAATGCCTAAGTAATATTTAATTCCTTTCCAATCAGAATATCTTAGCTGCGGTATACCCAACACTTGTGCGTCTGTTTTGGAATCGCTATATACATAATATATACGAGTATATGAGGTGTTTATCTCACAAATTGTACATTTGAATTGCAATGAGCTGTGCACTTATTATTATTATATTATGCACACGCATGCAAACTGCGAACGAGGTGTATACTTATGCATATACAGTCGAAATTGCCTAAGTTGAATCAAAACAAAAAAAAAACAAGTAAGAACATATATTTTCGATTTGCCAATTCTATATACCATTGAAGAAATACTCAAATTTCATTCCTAGAAATCGACTCCGGTATTACTGTTGATCAAGAATGGATATACCTTATGTGATCAGTTCATTTTTGTTTCAATGCGATACAGATTTCGTGGCAAGATGTTAATATCATCTGCATGGGTACCAAAAAGTTTCAAACATATATTTTGTTTATATAAACTGAACTTAAAACAAACAAAATATTTGTGTTCTTTTCTGAAATGCGATTTTCTACTGGAAATGCATATTTTCAGCAAAAAAAGATTGAGAACGTTTCAAAAATTGTATTTTTGTTAATGAGTAAATAATAAAAACATTAATAAGTAACTCGCTGCGACATGCTCCATAAATTGCTCTTTAATTTTCTTTCATGCGTTTAGTATTTGTTTATTGCTAAAATTCTGTTTCAGGAAAATAAAGCTACAGTTAAGACAGTCATCTGTCTCCTGTGCTTGTAGTCTTCAATATAAGTACATAAATATTTCTTATTTTTATTTGAATGATTATTTTTCCTACCGAGCGGTCCTTGGCAATTGGCAGCATAAATCCCAGTTTTTGATTAAACAGTGACGTTGAATATATGTAAGTATATTTATAAAGTAAAAATTAAAATATGACTGGTATTCAAAGCAGGATGAATATTCCTTCAACGAGCTATCAATCTATCGGTTCTAAGATAAAAAAATTTCACAACCTTCAAAAAGTATTTCGCTTTGGTTTCACTTTCTACTTCATTTACTTCTATATAGTACTTATGGTAAATGAACTGATAATCCGAAAAGATCTAAATAAAATATTGCTGCAATAAACTTTAACCAGACATTGAGAAAAAGCTTCTAATTTTCTTATCATTCTCTTTTTATCTTTTTGTTTCAGATTTTACTTAAGATTTTGTTAAAAAAAAATGTCAACGATTGCAGTTTCTTACCAATTACAATTTATTAAATCGATCACTTTGTAAAAATAGACTTGTTACCAGGGACCGTAAATATTGATTATTTTGTTTTTTGTTTTAATCGAAAATATTCACTTATAGTAACTTTGAGGAAGCGGAGAATAGTCTAATATACTCCTTTAAGGATAATCTATGAATTTTCACCATGAATTCAAAACTGATAAGTCTTATAGATTCTCTCACCAAATAATAATTAGTTTTGAGTCATACTTTAAGCAATCTAAATAAATATTGTATTCATACTTTCACAATTAATATTATTTTTGAATAACAATTTTAAAAATTTTAAGGCTTACAATAATTATTTCTATAGAAATAGTTTTCTTTCAACATTTTTTTAATTAAGAAATAGATTGTAGAGGTTTGTCTTGGCCCACTGACTGCGAACGTATATACATTTTTCCCAAATTCCTTATGGATAAATTTATAATTTAAAAACAAGTAAGAATGCTATAGTCGAGTATACCCGACTACGAAACTCCCTGTACCCAGGTCTAAAACATCCAATCACATCTAAGTCCACTTACCCATACACACACACATACACAAAGACGCACGCACACAGGCGGCAAAAGTGGCTGTGCTTCTTCTTCCCCCTCTCGCTGCATTACTGAATCTTCTTTCGTGAATAACTTCCGTGTTTATTATCCGATCGACTTGAAATTTGGACAGCAGATTTAGAGAGACTAAAGTATTGTACATGCCAAATCTTAAAGCTATATCTTGAAAAATGTTACTGTAAAACGGTTTTAATCGATTTGCGGGGGAACGGGGGGAGATATCTGAAATATGAAACAAACTTGATCTGCGTATGGTATACAGGAACCTACATTTCAAATTTGGTGTCTCTAGCTCTTGTAGTTGCTGAGCTCGACGCGTTCATACGGACAGACGGACAGACAGACGGACATGGCCAAATCGAAATCTCTTTTGATACTGATCAAGAATATATATACTTTATAGGGTCGGAGATGTCTCCTTCTGTCTGTTACATACATTTGCACAGATGTAATACCCCCTTTTTACCCATTTTATGGGTACAGGGAGTAAAAACTTGTAATAATTACAGTCCCTGTTTAATACATGCAATCGTCAGTATTATTTTTCGAGCTAATAAGGACTTTTGAAGGAAGTTCGTGTTAGAGAAGTTCGACTGTACCTAGTTAATATAAATACATGCATACGTGATTTATGTAGGTGGTTGCATGTGTGTGTGTGGGTGTGTGTGTGTGTGTCAGTGGAAATTCATGCATGACATCTAGGTGCCATATGTGGGCGACATTCGCTCATTTATGCCGCCGCCAATTGCACATCCAAATGGATGACAGTGTCATCTTCATGCATTTTTGCCGCTGTGGTTGCGGCTGAGCCGCCGTTTTGTATACCCTTTAGCTCAGCCACAGCTGGCAGGTTGTCAACATTAAAGGCGCTCCTCTGATGGCGACATGTCGTCTCCTGGCTCGGTTGTAGTCCTTGTTGTTGTTGCTCTGCTTGTCAGCGGCATAATTTGCTATGAAATATGCGCGTCTCATTGTCATTGCTGGCAATTGCATTGCTATCAGGAGCCGTCTTTCAATCGCTAGCCAGGCGCAAAGTTTTTTCCTTTTTGGTAGCATTTCCGACTGCAACAACACAGCGGCAGACAACACTTCAACATTGTCAACATGACAAAACGTAATCAAAGCTGACATGATATTCCCTCAGAGGCCGCATGCCTTTGAACAACCGAGGCGCCCAGTGCCTATATTATCCAAGTGGAGCATAAAACGAGCAGCCATATCCCATCCCCAGCCCCAGCCCCAGTCCCAGCCTCCGCCCCAGCTCCAATGCGCTCCTATCCCGCGTGTGCTGTAAATGGTTAAGGCCAGAGGCGTGTGTTTATTTTCGTCATTGCTCGGATTGTAACATGTGCCAGTCTCAGTTCCACTCCCTTTCCCATGCCGATCCATTTTCTCCGTTTGGCGCACAAATCTGATTGAGGTTTCCCTTTCGATTTCCAGTTTTCGTGCTCGGTTTATCTTTTTTTATTAAGCTGCAACTGTTTTTTATCGCTCGTTGCTCGATTCGCTGGCAATTTAAATTAAACATCTCGTTTTCTCCCCCTCCCTGGGGACCTCATTGGGCACTGCAGTTGTTCTTATGGAGTGCTTGGCGTACTACAGAACTCGGAGCTGATCTACGATGCAACCCTGCGGACAGCTTCGCTGACAAATTGAGACAAATGGCGTGGGTAAAAGATTTGGTTGGGTTAAAAAAAATCAAATGCATGGAATGCATAGCCTGATGATTACCACCCTGAAGCCAACGGGGACACGTTGAGACAGAAACTATAAAATAGTTTGAAAGTTAAAGGTATATACATAACGTTAGGAAAAAAGAGTTCTGAATCTAGGTTTTAGTTCAACTTTAAGGAAATTTATTAAATTCTGTACTGGAAACCGAGCAATTAAAAATTGTTGCACCTTATAGCATTAATGAATTGATGCAAAATAATGTATAAAATATGTCATCCGTTTAAGGCGAGAAATCTTAAGGTACAGATTATTTCGATACGACAGTCCTTGACAAGTAAGTTATTTAGTAAGGGAAAATAGTTATTGGGTTTGCGAAATGTCCATCTGTCCGTCTGTCCGTATGAACGCATTTTTTTTTTTGCCTTTATCTTTAAGCTAGAGCAACCAAACTTGGTACACATGTTGGTGTATACTGTCAATTTATGAAGTGTCGAGATCGACTCCCCACCCCTCCCCACCAATGCGAGGGAGGCCGTCAGACTCACGCAGGAGTTTCTCAATGGCTTCTCTAATTGGGCAAACCGTTGGAACATTGTTGTGAATGGTTCCAAGTCTCACAGCTGCGTGTTTGCACTCAGAAAACCCCGCTGTCGGAGGGTGAAATATGAAGGGCAAATCATTCCAAGAAGCAACACAGTCAAGTACCTTGGCGTGACCCTGGACAGCCGGTTAACTTGGCGACCACACATCCTCCAGGCTGCTGCTGCTGCTAAGAACAAAGCAACCAAACTAGACTGGATGCTAAGGCCACGTAGCTACCTTAGCCTAGAAAACAAGATCAGGATATACAATATGATCATATGGCCTGCCATGGCGTATGCCATAGCACTGTGGGGGTGCGCAGCCAACTATTCTATTCAGGCCATTGAATCCACCCAGAGCAAGATAGTTCGTAGGATAGCTGGAGCCTCAAGATTTATGAGAAACGCAGACATATACAATGATTTGCGAATAAACCCAATATGCTCACAAATAAACCTGCACACCAGTCGATACAGACACAGGCTACAACAGCACGCCAACTCTCTAGCCAGAGGGCTAACAGCAAGCAATTGCACAAGACGGCTAAAACGGCGCCACCCGAATGACCTATGGTCTCATGGCCGGTGTCCTGAAGGTCGACTTTTATAAAACTCATTATATATATATAATTCAAAACTCACACACAAACACACCAACATTGTTTTCCCCCACCCACGTCCCCAGTCAAATTTACACCCTTACACGAACATTTTAAATTTATTAGGTTAAATGATCAATGTTTCAAGAAATTAAATGCATATCAAAAAAAAAAAAAAAAAAACACCCCTCCCCACCCCCAATTTGGGGAAAACCAGTATCTTCCACATTTTTAAAGCTATGGTCACCAAATTTGGCATACAGACTAATGTTGAGATTCCCGACAGATCTGCACCAACAAAATTTTGAGCCCCCACCCCCACAAATCGGCATATGATATCCCCAAAACACGTTTTTCAAGGGGTATATCTCCTACAGTTTCAAAGATAGAGTTACCAAATTTGGCATACAGACTAATGATGACCACTTGGACAAATCTGCATCAAAAATTTTTGGACCCCTCCACCCCTTCCCCACAAAGGAGCATTATCTATATCTCCCACACCTGTACAGTTTTTTTCGCGTCTCTTTCCGAACCCACAAATTACCAAATTATATAGGACTGGGAACATAGTATTCTGCAGTCGGGTGCGTCCGACTGCAACGTTCTTACTTGTTCTGAGTTGGTATTGATATTGGCATGATTGATTGTACATATTACCTTTCATAAATATACATATTACAAATTATATTACCAGCAGATGTTGCCATATCTATGTCAAAAATTTCTTACTTGTTTTTTAGAATTTTAAATGAGTTTTAAGTTGATCGACGATAATTAGACTTTTGGAGGAGTTTTCAAAAATCTCGTCTTGGCGTGCACTTTTGGCATAAATGAAAGCAACTTTGCAAATTTTTTTTTTGAATATATGTACATAAATATTGTAAAATCTGTGAGTAAACTGTTGATGGATGATTCGAATAATCCCGGAAGTGGTGGGATCAGTAAAAATAAATATTGGTTTATATTTAAATTTTGTATCTATTACAGTTACACAATATAGACTTATATACACCAACAGCACTATCTACAATAACAGTTGTTATTGTTATTCTTATATTTAAGTTATTACAAAAGGCTTACCAAAATTATTTGTCAATTCCAGTGGCATTTTACCCTTGACATACGTATCCTGTTTCAGTTCTATAAGATTGTTCACTGAGAAACGATGCAATTTGTCCAGTTCTCTTCTATTTGTGCTGTTTTTATCCTTGCCATAGGCTCCTTCATGCAACTTCTGCTCCAGCTCGACAGGCTGTGGCTGTGACTGTGACGCATACGCTGCATCGACGGATGCCAAGGGGTGAAGTACGGATCCAGGTCCGGATTCAAGCCCGGATACGTTGGGTGTTGCCGACGGCATTGCCGATGCGCCATAGAAGAAATTGCCGGCATTGCCGACGGGTAAAGAATGCAGCTGCTGTTGATAGTTTAACATTGTTGGCGAATTGAATTTAAATTTATTAAATCACTTTATCAATCACTGTTTTAGCTAATTGAACAATTGAACCAAGATGACAATGCCACAATGATAATGATGATAGAGGAGTGGAATAAATAGAATGATACACAATTCAATTATGCATGCGAATTGTGCGAGTAAAAGCGTTGAAATTCTTCATTTGTCTCTCTAATTGGATGCTGATTGAATTAATTTATTTGCTTTTCTTCTTGCTGTGTCTTCGGGGGCATCCTGCGCGAACTTGGATAATTGGATTAGCACACAACACATAAACGAGTTAATTACGATAATTGTCGCGACGATACTAAACCGTGCCAAAGTCGTGTGCCCACTGAAATTAGCCTCAAGATGCGAGCGCCGCTCGGTTCATCAAGATATCCATCCACACACATGTTTTACTATCTTGAGTGCCAGTATCTTAAGTATTTTCGCTCTCGCTCTCTCGCTGCGCACGATCTGCTAATTATAGAAACCATCTACCATTGGCTGATCCACAAGATCTGTGCCTGCATCCGACATCTTGGGGGCGTTGCCTGAGAAAATGAGATGAAATACGAGGTGAAAAGTAGCAACAAGTTTTGGGCATTTATGTAGCAATAAATACCAATTAGGTGGCAGGAGATGGATGCCCTGCCCACAATTCTACAGCTATCCCCGCTGACATACGCATTTGCGTATCTGTTGTTTATGTTCCATTTTCACAGGATGTGCCTGAGAAGTGGTGCATCATGTACTCCAGTTTCGAGTCGGGCATAAATCTTGCCACGCACAATGTTTGTCATCCTTTCGAGCTAATTTCCATAACCACAACATGATTTTAATGTTTCAAGGCACTGCCAGGCTGGCTGGATATATGAGAGGGAGCGGAACGAAGGCGGAACTGTTGGTTAAGTGCATTATGCTACTGTTGTTGCCATTGATGTTGTTGTTTTTGGGTCTCAATTGCAGCTGTCATAGCTCAGTTTTGTTTGGAAATATGATAATTGATTTTGTTGATATGTTTTATGAGAAGTTTGCTTTATGTGGACGTGAAAGTTTCCAGCCTGTCCTTAAAAGTTACCTGCTTGATACCACAATAATTAAAAAGAGTGCCACGTTTCTATATTATTAACATTTGAGGTCCAATTTAAAATTTAATCAATAGTCTGTAATTAAACTTGTACCTCAAGAAACTTTAGAAACTAATTACACTGTGCAAGTTGGGCTTACCCGACTACGAGACACCCTGCAACTCTGACTTATCAGGCAACACAGTAACATTAAACTAGAATCACAACACCCCTCCGTTCTTCATCGATGGGTGATATGTTAATTTTTATACTTTGTTCGACATTTGTAATATCATTTAAGTTAACTCTGTATTCATACGGACAGTAACTCTGTCATGCTGCGCGTCCCTCGGCAGTACGGAAACAGTTCCTGACAAATAGTTTTTGAAATTATTGTCAATTTAAAGGACCAAGGCTTGGCACACACTATCCTTGAGTCATCCTTGATCTGCTGTGAAAACTTCATGCCGTTCGTCAAGTTATTCAAAAAATTATTGCCGTACAGCACACCAAATACTCTGCTTGCTTGCACTGCCGCTGTAATTCATGATTCATACGTGTCTATGGGTATGTGTACGAAGATGTGCTTCGATACAGGGTGTCTCGTAGTCACGTATATTCCACTAGAACATTGTTTTTTGTTTTGAAAGTTTTGTTTTTCAATTTTCAGAAAATTGCTAGACCCCAAAACGAGCCCTTGTGGGCATTCTTTTGCAAAAGTTTCTCTCCACGGGGTTCGGGTGAAATTTACAAAATATCTTAAAATTTTATCTAACGTGGCTACCGAGGTTAGTTACTCTGGCTTTAATACTTGTAAAGTCGAAAAACTGCATTTATGTGGACAGATTCGCAGACCAACTACTACTACAAACTAATGCTTTTAAATTTGTTCCTTACTAGCAACCGAAATAATTAACAAGTCTGGTAGAAAATAAACCAAATTAAATTATGCTTTCAATTTGACTTTGCTCCGCGGTTAGAACGGGGATGCCAGGCTCTAAGCTTTCTAGATATTTTGCCAGATATCTGACACTTCTCAACTCAGCCTTAAAGTTTTTTATTTAACAATTCGCTAATTGCGATGTCAAATTTTCGTAGAAGCCAGTCATTAGCAGTCCGCTCTCATAGTTACAGCTGCTCATTAGACGGCAGCAAAAGGCACCAAACTATCAACTAATATTCTAATATTCCTGACATCGCCACAAGCTATGCACTTCTCATACGTTTTCTCCCCAAATTGAGCTGTCACAAAAGTTTATCCAAAGTACTTGACACTCCACTGCGGTAAGGAGGACGCCTTCCACCTGTCCTCGAAAACTGGCTCCGGCCAGGAACAGGCTCAGACTATGATTTCGCAAATTATCTCACGTTTTCGTGTGCAAAGTTCTTGAGGAATGTTGCGGTGTGTATTTTTAATAAAACTTCAAAGTTTTGCGCTACTTGCTACGCTTTACAATGTCTTTCAGACGTTTTTCTTCTGTTTCAGTTTTGAAATTCTTTGTCACGAAACATTTCTCGCGTGCAACTGAAAGAAGTGGGGGCTTATCCATGTCCTGACACTGGTAATACGTCTTCCCAAATTCACACACACAGCGAAAAAAGCAACAGAAATTCTTTTGGTAAGTTAGAAATTTGAGCAGACACTTTTAATGTTGTCAGATAGCAGAAGTAACTGCACTTGGCATGCTCTCAGGTATGGGGATAGGGAATGCTTCAGACAACCGACAGCCATCCCAATAGTTCTGTGGAACGCTCATGCTGTTGAGTTTTATGACAAGTGCAGCAATAGTTAAGGTAAGAAGGTAAACTGTGTAGCAAAAATACAATACATTAATATTGAAATGCGAAATGCGTCTAGAAGATACCCTGTACCCAACTCAGAAGTATCCTTCCAGTACATCTTCGTATTCACATTCAAATTTATATATACTTGCAGACACCCATTCACTCGATGCAAGCAGTTTGCTGCAAGCAGTGCGCTTTAGCTGGCGTGTACGATACAGCATTCCACATATACACACTTAGTATGCGATGATGCAGTGGGAAAAATCGGTTCAAAATCGAGTTGGTTGGAACCCCTTTTGGTTTACAATTTAACTTAGCTTTGATTTTTGACATACATAATAATTGGACCATTCCTTATATGTTGCGTAAATTTCAAATCAATTGGATAAAAAACACAGAAGTTAATCAATAAAGTAGTTTCGGTACTGCAGAGCGGGCCTTTCTTGCACTGTAGTGCACTTTCAATTGCGTGTGTGCGTATGTGTATTCTTAAGTGTACGAAGATGTTTTTGGGAATTATAAGCCTGGGTACAGCGTGTCTTGTAGTGGGGTGTACTCGACTAGAGCATTCATACTTCATGAACAAGAGTTTTTTTTACTCCCTGTACCCATAAAATGGGTAAAAAGGGGGTATTACATCTGTGCAAATGTATGTAACAGACAGAAGGAGACATCTCCGACCCTATAAAGTATATATATTCTTGATCAGTATCAAAAGAGATTTCGATTTGGCCATGTCCGTCTGTCTGTCCGTCTGTCCGTATGAACGCGTCGATCTCAGCAACTACAAGAGCTAGAGACACCAAATTTGAAATGTAGGTTCCTGTATAGCATACGCAGATCAAGTTTGTTTCATATTTCAGATATCTCCCCCCGTTCCCCCGCAAATCGATTAAAACCGTTTTACAGTAACAATTTCAAGATATAGCTTTAAGATTTGGCATGTACAATACTTTAGTCTCTCTTAATCTATCAAATTTCAAGTCGATCGGATAATAAACACGGAAGTTATTCACGAAAGAAGATTCAGTAATGCGTGGGAAGGCTATTTAGGGTCTTATCAATATGCCTCAAATCAAATTTTGTGACTTAACTACTATAGTGGTCTTATTTTATTTTGGAAACCGATTGTGGGCTTAGAAAATATATAAACACTACTATTAACTCAGGTATACTGGCGGACTTCAGTGTATTCATACGGACAGTAATACATTGCCCAAAATGAACATACTCTTTCTCCTTTTCGAAAAGAGTAAAATCATATGGGTGAAATTGTAAAGTATTTCCTTGGTGCTCCCAAAAGTATGCACTGCAGGAAAATACTTGAATTTTTATAGCTGTCTGGAAAAAGACCCATCTCGGTTTGTTGCCGCTAATCTCGAGAGCCACTAAACAGAACTAAAAGCAAGTTTCCCTGTTATAATGAGAATAATTTCAGGAAAGTTTTGTGTAAAGTGGAAACACGTTCTACTGGTGCGGGACGAGAGAGAGGGTCCTGCAACGCACGCAGGGCCGGCATGTAGTGAGACATATCTATATCAGAAATTCAAGGACTTTGTCGAAAATGCATTAAATTTATCTACACAAATATACTCACACCTCTTTAAGACCTTAAATGTACGACTAATTGGCGAACTCCTTCCAAAAATGCACGTTTCACAAGTCTGCGCATGTTTCATAATATTCATAAATACGCCATTACAGCGAGTGGAAAACATGCATTGGGGGAGTGGCTCCGGCGATGGAGGCCAACCACAATGCGGTGTTTTTCGTGTTGTGCGGTTTTGGGGCATGCAACATGGCAACATAAATTGCAATACCCGAATAAACTGCATGTAGATGTGCGGCAACAGATACGACCAGAATCATGCAACATGTTGAGCCCCAAGCAAAATGCTAATTAAAACCCACTCAGGTGCGAGTGTGTTGGTAACTGAGGGTAACCCAAACTTGGTACAACCAATGTCAATATGAACGCGCATCGACATCGATTTGCATAAAATTAAACAAAATGGCACATTTTCAATTTCGTTCGAAGGAATCACGACAACAAGGAATCCAACCGATAAATATTCAATGCCTAATGACGAACGGCAGAATACGAAGATGAACAGAAGGGGGAGGCATCCATCTGTCCCCTATAAATGTCCAAGCAGCTCAGAGATTCAAATATCAGGTTGGGATTCATAAATTATGCAAGCGGTTTAAAATCGAACTGGGTCCTCAGCTTTTCCAGTTTCGCATGGTCAGCTTGGAAAAACTGAGGTCGAAAAGGCTTCTTGCCCTGCTGACGATGACCCAACTCAAAGGCCTTCAGAGCAGGACGATAAGTGTGTATGTGTGTATGTGTGTGTGTGGGTGTGTGGGTGTGTGTGTGTGGCTAACTAAATGGACATGTAGGCGGCTGGGGGTGTGGCAACTCTTAACATGCTTTTAAAACTTGCTCTTTCCGTGGGGAATGAAATATTCATACGTTTTATATAGTTGCCAGGCCTATGTCACAATAAAAGTCAAAAAGCTCTTCGTGCCGTAATTAATGTAAATCCCCGCACCCAAACGACGTACGTAGACTGTAGCTGCAGCTGCAGGCCGCTAGTGGGCGCCACTTTGTATGCACATGTAATTGATTTTCTGTTTACGCTCTCCGAGCTGGTTCCAAAAGGGGCGACGGGATGGAGATGCGGTGTGTACGGTATGTCAAACAGCACGCTTCCTGTGCGCTCCTGCTTCCGGTTATTTCTTGTTATTATATTTCATTGCCTTCGCCGTCTGTTTTGGCTTTTATTATACTTACAACGTAGCATTCGCATTGCAAAAACAAAAAACTTTTCATTGAAAAAGGCGCAGAGCAAGTTTTCTGATAGAAATGAGATGGTTGGGTGGATTGGGGCAGAGTGGACCGTGGGTGAGGGGCTGGTAAATTCATAGAAGAGGGCCACATGCCAACACTTGTTTTCCGTTAAGTGATTTAGGCAAAAGTTTTCACCCTTCGCTGCCCGCTGGCTGCTGTCAGGCAGCTTTTCGTTTGGCATTCGTGTTTGGCATTTTGGTTAGACGACACGCTCGACATGGACGTGGACATGGATCGAGGAGCTAGGAATGAGGAGCGAGGAACGAGGAGCGAACAGTGCGAGGAGGTGAAACGTGCGCGCTGCGGCGTGCAGCTGCTCTGTATCGGTGTTATTTGAAATATCGGAAATGTTTTACAAAACTTTTGCCAGCTACAACTTGGCTGACTGAATGGCTGCCACATAATCGCCGTCAAGTGAAATTCATTTTCTTGACAAACAACATGAACTTCAAAGACCCCGCTTCCTATTCCCCCATCACCCATCACCCTGCAGTTCCATTTTCATTTTTCGCGCTTGTTGCTGTCTTTTCCGACAAGGAAATTGAATTGCTACGTGTGTGTGCAACATGTACACCTTGGTGTGGCCCAGCTTATTAATTGTGGCTACAAATTGATTTACCCGTCAAATTAGAGCTCGTTGTTGTGCAAATGGGGAGCAAGCAGTTCTGCGAGTGTCTTAACAAAATATTCAGGAAATTACATATACCATTGAAGTAGGTATAATGGGCCATATTTTAGATATTTACACTGGTTAACAAGTAACCAAAGTAAACCATGTATGTTAACAAACACAATGTTGCTAGCGGCTCGAGACATCCTGAGTCCGGTTCGTGCACCTTGGTTTTGGGATCATTAAGCCCTGGCTTTGGTTCGTCTTTTACATATACTAAAGACATACATGATTTTAGATTTCGCAAGTAAAGCGAATTAATTTTGTACCCATGTGGTATTTTTGTGTCAAATCTATCAAGGAGGTCAACAGCTGTCTGTATGTCAAATTTGATGACTCTGGCTATAAAAATGTAGAAGATATACATAGGTTTAGACCGAACTGGGAAGTGTTCGCGGTGGGGGTAAAAAGGGGGTATTACATCTGTGCAAATGTATGTAACAGACAGAAGGAGACATCTCCGACCCTATAAAGTATATATATTCTTGATCAGTATCAAAAGAGATTTCGATTTGGCCATGTCCGTCTGTCTGTCCGTCTGTCCGTCTGTCCGTATGAACGCGTCGATCTCAGCAACTACAAGAGCTAGAGACACCAAATTTGAAATGTAGGTTCCTGTATAGCATACGCAGATCAAGTTTGTTTCATATTTCAGATATCTCCCCCGTTCCCCCGCAAATCGATTAAAACCGTTTTACAGTAACAATTTTCAAGATATAGCTTTAAGATTTGGCATGTACAATACTTTAGTCTCTCTCAATCTACTGTCCAAATTTTAAGTCGATCGGATAATAAACACGGAAGTTATTCACGAAAGAAGATTCAGTGATGCAGCGAGAGGGGGAAGAAGAAGCACAGCCACCAATTAGATTGCCTCGCTTGCGCTGTCGCTTTTGCCGCCAGTGTGTGTGTGCGTCTTTGTGTATGTGTGTATGTATGTGTAAGTGGACGTAGATGTGATTGGATGTCTTAGACCTGGGTACAGGGAGTTTCGTAGTCGGGTATACTCGACTATAGCATTCTTACTTGTTCGGACTGGGATATGTACAAACATATGTTCTATATTTGGTAGTAGGAATAATTGCGTTCATACGGACAGTCAGACAGACTTTCAGACGGATCGATAGACCAACATTGCATAGACCCAATATACCCATTTTATTTCTGAAATATTTGTGGAAACGAGTTTTATAACAGTTTATATATTGCTTAAGTCTCATATTTTGACTTCATAACTTATGATTATTTTTGTAAAATTGGTTTTTGAAATATATAATGAAACTATAATGCGGTCGATTGGGTCACCCTTTACCCCGGTCTAAAATTCCCCACCTCATACACACAAATGCATCAGCAGCTCAGCAGCATTGGAAGCAAGCAGAGCATTTCAATAATGATACTTGTTGTTTGGATAACTTCTGTGCTTATTATCCGATCGACTGCAAAAATTGAGCCAACAAATAAGCATGCTAAGAATCAAAGCTTTATCTTCTTAATTGCCCTTATAAATCCGTTTTTTATCGATATGAGGGGGCATGGGGGTTACTTAAAATTTAAAAATAATATTGACCTGCGTCCGCTGTATACGAACTCACATTTTAAAATTTCCGGAGTCCTTGCGTTCATACTCTCGGACGGATAGACGGAAAGACCCAGATCGACTCGGCTATTGATACTGGTGAAGTATATATCTTTCCGTCCGGAAACGTCTCCTTAAATGCGTTACACATTTCATGACAGACTATAATACCCTCTGTAAGGGTGTAAAAACAGAAAAGAAATTCGTGCAATACGATAAATATGTAAATGGTCGACTAGAGTAGTTCAGCGAGCAATAGAAAAATGATATTCAATTGGAATTGATAAATCTACCATATTCTTTTCATATGAGCTTAATTTAAAGTCAATTGCTTCATATTTGTCTGTTAACACTAAAAACAAAAGTTCGCTGCTATTATGGTCATGTCATTTCCCGATTGCGCATTTTCAATCAATTTGTATTTTTGCCCGGTTTGTTTTTCTTATCGTTTGCTGTTCTTGTTGTTACCCAGATGAACTCAACTCAACTCAGCTCAGTCAGCTGCAAAGTCAGCGCCATTTAAATTTCGCTCACGTTTGGGGGATGAACTGCAGCAAAAGAAATTACGCGAATTGAAAATCAACGGATGCGGATGCGGAGGCGGAGATGGAGGCGGATGTGCGGATTTGAGACTGTCACTGTCACGGGGAACTGGAAACTGAAGCCATCAACTGCAGTCAGTTGCAATTAGAGCACCAATCCAAATCAGGACAAAACAAAAACATTCAGGCAAAGATGAAATGACTTTGAATTCGAATTTTCCAAAAGTGCAAGTGATTTTTGTTGTCCCTTTGGCTTTGCCGTTGTCCTTAACATATTCGAATTTGGGTCAAGTATTAAGATGAGTGCTTAAAATATTGTTCACATGATTGCTGACATAATGTAATTATTTTAATGTGCTGCCTTTACTGGATTAATTGATTACACATTCGAGTGCGTTCCCAAACACTCGAATGACTATTCGATAACCCTTTTGAGTTTATCCTATGACCCACTTGACTGCATGTGAAAAGAACATGCAGAACCTCTTGCTATCAATTTGCCAGAATTAATTTATGAGTGAATTGGGCTTTGAAGTACTTGAAATATTGTCTTTGATTGTGAAGAATATATTCAGGACAAGTAGAGCTTAAATTAATTTCAATTTGGTTTAACAGATGTCACTTATTATTAAATTAAACAAGTAAGAGTACTCTAGTCTAGTGTGATCGACTACGAGGCACCCTGTACCCAGGTGTGAAATCTCCAAATACATCTTCGTACTCACATGTTTATTGAATAACATCGGGGTTCATCAAGGCTGTATCTTAAAAATTGCGACTGAAATTTGATAAAAATTAATTTACGTATGTTAAACATTCGATATATTACAAATTTGAAGTCTCTAACTAATAAGTAGTCTTTAAGAATTCTCCAGACGGATATGGATAACGGATAGATCGACCCGGCGATTGATCAATATTATAAGTATATATGGTTCTTTATATGGTCGGAGATGCTTCCTTCTTCCTCTTACATCCTTTTGCACAGTTTTATGTGCCCATGTGCAATATCAAAACCTTTTAATATTTCAAAACAGGGACCATAACACTTTTAATTGCTAAGCATTATTACTTAAGTTTTATTTCTTGCCAACAAAATGAAACTTATTTCTTGAGTTCCGAAAACGCTTGTTACCAATTCCACGCCCTACAATGAGGTCGCCTGTAAAATAATTCTGCCCTGAAGATAGTTGCCGCTGTGCAACTGAAATATATGGGCAAGACCAGACCTCGAGCGGACTAAAGCTTAAATTTTAAAAATTAGAAAGTTCGCAAAACTTATAAATACTTTGATTATAAAAATTATAAAAAACTGATTTTTTTTTTAATATGGCGTTTTAGTATAAGAGCGTTTTATTATAATATAACTTAGAAACACAAATAGGACAGGCTTTGACGGAGAATGATATCTAAGTTTTAGAAGTCTCCGATTTTACCACCTGCTAGATTATAAGCTCAAGCTTTGAGCTTGGGGTAGTGATGAATGTGCCTAAAACAATTGATAAGATACTGAATTTAATTAATTTGTGAAATTCAGTGTTTTTGTCTCTTTAACACATAGGTTATTTTCAGGTGGAATAAGAATATTATATTATATTTGGGACTAAAACAAAAAACGAAAGAAAAGAAATTATGTTGGAAACATCACAATTCAATTGATGCGTTGTATTGAAACCATCTCGCTTTAGTAGAGTGCAATTTTATTGTACACAAGCTGTTCCTCATCTCGCTTTAGTAGAGAGCAATTTTATTGTACATAAGCTCTTCCTCATCCTGCGCCTGATCCTGCTACTCCGTGCTAGCTGCCAGTGCACTCGAGATGCAAATAATTTAACTGCAAGTTCACTTGAGAGTTGCTGCAGGACCTGCCGCCGCTGTTTATTAATGTTGCACTCATTCGATCTGCAATCTCCGACGGCTGACAGTCATCGAAATCGACATCGTTATTTTATGTTTACTCATGCGAATGCGCCTGCAGTCACTACTGGCCACTAACTAATGAGTGGGCGTGGCAGGATTGCAGTGGGAATACCAAATAGTTCTTTAACCAGAGCACAGGAGCGCATAAATCAAAATGCAGCAACTTTGTTGCTTAAGTTTCTACTTATTTCGGTGGGAATATTTCATGTGCAGCGCTTAGTGAAAGCCAGCCATGCCCACCAAGGATTAGGCCAGGATGATATATGTGTGTTCCTGGCGCGTGAGCAGATTGCGCATCCCGCATTACGCCATAAAGGTAAAGGTGTCCTCCTCCGCTCTCTCTCTTTTATGACAAACGCCCGTCAAGCTGTCCTCCATTGCCGTTTTGGCGGGGCGCTCGCTGGCGTTGATTGTGTGATGCCCGCGCCGCATAAAGTCAACGCCAGGTGGCGCCAGTCGGTGTGTGTGCTTGTGTGTGTGTATGTTGGTGTGGGGGCGTGTATGTATGTGCAGGTGTCTCCACATTAAAAGCCATAAAAGATTCATAAAATGCATTTCGCACGCCGAAACCAAATATGCCGCAACATTCACGACGCCACATCCATAAATTCGAGCCGTATACGGAGCATACTCTGTGCAGCCGTGTACACAGACATAAATTTTAAAGTTTGTAATGTGCAGGTGTACATAAAAAGTATTTACGAGCACCGGCTTGTACCAATGCGAGTCCTACACACACTCGTGCGAGCGGTTCTTGAGAGGCTTTCTCATATGATGGACAGTTGGGTCGCAACCCTAATGAAAGCACTAACTCTAAGAACCTCTAGAGCCAACATTTCATATTTATTGTGAATCTTAGCTTAGCGTACATAAACGCATAAAAGTGTCTAAATATCTTTCCCTATTTTCCCCCTATCTGTCCCTTTTTCTAATTTTAACAATAAGGTTACTCCACTAGTACACTTTGACTTGTGGAATAACTCAATTTCAAAAACAAGTAAGTATGCTATAGTGGAGTGTACCCGACTGCAAAACTCCGTGTACCCAGGTCAAAAATTTACGATCGCATCTACGTACACTTACACATACAAACACACATACACAAAAGACGCACACACACGAGCGACAGCTCGAGCGCTGCTTTCCCCTGCTTTCTTTAAAGATGTTTGTATAAAACGGATAACGGAGGAACGGTGGGAGATATTTCAAATTGGATGCAAACTTGATCTGCGTATGGTATACAGTAAAATTTGTGTCTCTAGCTCTTACAGTTGCTGAGATCGACGCGTTCATCCGGACAGACGGGCAGACGGACGGACAGCAGATGGACATGGCCAAATCGAAATCTCTTTTGATACTGATCAAGAATATATATACTTATAGGGTCGGAGATGTCTCCTTCTGCCTGTTACATACATTTGCACAGATTTAGTACCCCTTTTACCCATTTTATGGGTACAGGGAGTAAAACAAAAAAGTAACGACTTATCCGGTTCGAGACACTGAGGAAAAGGACAGATATAAACACATGAAAAAGAGTATGAACGAATATTCCTGGTTCCATTTTCGGAATAATTTTGCGAAGCGAGTTTTCTTTAAATGTTTGTTTCTTACAGTCGAAGTCGTTAGGCTAGTTAATTGCATCTTATCTCAATTGCAAATGAAGCAAATCGAAAAAAATTCAATCCACAAAATCATATCACTTAACTTGCACAAAAGCTGTACACTAGTTTAAAAAATATTCTAATCTAACAAGTTAGATTGCTCTAGTAGAGTACACCCGATTACCAGACACCTTGTACCCAGGTCTCAAACTTCCATACACATCTTCGTATACTTACAAATACACACAAGCGGCAGCGGTCTGCAGTGTGAGCGAGGCATTGTAAGTGGCGGCTACGCTGCTGCTTCCCCTTGCACCGCATATCTTTATATCTTCCAAATTTGAATCAATTTGAATCGTTTTTATCGATTTGGGGAGTGGGGAAGATTTCTAAAACAAACATGTTCTGCGTACGGTATACAGGACCGCACATTCCAAATTGGGTGTCTCTAGCTCTTCTATATAGTTACTGAGATCGATGAGTTCATCCGGACGGACGGACTCAGCTATTTACACTGATCAAGAATATACATACTTTATTTATAGTGTTGGAGATGTAACATACATTTGCACAGATTCAATTCCCCCTTTTTACCCATTTTATGGGTACAGGGAGTGAAAATGAGAAAGCGAAATTCAATTTAAACGTACAACAATTTTGTCTTCACAACCGCCTTGAGCTTTGTCTTGAACAACAGAAAATGGGTCTAACCAAATATTACAACTATTTGGTGGCTTAAGATTCGATATTGTCATAGTGTCGATTACAATTATGAAAACTGCAGTTGAACGACATTAAGATAAATCGCTTAGGAAAATTTCATCACGTACGCGACATTTGCCAATTGCTGAAAATTGTGCACAAAATTATATCAATTTTCAAACGTAATCATTGAAACTTATCAATTTTCCTGGCACCCAGCGCAGGCATTGGCTGGAACAGACATCCGACCAGACGTAGACGTTGTAAAATGCGAAAATCAAATATTTATGATACTTTTGAGCACAATTTTTGGCCCTCGGCAAAAGCAAACTACAAATTTTCGTCTGATGGCATCTCGTATATTTCGCAGCGATTCATTTTTTTTTGCCGACGGATTTATGTGCGTGCTTTTTGAAAATTCAATTTAATTTGCAATTTTCTTGCAAGGGCTATGGGTTTTGCTATGAATTACCCAGAATTCGCATCGGCCTCGAATGCCTCAAATGTGATTTTTGCATATTTTGTTAGTTATGATCAAAATTCGAAGGTCTGTGTAGTCAGCATGTTGTAAATTCCAGTGGAAATATCTTTCACATTTGAATAACTTAATTTCATTAACTTTTAAATATAAAAACAAGAAAGAACGGGTATCTTCGGAGGGCCGAGGCTATATACCCTAGCAGTAATTAATTTTGACACAAAACTTTATTTTTGTCTGATTGATGGGAAACTATTTGAAGTATAATAAAACTCTCACTAAGTTTGGATGAAATACTTGTATAAACAAAAGGTTTAATATAGTGATATAGTGGTCCGAATTTGACAAAGTTTGGTCAGATTGTATAAACTCTTTAGAGACTCTGCTTGGGAAGGTTTGGTAAGGATACCTTTATAAACAAAAAGTTTTTCACACAAAAACATAGTTGTCGACCGATCATTCTTGTGGCACCTATACATATGTTATAGTGGTCCGATCCGGCCGGTTCCGACATATGTACTGCCTGCAGAAAAAAGAAAGATCTGTGCCAAGTTTCATTACGATAGCTTTAAAACTGAGAGACTACTTAGCATAGAAATAGACGGACAGACGGACATCGGTATATCGACTCGGCTATTCATGCTGATTCAGAATATATATACTTAGTTGGGTCGGAAATGTCTCCTTCAGTGCATTACACATTTCGAGACAAACTTATAATACCTTCTGCTAGGGTATAATGATAAAAATTGTTACGATTAACAACTGCTTGGTAAGCAGACAAACTATTGAATATCTCAAATTTGTAAGTCCTTCTTTTGTAGTATATATAATGGAAACTAAATATGTATGTAGCTGATATTGAATGTTAATGTAATGTTAATGTTAATTGCTCTTTCGCTTTTATGCTTAAAATGGTCTGTTATGTTACAGGGCTTTGATCAGAATTGCCCCTGTAAAGCTCAGTATGCTCCCCAAGTCTCACAAGAAAAACTTCGCTAAAATACTTATTAATGATTTGTGGACACTCAAACTTTATTTCATCAAGTTCTTTTTATTACTTATCTAAAGTGGAACAAAATCAATAAGAGTAAGCTGGTTATATAAAGATTTATTTTAAAAAATATTACTGATTACTTGTGTATTCTAGATTCTTGTTAACATTCACAAAGCTTGCATGCTTATCTTGGCATCTTTTCCAATGCAAATAAGTACATTTGCATGAGCATCAATCCATCTGTTTGCTAGTATTGATTACAAAGATAAGGCAAATGATAGCCATCCAGTTAAAGCCCATTTGACACTCTAAGCCAATTCAAACAGGCAAAGAGAATCAACTCGCCTGACCGCTTCATGTAAAGCATTTGTACATATTATTACAATCGGACCATTTTACGGGACATGTACTCGCACTTTGGATACACACAGATAAGCTCCAATTGAAGTTGCATTTGCCACTTGAACGATGCACGCGTTGAGCCCCATCTTGCCAGTCCCCTTGGCCCGCCGCTTTGATGTGTCGGGAGGCAGCAGCACTTACTGAGTCCTTGTTGTCCTTGTCGTGCTGTTGGTTTTGGCTTCAGCTGTAGCTGAAGCTGAAGCTGCTGCAATGCATTATGCTAAAATGTCATTGCGTGCTTATTGGCGTTACGTCCGTCTGTCTAGCAGTTGGCTATGCATATTGCCTTCCGGATGAAACAGCGACTTATGCTAAACTGACAGCCAGCAGCCTTGCCGGAGGCGGAAGACTCCTGAAAAATTGAATGGAAACTCGTTTATTCTGTTGCCATTTGCCATTGTGGCAAAGAATTGACGCTCCATCGAGCAACCAGCAACGCTGCGACAGGATTTGTCAGTGTCGTTGGGCGAGGACAAGTTGCCAAGTTATAAATGCCTGGCAATCTCAACACAAAGGAATCCCGGCCAGGCATTACCATTACCACAACCACTACCATACCAATGCCACTACCATTCTCATGCCCATATTCACATTCCAGCCACTGTATGAAACTGCCATTATCGGTTGGCTTGCTCCCAATTACACATGCCATTGACACAGATATCGTACATGGTATGGCATGTGTACCCCCTTCGTCCTTACAGTTTCACCGGCGCTTTCACTCATTATTGTGTTTTTTTTGTTGTGTTTCAGCCACCGAGCTTCATTTCACAGCACCGGGGACACACAAAGTAACTGCCAGGACATGGAATAAGCACACACAACCGTTTTGATATATGCTCCCAGCCCAAATCTCAGACATGGCCATCTTCCTTCTAACCGTGTCTGCTGGTCCAAAGAATATCGTGTTTACTTTGTTGGTTGCCTCATGAATTGCCCAAGGCTTCGTCTCAGTCATGTTGAAAAGATGTAACTACACACACACAGCCGAAATGTGCTGGTCGATAAAGGGACCTTCAAGGCATTGGCTTTAAGGGACCTTTAACCAATATTACGAACTCCAATTGAATCCTACTGTAAGCTGTGCGTGTGTATATATTAAAGCTATATGATTTGTTGAGCCCTAGAAAACAAGCAGAAACTCTTAGAATTTGTCGAAGCGAAAGAACAATAAGATTGTTTCATGCAATCGCTCAAACATTTAAAGCTTTATTTTTAGCCTTATCGCTAAAATATCAATTTTATGTGTTTTCCACTTCATACTGAATCAAAACAATAGAACTTGTTACTATTGAGTTCGCCTAGGATATGGCCATCGCTTTTCTATATTGTATAATCTTAGAACAGGCATCTTCAAGGGGTTGCGTATCAGCTGAAACTGAAAGCTTTCCAGCTAAAAGAAGAAATAGTCCATTGCTTAGTCTTAGTTTTATTATAATGAGTAAGGGCTACTTACGACCACTTCCAATCTCTCGTCCAATCCCGGCGCAAACGTCGAACACTGTTCCAATAGCCATACCATTTCTGCGTGGTCATCCAGAACAGAGTATATATTGTTGAAGGTGATAATAATGTCTCCAAAGTAGCACGAGATTTCAAGGGTGATCAGACAAATAATTAGGATTGAATCCACGGTCTCCTTAAAGACGACAAAGGTCATATACACAGCAGCTATCACAGTTATGTAAAAAGTGCTGGTTACGCAGAAACATTGTATGCCAAAAATATGGGTTAACCGTTTAACAAGCGACTGCAACTCGGATTGTGTTCTGGCTATGGCCTCCAGTCGGTCGGCTAAGGAGCAGCACTTGATCATGAATGCAGCCTTTCGAGGCTCACTCTCCAAGGACCGAGTCTCAGCCAGTACTACGCGTAGATCTTGGTTGAGCAGGTTATGGTGGCAATGAACATTCAGTATTGCAAAGTAAAAGTGAGAACCGAAGATATTGACAAGCGCAGTCAACATATACAGCATGATGGTGGTGAAGACCATGTCCAGAGAAATGTGGACTTGAATACCTAGAAGGCTGAGAGTCACTTGCAAAACCTCTGAGACAAGAATGCTTATAAATTTCAAAATAACTTTACGTCGCCACATTCTCGTAACTTGTGGGTTCTGTCTCATCAGGCGCCGGAAATCGTTTACCAAATCAATCATCTGCCGGCGCTGCCACCAGCGATTAAGCAAAGTAAACATTACGCAACAGACTTGCATTCCAAGTATGATCAGGTAGATATATTCGTGGAGGAGACCGGTACTCGACCATATAGTAATCATCACGTCGCTGATACTCAGGAATGGAAGCAGGCTGAAAAAAAGTACATTTGCCAGAGCTGCATAGACCGATGCTCGTCTCGTGTTTCGTGCTCGACCTGTTTTTGTGTCAATTTCAAAGTTTATCACGCCAAGGAACCGGGAGTGGTGATAGCATGCCCGCAATATCAACTGCACCACGTCGTACATGTTGATGAACTAAACAGACTTCCAAGTTTCATTGGTCTGAAGTCTAACGAAAATAAGTAGCATTTGATGCAATCGGCAGATTGGGTGATATGGCGAGCCCCATAAAATGAGTGCTCATTAAGCAACAGACAACTATAATTAACCACTGTCATGAAGCCACTGCAGCCATCAAAAGATATAAAGGAACTAATAATGCTGTGCAAATATAACTTATAGAATGGATCCCCGACCATACATTCTTAATCTGTGCAACAGCCGAGCCGATCTAGGCCTGTTCGTCCAAATGAGAACTTCGATCTCAAAGATTAAAAGAGCTAGAAACACCAAATTTTGCATATATGTTTCTGCTTGCCATACGCAGGATAAGTTTGTTTCGAAATTTTACATACAGCCGATTAACAAACAAATTTTAGGTACTCCCCCTGCTGAAACGTAGCCGAGCCTCAGCATGTAGTTCCAATAAATTACAGTATACTCTGTTTTAATTGATGGCAATTGTGGCACTTGTAACAACTCACAATTTGGTTTGCTAAAATCTTTATTTTCTGTTATTTCCCATTACAATACGGTCAATTAAATAAAACTTGCATTAGAGCTCAACACACGCTTCTTCCAACTGGTTGCTTCTGGTAAGAACTGAATAACAAATGTACAAATACTATTTTAACTTTGGCAAGCAACAGCTGGCATATACCTCATTTTTAAGGAACTTGCCTTCCAATCATTTTTGTAAACTTTATTGCTAAAATATTAATAAATAGTATTATGTGTTTTTCAATTCATACTGAATCAGAACCAGAGAATTTGTTACTACCGAGCTGGCCACAGAAATGGTCATCGTTCTTTCCATATTGTATAAACTTAGAACAGGAATCTTCAAGGGGTTTCGGATCAGCTGAAGCTGAAAGCTCTCGATCTAAAAGAAGAAATGAGTCAAATATTAAGTCTGGTCTCATTAGTAAGGGCTACTTACGACCGCTTCCAATCTCTCGTCCAACCCCGATGCAAACGTCGAAAACTGTTCTAATAGTTTTACCGTGTCTACATGGTCATCCAGAACAGAGTATATATTGTCAAAGCTGTTCACAATGTCTCCAACATAACAGACAATTTCAATGGCAATCAGAACTATAATTAAGAGTGAATCTGCACTCTCCTTGAGGACGACAAAGGTCATATAGACAGTGGCTATCGCAGTTATGTAAAAACTGATGGCTACACAGAAACACTGTATGCCAAAAATATGGGTTAAGCGTTTAATAAGCGACTGCAACTTGGATTGCGTACTGGCTATAACCTCCAGACGGTCGGCTAAGGAGCAGCATTTGATCATGAATGCAGCCTTTCGAAGCTCACTCTCCAAGGACCGAGTCTCCGCCACCACTACGCGTAAATCTTGGTTGAGCAGGAAATAGTGGCAATGAACATTCAGTATGGCAAAGTAAAAATGAGCGACTATGACATTGATAAGCGCCTTCAACATATACAGCATGATGGTGCTGAAGATCAAGTTCAGAGTAAGGTGTGTCCGAATAGTTAGAAAGCTGATTGTCACTTGCAAAACCTCAGAGATAACAATGCTTATGAATTTCCAAATAACTTTACGCCGCCACATTCTCGTAACTTGTGGGTTCTGTCTCATTAGGCGCTGGAAGTCGTTTACCAAATTAATCATCTGCCGTCGCTGCCACCAGCGGTTAAGCATAGTAAACAATACGCAACAGATTTCCATTCCAAGTACGGTCAGGTAGAGATACTCATGGAGGAGACCGGTACCCGACCATATAGTAAGCATCAGGTCGCTGGTACTCAGGAATGGTAGCAGGCTGAAAATAAGTACATTTGCCAGAGCTGCATAGACCGATGCTCGTCTCGTGTTTCGTGCTCGACCTGTTTTTGTGTCAATTTCAAAGTTGATCACGCCAAGGAACCGCGAATAGTGATAGCCTGCCCGCAAAATAAACTGCACCACGTCGTACATGTTGATGGACTAAACAGACTTCCAATTTTCATTTGACTAACGACAGTAAGCAGCATTTGATGCAATCGGCAGATTGGGTGATATGGCGAGTCCTATAAAATGAGTGATTATTATGAAATTAACTTCTGCTCATTAGGCAAGTAGAACACTAGTCAACAATATTTTCCATTCTGAACCGACACCATATCCATGAAATCCATCTGTTCTAAAAACAGGAATAAAAAAAAAGATGACTTCAAATTTCGCAGGCTACATACATTTGACTTACTATTTCCTTGTTTTGTTATGTTAGTTACATGTTCACAACATATATTGCCATCATCAGCCATTTTGAATTATGAGCTTGTCTTATATATATACTAGCTGGTAAAACTCCAGCGTTGCCCGGCGAAATATTTAGATTAAAATGCATTATGTTGAATTTTACTATTTGCGTCAATCGTAAGAAATATACAAAAACCACGATTTTCTCGGCCGTGGGGGTTGATTTTCCAAAAATGTTATGCACCACGCCTATTATGTTTTTATGTGGAACGAAAATTAAAATGTCGAATGGTAAAAGTTTTCCACCAATTTTCCGACCGTGGGGATGGGTATTCAAAAATTGGTGAGACACGTGTCGAATTATTTAATGTGAAGAGCTTCGAAAATGAGTTTGAGCCAGATCGGACTAAAATTGCACCATTTTCCGCCCACGGGGTGGATTATCCAAAATCGGCGAAACATTTTTCAAATGATTTTACGTATAGGCCTTGGAAAATAAGTTTGAAGCCGATTGGTTGGTAAACAAAAAAGTTTCATACAATAGTTCTCTACGATTTTCCACGCTTTTGGGTGGAATTTTCCAAAATCCCGTCTCAGTGTGCACTTTCGTCAAAGATGGAAACTGCATCCTAGCTCTTACGGTTTGGACTGTGCAATGATTGCCAATCAATTGTCATGATTGATGACTTTCTGACTGATTGAGAAAGTCATCAATCAGGACAAACTGTTTTATATATAAAGATAAAACTTGGATGCGTTTCGGTCTGCATGGCGATTTTCTGCTCTCTACTGAATCGTGGCAAGCCCTTGTCCTTTCATTTGTCTTGTAACTGGGGACTAAAAATCGTAGGGGGTCACTACGGTGGATGAGGCATGATTACGGTGTTGTTTTTGAAAAAAAAATAACGTACAAGCAATAACGTGGAAGCAGGTGCATTATCGTGATGCAAAAACCTTTAATTTTTGTTCCTTTTATAATCTGTTAAAAACAATTTTTTTTAAAAGGGTATATTATGCTTGTGCAATGTTTGTCTATCTGTCCGTATGAACGCAATTTTTCCACACCCTTGAAGCTAGAGCAACCAAACACATGTTGCATTGTGGTGGATACGCTCGATTTAGAAAGTAACAAGGTCGCCCAATAACCCCACCCCTCTCCCGCAATTTGTCGGAAACCTATATTTTCTACATTTTTATAGCTAGAGTCACTAAATTTGACATACAGACTATTGTTGACCTTTTTGACAGACATGCATAAAAAACCCCTCACACCCTCACCCCTTCCCCCACAAAATGACCCTAAAACACGACCTTCTTGACAGATGTGCTTCAACATATTTAAATAGTGAACAGTGAGCAGCTCCAAATACGCTCCAAATACATACTGAAATGTTTCTGGTAAGATATTTAATATCAAATGTTCTACTATTTATCGCCATGCGACAGATGGCATATAGTATCTCTAATTATTGAGAAACCTACATTTTTAAAATTTTTTTTTTATTATTATGTGTTTTCCACTTCATACTGAATTAGAACCAGAGAATTTGTTACTACTGAGCTGGTCACAGAAATAGTCATCGATTGTTGTATATTATATAAACTTAGAACAGGAATCTTCAAGGGGTTTCGTACCAGCTGAAGCTGAAAGCTCTCGAGCTAAAAGAAGAAATGAGTCTATTGTTAAGTCTGGTCTTATTACAATGAGTAAGGGCTACTTACGACCGCTTCCAATCTCTCGTCCAACCCCGATGCAAACGTCGAATACTGCGCTAATAGCTTTATCATTTCTGCGTGTTCATCCAGAACGGAGTATATATTGTTGAAGGTGATGATAATGTCTCCAAAGTAACAGAAGATTTGGATGGTTATCAAAAACATGGTGAAGCCTGTACTTGAGCTCTCCTTGAGGACGACAAAGGTCAAATAGACAGTGGCTATTGCAGTTATGTAAAAATTACTGGTTACACAGAAACACTGTATGCCAAAAATATGGGTTAAGCGTTTAACAAGCGTCTGCAACGTGGATTGTGTTCTGGCTATAACCTCCAGACGGTCGGCTAAGGAGCAGCATTTGATCATGAATGCAGCCTTTCGAGGCTCACTCTCCAAGGACCGAGTCTCCGCCAGTACTACGCGTAGATCTTGGTTGAGCAGGATATAGTGGCAATGCACATTCAGTATGGCAAAGTAAAAGTGAGAGACGATGATATTGACAAGCGCAGTCAACATATACAGCATGATGGTGCTGAAGATCAAGTTCAGAGTAAGGTGTGTTCGAATAGTTAGAATGCTGGTTGTCACTTGCAAGACCTCCGTCAAAGAAATGCTCATGAATTTGAAAAGTACTTTACGTCGCCACATTTTCTTTACTTTTGGATGCTGTTTTGTCAGGCGTCGGAAATTGTTTACCACACTAATCATCCGCCGTCGCTGCCACCAGCGATTAATCAAGGTAACAATCACGCAACATACTTGCATTCCAAGTACGACCAGAAAGAGATTCTGATGAAAGTGGCCAGCACTCGACCATATCGTCTGCATCAGCTCGCTGGTACTAAGGAATGGTAGCAGGCTGAAAACGAATACATTTGCTAAAACTGCATACACGATAGCTCGTCTCGTGTTCCGAGCTCGACCCGTTTTTGTGTTAATCTCGAAGTTGATCAAACCGAGGAACCGCGAGTAATGATAGGATGCCAGTAAAATCAACTGTACCAAGTCGTACATGTTGATGTACTAAACAGAATTCCCACTTTCAGTATAATGAAAGTGTGTAACATTTGCGATTGAGAGATTGGTTGATATGACGAGCCCTATAAAATGAAAGTTAATTACTTAATGGAAACTAATAATTCTCATTGGGCAAGTAACATTTTAATCAAAGACAATAACCACCCCGAACTGTTACCAATTACACTCCGTACACATGAAAATATTAAAAAGGGTTAACAAAACTGTACACATGCTTGTAACAAGACAAAGGAGCCTTCTCCGTCTGTCTGTCCGTCTCCCTGTCCGTCCTGAAGAGAGCGGCTATCTCCGAAACTGTTGTCAAAATTTAGAAGGTAATCATGTATTCCAAACGCAGATTAAGCTTTACATCCAAGTAAATATATTTAGGACATTTCTAGATCATATTGTACTATTACTAGAGAACTGGTTATTATTGAGCTGGCCATTGAAACGGCATTCGATTTCTCCAAATTGAACAGATCAAGAACAGAAAGTTTCATTGGGTTCCATGCCATCTGCAGCTGGAAGTGCTCAAACTGAATGAAAGAGATTGTTTATTGATAAGATCGATTTGATTATAATGACTGAAGATCTCTTACGACAGCCTTTAGACGCTCGTCCAACCCCGGTGCAAACACTGTGTTCTCTGACAGTCGCCTCACCATCTCCCCGTGTACATCCAGAAGAGAGTACATTATGTTGACGGTAACGTATATATCTATAAAGTAGAACAGAAACTCGACGAAGAGCAGAGTAGTAATCTCCCAGTTGTTCCAGCTCAAGCTTATTGTAGTGCCCGGAATTTCGGAGAAAATGGAGTAGATAAAAGTGACTGATGATATGTAAGCGCTTATGGACATGAATAAGGTCTGTATTCCATAGATGCTCGTCGTCCCCTGAACTAGCGTTTGAAGCAGGAATTGTGTTTTAGCTATGGTCTCCAGACGATCGGCAAGGGCGCAACACTTGATTACAAATACACCCTTTCGGCGTTCCGACTCCAGGAAGCTGACCTCGTCCAGCAATTCGCGTAGCTCCTCATTGAGCAGGATGTAGTGGCCATGAACATTCAACAGTGCAAAATAATAGTGGGAGAGAATAACATTGATAAGCGCTGTGACTGTGAACATAACTAAGATGCTGATGATCATTTGAACTGTGAGGGAGTCCCAAATAACGACCAAGCTGATTATTATTTGGAAAAGCTCAGTCAGGTAAATGCTCACAAACTTGGTAATGACTCCGCGTCGCCACATTCTCATCACTTGTGGCTTCTGTCTGGTCAGACGTAGAAAGGTGTTCACAAGGCGAATGATTCGCTGCCGCTGCCACCAGCGGACTATCAGTGTCACGGACACGCAAACGGCACGTCCCCCCACCATCACCAGGAATAGATATTCGTGCAGGAGTCCTGCCTGCGCCACTAAGGCATGCATCACTTTATTAATACGGAGAAATGGGACGATGCTTATGGTTATCACATTCACGAGTGCGGCATAGATCGTCGCCCGCCTAGTTAGTCTCGCCCGACCTGTCCCTAAATCGACCTCAAAGCTGAGCACGCCTACAATCCGTGCATAGTAGTAACCGGCCCGCACCAAGAACTTGACCAGGTCAAACATTGTGGAATACTGATTATGGTATTCGACGAAAAACGTGTCTGGGGTCTAATGAAAGTGCACTCGATGCGATGAATAGATAAGACGAATTCACGTCCCTACTGAGCTGATGACCTATTGTGAATTGAACAATTTTGATTCTCAAAGGACCGTACAATAGCAGTACTGACAGCATTGTTAGTAAAGGTTTCGTTATGCATACGTGAGCTCAACTAATAATTAGGTGAGTTTTTGAACCCTACTTTCATGTCATTAGCACACAGTAAGCATGAATATGAACTCATTATTATTATTGTAATCCACTTATACGGGATTAGAAATATACTATTTATTTATGAAATACTTGTTCAGTTAATTTGGTTTGAAACACTCTAACTGGTTTACAACAGGGAGCTGCTCTGCACAAACCTTCTAAGCCGATTAACACTGAGAGACAAGATGAAGAAATTCTTTGAAACACTATGGCATTCGCATTCGCATTTGCAATGATGGCACTAAGGTATCTGAGCATTTAAATTGATCATCTTAAGTGTTATTAAAGCTTTCATCATCTTAACTTTGCATATCGTATCTATTCGATTTCCAACTATAATTTGGTTATCATTAATTACAGTGTGTATTTCTGGCTTTGCGTTTTCCATTTTATATGTGAAAATGACTTTTCCACAAAGCTATTCAGTGCTTTTCATCACACAGATACGCACTACACTTGAAAACTCCTTTGATTTGAGGCTTTCGTCGGCCATTTTCTGCCATCCTTATACGTGCATTTTTCATTTCCGCTTCGGCGTTGCGGCATTTCCGTTCATTTTTCACATATTCTACGGCGTCGAGACGTCGTTCATGTGTGTAAGAGTCGAGCCAAGTGCCTCGCACATGAAAACTCGCTTTTCTTTTCTTTGCTTTTCATTTCTTTGCAATTCATTTTTCATGTCGCCATCGTCGTCGCTGTCGTTGTCGTTGTCGCTGGCTTTGCTTTAAAGCTTTTCGTAATCCTTTTAGAAATTACGTTTCTCTTTTCAATATTATGTTTTATTTCTCTGCTCTGGCTACATTGTCAATATTTTGAACAATGAGCTGCTGGAGGTGCGCTGCGTTAGGGCTCCGGATGTGCTTGTCGCCATCGCCAGACATTAATCTTAAGCGCAGTGCCAGTCACCTGAGATGCTCATGGCGAGAAAAGCTTGCAAATACCCAAGAGCGGTGCCTTTTAGTGTTTGGATTTACCTGGTGGCAACAACAACAACAATAACGACAACGACAACAACAACATGAACAATAATACAAACTACAAGCTGCAGGCGCCATAAGGAGTCATAAACCACTCAGTGGCCAAGTGAAAATACCGCAAATATTTGCCGCTAACCAACTCGCCAGCAAATCTCACTTCATCTTCCAGCTCCAGCTCACATCTCTGTCTCTCCTTCACTGGGTGTGCACTCTGTTTCAACGGTTTATGTGCTTTACTCTTTCGCCTTTTGATATATGGCCAACGCCATCGTATCCACCTTTCCAAATTGCCTTTTTGGGAGTCGACGCATGGCAGGCAGGCATCGTTGGCAGTGGGTTGTGCGGGTAAAACCGAAAGTGGTGCCATTTATTTTATTGCCACCTTGGCGAGAGCTGTTGCGGCTCTGACTGCGGCTGCGGCTGCAGCTGCTCCGTTTGTCCACGTGGACAGGTGGACAGGTGGACAGGTGGACAGCTCGACATCCAAGCAATGAGTAAAAACTTTGAAAGCTGCCATAAAATAAACGAAAAACGAAAAACTGGAGTGACCCAAATGTTGTATTTTTACAGCATTTGGATTTGTGCAGCATTTGCGGTTCGCCGTTTTTATGATGGGATTTTTAACGAAATTTGCTTGTCTAAATTGGAATGGCAGCAGCAGTGTCAGCAAGGTTAAGCTACTCATCAGCTGTGGGTAATCCGCACATTTACCTCCAACCTTAAACTTAATCTCAATCGAAATCTCAAGCACTTCCCAGCTCATTTTGGCAAAGTTTCTAGCCAGCTCATTGGCTCCTTGGCATTCCGAGTGGCAATTTCAGATGTTGGCACTTAATGTGGGACTCCCTTGGCTGGTTGGCTGGAGAACTCTGCTCGGCATTCAGCCTAATTGAAAAGCAATGTTCTTACATAGTTTATGCTTAAAATGCGATTACATTAATTTCACACACCACAAAACAGATGACAAAGTCAGCGCTGGGACAACACAAAAGGGTTGTCGGTTGTTGGGTCCGGATCGTTTCTGTCCACAAGCTGACAGCCAAAGCAAAGTAGCTAAAACTTGTTGAGAAAACTCAATGGACACATACACATAAGCACACACACACACATACACATACACACACAAGCTGCACATGGAGACTCGGCAACCACTCGAAAAGCCACTCAGTCAGGTGTTAAAACTAATTTACGACAATTTGACCAACAAACAACAATGGGTCCTCTTGCCAGACTGTGGGCGTTGGGCGTGGCACATCAAGTGCTTCACATATTTCACACATTGCCTGAAAAGGGTGCAACATGAGGGTGAGGCAGGAGGACTGTAGGAGCCAGCTCGACCGCAAAGCATCCAAATCGAACGGATGCCATGTCCTGCAGAGCCTTCAGCACTCAGATTCAGATTCCGATTCATCCTAAGGCAGCCAACCAACCGCAGCATATCCTATTTGCAGTGCATGTTGCTTAACGCTGACAGCTGTTGTGTCCACTTACCGACTAAATAAGTTTCAGTTTTCCATTCTGGTTTTCTAAAGAATTAATCGGCCCAGAAGTTACCGCCACAAACTCCTGCAAAAGGTAAGAGGTGCGTAACGCAATTTTACGTAAATAAAATGCAACTCATTTCGACCAAAAATTGTAAAGTCATTCTGAAATAATTTGTGTGTAATTAAAGCAGTTACGCCCCTTTGGCTGGCTGAAGGGGAAAGGGGCAGCAGATTGCAGATTTGCGCTAATGATTGTTGCTAAAATTTCAAGGCGGTACAATTAGTATGCATTAATGTTGATAAATGAGGAAACTTTAGTTTTACTTTTCTGTGCTAAATGCTAATTAAGAGTATTGGAAAATGTCAAAGGACAGTTTTGCTTGGAATGCAATGTTTTGAAATGTGGACAGCTAAAATTATATAGTAAATAATATTCCATGGCTAAAAACTTACTTTGCTGCAGAAAAAAAGTGGCATCAACTTTGCCAATTTGTTAAGGTAAACGCAATTTTTCAACACTGGCACAAATACATAAACACTAGCAAATGTGCCGCATTTATTGCATTCAATTATTTTGATTCAGATTCTCAGTTCAAAAATTCAAAGGGTACGTCTGTCACGTTGACCGCCCCAGAAATTACATAGATGCCGATCACAGACATCATCCTGTACGAAAGACTTGCCCAGGGTGGTCCTTAGCTCTGCATCATAATTGGCCTTCTCTTGGTTAACCAGACTCCTCATCTGGCTGCGTCTAGCCGCATTGGCCAGCTTTTGAAGGCTTTGCAGCTCCGAGGTCATCGGACGCAGCAGCTCCACCCGTGGTGCATTGAAGGGGGAGTCTCGGTGCCATGGCACTTCATCCAGTTGACCACGCTAAAAGGACGACAAATTGATTTCCGATTAAGGAAACGCGCACTGATATTAAATCGACTATGATTACTTACAAGTTGCTCATATTTGCGAATGTTATTTAAAGTTTTTGAAAAACAGAAAAGAGAGTAAAATGATGTGTATAGAAGCTGGAGCTCTGTTTCCGTCTGTGAGTGAAAACAAACTGATATAGATATTAAACTCAGAGCAATAAGTAATACAAATATGCCTACTACGAAAATCTGATTATTTGAAATGTTTAAGCCAAGTACGAAAATCATCTTAGACCGTCCCAATTTAAACTTTTGAAATGTAAATGTGGCAAGTCAATCAGAATTTATCGGGTCTTGTGGCGGTAAGTAAGCCTCTTTCGGCAACCCCCGTCAGCTGCCAACAGACTTAGCTGAAGCCACAATTACACTACTCCCCACCAGCCCAAACTCCGTCATTAGAGTCCTTCTTCATTAATTCACCTGGTCTAACGTCTAATGAATTGCAAGACCATCTCAAACGGGGCAAAAAAGAAACTGCAAAGCTGAAGGCAAAGTCATTATATTATACATTTGGCCTAATGAGGTTTTTTATGGTGATGATGGGCCGCAAGCAGCGAAAGGAGAGAAAGAGTGGGCTAGAAACCGTACTAAAGACACGCAAGCCTTGTCTTAATTATTCACAATGAACGAATATGGCATTACATCCATGTAGAACGGGAGGCAGACATTTTGACACCGTTATAGCTCAATAAATTCGGCTCCAAGCGCGAGTATGCCAAAAACAAATGAAACAAGTTCATTAGAAACGCGCTGGGATTTTGATATCGTCTTTGATTACACTCGAGATCTCGAAGTCAAATGGGGCAGGACTAAGGCTTTGGCTCCGACCACAACTTCGACTTCGACCTGCTGCAACATAAGTAGCACGTAAACTTTACAATTACCAGGCTTTTGTTACTCGCATTGGAGTCATTAGAACTTGAAAGTAGTAAAACGCCTGCAGTATGGCACAACTCGAAACCAGCAGACTGGTATCCGGAGTCCGGTCGCGGGGCATGCAACAGCCAGCCGGCTCCTTGGCTAACATGCCATTATAGCGATCCTTGGCTGGCCTCGTCTCCGTCTCCGTCTCCGTACTCCGTACTCCGTTCTCCGTACCCCAACTTCGCTGGCTGCTTATGAATAATGTTTTAATTTCAGCCTTGCGAATTCGCCCGTCGAGTTGTCGTCATCGCTCTCACCTGGGGTTCGTTTGCCCCTTTGGCACGCAATTGCATGTTAAATGCATATGATTCCTCCGATTCCCATACCAGGCAGCCGCTCAACTAATATGCGAAAATTATGGGTTGTAATTTAAGAGGCACTTTTGCTTATTTTTTAATGACATCCCATGTTTGTAGGGGCACATTAGAGGTTAGTTTCAAGCCACTTATCCCTGAGGCTGTCTGTATATCTGCTCGAATGTGTGTATGTGAGCATGCCTAAGTGATTAGGCGCGAGTTAATGTCGTTTAGAGGCATTCACAGTAATTAATGGCGTCTGCACTGGAGTAACATAATACTAGAGGCGTCCGCAGTAAACGTATGTTTAACAAACTTCGAATATAAACCTATGTCCCATAATAATATAACATCCAAATGGCGTGTATTTGCAAGGTAGATCTGGGCTGAACATGACAGGCAATATACTCAACTATTTTTCTGAGTAGACTATATGTAGGATAAAGTATGTGTAAGAGACAAAATGGCGCTTAAGCTTAGCCTTCCATATATTAAATAATTTCAATAAATAATTTACCTAAGCAAAATATTTTAACCTGCATAAGTTCCCAACTGTTTTAAAAGTTCAATCATTCTTTTTGTTTTTTTTTAGTTTAAATTAGAGTACTTGCTATCCAATTGGTGACTTATAATGAAATGCTAGTGAACCATCCTAACCCCTTAGCCAACGGACTGAATAGAAGGCCCGGCAACAGAAGGCTAAAGCCCAGTAGGAGAATCCTCTAATAATGTACATAATATCTTTTATTATTTTTTTTGCATACACTTATGTTGAGTTAGTCTTAAGTTAACATATACCAACTCTGTAAATATGTAAATCCTGGCTTATTAAACTCTATACATGGCTGGGTAAGATCACAAGGTGCCGATCACAACAACCACATAAATATAATAAAACAAAAAAACAAAAATAAATTATCCAGGAAAGTCAATAAATCCATGGAAATCATTCAAAATTCTAATTAGAAATCTCGATCACTGCATGGAAATTCATCGTACACACACATGCATATGTAGTAGCAGCTCAGCGGCAATGCAAGCAAGCAGAGCATTTCATTGCTCGGCAATACTCAAGGTATTTCTTGAATTGTTTCGATGTGCATGCCAAAAATCATGGCTTACATCTGTACTTTTTAAATTTGATCGATTTGCATGGGGGAAAAGGTCAAAGTTTGAAATAATCATATCCTGCGCCCGTTATACAGGCAGCAACAGGAATGCGAAGTTTTGGTGTTTCTATTGTTATTATTATAAATATTACTCATAAGCCTACGGTCCCTCAATTAAACACATTTAAAGGCAGCGCCTGAAAGCATGCAACACATTTTTATGCAGTTTCCATTTAATTTCAGACAGCCGCCATATTGGTTTTCTAGTCGCTTCCGCTTCCGCAGCTGACCTGAAATTGTTGGTGAGGCTGCGTTTGTGTGAATTATTTGGTTTTTAATTTATTTTTATTTTGTGTGGATTTCATTTGATTTGGCAGTTGGTTATTTTGCAATTTGATTTCTCGCTTAAATTCACAACATTTGTGACAGATACCAAGCGGGAGATTTCACATTGTCTGTTGTTGCTGTTATTGCAGCTTTTATGGCATTTGACGCCATGACAAATGCACAAAACTGCAACATTTTTGTAATTTTGTGACTGCTGCTGGCATTTGGGTCTAATCGAAATAAGAAACCGCCGCGAATCATTCACAGCCAGCAATTTGGCCACATGAAATAATGATGTAGTGTATACGAGCACATGGGTACTTAAAGGTGGGTGGACAGCTCTCCCCTCTCCCACCTGGCAACTGGATGCAGCAGCCTTCGGCCTTTGTCTGCTTCCATGTTTGCCAAAGACGCATCGACACTCGGGACGGGCCCGGGGCGCTGTTTAACCTGCACTCGAGTGGCGATGCTGTCGATGTTTCGCACCGTCTTTCAAATCCTGATGCTCGTACCTATGTTGGGGAAAGTGCAGCGCGACTCTGGTTGCTGCTGCTGCTGCTGCTGTTGCTGCTACTGCTACTGAGGGGCTTTTCACTAAAAATAAGTGTTGTGCAAACATTTTATGGTTATAGAAATTTTGCTTCATCATCATCATTGTTGCCTCTCCCAAGGAAACAGGGCCATGTTTGTCAAACTATGAACTGGGTTCTGGGGCACTATGGCACAGCTAAAGATGTTTAACACTTGCAGCCATTCAGCCAATGGGGGGTTGGCCATATTGACTGTGGCTTATTGAGGGCCAGGCGAGCGAAAATCAAAAATTGAAGTAGGAGAAGTAGAAATATACATCACTAATTGCTGTGCTTGAAATAGAAAATTGACTGCAACTCATAAAGTAGAGTGAAAGCATCATGGAAACTAGAAAGCTATTGAAATTACACTTAAGTGTGATATCTTAAAATATGAAGTATAAATTTATTATTCTTGTCTAACGACATATTTATAAGTAGCTTACGATTTTAAATATATTGAGTCAGCCAACATATAATGTTTAATTTCAGTTTCTTTACTTGTATTTTATGTCTACACACCGTTTCGGATTTTTTTTTGTCAAAAAGCCCATAAAATTTTTATCCATATTTCTCAGTTGATGAAAAGTTCGAATACTATTCCCATACACACACACTCACACATACATAAAGACAGTTAATTTGTTCTAGATCAAAATTTTCGGTGAACTGACTCTAGCCATGGACGCCCTCTCCATAAATCAACGGGTTTTGATTCGTCGCTCCGACGGTCGCATTCATTTGGCAGCGATCGTTAAGCTAGATGGCGGCTCAAACAACACGGTGACTGTGGAGTGGCACGAGAATCAAATACAACGTGGCAAGGAGGTCTCACTGCAGAGGATTATAATGCTCAATCCCCAGATCTACGGCATATCCTGCAGCAGGCAAGCAGCACAAGCTTCCACTAATGGCCTGGCGTCCATAACTCCGCGGCCAGCTCGTGCACAGCAAATTCCTGAAAACATTAATAGCTGTGTAATGCCGCGTCTGGTGGCGGGCAGCTCTACCTTGTCTGCCGTAGTCACTGCAACACCGCGCCAGACGCCCAACCATCCCTCTGATGATATACTGGGGGAGATTGAGCGCCTTCGAGCGCAACGCGAGTCTCGCCGCCAGCAGAATGATGAGGCGCGTGCGCAGCTGGAGTGGTTTAAGAGCGAGGATCCTGGCAATCCGCACTGGGAACTGGCGCGCATGATACGAATGCATCGGCTCCAAATGGATTTCCAGCCGCCGGGAAGTCTTGCTCGCAGCTCGCCGAAGCAACATCAAATTCTGGTGTGTGTGCGCAAACGACCGCTGAATCGACGGGAACTGGGCTTGCGCGAACCAGATGTTGTTAGTGTGCCCAACCAGGAGTTGCTGGTGGTTCATGAGCCGCGTAAGCAGCTCAATCTGACCAAGTACCTGGAGCACCATAACTTCCGTTTCGACTACACCTTCGACGAGCACTGCACCAATGCCCAAGTCTATGAGCGAACGGCGCGTCCGCTGGTGCGTCACATCTTCGAGGGCGGCATGGCCACCTGCTTTGCCTACGGCCAGACGGGCAGCGGCAAAACGCACACCATGGGCGGAGAATTTACGGGCAAACAGCAGAACTGCCGGGATGGCATCTATGCCATGGCTGCCACCGATGTCTTCGACAGCCTATGCCTGCCCAACTATGCCCACCTGAATCTCAGCGTTACCTGCAGCTTCTTTGAGCTGTATGCCAGCCGGGTGTATGATCTGCTGATGCCTGGTAAGCCGCAGCTGCGCGTGCTGGAGGATGGCAAGCAGCAGGTGCAGGTGGTGGGCCTTACCGAGAAGCCTGTAAGCAGCACTACCGACGTACTGGACCTACTAGAGTTGGGCAACAGTGTGCGCACCTCGGGCCATACCTCGGCCAACTCCAAGTCCTCGCGTTCCCATGCAGTCTTTCAGATTGCGCTCCATACTGCGGCCCAGAATCGCCTCCATGGCAAGTTCTCGCTCATCGATCTGGCTGGCAATGAGCGCGGCGCGGATAACTGCTGCGCTGATCGCCAGACGCGTCTGGAGGGCGCTGAGATCAACAAGTCGCTGCTGGCGCTCAAGGAGTGTATTCGGGCCCTAGGTCGCCAGGCGGGTCATCTGCCTTTTCGCGGCTCCAAGTTAACCCAGGTGCTGCGCGATTCGTTTATTGGTGGCAAAAAGGTGAGGACATGCATGATAGCCACGATCTCGCCGGGCTTTCATTCCGTTGAGCATACACTTAACACGCTGCGCTACGCGGACCGGGTCAAGGAGCTGACGCCGCAGGCAGCCAACAAGAAAAAGTTAAGCCCTATGCTTGATGTGAACTATACGTCAATTGGGCACACCAGTTCCCTGCCAGACATTGCAAGCCAGGCAAACCATCTAAACCGTGTCTCATCAGTTACCTCGCTCCCTGAATCGGACAGAAATGCCAATAAGGCTTGCGGCGCCTGGGACTACAACATTCCCAGCCGTACTCTCGAGGATCTGGCGTACTTTAACAGGGTCACTGACGAATATAGGGATGCAGGGAGTGCACGTGGACCCACCTTTGATCAAAATACATCGACAAGGCACACATGCTGATCGTGTTCGTGTTGAAAAGGACTGTTGCCGATGAATGGTTGCTACAATTTTAATCAAAATTCTCAATGTTCAAGAACCCTCAACTTTGACCGAATACATAGAACAAAATTATGTATATACAAAAACCTAAATTAAACTTATATGTGTACTGTAAATCATATCACGCTTCTGCATTATTTGGCCTGTCTTTTTTGTAGATAATAGTATAGTGGGCGATCTATTTACACCTCTTCCCCAAACAGTTAAAGCAGCAAACTTAGTCTAATTCCAGTATTAGTTAAATATTAGGGGAATTTGGTGTTTTTCAGAAAACATTTTCATTTAAACCATATCAAATTAAATTTATTAAATGGTATTCTTAAAACTTTTTGTAGTTCCTTTAAAAATTTTTTTTTATTTATCTATTTATTTACATCCCTACTCTGAATGTTTCTGGAAAAATACTCAATTCGGGATTTTTGTGGTTTTTTTTTGGTAAAAATGTTCTTTAGAATTTTCAAAAATTTCTGATTTTTGTTGAGCCCAATACTTCAGTAAACAAAATAATAATGCAGTATAAATTTAATACAGATTTGAGTTTTCAAGTAAGTTTTATTTTTATGCAAAATATAAAACTCAAAAAATAATCGTTATTTTTCTTGGAAATATAAAACTCAAAAAATAATTTTTAATAAAAAAATTAATCTGAAAAATAAGTTGTATTTATTGAACAATAAATAAATTCAAGAAATAATGCTTAAAAGCTAATTTTTATAAATATTACTCATAACCATTACGGTCCCTGGTTTTTAGACCCAAGTACAGGGTATCCCATAGTCGAGCAATGTTGCTTACAGTATTCTCAGTTGTTTTTTAAAACAAAACAAAACACGGGCTTAATTGATTTAATAATTATTTGAATTAAAATTTGCTTGCAGCACATAAAGAAGATATTAAAGTTTGTTTTAAAATTTGTTAGAATTCTGAGTCGGTGCATTTAATTTGCCTGCCAACTTGTAGATCTTAGATGCTCACCTTTCTATGGGGTTGTTTGTGTAATAAGTAGGTATTTGTGCTTAATATGTGTGCTACATTGCGGAGCTTGCACTGAGTCAAATATTTTCAGCATAGTTGCGCATTAAGCCAAGAACTTACATTCCTTTCAGTTTTTGTTCATTTTTTTTGCTTCACAAGGGTAAGTAGATTGGGAAAGGGCGGTGCGGCGAAAGAAGGCCATCAGTGACAGCTGTCAATATACAATATTGGGGATTATGATGGCAAAGACACGTCTTACGAGAAAGCTTTGTGTCAATATATTAAATTATGGCTTAAAGGCTTTCCTTGGCCGACTTAGTGACGTTCAACTTTTTGGCGTTCGCACTGCGCGTAAATCCGCAAATAAATGGCAAATGGAGGGCAGGTCAGAACGCGGCTAGATGGGGAATAGACTGACGTAACTGTGCCGACATTTGACATTAATTAGAGCTGGGACATTTAATTTGCCTAAACAATCAGACAGGTTCAAAAATGTGTGTTTTAGAACTATTTAATTTGCAATATACTAGTTGTTGATAGCAAAGAGAAATACCCATTTACATAACATTATTTAAACATACAGCCAACTGAAAATATTTTAATTTTATTATGCAGCCCACATAGAAATATGCGAATACTTATTTTCAAAACAAAATATTTGTGCAAGCGCTGGCAACTTTTGCCATTAACAGTAAAAACCAATTAAAATTACTTTAATCAACTAGAAGGCAAACAAAATAACTACACTTTACTTTTCTCTATTTTTCTATCTCCTTGTCTATCTTCATCTGCACTTCTCAGCCACCATATTGCTCATACGCACCGTGCGCCATTCGCCATTCGCCGCACGCCATAGCTCAAGTTTAATAAACGCAAAGAGCTTGCACTTAACAAAGCTGATGAGGGAAAATCTTTTTTAATTAAAAGCAACTGTTTGCCACCATATTATGGACACGCCCACTGCCTACATCCTCCCTTTTTAATTACATTTTTTGTTCGCTTTTTACTCCAGTTAATTTTACTTTATTTGCTCTGAAGTCATAATTTTGTCCTCGTCTAGGAATTTATTTGCATTTGTTTTTGTAAGCATTAGCGATGTACTTAAGTTGAATGGTAACTTTATGAGTCAAGTTATGGAAATTATGGTCGACTACTAAAACCATTAGTAGATTGAAAATAACAACTATTTAATTAATGGCAAAAACATAACTAGAAAAAACCAGATGACTCTCAGGCCTGTTCGCACGTTCAATCCTATTCCAATCATCAATCCGAAATATTCATCATAGTTCTGAATTTCAAAATATTATTGAATATTCGGCTTGAAGAGTTTTGCTTTTAAATGTAAACGAATGTCGAAGGTAAACTATTCGAAAATAACTTTGAATATGCAAAACATTTGCTATTTTATACGTCAAATAGACTGTAAACAAGAAGATAGCATTTATTCGACAATTATTGTAATTTGTATGTAAACACTGATTGTGTTTTGTCCAACTCAGCGAGTAGTCTTTTAATAAAATAATTTGTTGGCTTGTTAGGGCTGAAAACTAACAGCAGTTGCGTTTGACAGACGAACGCCCTTGAACAAATCAATAAATATTGCTGGCCCTAAAGTGCAAAAATAATAAAATTCAATTCAAGGAAATCAGCTTGGCGTATTTTATTTGATTTCGAATTTTTTTTCCTATTGCGAAAGACAGTTTTGCCACTGGCTGCCCGCCCAGACAACGCGCATCGATGACTGCCAGTGCCACGCCCACTTTGTTGAAGCCTTCAAGTGTGACAAGTGTCAGGGAAAGCAAAGCGAAATGAGTCGTACAATTTGTCATAACTGCGAAGGACGATGGCACAATGCTCACAAGTATCCAGAAGCGAACAGCATTCGATTTACGAGCCCGAGGCATGTGTCGGAGACCGGGAGTAGGTCGAGGTCGAAGCTGCCACAAGGCAATCAGCTGCACAATTGGCATAAAAACATTTGTCTCTCGCTTTTCTAACACCCTCCCACGAAACTATCTCTCATTAATGAGCTGTCAACAGTCGTGGGAAAATGCCTTGGGGCAAACAATTTGTCGCGAAAGTTTCATTAGCCACTGACTGGCTGGCGTTAGCCAACACTGTCATGAGTTTGCACTTAATGAAGCTCTGCATTGGCACAATAATTTGAAATAAACCTTAAATTTCACAATTCATTAATTTTCTGGCATTAACTTGGACAACAGCCGTCAGTTTGATAGCGTTTTGTGTGGGTCAGTTTGAGTTATTTATTTGATTCGAGCAAGGCTCTTTAAGATCTCTTGTGCTGATTTCAAAGTTTGTCCAATTAAATATACTTGCAAGAATTAAAACAACTTGAGTAAGCCTGGGGCTGAGTTCCCACTCACTCGCTATCTCAGTGATAAGCTAAAATCATGTTGAGACATACTTTCAACGCCAAATTCGAAAGGGTAAATATTATAAAACAATGGGCTGCCCAAGGCTTACAGCTTCTCAGGGAGAAAAAGGGTGACGTGGGTGACTTTGAGGCCGATGCGAATAAAAACTTGACGCATTTTTATGTGATCACATTATTTGTGCTACTGTTTGCACTTTATTACATTTTGACAAACAAAAACTTTGATGGCAGACTTTACCCACCAGTTTCAGTTACAGTTTCCGGTACGGTTTCCTGATATGAACATACAAATGTACAGAATGTATGAAGATGTTCGAATATGTATGTAGGTATGTATGTATATATGTGGAATGGCCCCCCTAGAAAACATCTCGAGTTGAGTAGCAGTTTATTGTTGCTTGGCTAAATTATGTTGTTCTTGGTTTACTGCAGAAATGGGTCTGGTAAATGGTAAGAAAGAGGAATACCAACAAAACAACTGCAAGCATCGTAAAGTATCCAAAACTTTGCAGTCACCGGGTGCTATCAAGTAAATTTGTAACAGTAAAAAGAGTCAATAAAGTTTCACAGCTCATTGTTCATTGTTCATGGTACACTTGGGCCTTCAGCCAGGACTATTAGTTGTACTCGTACGTGGCATCAATTTGAAAAGAAGTAGGAAATCAATATTAAATTTATGAGGCCACAAAACTTTGGTAGCTCCAAGGCCACCTGGGCTAAGGTCAAGTGTGCAGCTACAAATTAAAATTAAAAAAATATTGTACGCTTGTCCTATATACTTAAGATGTATACAACTTTTTCTCCCTTTCTCCCTGCCACTTGATAGGTAATACAGTAAGTGCTCGCTGGCACTTGAAAATCGGCTCAAAGTCACGCGATTTACTCAAGTGGACTTTCTGGTGATTTTCTGGGGTCCTTGTTTCAACCATTTTTCATTTAATTACTGTTTGTAATTATATTCGTAATGTTTTCGCTTTGAGGGGCACTGAGGGCTGGCATTTGATATTGATTGCACTGCGATGAATGGCAAAAATAAAATACGTTAATTGCAGTTGATATGGAGGTGTACACCCTAGAGCCGCAAATGCTTATTAAGAGCTGCAAATAATCAGTAATGGAATGTGGATTAAATCATTGCCATGGTAATTAGTTTTGTAATGCATTGTGAGGTGATTTCTGTTTAACAATCGTAACCATTTGTTTAGTGTAGTATGTATACACTTGATGCTTTCACCAAAAATTGCAGATCTATTGATTTTCATCAATTCCTTAGATCTAATGAATAATATGATTATGAATCCGAATTTATCAGAATGTCTTTTATATCTATTATATATAAATTGGTGTAGAATTCCGTGATTTAATAACCCTTTAAATTTATAGTTTCGTTAAAAAGTGTAGAAGAATGACTAGTAGTAGAATGAATATAAAACAGTTTGTCCTGACTGACTGACTGATTGACAATAATCGCACAGCCCAAACGATATCAGCTGGTTTCTATCGATGACAAAAGTGTACACCGTGCAAATTCGTAGAACACTGTTGTATGAACCTTTCTTGTTTACCATCAAATCGGCTTCTTGGAAAATCCACCCCCAGCGCGGAAAATGGGGGTCAAAGTTGTATGGGCGAATGTCTATTTTTAGTCCGATCCCCTTAGAATTCACTTTCAAAGCTTTTCACAGTAAATAATTAGACCCACGTGACCTCGATCTTCGACAATGCATGCCCATGATCGGAAAAGTGATATAAAGCCGTGGAGTTCGGCATTTTTGTTTCTCATACTTATTTCCAAAGCAAAACACAAAAACCTCTGTGCTTTCGGGGTCAACAAAACCGGCGGAAAAGAGGTGGAAAGCCTTTGTTTTAGTATTAGACTTACAATTGCCTACAGACTCATTTTCAAAACTACAACCAACAATAAATTAATAGAGTGCCAACCGATTTTGGAAAATCTATCCCCATCCGTCGGGACGGGCAGAAAATATGTTTTGTTGTTGTTAGATCAACTTCAAAGTTATTTTCATAGCCCTGCACAAAAAATTAATAGACATGTGGCTTAACTATTTAGGAAACTCTACTCGCACAAGCGGGAAAATTGTGGTGCGCCATTCTTGTGTATTTCTTACGGTAGACGAATGTAGTCAAATTGAACACGACGCATTTTAATCTAAATATTTCGACGGGCAACGCTGGGTATTATGTATATTACTAACTGACCCGGCAAACGTTATTTCACTCCATTTGATTTATTTTTTGCATATCAGTTTTTAATGGAGAATGGGTTAGAGAAAAATATATATTTGAACGGCGTCACGGCATTGCCATATTGCATTTAAAACAAATTTAAGATTATGTTTAAACAACATAATAATTAATAACGGCAGTGTTTTTTGTTGGCTTATGTGTTCTATTGACGTGTTGACTTGTGTTTCTATTTGTTCACGGTTTTGCATACTGGCTAAGCGTTCATTCGGATGCACTGCAGTTTATATAACATTTGACCAGCCAATACTTTTCATATCTATCTTTCTATATTCACCCTGATTTGTTGACGTCGAGCCTGTTAAATATTTCATTTACAAATTATACGTCGCTAAACACACATTCTATCAATAAGGGACGGCACGCCCATTCATTATGACAAACTAACATCATTGTATCAACCTCATATTGAAACAAAAACCAACTGACTGATCTGCATAGATCAGCTAGTACCGAACTTACACTGGGATATTAAAGCGAAGCTTTTACAAAGTGATAAAAAGTTCAATACAAGTGGTTCTAATAATAATAAATAGAACTGTAAGGGTTAGAAACTTAGATAAAGGGATTAAGCTTTGGTGCGGACTTAGAATTTCAAATGGACCTGTTGATGACAGTAATTAGTTCAAGCCGGGATCGAACAGCAAGTGGGTCAGAGGTTAAGGCATCCGCCTTACAGACGGGAGCACTCGGGCTCGAATCTAGCCGACTACTACTCATATACGGACAAGTTTGGACAAAAATTTCGAACAATAAGGTCACTGATGAGGATGCTTGGCAGCATCCGAAATAGCGCTATATGACCAGCCAATACTTTTCATATCTATCTTTCTATATTCACCCTGATTTGTTGACGTCGAGCCTGTTAAATATTTCATTTATTTACATACTATTAAAATGATATCATTGGTCTGAGCTCACTTAATCCCAATGGGTCTTCAGGTTATTTTAGTTTTCTGGTTAATGCATTGGCATAATTGCCCCAAATTGCCACTCTTACCAAAACAAAAACTGAAAGTCTTTTCAATTGAATGCACTTGTTACAACATATACAAACACACACTTCTGAGGAACAGAGACATCATTTCCTCCCCACATTCTACATGCGTGGGTGCGACTGGTTTTCAAATGAATGCGGCGCTCAGATTTTGTTAGCAGAGAATTTAGTTATTATAAGAGTATAATACACAAATATGTATATCCTTTCTGCTGGCTGTGTCCACACGTTATCCTGGCTGTTCTCCTCTCCACACCCTGCTCGGTCGTATTTGCATGTTTGTCCTCGAGGATGGCGAGAGCCAAACAGACCACGACTAGTTATTTTGCCATATTCACAAGGTACAAGGAGTACATCTATTCTATTTAAGTTGGTTTGTCAGTAATAAGTAGCAAAATGATAGTCGCAGATTATTGAATGTACTTAGCAAATTAATTTTACACTTACGATATTTTGTGTACCTAAAATAGTTGAAGCATACTTAGCTCACACTTTTTAATCGACTCGTTGTTTTTTGATTGACGGTACGAGGTATACAATAGTCGACCACTAGAATCTCAAGCTTTACATGTTTCATCTTTTTTGGCAATCATTTTATATGCGAATATGTATTTTTCTTTGCGATGTGATGTCGCTGTCGCTTGGCAGTTGTTTTTGGCAGGAATCGCGCAATGGGGAAAATAAAGTATATTTAATAAATACACATAAATATTTAATAGTTGCGAGATAAAGCATCGTTTATTCTACACTTAATGTATTACGGTATTATTGATATTACAACCACAACTGAAAGACTCATTTTTCATGCTCAGCACTTATACATTTAGTCCATTATTGAAATCTGTCCATGTTCAAATTAAATTGGGTGATATATTATAGTTGGTTAAGACTAATATTTATTAAAATTACCTTCTAAGCATTATTTCTCGAATTTATTTATTGCTCAAGAAATAAAACTTATTTTTCGGATAATTTTTTGTCCTTAAAAATTAAACATATTTTATGAATATTTTTTTTCGCTCAGAAATAAAAACTATTTCTTGAGTTTTATATTTCAAAGAAAACTATTGATAATTTTTTGAGCTTTATATTTTGCTTAAAATTAAAACTTACTTTTTTTCAAAAAATAAAACTCAATTCTGTATTAAATGAATGCTGCAATATTATTTTATATTATTTGAAGTATTGGGCTCAAAAAATATCAAAAATGAAGAACATTCCTATTTAGTATTTTGTTAGTATTTTTCAGATGCGGAAAATACCAACAATTCCCAAAATCTGAATGTTTCTAGAAGTCACAAAATACTAAAAACTCCAAAATAAAATAAAAAAAAAGTTTTGTGGTCAAAAGCATCTAAACTTATTTTTTCTGAATTTCAGAAATATATTGCTTAAAATTAGAAATTATTTCTGGCCGTTCACCCTTTATTATAATTATATATAATATCCGATTGTAATTTTATCAAATTTTACCAATCTATGTAAGCAAAATGAATTTGACTTGCTATTGCTATAAATATTAATTTTATTCGATTTTTTTTCTGCAAAAACAAAATACAAATAGTACTTAGAATTGAAAAGTTAAAAAATTCCTAAAACAAAAAATTCTGAAGAACACAATTAGTTCAATATTTGTATAGCATTTTACTAAGGACAAAGAAATATTTTGTACTTCAGTGGATCCTAAAAAAAGATGTTTACACTTCAGGTATGCAACATTGCAGTTTTATGCGCAATAATTCCACTTCAAATTCTTGGAAGCTTTGACTTTATGCCACAAAAGGTGTCCTCTTGCCCATAGTGAAGTGCAGGGAGAAAGAAAGAGAGAGTGAGGCAGAAGAAGATGGGACAGAGTAACGCAGAATGTGTGTGTGGCAGACATGCATAATTCAAAACGTGGCGGGAATATTTTTGTGCTGCCTCGTGTGGTAGCCACTTTTTATGCTGGTAATTCGACTACGGGGACGTGTGCCCATGTGTTTGTGTGTGTGTGTGTGTGTGTGTGTGTTTGTGTGCTAACGCAATTTTCGTTAAAAAAAATCCGATTCTCGCCGTCTACTTTGCTGCCTTCGCCCTCCATTTTGACATATTTTTCACACAACGTCTGCTTGTTAAATTGTTGGCGGCAATTTTGAGGTTAGCGTGACACGAACCCACACACCCACACATAAACACACACACGCACACACATTGAGTATGGTAATGCAACAAGGTTTATGTTTGTGTAGTTTTCAGGCGGTTTAGTTAACAGTCACAGTCGAAGGCTTCTGCGTTCTTTTCGTTTCACACTTCCGACAATTTATATCTCGATTCCTTGGGCGTCGCCTTTGGCTCGCAAATCAAAGCAACGAAAGCAAAGCTAAGGGTTCTTGTAATGTAAAGTAAGTTTTAAATCGGAAATTAAATTGACTATGCTAGAAATTTGAGCATATCTGCATGCGAACTTGAATGAGACAACAGTCGAAACTGTAAGGTGAAAATTAGTCGCGGAATCGGACAAGAAGTAGCTCAGTGTGTTAGACATCCGCCGTACAAGGATAGTTCTCGGCTTTAACTCCCTTTTTGGGTCACTCATATACGGACGATTGAGTACAAATAATTCTTCTAACAAAAATGATTGGCAACATCTAAAATACCGGAATCTGACCAGCCAAAAGGACTATTCACATTTTTCAATGTTTTTTATAAAATGACCTTTTCTGTTGGCGTCGCGACATTTTATCATGAAAATATTAAGATACAGTCTTCTTCGAATTTTTCCCCATATCGAATTTTGTAATGAACACTGGTTTTATTCAATTTAATGGGTATTTGAATTCCTTAAAAGAATTTCGTTATATAAAAAAAAGTCAAAATAATGAAAAATCTTACTTAAAGCAAGTTTGTCTGTATTGCCAGAAACGGAATTAGCAGTAAGTTGACTTGTTACGAGTGTTAAATGCCTTAGTCTTTGAATTTCTTATACCATTCGCTTTATTTATTTCCAATTACAAACACACGAATACAACGATTGTTGTTTCTAGCACTGACAGTGTTGGTAAAAATGCAAATTCTGTTTATCTGCAGGCACTTTTTAAATGTTTTACATATTCTCTCACGCGAACTGCCGACATTACTTGCATGTTTAGGACTTGACGGCTTAATGTACAATGATTTGGGTTAAGACAAAGCAACGCCCCTAGAACGGGGTAAGTAAAAAGCACTTAAGAGTAATCGCAGATAATCGATAATGAATAAACAGTTAATTGTATCGAGAAATAAACTTATTTCAATTTCCTACATACACATACTTGTACAACAGAATGAATTTTATTTGTAGTTCTATTATCTATTTATTTTATGGCGAACATGTAAGCCTTTAATTTGAATTCCTTAAGCTTGGCATAATAAGTTATTTACTGACTGAGCTTGTGCTCTAAAAGTATTATTCAGCCTTTAGTAAAATTCGAACATAAATATTTTCTGTTGCTGGTGGCAATTGCTGACCGACATGCAAAAGAGACAGTGAGGAGCAGGCCAAGTGCAAAGACATTCAAAGGGCAACAAAAATGTAGTTGCCAATAAATTATTGGTTCAAAAATGACAACAATCAAGAGACAATCAATATTTAGGATAGCAGTAGCACAGGCCAATTTTCTCTGTAAATATCTTTATAAAATTGCACACAGAATCTACGGAGAGAAACCCAATAGATAGAGCAATCTGTAAACTGTTTGCATGTAAAATGAGAATATAAAAGCCAAAACGAAAAGCTATCTTCGGAGTGACGAGGCTGTATACCGGCCAGAAAGTTTTTTCATATAAAATCAATTTTCGACCAATTGTGCCCATGGCAACTGTTAGTAAAATTTGTTCTATTCTGATACAGCTGTGGCAGCATCTAAACAGCATGATTAAATATAAATATCTTGGAAAACAAAAAAGAAAGTGAAACAAGAGTGTTATAGTCGAGTATACCCGACTACAAAACTCCTGTACCCAGGTCACAAATTTCTGATCGCATCTGCGTACACTTACACACTTGCAATTTTCAGCCACAAGAACCATGAAAACAAATATTTATAATGTGACGTTCTACCCTGTGAGAATCTTGTTTCTACTTTAGGCAACCGAAGCTTTAACTAGTTGCGAATTATAGTAAGCATCACAAAAAAAATTACACAACTAAAGATGTTGCCTACTTTTTTGGTTTGACATATTCGGTTTTTTCACACACTGTACCCTATGATAGATAACAGAGGTACTAAAATTGCAACTTGGCTCCAATTTTTAATCCCTTTACCTGTTATTTACAAATAGCTTAAGCTGCCAAAAGGGAAGTACTGCATAAGTAAAAAAAATTGGCAACATTTTAACAAAAAACAAGTAAGAATTCTATAGTTAAAAATTACCGATCGCATCTTTGTACACTTACACATACATACACACATACACAAAGACGCAAACACACAAGCGACTGCACAAGCGAGGCTATGCTGCTTCTTCCCCCGCGCTTCTTTGTTGAATAACTTTGGTGTTTATTATCCGATCGACTTGAAATTTGGACAGTAGATTAAGAGTGACATGTATTATACATGCCAAATCCCAAAACTATGTATATCTTTAAAATTGTTGCTGTTAAACGTTTTTATCGAATTGGGAACAAACTTGATCTGCGTGTGGTATACGGGAACCTACATACATACCAAATTTGGTGTATCAAGTTGCATATAGTTGCTGAGATCGACACGTTCATACAGACGGACAGACAGACAAACACACGGACATGGCCAAATCGAAATCTCTTTTGATACTGATCAAGAATATATCGGAAATAATAATACCCTCTGAAGGAAATGAAAAAATGATTGTGAGGAAGGTACTAATACACAGGAGATATGTCAAAAGCACTTGCTATTGGAGTATTAGTTATTATTATAATTAATAATATTAGTATAGCAATTATAACATTTTTTGTAACTTTGAAAGTAGGAAAATATGCCGTTTCTGTCAGCATGACATGTAAAATTAGAAATTAAAAAAAAAAAAAATATGGTTTTTTCCATACTTTTACATTTAAATCGAAATACTTTACTGTCCCACTAAAATGCAACGAATACCACAACTTTTAGCGAGCACTGTGTTGACAGAACTGATAAGTTGAACTTTGCGTTAAATCAGAGCTTCTTGCACATTAATCTTACAACTCCGCTGCCAATTTCAAGCACATCTGACGCTTTCAATCTCTGACTCTGTCATTCCCTCATTCACTCACTTCAAGTACCAGCCATCTAACTAGTATCCAACTTCCAGTTGCCCATGTCCCTTCGCCTGCAGCAAGTTGTTGAGTTTCGGCCAGCACTTGGCAGCAGTTTCAGTTGCAGTTGCAGATTCGGTTTCGGTTTCGGGCTTGAAGCTTCGGTTTGAGTTGGAAAGTGCATTAGACAAAGTAATCGATACACATTTCATGGCCTGAGCGTATTTATTTGTTGGCCAGGAATAAGTTTCTAAAAGGATTTTGGTGGCCCGCAGGAGCTTTAAATAGTTGCTTTGAAACTTGGGGTTAATTTTGAATTGCTTTAAAATTTGCCTAACCAGCTCTCATATAATACTAAATACCTAGCATATATGTGTCTCTGTATTCATGATAGATACATTTATACGTTAATGGGACTTATCAGTTTCAAATTGAAATATTTGCACTTGGATGAATCCGCACGCGTTTCCTTCCGGTTTTGTAGTCGCTTTTGCCGCTTTCCCCTCTCTCCCTCTGGCTGTATGTCTATGTATATGTCTATCTGTTTGTTTATGTTTGTGTTTACATTGAGTGTGTATAATTTGCTTGTGTGTATGTGTGCTTGTTTGTGTGTGTGTCTGCTCGTTGTCCTTATCGAATTTGCGTAGGTGACTAAGGCAAAGGAGAGTGCTCTAGCCGATTTAATGCCAGGTAAGGTAAACACTTACGAAATGAATTAACTTTAAGCCGCAAAATTTGTGCCCGTCTGTATCTTTTAGAATGTGTTCGTGTGTGTACGTAAGCGTGTGTATGTTTGCGCTTGTGTGCGTACGCACATAAATGCTCGTAATTGTTTATTTACATAACCTGACGTGAGATTAAAGACGCTTTGATTAACGATGCACAGCGTCGCTGAATTAAACTGTAGACATTAAATTTTGACAGCTACAATTTTAGATGGCAGTCACAGACAAGCAAACAAATCAAACACACACACACACTCACATACCAAAAATAGGCACATACACACAGTGCTTTTATTATTTGTAAGTGGGCGAGTGCTAGATGAGTTTGTTAACAGCTATAGCAAGTGGACTTAAACACAATATGTTAATAACAAGTAAGAAAGCTATAGTCGAGTATACCCGACTACGAAACTACCGACTACCTGTACCCAGGTCAAAAAGTTCCGATCGCATCTTCGTAATCTTACACATACACAAGGACGCACACACACGAGCCACAGCGCAAGCGACAGCGCAAGCGAGGCGTTTTAAATGGTGGCTGTGCTTCTTCTTCCCCTCGCTGCAGCACTGAATCTTCTTTCGTGAATAACTTCCGTGTTTATTATCCGATCTTGAAATTTGGAGAGTAGATTAAGAGAGACTAAAGTATTGTACATGCCAAATCTTAAAGCTATATCTTGAAAAATTTTACTGTAAAACGGTTTTTATCGATTTGCGGGGGAACGGGGGGAGATATCTGAAATATGAAACAAACTTGATCTGCGTATGGTATACAGGAACTCTTGTAGTTGCTGAGATCGACGCGTTTATACGGACAGACGGACAGACAGACGGACATGGCCAAATCGAAATCTCTTTTGATATGATCAAGAATATATAGGGCCGACCCTTATAGGGTCGGAGATGTCTCAGGCAGAACTGTTACATACATTTGCACTGATTTAGTACCCCCTTTTTACCCATTTTATGGGTACAGGGAGTAAAAAGTGAAGGCCCTTTCAAAGGGTGGAACTCCCAAGTATTTCTGGTTTCAATCCCCACCTGTGCCTATAAAAGCAGTCGAACAGTTGTAAAACTAGACAATACATAAGTCGGACCCGGCCGGACCGAGTCATTTTCTCCCAAAGATAATTTCATTATAAATCAGAAAAAATTAAAATAGTGTCCAAGAAAATTACGAGTATAAGAACTCATACGGATAACATAGTTTCGTTGCTTTTGGGGACCGATATTAGCTATAGCCAGGTTCCATCATAGTCAATTATAGACAATATAACCAAGTATAACCAAAAACGAGAACCTGATAGGGGACCCATTTAAGTACAGCCAAAGCTTGTTCGAAACTTCAGATTTAAGGGAAGAATATATTTAGATACATGTTTTGTACTATATATGTAAGTATATGCAGGCCAGAGTGAATTATTTAGAGTTTTTAAGTATTTAGTTACAATTAAAATGTTATAGCTTATCTATAAATTATTTAGTTGTTCTACAGAGAGTATTTCTCTGTCAAAAGCAAGTGAAATTGCAGCAATAATACTGAAAATGATAGAATAGACCCAAGCATTTGAAGCCAGCACGTTCGGTTTCCTTTATAGAGGCCGCAAACCCAAATACTCATCTTCGATGTGCTGGCATATAGCAAATAGGCATTCAGCTGTAAAGATAATGGAATGACTAGGATTGCAAAAACGGGTAGGTCTTTAAAGGTACCTCCTTGTACCAGAATCCCTCGCTTACGGCATGATTTGTACAGTTTTGACACTGAACCGTCCGATCGCACATTACATTTACTAGGTAAAAGTCCAACGAGCGTACCAAATAAAATATCATCCCGAATGTTTGCATATAAATCGGCGTGTCAGTGGTGAAGCTGATGAGCAGTCCCCAATAAAAGTTGATAACGCTAAAGCTCACATAGTCAAGTCGTGACAACAGCATCAGCAGTCCGTATACCTCGTTTATCTTCAAAAGGCAGCGTCCTAGCAAGGTATGCAGGGACCACAGCCTATGTAGTTCATTGAGCTCAAACCTTCTGGGCATGCTCGATTTCACGGAGCACGTAAGATCTTCCAGTCGGAAGTTGATGTACTGATAGCAACTTGCAATATTCCACAATGCCAGAAAGTAGCGATTGGTGGCAACCACTGGAATATTCAGAGCATTGCTAAAATAAAAGGCGCAGAGAAGAATATACCACCTGTTCTCGTTGGGAATCGTGAAGCACATCAGCAGACTGGACACGCACAGGTACACCATCGTGCCAAGCTTAAAGTAGAACAGGTAAATAAGAGAGCCAATGCTCTCTTGTTGATCAAAACGACGTGACTCCTGGATCTTTAGTTTGGTCACAATACGCTCCAGCTTGACCAGGGCGCTGTCCCGGCTGCCTCGTGAGATCACGGTATATGCTATAGCTGCAGTTGACATCGACTGCAGTATATGTGTTGTAATTGAGATTCGATTTGAAAACCAATGACTCGACTCCATATAACTAATCGATTGCCAGAACATAATTGGCATTGTTAGCAGTATGAGGACATTCAGGGCCAAAGCGTAGGAACGTGTTAGCCATGTTTGGCGGAACCGTCCGTCCACCATCATGTGCGAGGTATCGCCAATAACCAGAGCGTAGTTGCAAAACCACTGAAGAATTCGCTGTCGACTCATCTTCCCTGGGCTTCCGAACAAAACTGAATAGTCTTGTTGAGGTCCTGTTTCTGTGCGTACGACCAATTACCTAATGGGCTCCTATCATTAATGCCTCATCGTCTGATTCACAATTGTCTACATAAAACTGCAATAAGTTGATTGCAAGTGGTGAATTTAACAATAAAAATATTTGTATTCATGTATATGTGCTCCAGCAAAAAGCAACCCCTTTAAGAATATCATCCATGGGGGTGGGCAACGATATTATTACCATCAAAGGGGATCCTGACAGATTAGCCGATCATCTTTTAGAGCGTCAGTTCAAAGTTCATCTATACAGAAAAGGGATTGGACGTCGCTGAAAGACGTGCATCCTATGGAAAACGGAACAATAACAAACCAAGGTACCGGCCTTGCGGTGCTAGGCCCTCGGATAAGTTTTATTTATAAGCAAAATATAAAAGGCAACAAATAATAGCTATTTTCCGTCGAAATATAAAACTCAAGAACAATTTTTAAATGTGAGCGTAAAAATTTATTTAAACAAGTAAGAATGCTATAGTCGAGTATACCCGACTACGAAACTCCCTGTACCCAGGTCTAAAACATCCAATCACATCTACGTCCACTTACACATACACACACACATACACAAAAACGCACACACACAGGCGGCAAAAGCGACAGCGCAAGCGAGGCAATTTAATTGGTGGCTGTGCTTCTTCTTCCCCCTCTCGCTGCATCATTGAATCTTCTTTCGTGAATAACTTCCGTGTTTATTATCCGATCGACTTGAAATTGTAGATTGAGAGAGACTAAAATATTGTACATGCCAAATCTTAAAGCTATATCTTGAAAATTGGTACTGTAAAACGGTTTTAATCGATTTGCGGGGGAACGGGGGAGATATCTGAAATATGAAACAAACTTGATCTGCGTATGGTATACAGGAACCTACATTCCAAATTTGGTGTCTCTAGCTCTTGTAGTTGCTGAGATCGACGCGTTCATACGGACAGACGGATACTGATACTGATCAAGAATATATATACTTTATAGGGTCGGAGATGTCTCCTTCTGTCTGTTACATACATTTGCACAGATGTAATACCCCTTTTTACCCATTTTATGGGTACAGGGAGTAATAAGATTTATTTTTAAGGAAAAATATAATCACCAAAAATAAGTTTTATTTCTTGAGCAATAAATTAATTCAAGAAATATTGCTTAAAAAGTAATTGTTATACATACATATATATAAGCTTTAACCGTTACGTTTTAATCTTTTTAGTCACTACATAATCTATAATAATAATAATAATAACAATAATAACATTTATTTACTACACTTTTAATTCTTATTTCCATTCAGAGAGCCTAAGAACAGCAAGAGAACGTTCCACAATCTCTGTCATTGCCTTCTCGGTCTTATCATCATTCGCACACGTTTCAGTGACGCATTATGACCCGTAAAGGAATACCAATTGATGCCCTTTCCAAAAGTGCTGTCATTATATTTTCCCATTAGATTGCTATAAAATATTTAACAATTAATTAGGTACGTATGTATGTATAGCATATACAAATGTATATTCTCATACTTTAAGTATTTATAAGCATGTTGCATATTAGTATTGCTGAATGTGGAGTGGAATAAAATTGCGCTCATACGGACAGACAGACAGACGTACATTGCCCAAGCCCAATATACTCTCTTTCAAAAACATGCCAGCTTATTTTCTTTTCCTAATTTTACTTATTTATAGACACAGATAACATATCTTAACAGTTTGTCTCATGGGGTATGCTCGTATACCAACATGTGCACCAAAAATGGTTGCCCTAGTTCTCATAAGGGAGAATAGTTGCTTTCATCGGACTCTCACAGAAATTCGAGCTTAATTTACTCAGTTTTTCTCATTTTGAGAAGCATAGTATACTTTACAGTTTAGTTATAACTGATGATAACCTACCTTTTATGGCACTTGTCGTACCACCAACCGCCCGTAAACGACTGAGCACAATTGTTGTCAGCCTTATCGTTATCACGATCGCGTGCTGTGAAGTTAAAATTAACATGTGCAGTTAAAGAGTCCCCAGCATCTCCGGAGAATTGGCCCAATGTATGCAAAACATAGTTATCCTTTTCACTTCCGATGGCAAATCGATCATACTTTGCAAATTTATGTTGGCCCTTGGAGTCCTCCATGACTATGAGGAGTTCTTGGTCCATGCCTTGAGTCATGGCATGGAGTTTATCCAGACCTATAAAGAACTCGCCATTAACGTTACCAAACCCATTCTTATAGTCCTTCCAAAAGAGATAGAAATCCATACTGCCATCCTCGCGTCTCAGAACGATCGTCCAGCCTCCGCCGTGTGTATCCTCATCGCAGCTAACTATAAACGGATGCACACTATATCCTGGCACGAGTATCTGGTAGACGCCAGTACGCCGACTCAGGGCCGCCGCCACCACACAGCTGCTAGCGTACTGACTCGACTCCAAGCTTGTCAACTTGTTGAATTTCGCCATGAGCTCATCGAGCTCTGTACTGTGTTTTGATAGCACTGTAATTTTGAGAAACGAATTAACTCCAAGTGCTTACCGCATCCCTTCGAGCTGCGATTGGAGTAGATTTCTGCCGGGGTCTTTGATTTGAAAACGTATTTCGGTTGTATTTCCATATGTGATTGTTAAATTGCCCACTTTTTCAACGTACTGTACACAATCCTCTTTACATTTGTACATTGATATGTTTATCAACAAGATTGAGCAAATTATTCTCAGCAACATGTTCGCAATAAAGACAAAGTACCTATGTACTCGTGTATGTATTTGAAATCACAACAGATCACACAAGACTAAGCAAACTCAGCCAGAAACGAACGATTATATAGCAAGAAATACGAAAAAATATTCTTCAACGTAACGCAGATTAAATACCCTTTCACTTATTAAATAAATTAACCACATATCATGTAAATAACAAGTTAGAATGCTCTGGTGGAGTTTACCTTGACTACTCTCCCTAAGCTCCCTGTATCCAAGCCTACAATTTCCAAACATTCCGGACATGATACAAGTCCAAACTCTTTTTTAAAAAGAAAACATGTTTGACACAATGCTACAAGCACGAAGTATCGTTAGACCATCGGAAAACATTTACTTTCTTTCAATTTAAAAAAAACTCGAATTTTATTTATTTCAATATTGATATTTTCATAACAAGGTTTGGCAATATTTAGAAAAGGATGGGTTGTAGAATCGCCTCATTCTGAAAGTATAGGATAAACATTAACTTACGGCATTGACAATAATTAGAGGAAACTTACCGAAGGGATCATCATATTCATCCCAATCGAAATTGAAAAGTAAGTCTCCAACGTGATAACCGGCCGTGCGACAATCAGGACCGCATTCATCGAAGTCATCGTCACCATCTTCGTCATCGCTCAAGAATCCCAAATCGAACGGATCATATTCCTCGTCTGAATCAAAATCGTCAAATTCATCCAAGTCTAGATGATAAAAATTAAACATGTTGGCGGAGCATAGCTCGGACGATGATGACGATGAGGATACCAGCGTTACATCGATTAGATCCTTGGCAGCCACATCCGGATTTAGTAGGGTAAGCGCATTAATTTTGCTCCCAGACACATTCAGCTTGATGGGAAGCTGACGGTGGCTTTCCTTTCTGCGAATTTGCAGACGCAACTTGAAAATAAGGTCAGTAAGTAGCTTGTCAGTCAGCAGCAGGCAGTAACCTAGCTCCAAGTCCCTCAGCTTGGGGCAGGACATTATTAGACGAATGACAGCGTTATCACTGACGTTGACACAATACTTGAGATTGATGTGTTCGAGCTCTTGCAAGGCGCCAAGCTCATCCAACTCACGGCTACCGATCGCATCGTTCCGCGGCATGGCCAGAGTTCGCAACGCGCTTAGCTTGCTAATCTCCAATATCATCCTACTATCTACACGATTTACTCCAAGGATCTCAAAGTGCTGCAATTGTTTCGACTTGTGCTCTACCAGCAGAGTGAACATCTGTAGGCGCAGCGGTTTGTCATCGCGATAGCTGTGCACAGTTAGCTTATTGAGACTTGGCAGCAGGCCAATGTTTTCGTAACCACTGACCGACGCCGAGAAGCAGCTAATGGAAAGAGCTTCCAGAGATGCGCAACAGTTGTTGCTAAGCATTGGGTTAATAGCCACGCATATTTTGAAGATACCCCTAATGTTCAACTCTTTAAGCTTTGGAAGTGATTTGCAGATGTTGGGCAACAATTGCGACTTCAGCCTAGAACAGTTCGTAAGTGTTAGCGACTCAATTGTGGTTGGCAATTGATTCATATAGACGCCGGTCAATTTTCCATTGTTTGCAAGATCGAGTTTTTTAGCGGCATGTTGTTCAGCGCCAGCAGAAAGTGATTTTCAAGCTTGCATGTGTTTAACTGCAGATCCTGCAGGTTTTTCAGATTACGGAAAATCTTATACATGTACCGCAAATTTAATTTTGAGCCCGCAATGTTCAGTGACTTTAGATTGATGCAGTGAGCCCCCATGAGTTCGCAGAAGCGCTGTGTATAGCGCTGTGGCAAAATGCCTTCAATTTTCAGTACATTGCGTCCCGACAGCATGAAAAAGTCACGCATATCCCACATAGTCAATACATTAAACTCAGCCAAGTTCACAGTTTTGTCCAGTGTCTGTGACACTTGCTGATAAACGCTACGGAAGCGCAGGCAGGTGCGGCCAAAGTGTATGCGATCGGGCAACGATAAGAGGCGTACTATATGCTCTAGGCAATAATCATTTAGATTCATAATGGGCGACTGCTTATCTTGGAATAAACCGTCTTGACCGTAAGCATCTGGCTGATTCCAGCTATAGTTGGGCTTTACGCTCAGACGGCGTCCACTAGCATAGTGAGTCGGACGATCCAATGCACTGCAGGGCAAAAGATTGAGAATTTACTTTAAATCAATTGGTTTACTTACTTAGCGGCGCTGCGTGGGTCAAAATAGTGTATATAACCAATATTTGATTTGGGTCTGCTAGCGTTGGGTCTGCCGACGCCGTTTGTTCGCTGGGTGCTCAATTTGAATTGTAATACGCTGCCAAAAGACCTCATATATTCTAGCACCTCATGCGACGACAACTGCAGTACATACATACATGAAGATATTAACCAGAAATACAATCAACAATCTCGCGCTACTTCCTTACCTGTGGTGAGATATTGTACAAGAATAGTTTCTTCACCAATATGTGATCCTCAGTGTATGCTAAATCGTCATTTATGTAAAAGTTTCTGTTTGGCGGATTCTGATAGGATTGATTTGCACGTTTTTGCATCGGATTTAGATACGTACACATGGCAAATCTGAAAGTGCCGGTGAGACACACAAGGAATTGTAACAGATGAAAATAAGCTTAGCTTAACGTAAACACCGATTGCTAGTTTTTTTTAGCACCAAAATCGTGTCAAAGTGACGAATGATTTAATGTAAAACTTATTATCAATACAATTGAAATTCTAAGAACTAATGACGTTCTACGCCTTTATGACGCCGACTAGAGATGAGCGGTAATTTCACAGTAAGGAACTATCGTAGCGAATGGGAAGGGCTACCGAAATTGCTCACATCGATTACAGTAATTCCGTGCTTAGACTGTCGACTATTCGGGAAATATGGCAAAATTTTGTGTATCGATTGTTCCCCATAAGAAATATACGGCCGATGGTTGCAACTCACTACAGAAACATTTACCAAGTTCACCAAAATGCTTTGATCCCTGATAATTTATATGATTACCATAATCTTTTTGGGATTGCGACTGATACGGTATTTGTCGTCTCGTGTTCTAAGATAATATATCATTGAAAGATTTAAGTGATCATGACATGATAAGCTATTTTTATCGAAATGCTTCTTAAAAATAAAATTGCCATGGAGTTATTCAAAGATATTATGCCACATATATTAAACAACTCATTCCTCAATTTGGTCAAAAAGGAGGCAACCACTGCATAATAAAATCAAGTAAGCATGCTTTAGGCGAGTATACCCGACTTAGAGACTCCCTGTAAGCATTAGACATGCCAAATCCCAAAGTATCTTAATATCTTCTTGACCTTCCATAAAGGGAGAAAAAACGCAAACGCATTCGCCATATGGAAATGCCAAATCAGAAACCATGACCAATAATGCATTCCTTATAAAAGTCGGTTCAGTTTTGACAAAGTTATAATAGGTTGAAGTATAGGAAGAACATATTTTATAAAGAAACGATCTCTACAAGACTTGCAATATTACCACAATCTGGAATTCAAGGAAACGTGTCCCATGCATGCTGCTCAAAAAATACAATTTCGTCTGTTTTATCGAGTTTTGTCATGAGTTTATTAATTAAATCATTGTTATGCTGCGAAATACCAACAACAACACCCAATTTCTCATTAAAATTTATATTTAGTAATATTTTGCAAAATTTTCTCGCTGCTGACGCCAAAGGGTAAAATATTAGCAGTGTGAATCGGTGTTTCATATCCACCATAAATCCCACGCGTTCCCCGGAGATGTACTCAGTGGAAATTGGCTATTAGTAAATTCGATTAATATCAAGTTGATTATGATCCAAGTTGCCATCTTTAAAACAAGTAAGAATGCTATAGTCGAGTAAACCCGACTACATAACTCCCTGTACCCAGGTCAAAAATTTCCGATCGCATCTACGTACACTTACACACAAACACACATACACAAAAGACGCACACACACAAGCGACAGCTCGAGCGCAGCGCAAGCGAGACATTTTAAGTGGTGGCTGTGCTTCTTCCCCTTGCGCTGAAGCACTGAATCTTCTTTCGTTAATAACTTCCGTGTTTATTATCCGAAGGACTTGAAATTTGGACAGTAGATTAGGAGTTACTAAAGTATTGCACATGTTAAATCCCAAAGCTATATCTTAAAAATTGTTCCTGTAAAACGGTTTTTATCGAATTGCCGGGGGAACGGGGGGAGATATCTGAAATCTAAAATAAACTTGACCTGCTCCCGCTATACACGAACCTACATTTGGTGTCTATAGCTCTTATAGTTGCTGAGATCCTTGCGTTCATACATACGGACGGACAGACGGACAGACAGACGGACATGGCCAAATCGAAATCTCTTTTGATACTGATCAGGAATATATATACTGTATAGGGTCGAAGATGTCCTGCCTGTTACATACATTTGCACGGACTTAGTACCCCCTTCTTACCCATTTTATGGGTACAGGGAGTAAAAAGGCGTTTTTGATATTTTTAAAAAATACCAGGTTGGCAGCACCCTTAGAAACGGGACTTTCTTATCATTAAAATCAAAATTTGATGTTTGTATAAGTATCGCCGATCGACTGCATTGCAATTCCTTCTATAAGACGAAAATTCCTATTTCCTATTGCGAAAGTGTGTGAAGGGGTATCTAAGTGCATTGAAATATGCACAGAGAAGTATGTACAATATGTATGTATGTAAGTCCGTATTTAGACGATGACACTCGCGAGTTTTTTCTTTGAGAAAAATCAGTTGCATTTAGACGGTGAGTTTTAAATCACACACAGCAATTGACTTTCTATTGGCCTTGTAATTCAGCCTTCTAGCTTTTATGGTCAGTAATTCGGAACAACCTTATTATATCCTAGTATGTACTATATACATAGATCACATTAATGTAAGTGATATTATATAACCTGTTATATTATATATGTATAATTTGAAGTTATTTGTATATAGGAAACAAATATCATATGCTGGGAAGCGAATATATCGCTTTCTAGCTTAAAGCACGTTAAATATTGAAAATAAAGATTCACGAAAATTTGCTTTATTGTTAACTTCAATTGCCGATGCACTCAAACGGTAAATACATATAATTTGTAGATTGCTCTAAGCTTATTAAGATTTAGATAAAGAATGCTTCTCAATTCAGTCATATTACAAGATTTTTTTCTCTAAATACACAAATATTTTCTTACGAAAACTTTTATGCCAGCTAAAAACTTTGTAATTTTTATGAATTTCTTTTTTTTTTTGATTTATTTTTCTACGCGTTTTCTCCTGATTTAATATGCGGCCGCCACTTTTCTGCACAATTGCGAAAACAAAAATTTGACTTTACTTACTGCTCAGGCTGTGGCCAGGCAACTTATGCAAATGACTTATACAGCACATTTCTCTTGTGATCCCCAATTCCTATCCCTCTACCTAAAGCGAAGTCAAATAAATGCGAACTTTTGTTAGTTTGGCTTAAGTGCCGTGGCAAAGGTTGGCGGGGGCAAATGCTAGGGAGTTAGGAAAGGGAGGATTTGCTGGGGTCAGTTCCTTGCACGCTTCACGGCAGCTTTGTTTTAGGTTAGGGCATGAGTGGGCCTTGAAGATGGGAATAAAGATGAAGATTCGAAGTAAACGGAAGTTACCATAAAAATACAAGCGCCATTGAGCATGGTACCATGAAGAAATAACTCAAACGCCTTGTATGAAAAATATTTCACCTGCATTTCGTTTGCATTTCATACCTGCAAAAGGCCAGCCAAACAACCCGGCCAAACATGTGAGTCCAATGGAGAGGCGCAGTGAGACAGAGCGGCAGGGAGGCAGGAGACAGAGTGAACAACTTAACCACACATTGCAGAGATCTCAAGGCTCAGCCAGCCAATTTGGGGCCACTAATTCAGTCGTCCTGAAGTACTTCTGAGTACTGCGAGTACGAAGTACGACAAAGTACTCGTCAGACTTTTAACGATGTCATCGCTATAAACTTGTGCCCCTATCCAGCTGCAGCTGCAGCTCTGCTGCGCTCCGCTCGCTCTCCCCAGTGTTCTATCATCTCATTCCACCTCTGATGTTCCTTTATCAATTACGTTGGCTTTTTAATGATTTCGGCTTTACTAAGACCGCGGCAGAGTCCCTTGGTACCCGCCTCGTTTTCTTCATCTTTTCTACGCTGTTCTTTGCTTTACTTTCGCTGACAAGTGCACATTTTTCTTTGCTGCCCCCCTTCCCACCCCCAATCCAAGCAGCACTCATACGACGTTCCCTGTTTTATTGCTCAAGAAAGAAGCCAACTTTCTGCTGCTTCTTACGCTTTAAAAAAAAAACTTTTTTACATCTTCAAGTTCGGGGGAAATGTTGTTTTTTTTTTTTTGAGTATCGACCAAGTTTGAAGAATGCAGCATTTCATTTTTTTCGTTTGCTCTGTTAGCTTTTCAAATTATTCAGCCGTAAACACTTTTCAAAGTGCCTCTTTGGCTTTTCTTAGGTTTCTCTCAGCACGTTTTGTGCTCCAAAGTTGAATTTTTAATTAATTAGTTGGCGTAATTATTATTCGTATCGATGGCATGTAAAGTATGATTTCACTGCCTTTCATTGCAATAAGTATCAATATCAACTTTGCAATATTCAGCGTATGCTACTACTTATGGCTTTAAGTAGGAACAAAATTCAAAGAAATTTTAAAAAGGCCCAAGAGTATGCAATAAATGGACAATAAAGAACGACTACAGTCGAAGATATTGTATCTACAAGGGTATAAAAGCTTGTAGTATATTAAACAACTAATTTCCAAGTTTAAGTTCTTTTAAATTTTTAAGGAATATAAGTTTCAATGTGCCTCAAGTCAGTCCGTCTTAAAAAAATTTATTGCGCTTTCTTTGAAGTCTCTATATAGCCTAACTATGACTGCAACTATATTCATTTCTATGCTTTCTCCCATATTCTCAGATCCATCTATGTTTCTCCAACTCACTGAACATTGTTTGCATCTCGTTTTGGATTCCTCTTGATGTGTGCTACTTTCTCAATGTCCATTTGTGGCACACTGTGCTTATCGCACTGCGATAATCAGATACAGATGCGAATGGCCCTTAAATCTACCGTCAAATATGAAAGTATTTATCACTTAATCTAGGCAGTGGGCGTTGGTTGGTGCGGGCAGGCGGACAGGCGGACAGGTATGCGGTATATATCTCAGCTAAACATAAATGCTCTCTGCTGGAACACGTTTTGTGAATAAACACAAGACGCAAATGGATGGCAACTTGTTGCAAATGCTTATCAATTAATAAAAATCATTGCCTACTTTTTTGCGTTGTCCTTCCCCCAGGGAACTCGCTCGCTGCTGCCTTCAGAAGTCTGTGCAAGTATTTGTTCATGTGCTGAGGTTTTATTTATGGCCTGCGTTACGCTTTATCCCCATCATTTATACCAATTTGAGGCAAATAGTTGCCATATGTGCGCAGCAGGAGGCCGGTGAGCAACAGCAGTTCGTTAGTTTATGTTCGCGCTGGGATTGAGGCGAAGCATCTAATACAAATATAAGTAGTTCGTTTGTTTGTGTGATTATCGGCAACTTTGTGTTGGAAAATGAATGGTAAACAGCTTAACACTTCTTCTGAATCTCCCTGCCCTGCATAGTAATCTAGAGGCTTTAAACAAAACCCTATCTGCTTTATATAGATTCGACTATCTGTTTTAGTATTTACACCATTCATAAATCATTTTGGGAAAGTGCAAGGCTTTGCACATAAATAGTTATAGCTGCATATTTAAAAGTTTTTGGTTAGTGCAAAATAAAAAGAGGCAATAATATCATAAATTAGTGTCGAATTTAAATGTTCATATATTTTAGATGCCTTTTTTTGGTGGATGCACAATTACATAGCTTATGGACATTAATTTGAACTTGATATATTTATCACAATCAAATTGCTTGTCTATCGATGGTGATTTGGCAATGTTAAAAAATAGATCATTTTCGCAAACAAATTGTGCCATTCCTTAGAGTTTTCTCGCAGCTGTAAGCCCACAACAATTAGGCAACTTCCTCGTTTAATTGTTCTTGTCGCATACATAATAAACTAAACTGTAAGGAAGTTTTGGACCACCCTTAAGCACTTTCTGCCTCTAATTCACTTGAGGCCGTAAAAGGAAATAGAATAAATTAATATTGGCCCCAAACGGGATGCCGCCAGCTGTTGTCCGGGATCTGGGTAGTCTTGGGCAGGACTCCAGGTGGCCGTGTCCAGTGCGTAATTAATAAAGTTATTACCTCCGACGGGTTCTCCGACTGGAAACAGCTTACATGTGAACACCATTAACTTGTAATTATGGTTAGTTGGCGCGGCTGAAGTTTATTGCCAGGCTTATTGGACGTCACTCGGGAAAATGGAATTGCAGCAGCGAACAAAATTCGTTACATGGAGCGACAAGTGTACACTGATTGCAATTTGTCAGCACTCACAAACTCTGAAAGAAGTCACTGGCAGGTGTTTCTTGTTTAATTTCGCTGAATATTGTATAAGCAAAAGTCATTTAATTGGCTTCCTGCTACTGCAAAACTTGTTCTTTATCTTAAATACGACAATACTTAAGTTTAAGGGAGGAATGCATCAGGTGTTAGATAGTCAAGTCACTTCTCTGAAATTCAATCAAATATATCCAACTAGCTGGTAATACCCCATCCTTATTCGGCGAAATATTTAGATTAAAATGCATTATTTTGAATTTGAATACTTCCGTCAATCGTAAGAAATACACAAAAATAGCGTATCACAATTTTCGCTCCCGTGGGATAGACATTCCCAAATATTTGAGGCTGTGGTGACGGGTGGGCGTAGATTTTCCGCAATCGGTAAACACTCCTCTAAAATATTTTTGAGGAAGTTGGAAGCATAATACTAAGACTCCATAAAATAGCTTTCCACCTATTTTCCGCCCGTTGTTTTGACCCCAAAGCACTGAACTTTTTTGTGTTCAGCTTTGGGAATTCGTATTAAACCATTCGCATGAAAGACAAAAATGCAGAATTCCAGAGTTTTCCACTCTTTTATCCGACTGTGTACGTGCATTTTCCAAAATCAGTGAGACACGTGTCGAATTTTGTAATGTGTAGACCTTTGAAAATGAGTTTTAATTAGGCGTTTATTAGGCGTTGACCCATACAACTTTGGCACTCGTAGATTCCGCCCGGGGCGGATTTTCCAAAACCGATCAGCAGTGTTTCGGACGATTTATTGTATAGATCTTTGAAAATGAGTTTGAAGCCGATGTGTTAAATAAAAAAGCTTCATACTACCGTTTTCCGGGAAAACATTTCACATCTACCGTGTGGCCTGCCTGTCAGGTAAAAGAGGTTTCTAAAATAGATGAGAAAGAATCACTCAGAGAACTCACTTCAGTAAACTTGGGATAGTGAGCAATATGCAGATTCTGTGAACTTGAGGCTAAATCCTCATTAAACCTTCACCATCTTCTTATAACCCAAGCAATGTGATGTCTCTGCTATTTATTGAAAAACAAAAATGAGCATTATGTCATATGATTAGAGAGACAGTATTCGAATGCTTGCGCATGCTAGATTTTGTGCAATGATAAATCAAAGCCCACGCACAACATGGCGTATGTGTAATGCTTACATCTGGCAGCTGACAAGCTAATAGAGCTTATTGAAAAATGATTGCATACTTTTCGGGGTGCGGCAGCCCGACAACAGGCCCCAAGGCACTTGCTGCAAGAATAGCAGAGCTATCTATTCGTACTCTAATGATTTATGCCGCTACATTTCATTTATTGCACATAATTCGTGGTAAGCCAGCGCCCCTCGGCACACGGGCTTCATTTATCTAAGCATTTGCAGCTTTCGGCCGGCCAAAAACATTTCCTAAATAATCGAATGCCATTTTTTAGTGTCGCTTAAATAATATTTATTTACCGCCAGCGTCAGCGTCAAAAGTAAAACTTGCACGTACTTCACCTTTGCTAGGAAAATTCGGAGGTTGTGGGGGGTAGGTTGTCGTTAACATATTGTGGCATATTTATTTCTTTCATGCCGTCGCTGTCGCCATTCTCTTCGCACGTCAATTTCGCCAGCCAACCAACAAAAAAATATAATAATAAACAAGAAATATATGGTATCGTCCGGGTGCCGAAAACTTAATACCCTTTCAGAGATGCTAATAAAACTGCTCTAATAAAAACTAAACAAAACAAAGTTTTCTTACTAAAACTCTTTTGTCGAGCGATCGCTTCAATGGTTGATACATTGTATATGATATAGTTATCTGATTTTGATCAAAGTTGGACAAACTACATAAAAAATAATAATAAAACAGTAGCTGTTCAAAGAAAGAAACTTTTCAAAGAACAACTCACTTTACTATTGATCATTTCTATGACTGTTGTACGATATAGAGGTCCGGTTTTGACCAAAGCATAAAAATATTATGAGAATAGATTTGGTAATGCCGCGTATCTGCAACAAGAAGAATTTGTGCCACGTTTGATCAACCAAGCTTTACAACCGAGAGTAGCTTGCATAGATCCTGATCAGGAAGATAAGGACTTCGCCTCCGACGCGTTACACACTTCGTGACAACATTATAATACCCCTGCAAGGGTATAAAAAGGAGCAAAAACAAAACGGGAGGCAGCCAAACCGAACGAATTCCTTTTGTACGTGCCTGACATTTCATTGTTTGGCGCGGGAGGCATGCAGGGCGCTGGGGCCCCATCAATGGCAGCAACCTTCAAATGTCGCGTCTAAACCGAGTCGATGTCGATACATATTCGGTTTTTCCTTGTGTTCTCGAAGTATTTAACCAGTACATTGGGTATTCATAAATTGTCACTTGATTTGGAATGCTTCAAGTGAGTCGTAGGGATAATAAGATATGTTATCTCAACTCGGGTTATCTATTCTATGTATAGTAGAACTTTTGCAATATAATGCATTCCTCTATCATTCCTCAATCAGTGAAACTTAGTATGGGATCTAAGTGGTAACGTAGGAATGATCGTAATATAGCTTCAAAACAGCTTTTTAAAACTTGTATTTATCTTTGATTAGATATTTGTAATATTTGACTACCTGTATGTAGTATGTACTAGTATTCCAATGAAATGGGTGAGAGTATCTTTGCTACTCCCTACATATTTTTTCTAGCTTGTTTCGCTTAGGTCTCGTTGTTTTGTGTATTTTTGTCGCTATCGCAATGTGGCATGTCAATTTATTTGTCAAAGAGAAAAATAAGGCAGGTAAAATTGTAAGTAGAAAGGTAGAAAGAAATAGCAGTAGCAATAGCTGATACATGAAAGCCTCACAGATACGAGAGCTCCGGCGGAGGCGAAAACAATGACAGCCTTAAGTTGCTTTCCATTGAGGTGTGTAAGCGTGTGTGTGTGTGTGTGTTAGTTCCATGTGTGTGTGGGGGCGTGACTCGTATGTCCATGTCTAGCTGTGTGTGTGTGATGGCAGCTTTAAGCACTCGCTGGCGATGCCTGGCGGCAAAGTAATCGATATTTATAGTTATGGTAATCGCATGGAGACTCGAGAGGCAAGCCAAGCCCCCGCTCATGGATAAGTATCAGGTTGGGCCAAAGATAAGAAATAATATCGTACGTTGGCATGAAAATATTTGCAGGCCCTTCCACGTTTGTCCCTTTCCCTGGGGAAAATTGCGCTGCAACGTTTGGCATTTAATCTACCAATTTTTAAGGCAAGCGCAGTTTCAATCATTTGGGTATGAAGATTTGGCCCAAATGGTCACATGGTCACATCTACTGGCCATACTTTTCGCCTTTAGTTCCACGAACTCTGGCAAGAATAATATGACAGCTAAGAGAACTGACAGCTTAAATGTTAGCTCTAATAATAAAATCTGCTTGACATGAATTCCAAATGGCAGCTTAACTGAATCAAGCTTGCTTTAGTTAAGATAATGCTTTAGGCTGAGTACTCGTTAATAATAAGCTGTGAAGGGCCAACAAACATCCGAGATATCATGATTTCTATTTTTGGTGTTACAATTCATCGTTATTTGCTTTATGCCAGTTTATGGTCTGGAAAGCAAGCAACTTTCATTGTGTGGCTCACATGTCAAAATATTTCTTAAAAATTGTCCTTATTGTTGTAAACTTTTATTAAATCATCGTATACAAATTTCTCTGGCTCACCAAACACTTTCTTCTGCCTTTGAAGCAAACGTCAAAGTCTTAGTTGCTGCTCAGCAAATTTTCAGGCATCATCTTCAAAATGTGCCTCACTTGGCACCTTGCCAAGAGCTACACTGAGAAAAAATATAACTATCACTCTGTGGGGCTTAAGGAAAGTCCATTTAAAGCAAATAAGAACGTTGCAGTCGGACGGACCCGACAGCAGAATACTCGGTTTCAAGTCCGGTATAATGAAAAAAACAGTAGTATGCATTTCAAATTTGGTGACTACCTACACAGGTTTGGGAGATATAGATTTTGTTCATTTGCGGGGAGGAGGTGGGGGTTGCAACCATTTTTTGATGCAGATCTTTCAAGGAGCTCAACATTAGTCTGTACACCAAAATTGGTGACTCTAGCTTGGAATAAAATTTTGTGGATATAGGTTTCCGCTAAATTGCGGGTGAGGGGTGGCGGTGGAAGGTCGACCTTGACACTTTATAAACTGAGGGTATACACCAACATGTGTACCAAGTTTGGTTGCTCTGCCTCAAAGGGTGTGTGCATTCTTACGGGCATTCAGACAAACGGACATTTCACAAACTCAATACACATTTTTCAAAATTTTTTTTATTTTATTCAGAGTATAACAAGTAAGAATGCTATAGTCGAGTATACCCGACTACGAAACTCCCTGTACCCAGGTCAAAAATTTCCGATCGCATCTTCGTTAACTTACACATATGTACATACACAGATACGCACACGCACGAGCCACAGCGCAAGCCAGGCATTTTAAGTTGTGACTGTGCTTCTTCTTCCCTTGCTGCAGCACTGAATCTTCTTTCGTGAATAACTTAGGTGTTTATTATCCGATCGACTTGAAATTTGGACAGTAGATTAAGAGGGACTAAAGTACTGGACATGCCAAATCTTAAAGCAATATCTTGAAAATTGTAACTGTAAAACGGTTTTTATCGAATAGCGGGGGAACGGGGGAGATATCTCAAATCTAAAATAAACTTGACCTGCTCCCGCTATACACGAACCTACATTCAAAATTTGGTGTCTCTAGCTCTTATAGTTGCTGAGATCCTTGCGTTCATACATACGGACAGACAGACGGACAGACGGACGGACGGACAGACGGACAGACGGACAGACAGACGGACATGGCCAAATCGAAATCTCTTTTGATACTGATCAAGAATATATATACTTTATAGGGTCGGAGATGTCTCCTTCTGCCTGTTACATACTTTTGCACAAATCCAATACCCCCTTTTTACCCATTTTATGGGTACAGGGAGTAAAAATAGCAGCTCGTCTGTATTCACAAGAGTATTTTTTTCAGTGTCCCGACTGCAAGTCATTTGCAGCTCTCATTCAACTGACTTTAACTACGCATTGCTTAAGTTGCTCAGCTCACTTTGCTGATAATGTGCTGTATTATTGACAGTTTATTAAATTGATTTCATTTACAATTTAACAAACATGTCATGCTGCATCGTCATCGGTTTCATCATCCTTAACTTCATCATTGGGGACACACGCACAACTTGCCTTGACAAAAGCAGCTTCCAGTTACCCTCATCTGTAAGCCAGCTCGAGCTTCCCTGCACGATAGACAGCATACTAGCTACTACCCAGGATATTCCTTCAACCCATGCATGTGACACTTTATTGCATGGTGTGTGTGTGTGTGTGTGTGTGTGTGTGTGTGTATTGTATGCATGTGTGCGTGTGTGGGCTAAGTTAAGTGCTCATAAAATATTTGCAAATGTTTGTGCTGCGCTCCCGACACACGACATTTTAAAGCATACTCACGGGCGTTGAAGCCTGTCGACTTGTATACTCTTTAACAAATGATAAAGGAGTACCTTGGGCTTGTGCGGTGTCAACCAAATTTGGAATACAATCTTCGTATACATCACCTTCGCTAATCAGAAATCATCTACACATATATATGTGTATATAGATCCCCACAAACATGGAAACTAGAGTTACAAATTTTATAAAAGGCTTACTGATGGTTTCTTCAAAAGATCACGACCAAATCTGCCCCCGCTACTACACAAACAGAGTAATTCGCAGTCGGGAGCTGACGACGACAATGCTCGCACTTGTTTTAATTCTAATGCTGTCAATTAGGTCTTGTAAATAGTTAAACGCTTTGCCAAACAATGCCCCATCAGCGAAGCCGAGTTCTAAAAATGTTCTCATCTCCAAACTCAACCAACTTGGCCACAAACACTGTAAACTTCTTGTTTTTGCTGTTGCCGGTTTTTGGTTTTTCACTTTTTCGGTTTAAAAGTGGTCAGAAAGTTTATGCGTTTCCCTCTGTGCGTGCCCATAAGTAATTGTGTGTGTGTGTGTGTGTGTGTGTGTGGAACATTTATCTACAATAAACTCGGTCTGCTCTCATACAACTTTTGCTTTACCAGTTATTTTTGCTGCAGAAACTTTTCACAAATTCATTAGCCAAAGGAGCGCTTCATTTTACATTTGATATGCGAGAAATTTAAAATGCCACATCAAAAGTTTTCGAGAAAACAATTAGAAAACTGACAAAACAGCTGGGGACCAAGATGTGGGAGTGGAGGGAGGGAACAAACTGTCAGCTAGCCACATATACATAAAATCAATCTCATACGTTCATATGTTCTAGAGTAGCAAAATTATCTATATATCTAAGAATTTCTAGCGTATCAAATCAAGATCATATCTGAAAAGTCGTTTTCATCCATTTGCGCTGGTGTGCGGCTGGACAATATCCGAAATTTGTCACTAGGTCTTATAGTCTCCGATATGGACGCGTTCATAAACCCAGACGGGCTTGGAAAGATCGACTCAGCCATTGGTACTGATCCAGGATATACATATATATATGTACATACTTCATTTAGTATTAGGTATTTTTGTTTTTTCATGGGTGTACAAGTTAAAATTAGAATGTTTTAAGATTCCTTACGTATCATTAGCTCCGTCTACTCGTACTAAAAATATAGCAGATATATATTTCTATACAGAGTACATGTTGTGTATTTTGTCCTGTCCTTGCACTGTTCCTTCAATTTGATGTTGGAAGAAACGCAAATAAAAATACACACATACAAACGAAAGCAACAGCAATTACAACAACTACAGCGCATTTGTAAGGTTGTCTATATGAAGTGTTGGCCAAGTAGGTGGCTCTAGTGTAAAACAGGAAACGAAGTATACTTTTAGGCTCACTCCACGCACGCAAACCAACACCAAAACACACAAACACATGCAGATACGTTTATATAAACAGAACTACGTGTGTTCGGTACGAAATTGTTATTTATTTTTTGAAGTGCCTCCCTTGCCAGTGTGTGTGTGTCGGTGTGTGAGTGCTTGTGAGCAGGTGTAGCTGTAGCTGTAGCTGTAGCTGTATCTGTATCTGTACACACTTACGCAGATACATTTGCCGTACACTCGTGCAGCGCATAGTGTGCATCTAGTTTGCTATTCGCCGTCACATTTGCCAAATTTACCGTGTAATTATCAGCAAAAATGAGAGACGCGCTTAATGCCACCTGAAATGCAACAAGAAATGCGCAAATAAAGCACCGTCACAGGCCCCGCCCTGTTCAGGGATGCATTTGGTTGCCTTCTGTTGATATGCAAATTTTGCAGTTTTTCATATGTGTGCTCCTGTGTTAGCTTTGTCTGTTGGCCTAACTGGCATGTTTGTTCAGCCGGACTGGGGAGAGGACCAGCCGACCGACTAAATGAACGAAATTTGTTTTGAATTTTCATTTCCATATCATTTTTACTCTTTTGCCTATCACGTAAGCGGCATTTTGATTGACTGCACCGACTACCAAATGCAACATGAGCTAATAAAGCAATTCGAAGCCCTTAATGTCCTTTATAAAATTCCAAATGACTTCACTGCTATGGCACTGTGATGGCATGACAAATTTACAACCAGCACAACTGACAATGATTTAATCAAATTTATTTTAGCAGCACATAAATATAAAAGCATGTTTTTTGTATTTCCCCAGAAATTACTTGATTGCGACCATTGTGAAATGTAATTAAACTAAGTAATTGTTGTCATCGCCTGTGTTTTTAGTTGCGCTACGGTAATCAAATTGAGTCATTTTCAAATTTGAACTAATCCGTTTGCCAAATCCGCGTACAAATAACGAGATCCGCTCTAAGCGCCTATGATATTTGATTTAATTATGTAGAAAAATATATGCCGCGTGTTGTGTAATGTTATGAAAGGGTAGCTAATAACAAAATAAATTGCATAAATAATTAACTAAACTAAATTGATGTTGACTTTTCACAGTACAATAATGTCAAAGGGATTGTGAAATAACACACGTCCTCTTATATTTAATTAGTAGGCAGCTGTAATCTGGCTTATATAATATTTAAGGTTATTAGCAACGATTTGAAAAATCAATTGGAGCAAACTGAATTTAATCCATTAAATATGCAATTTTTACTTTTGAGTTGAAAGTTATTTCAAATAGTCTGTTTTAGAGAATCCTTAGGAGTTCTTTGCGCCTAAATCTTCCCTATCTAGTATCTAAATCAATAAATTTGCAAGCTTTAAATATTTATTATTAGCTTATTTATTTTATTATCGAATTTTGGGAAGGTAAGCAATTAAACAAATTCTTGCTAGAAACAGACATGAATTTTGTCATGGAGCCTACTGTCGAGAATCAAGCGGAGTTCAAAGCACCTTTACGTACAATTTGTATGTGAAGATGTAGGTCACTCAGTCTACTCGGTGGATAGCCATAGACAAGCACTTACCATTTGCCTTTTCAGACATTACAGCTCTCAGCTGGTGCTCCCATTTCCCCAATTTCGATTGGAGTACAACCCAAACAATACCAAAAACTATTCGATACATAGTTGAAAAACAAAGGCAGTGTGGCTTCTTTTCCCTTTTCCCTTTTCCCATTTCCCATTTCATTTTTCCCTTTTGCCTTTTACCCATTTATGAGTGAAGTGATTTCCGTTGTAGTTCAGTACCAGTACTCATAGTTCCAGGCAAGTGCTCCGAGCGCCAGTGCATTCAATGGAGTGCACTTTCCACAAGGAATACTTGAACCGCAAAGAAAAGACGCACAACAATAAAATGTGTATGGCTTTTGTTTGAATACTCGTATCGAGTCGTGCATTTACTTGAATGAAATGATTCGTATTCGTATACGTAGTATTTGTCCGTTCGTTGGCATTGTTCCTCATTTCCATACAATATGTCCTAGCAATTGTTCTGGAATATGCCGATAAATTTAACCATTGTGTGTAAGGCATCAGTCAAATGAAGAGTCTGTTTATTCACATCATTAACAAAATATACATGAAATTTGATCAGAATAACTCGAAAGCGCGCCTACAGCTGGAAAATGTGATTGGGATGATAGCTGAGGATGGCATACATATAGTTACTTTCCCTTTTGAATTGGTTTTCACTTACATATCCTCGCGTGCGAAGCGCAGTGTTTCCACCAAGGGAAAGCGGATTAATACCCGCACAGATGCGGTAAACAACAGTAAATAGTGGAAACCTGCGGGCGCATTCAAGCTGTTGAATTAAACACTGCTCGGCTGGACACAGCTACTCACTTATCCTCCAGACCCTTCTTTTTTAACATAATGTTAACCAGCTCTGCGGTAATAGGACCCAAAGGCTCATGGCCTGGCACAAGGATGTGTTCTAGTTCGCTCAATGGCTGACCCGTCTTGACAAATGCCTCAGCCAGCCTGCGATTGCGATTGGCTGCAAATGCAACGAATTAATGTAAAACTAAATTATCTCATAACATATGGTCTACCGTAGCAAGAGGTTACCAAATCGGACAAGCCACAGGACTCAAAGAAGGTGGCCAAGCGGCTGCCTGGATAAAATACATCCACAAACTGTAGAATCTCCAAAAAGCCGCGTCTTATGATGCCCGCCTTAGTATTCTCATTCAACTCCATGCCATCTGCGATCCCAGCACCAAATGCAACGATATTCTACGTTTCAAAGTCATCAGTGGTGAACGAGGTCAAAAACACTTGCTCACCCTTAGAGTGGAACAGATTTCCACACAGTCGGCATCATCTGTAACCACCACACGAAATGTGGGCGACTTGAACAGATCCTGAAGTATGCGCATAAATTTCTGATCCCGACAGCCGATGGTGCCCTCGGCAAAGTTGTTATTGCAAATCTCATGAGCCAGATTACAGCCCACCAGCACTGAGCAAGGAATCTGGATAAGAAAACATTAGTAAAATGTGTCCCAAGCAGTTTTAATTCTCTCACCTTTAACTGACGCATTATGAGGTGAGATATCAAAAGGATCTGCCTGTCATCGCTGCGCTCAAAGCCCTTGATCAGAGAGACCGCGTGGAGCCAAGGGCTTCACTTTTGCCCAGCAGAGTCTTGCAGCAGCTGCTCACAAATGTTGGCGGCATGGCAAAGATCAGGATGTCTGCATCGCGTGCTGTGGTAACCACATCATCATATGCCACCTAAGTGGGGTTTAATGGCCAAGTGAGAGGCTCTTGTAGTGCAGTTAGCTAGTTAGTTAGTTCACTTACCACATTCGCCGGCAGCACATAGTCTGGCATGCTTAGCATTAATGTGCGTTGAATTGATGATCTCTGTCAGCTTGCGACCGTCGACTATCTCCTCGTACACGTACATATTGACCTTGGGCTCCATCAGCGCAGAACCGGATACGTTGACGCCCACATTGCGAGCTATGGTTGTGGCCCAGTTGCCAGAGCCAATGATGCAGACGTTTAGTCGATCACCCATCTACGCGGAATGCAGTTCCTAGAATGTTGTCTTGCTAATCTCTCTGGAAATTATATAAAGGCATATACAAATTTTTGTCACTTTATTAATTTGACAGGTTTTCTTATTCGACATTGAGTGTACTTTGAAATCAGTTCTACGAACAACGCGCTTTAAGTTTGTTCCTTTGGAGGCCAAGGTTAATAATTGAACACGAATTAAATTAGCAATTCATGTACACCATCTGTCAAGTACAGCCAGTGGGCTTTAAGGATAATAATGTAAATTACATATTTATATATATTAATATTTACATATATTCATTTATATGGTTCACTGTGCCGGGCACACACAAAATGCCTCGAATGTATACATAATTATTGATTGAGTGCTGGGCAAATAATTCATCAGCGACTGCACACACCACGAGCTTGTACACTTACATTTATATTAGAGGTGGCCAGGCATCGATAGGTTCAACTATCGATACATTCGCTAGAACTATCAACAAATGCGGTTAACAAAATATACATATATATTAATATAAGCTTTGATATTTCCAGTTCTTAATTTGTTAACCTAGCAGAAATATGAATTATATTTACTTAAAGATATTTTAATTGACAACGTTATTTCATTCAAATTAATAATTAAAACCGATCATCTTTTGAATATTTGCTTGGTAACAACTATTACAGGAAATATTCTTAAATAAGTCTATGTATGTATTGAAATCCATAAGACACCTTATGGTACGTATAGTAGCATAATTAATCCCTTTAACTTGTGACTTATGATACGAACTTCAAATGTTAAACTTAATTTCTTTAATAGTTTATAAAACAGTCATGAAACCTGCACAATAAAACCGAAAGAATTTGAAACAAACTTGATCTGTGTGGAAAAAAGTGCATTCATACGGACAGACGGATATTTCTGCAAACTCTAAAAAGCTTTTCAAACAACATCTAAATATTGATCGTTCGTTCCTGTCACAGCTATAAAAACTCCAATTTCTTTTTTTTGGATACGGAGTATAAAAAACCAAAACCTAAATTAATTCATCCGATCTTATGCATTCTATTACATTTTCCTCCGTCTTCGTCAATCTGTCCTGTTTTATTAATCTATAGTTGGAAACTCTGATGTGCACCCAAGTAAATAAGACTATCGTTGTATCGGGAGTAGATATCGACAGTTACATAAATTGGAGACCAGCGATACTTTTGAGAGTGCCACCTCTAGCGCATAAGTACGTACATATCATATTTATTTGTATGTGTGTGTGTTCGCACACCCACTGCACCGACGGCAGATAAGCAAAGCGATGGGTGAAAAATTACGCATACGTCACGTTCGCCAAACTGGCTGGCAAATAATTAACTGTGGCCAGTTGGTTGGTCCGTCCAAGCCAAATTGTTATTGTGCTCACATGTAGGCATGTGGATTCATTGGATATCCATTCAATAATGTTTGCAGGGTAAAATATGAGGCTTCATTTCGTAAATTTTTATTTATTTTTTAATTACGCTCCCGTTTAAAGTTCGCTGCACAAGTGTTCAACCTTTTATGAGCAGCCTGGAACGAAAGCTCGACAGTCGAATAAATAAAATATCAAATTGCCAGCGTTAAAATGCAAAAGGCCGAGAGCCAAAGTGAAAGTTTTTCCAGCGAAATCAATGTGCAAGAAAGTAAACACTTTGAAATTGTGCACCGACAGCGGCTCTGCTGCAGAACGCAACGAATTGCAGACACATCCAAGCCAACGCCCCATTCTCCCACCACCGCCCAGCCGTCCAATCATCAAACCACCCCACACGCGTCCCGAACTGCCCCACGTCATTCACTCGACTATGAAATCAAAATGGATGATGGGCCAAATGAAAATGGAATTTTTAATGAGTTGGCGCAGGCAAAGGCCAAACGAGGAGAGAAAACAATGGCGACGCTGCCTATGTAGGCGGTGACTGCAGTCAAGTAGGCGTGGCTGCCAACTGACTGACTGCAAACACTTTAAGCTGCAGTGAGATATGAAATTTTTCTCACTGCCTATGGAAACTTTTCAGCTTGAAAAATAATTTCATTCACTAATGCAATTATGTGACTAATTCAATTGTTTTTAAGTATGCTTAGAATGTTTTGGTTTTGGTATATTCCTCCTGCTTTTCAGAGATCACGATCCAAAACTGTTCCCAGCTTTGTACGCTGAAATCAATTTAATGCTCAAAGTAGGTTGCTTTTATTTAAAAGTAGTATTAATAATTAATATTACAGACTGTTTTACACACAGGATTAAAGATGCCTTCAGATCCAGATACAAGAGTGATATCCATGTCCCAGGTGAGCGGGTTTGAAATAGAGTAACTCAGATCTTGAGAACCCAAAACTTGAACAGTTCGTGGCCGCCATCGCTGTGTCGATGTGCTCCTTTTGCGTTGGCTTCACTGCGGCCTACACCTCTCCGGCACTGCCTACGATGATGGATGGCAATGTGACTAGTTTTGAGGTCACACCGCAGGAGGCCTCGTGGGTGGGTGGCATTATGCCGCTGGCTGGCTTAGTGGGCGGCATTTGCGGCGGACCGCTAATCATTTATCTGGGCAGGAAGCTTACCATCCAGTTGACTGCACTACCCTTTATTACGGGCTGGATGCTCATCGGGCTGGCCACCTCAGTGTACATGGTGTGGGCCGGCCGCGTCCTTGGCGGCCTTGCCGTGGGCGTGGCATCGCTAGCCCTGCCCGTTTACCTGGGCGAGACGCTGCATCCACAGGTGCGTGGCACGCTGGGTCTGCTGCCTACGTTGCTGGGCAATTTTGGACTGCTTCTGTGCTATATGGTTGGCTGGGGGACCAATTGGTCACAGTTGGCCTTTGTTGGTGCCGCATTATGTGTACCCTTCTTTTTGCTGATGCTTTTCATACCGGAGTCTCCGCGTTGGTATCTTTCGCGGGGCAAGAACGAGAAGGCTGCCAAGTCGCTTACATGGCTTCGTCGCAAGGATGCGGATATTACTGCTGAATTGACGGAAATGGGGGCAGCAAAAGCCGACGACGGGGCTGCCACGAACGCTTGCAAAGAAATGTTTCAAAAGAAGAATCTCAAACCAGTATCCATATCGCTTGGTCTCATGCTCTTTCAGCAGTTCAGTGGCATCAATGCAGTCATCTTTTATACTGTCATGATCTTCAACGATGCGGGCTCCACCATTGACAGCAATTTGTGTACCATTATTGTAGGAATAGTTAACTTTATAGCCACATTCATAGCTACCATGGTCATAGATCGCGCGGGTCGAAAGGTGCGCAGCAGATATCGAAATAATTTGTGACTGAAATGGTTCGGTCTAATTGTATAAGGAAACCACACTTAATCAAGAGCCTGGCTCGACTCGGGTTCTACCTAATTGGTAAACTGGGTTTGCTTGTTTTTTAGCACCGAACCAATTTTAACCGCTTTGAAATCCAACTCGCACGGATCAGTTCTTTTTTTAACTTTTCAACTCAACAACAGATGCTGCTTTACATCTCCGACGTGGCCATGATCATTACCCTCTCCATATTGTCCGTCTTTTTCTTCATGAAGTCGAGGAATACAGATACCTCCAGCATTGGCTGGCTCCCACTGGTCTGCTTTGTAATATATGTGATGGGATTCTCATTGGGTTTTGGGCCCATTCCCTGGCTTATGATGGGTGAGATCCTCCCTTCGCGTATCCGTGGCTCGGCTGCATCGGTGGTCGTCGGCTTTAACTGGACGTGCACCTTTATCGTGACGAAGACGTTTCAGGATATGATTGGTGAGTCGGAGACAATGAGAATACAATAACATTTACTTTGCTCTACCTGTACAGATTTAATGGGTATCCATGGCGCCTTTGCATTGTTTTGTGTTGTATGCATCTTTGCTATGGTCTTTATCATATTTTTCGTGCCCGAGACGAAAAACAAGTCTTTAGAAGAAATAGAGGCTGAGCTGACAAAATAAGAGTTTTTAGCTGTAACATAAATTTTTGGTTAAAAGTACGGCAATTGAAATGTTCTTTCAACTCGACCTTGCGATATTCTGTAAGTAAACACAAGCAAATTCCTTGTTTAAACTTTTACCTTACAACTTGTGTTGCATAACTTATTGCACCACGTTGCTAATCTAATTCGCGAAAACATTTCAGTGTCTGACACGCCCCCTCCATATGCACACATTTGAAAGGAATTCTCACATCTGTTTGCCTCACAAACTCGAGCATTAATTTGAGTTTTTATTTTTCGGCTGGCACATAAAGAAAACTTAACATGGCCAGTTTCTTTTGGCATTTGCCGCAGTTGCCTTCGGCTAAGAAACCAGCCAAACGATCCACACATAAACTTGGCACGCATTTTTATGCTTTTCTTTTCAGTTTTTCTCTTGAGTTTTTTTTTGTTTTTTCTTTTTTTTTGCAATATTTGCCAGCGGCAACGGACTCCATTGCCCTTGCAGTTCTTCGCCTGCGCCAGTGTTTGCATTTTATTACATTTAGGGCTAATAAAACTTGCCACCTTCCCGTTCCCATTCCCACTCCCATTTCCATTCCCAGTCGTGTTCCGAACTGCGGAACTAAGCGCACGCATCAAATTCGCCAAGTTGCTTCAAAGACTTTGGCAGGGGTTGGCGAGAGGAGCGAGCACACGGAGGAGTGTGTCGAGAAGGAAGATGATGTTTTGTAGTACAAAGTTGAATCGTAAATAAAATTATGCCAGTGTTTTGTATGCGAGAACGTGATTTAGTCTGTGTGCGCAGTGAGCAAACGGGAAAAAGGAAGCCCAAACTAAAATCATAATTCTAGAAAACGACGTTCAATAAAATAGAAAAAAAGCATAACTGAGAAATTGTATTTTCATGCACGTTGTGCATGAGAACCGATTTGGTTCGTTCGTTTTGTGTGCCCATGCAAATTGTGGAGAAATGTATGGCAGTGTGCCAGAGAGCACTTGGCACTTTATGACTCATTTTTAGCACTGACACGCGTGCGATTTCTAGCAAACTTGGGAAGTATATGGACAATACTATATAATAAACACACAGCCAGTTTCAGCACAATGGTGGGTGTAGTCCTCTACCAATCCCAAATTTACTAATCGGACAAGAATAAATTGCACATCGCGTAAAAGCTTGCTGCTATGACACTTTCCCAGCCAGAATAACTAAGTAAACAAAGCTCGTTGTCTGTTTTGCTATTTACGAGTCGGTTACCATTAGACTGCTTGAAAGTTTGGTCCCGTCTTCTTTAAATGGCATTAAATTACGCGGCAACGAAAGTTTGGTAAAAGTTTAAGGCTGAGGCGCTGGATTCGAGTGGAAATCAGATACAGATGCGTATACAAAGCACTCGCTGCTCTGGCATCCAGTTGGAGTGGATTGTAACTGCCATGGCTCAGCCAGGGGATAGAAGTGGGAATGCAGAGGGAGCTGATGCGGAGCAGCCAGCTCCTAACTATGCAAACTCAAACTGCACGGCACTGCGTGGCTGGCAATGAATACAATCAAGATAAACTACTCACAATATTTACTTTTAATTGGAGAAGTTCAAAGAATAAACAAATGCCAGAGAAGCGGTGGTGAAAACTTTTGTTTTTTGTTTTGCTGCATCGATCGGACCCCGCAGCCAAGATTAACATGGGGCAAGGTAAGCCACACAGCGACTACTTTAAGCATATATTGCCTGGAATATTCAACGTCTAGCCAGTCAAAATTAAAATTCAGAGAACATTTTTAGCATTTTGTTGTCTTTTTTTCGTTTTAGCTAATTCTGTGGATATCAGAGTTCACAATGTGCAAACGAGACGTGTCTGCAGTTCCCCTTAATGACTCTTGTTCTTTTTCACTTTCGCCTAAATGGTAATGAAGCAAGTAAGAAGTACGGAAGTAGCACACCGACTGCAATATACTCTGTTCCCAGTATGATAATAATGTCGATTTATTGGCTGCGGTAGTGGCAAAGATATTTGTTGTGATATCTATTCGGCCTCCAGTTTTAAAATTGTGGATTATCGATTACAACAGAATGTCACTTGCTCAACAGATGTTAAACCCGATGCAGCGATGCCATTTTGGGGGCAGAGTATAAATATGCCCAGAGGTTTGGAAAACTTCCCACACCTTATCTGCAATTAGGTTCGGATTAAGCCTTAGTTCGCAGCGGGGTCAACTGCAATCAAAGTGCGATTCTGTGGTGTAGTCGAAGGGCAAAGTGCGAGGAGGTCACCTTTATTCGTTCTGTGTACCTTCTGGATATCCTTTGAGGAGGACCAAAGAGAATTTTAATTACCTGCGCAGAATTTAGCTTGCTTACGAGCTGTTCTAGATATACTACATGAATAGAAAGAAGCAATTTCATCATAATGTATCTATTTTTCTATAAAACTCCACAAAATACCAATCAACAAACCAATCCGACAAATTTGGTATATTCATTTACAATTTGATACCAGGTTTTCTTGTGCCTCTTTTACTTCATTTTAAGACTTCATTCACCTCGCCAGCAACGTCTGGTCGAAGCATCTGGTCTGGAACAGAAACTGTGTCAGCGGAGCTATTTACTCCAAACTGCTGCTACTTACTTCAGTTTTTGCACGATTTGGCTGCTGTTGCCATCGTAAATACTAGTATGTAGCTTGGTGATAAAGCCACCGCTCCTTGCGCCGCCCTGGAGAGTGCCTCCACTTGAAGGTAACAGTCGTGGTGCTCATAAATGTAAACTTTTCGGCTAGTTTCGTGTAATTATTCCATTTTGCCCTTACCCGGCGAGCTGAGTAATGGGTAAGGGTTGGCAGGGGGCAAGGATGGCAGGGTATATAATGAGCCCAGGCTCCATTTTCATGTCCGTGCTTCGCGCTACAGAATCAACAGACTGTGATATTTTTCACGCGGCTTTTGCGTTTGAGTTGATTGCCAATTTAATCGGCACACAATTTCCGCGTGATGGCGAGGGGTGATGATTAGCGGGCGTGGGGGTGGGGGTGGGCGTGCCTACTAGTTTTAGTATGCAACGCGAGCATTTTCGGGTCTGAAGATTCTTCCAACGGGTTTTTTGTGACGCTTCTGAAGCCGCCCATGCCTTATTGTTGTACAACGTATACGTATACATACGAGTGTGCCTGTGTGTGTGTTTGTGTGTGAGTCTGCGTGTTGTCGGATATTTTATTTATTTTCTGCTGCGAGTGAGTCGCCTGTCAGTGGCATGTGTGCCCGTGTCCTTGTCCTGGTCCTGCTCCTGGTCGTGGCACATAATTCCGAAACGTGCCTTGCATATGTTTGCTGCAGACTTTTTGTGCGCTTTGACCTGCGTGGTGGAAAGGACATACGCTTACACACATACATATTCACATACTTATATATGCATATATAGTATTTATGTACTTAATACGTACAAACACATATTTCTGATGTCAAACAATCATCAATTGTTATGATGCTTTACAAATACTATCAGTTAGTCTTCAAAAAACAATAAGCCATACTACCGGGGTGCTCCTATGGCAACTACTATATAGATATATACATATATAGTGGTCCGAATTTGATCAATTTGTATGGAGCGTAATGAAACTTCGATATGGTTAGGGCACATTGAATTCACAAAGGTTTTCAGACAGCAATTCGTCTATTCGATGGATAATTTCTGTGGCAGCTATATGATATAGTGATCCCATCCGGAAGTTTTCATCATATGTACTGCCTGCATCAAGTCTCATCCGGATAGCTTTAAAAGTGAGAAAGTAGTTTGCATGGACTGTTGGACTGACGGATATATCGACTCGACTTTTAATGCTGAGCCAGAATATACTTTATGGGAAAGGAAAGGCCGAAATTACAATAACCTCTGTACGGGTATTATAATAGTGACTTCATAAATAACAAGTAAGAATGCTATAGTCGAGTATACCCGACTACGTAACTCCCTGTACCCAGGTCTAAAACATTCAATCACATATACGTCCACTTGCATACACACATACACAAAGACGCACACACACACTGGCAGCAAAAGCGACAGCGCAAGCGAGGCAATTTAATTGGTGGCTGTGCTTCTTCTTCCCCCTCTCGCTGCATCTCTGAATCTTCTTTCGTGAATAACTTCCGTGTTTATTATCCGATCGACTTGAAATTTGGACAGTAGATTAAGAGAGACTAAAGTATTTTACATGCTAAATCTTAAAGCTATATCTTGAAAATTGTTCCTGTAAAACGGTTTTAATCGATTTGCGGGGGAACGGGGGAGATATCTGAAATATGAAACAAACTTGATCTGCGTATGCTATACAGGAACCTACATTTCAAATTTGGTGTCTCTAGCTCTTGTAGTTGCTGAGATCGACGCGTTCATACGGACAGACGGACAGACGGACAGACGGACAGACAGACGGACATGGCCAAATCGAAATCTCTTTTGATACTGATCAAGAATATATATACTTTATAGGGTCGGAGATGTCTCCTTCTGTCTGTTACATACATTTGCACAGATGTAATACCCCTTTTTACCCATTTTATGGGTACAGGGAGTAAAAATATATTATATTTCATTTCATTTATTCGCAGTAAAATAGTTATGTATTTGTTTGTGTCCTAACATTAATTACAATAAGGATTTCAGACTTCATAGCCTAAGCTTAAAGATATTTTAATCGAAATTATAGCTATTAAGGACATGAATTGGGCTAAGATTGTTTAGAAAATTCATAAAGAATATATAAGTGTGTTGCTGTGTTGAAAAATTGATTGAAGAAGGTACATTTTATTAGCAGCGAGTTCCTATTTATTAAAGGATATAGACTACGCACTAGTCTATTAAGTTTATTACTAGTCACGTTTATATGGTCTTGAAAGGATAATTTTTGGTTTTTAACCCTAAATATCTCACGCTTTTCTCCCAATTGACCTCAACTTGATTTAACTTAATATGCCTGTTAGGAAGGTATATATCTTTTTGCTTCTAGTAAAGTAAATGGCCTGGGTTTTTCAGGGTTAATTAGTATCTTCCACTTAGGGAAATTAGACACAAAGATATTGAAGGCATTCTGAGGTTGTCTGAAATCTCAGAAGAAAGCGTAGCAAAGCAAAGGACTAATACTTAATATTTGTGTGACAAAACAATAATGGGGAAGTTCTTACTTCGGTAAAACTTACAGTCCCCTACGTAGCTCATGCTGGACAGGATTTCAGAGTCCTCTTAACCCAACAACTGCACTTACTATTTTTAGTCGCCTTAATTGTTAATTTGACGATAGCAAGGCATGAGATTGCAGAAAAGCGGATAACAACAGCAAAGGAAGAGGCAGCATTCACTTTTGCTTTCCTCTTGCTTTCCTCTTGCTTTTATCTAGCTTGTGTACCATCCTCTGTGTGTGTGTGTGTGTGTGTGTGTATGTGTGTTACTGTTAGTGTGTGTTTTGCTCGGCTCACATGAAGTCAGTTGTTAAATTGTTGACGGCATTTCTGAGGTTTGCATTCGCTCTATCTGTCTGCTGCATGTCCTTTTTTTGCCTTTGTCTTGATTTTTGTGGCACTCAGGTGGCTGTTCGCACTGCCATTTTATGCCACACAAACACACACACACACACACACGCACACACACATAGTCAATCATGGCTCACATGTGTGTATTTAGTTTTGGTTAACGGTTTTTGGCTCAATTCTGTATGCTTGTTATACTCTGCTTCCAAAAGATAATAGAAGTATGTTGGGTTTTTCGCAAAGCTTATGAAATATTCGATGTACATATATATACCTGCGTCTGTAAAAGTGTTAATCATTTTGCCAGGCCCACTTCCGTCGTCGATAATCAGCTTAATCTAAGGTATTAAAATCTTAAGGCTAGCATCCTTAAATTTCATAAAAGGACTGCTAAGATGGATATAAAATTATGCCTGCCAATCCCGCTGCTGCTTTTGTAATCAGCAAGCCTTTTCCACCCACAGTTTTAAATTGTTATACCCTTGCAGAGGGTAATATAATTTGTTCAGCAAATGTGTAACGCATTAAAGGACATTCCGAATCCACAAAGTATATGTATATATTCTTGATCAGCATCAATGTCAAACTCGATATATGGATGTCCGTCTTTCCGTCTATCTATCTCTTTCTATGCAGACTACTTTTTTAAGGATTAAGAGCTATCGTAATGAAACTTGACACAGGTGCTGCCTTTTATGCAGGTAGACCTTTGACGGAACCAGCCAGATCGGATGACTAATATGATATTGCCATAAGAACGAACGGTCGACATTTAAATTATTGAATAAAAAAGATTTTTGTTTAGGAAGATATTAAACTAAGCACACCAAATCCAAGCTCATTATGTTTTGTACAAGCTAACCAAATTTTATCAAAATTAAACTACTATATCTTATAGCTGCCATAGGAAAGATCGGCAGACATTTGAACTGTTTTTTGTTTATAGAAATATATCAACCAAATGTAGCAATTAGGAATTTTATTATACCCTATTAAGCTTGCTTCGATTCTATAAGATTTGTTTATTATCAAAAATTAATATTTTATATAAAAAACTCCGAAGATAGTTGTTCTTCCTTGGGAACAGAATATATTGCAGTCGGGAGCTTGAGAGTACAACGTTTTTATCTGTTTTTCATTTCAATTTATTTTTACGTTTCGCACAGTTTTTCATACGAGAATTTCTTTGTTTTAGTTTTTTATGCCAGCAGTACACACAACAAATAGACTTTTAAATATTTTTGCACTGAATTTATCTGACAGTTTGGGGCGTTCACACATTCGCATGGCCAGAGATAAGATTTATGACAAAGCACCTGCAGTGTTGCATGCCACAAGGGAGAATGTTTGCTTTTATGACCATTGAGTGCATACATCTTTTTAAATGTAGTATATATATGTATATTGGGGCACACGCGGATCATATCATAATCATTTAGGATGGACTTTAAAAACTGTGCAGGTTAAAACCAGTGGGAATGCTCCAATCGAGTCTGGCCGACTACGAGACACCCTGTACCCAGGTCTGAAATTTCCGAACTCACATACTCACACATACACATATATGTATGTATTCAAAGTTTGTCTCCTTCTGCCTGTTGCGTATTGGTTGTCAGAGTAGTTGTTTGACTGTGAGATACTCTGTAACCCGAAGTTCTACTAAATAAATATTGTCATCCAGTTCTTCCTAGAGGAATGTTGGAAACTCAAACAATATTTGCTGAAGACAAAGCGTGGCTCTCACCTTAACAGCCCTCCAAGGCATTCGTTCATTCATTGAGTAGGTTTTTGGTATAGCTTATGATACTCTATACTTCTGCCCACTTTCATTCAAGTGTCTTGGTATTTTCCACTTAGCTGCTGTCTGATTCATCTGAGCTCATCTTCAGAGCCAGCTTCAGGCGCGTTCTGCATATTTTTAGTACTCTGGTGCTATTTTTATCAAGAGCCTCAGCATCAAAGTGCCTCGTTTTACGCTGCTTTCATAACAGTTTATTTCAATATGGAGCTGTTGTTTATTTTTAATAAACTTTCTCAAGGATGCGTGGTGGCATTTAATTGAAGGCGATGTGGCAATTGTTTTCGGCTTGTTGCAATCCTCGTATATCTCTCTACTTGGTAACAAGTGCTTTTCATTTATAACAATTCCGGGTCGCACCATTTGTAGTTTTTACATGTTATATTACAATTTATGGCAGAAGGCAACAATAAAACTACAAAACAATACGATACAATACGCGAACAGGATTATATGAGAATTTATTTACAGTGCGATTCACAAATTTATTCAACTTTTCGCATATTTCACTACAATACTTAAACTTGAGCAATTTTAACTTCTTTGCTTTGCGTTTTTTTCTGTCTTGAATTTATAACAAAAACTTTTACATTTTGCAAATCATTTTTAACACCTGCGGCAGGTTAAAGTTCAGCCAGCGGAAAACTTTGCGAATTAGGAGCCAAGGCAACATTTTCATATATTTATTTCACCAACTCGGCGGACGTTTCATTTAAAATGAGTTAAGCCGTTAATGTTTCAATAATGGATAAGATGCAAAAACATTTACTGGAAGAGTTTAGCTGGCTGTCAGTCCGAGATACTCGTGGCTTAGCAAAACACCATCAAATGCGCTCATGAAAACATAATGCGACTCCACATCCGATTACAGATCAACGAAGCAAGGAGCAACACATGTCCTGCCTGACCCAGTTGCGGTCCACCTCCATTTGCTGACCACAAGCATATGGCAAGATTTATGGCCAAATAATCGACATGGCTGGGCCATAAATCTGAACATAGGTTCAAATGTCAAAAGTCCCTGTCCTAGAGGTGATAGTTAAGGCAAACTACAAGTAACTATGGCTTAACCCAAATTAAAGACGTATCTGAATAATTCCATAAATTCAACTTCACGCATAGAAAAGTATATATGACTTTGAGTTACAAGCTAACTATAGACAAATATGTTTTTACGAGTATAATATATATTATAATATTTATTTCAAAATACTTAATGTTATTTCCAATGATACTCTCGAACCAAATACCCTAAAATACAATTATTATATTATATTTTATAATTTTTAAGGTCCTTGCACAATACTCAGTTGCAGGGAACAATTTTCGAATGTCGTCATCAAAGCTCATATTGATGACAGGGAAATAAAAAAGCCAAAATTGAAATTAAGCTTATTTAAAACTTTCTGCCAAACTATTCAAATAAAATCACAAAAATACCCGAACATTTGGCATCAAAAAGCCCCAAAAAGTTTCTACAAAAATTGTGGAAAAAGCTCTGAAAATCTCAAGTAGATTTGCAAACAATTTACAAAAAAAAACAGTACGAAAAAAATGAGATGAAAAGTTGCATCAAACTCATTAGGTCAGTTTTAATGGATTGTTTAGTGTGCATTTTTTACGCTTTTTAATTAAATGTGTTAAGAGTAAAGTTTGTGTATAGTTTTGGCAAAGCCGCCTACTGCCATGCCCCCCGGAGCATGTTGCCTTTTCGGTTCACAAACTATTTGGCAAAGACAATTTTTGACAGTTTGCAGAGTTTAACGCCAGCTTTGCATAATTTATAAACATCTCCTAGCTGGCAAGGAGCAAGGCTGAAGGCATAAGGCAGAAAGGTATAGGGCTTTGGCATGGTCCATTTAATGGCTACCCCTAATGAGTTTTCGGGGGACTCGCACAAACAAACATATACTGGTACATATGTTGGACGTAGAGGAAAACCGTAAAGTAGGGACAGTAGGATGGTGGGAGTGGGGGGGAGTGACCGTAACCACATCACAAGGCGTCTTACGATGTTTGCTTTCAAATTAATTACAACTTGACTATGAGCAACCCAAAGTCATTCGTGGACATCATCATCGACATCTGAAATGCTTGAAATCCGAGTTGTAATTACCTCTTGGCACCCGCAAACATATAATTAACTTAATGATAACGAAGGGGCAACCCGGAATTTCTGGGAGCGGATTGTAAGCTGTTGTGTTAATGGCTTCCGGCGCGTGCGAAAATGGCCGCCATTGTGCCTCGTCCTTGTTGTCCTTGCTTGTTAACGACATGTGTAATTGCCTTAAATGTGCCCGGCACTTGTGAAATTTTAAACTTTTCAATTAATTTGCTTGACTGCAAAAACGGTGCCCAAAACATTCAAGTCGAACACGTTTCTTTCCACCTGTTTAACAAATAAAAATAAAAGTTTTTAATTTATTGGCCACATGGTGATAAATTTTCTACTTGGCCATCATTTGCACCTGTGCTGAATCAGAGCAACAAAAATGCCAACAAAAACACAAAATAAATCAAAAAATTGGATTTCATTGTGGGACTTATCGAATCTTCTATGCCCTTGAAGAAAAGTTAAAAATTTGTACACCTCCGATGTGGGATTAACTATAATTTGGCCGACACAATGACCCCATGCTATACCAGACTTGGCAAAACTGTCCAATTTGATCAACAAATATTTATTTGAATTTAAATTAAAGATATACCAAAAGTGTCTAAGAAATGAACATTTCTAATATGTTTTCAACAATCCACTTCACATGCTCAGTCAAGTTTTTTGAGTTGAGTTTATAGAATTTGAAATCACTGAATAGCAGCTTTTTTGCAGATCCTTGAAAATTGATCCATTTAAGAAAAGTTTTGAAGGCTTGAGTTTCTGACTGGCTCTCATATTCTGGCAGTGACACTTTATTTTTGTGATTATGGTTATAACCTGGCATAATTTTATGCCAAGAAATATGTCACAAGCACAAAATGAAAGCTCGTTACAAATTAATTGGCCAAAAACTTACATTCCACGCTGTGGTTCAGCTGGGGCCACACTGATGGGGCGTTGACTCTGTGAATGACTTTGATTATAAGCATTTGGCATTCCACAAACCCGCCCACCAGTACACAGCCCAACCAACCCACCGCCCTCCCACCAGCTACCCGCACAAGTGTGTACATAAGCAATTAACCTGATGATAAAGAGGTTGCCCATGGTGATGAGTACGAGTAAATAAAATGCTGGCGACAACGACTTCAGGGCGACATCTTCGTCTTCGTCATTAGCCGCAAAAATGTTGCATTTTTGTTTGTGTTTCGGTCTGCTTTGGCCTTGCTAAATGATGAATTGGGCTAATTTTTGACATCCCATATAAACAGAGATATAAATGTATTTGTCTCCTGACGACGCTGACCAAAACACATTTGTCGTTAGTCGGTAATTGCATATTTAAGGATGCTGATGATAACGAGAATGAGAATGATGATGATGCCATCGTTGCTGTTGACTCAGACGGCATATTATAATTACTTGAATCTCCAGCTGTGCGCCTTTTGATGTTTCCCCAAATCGCCAGAAAGTGAATACATGCTAAGCTTTAGTGTCTAATTAAAATCGTGTCCTGGTCAAGCTGGATTCTCTTAATTTATTACCTAAATGTGACCTGCAGTTTTATTACAGCCAGGATTTATTCAGACTGGCACTGAAAACTCAAATATAGTACCTGAACTTCTTCCTTCTAGCCATACAGACTTTGACAAAATGTTGCTAAATCAAAGTAGACGACGTTATGACAATCACTGATTACTATGAAATTTCAGTAGTTAGTCGACTAGCTGTCAGAGTATAGTTCTTTTTATAATAAGTTGAAAAATTAGGTGAAAATTTTGGTGAAATTTGTAGTGCAACAAAATGGATGCAGATTTAAATAATCCCGAGTTAGGCATAACTGAAGGAATTGGCGGCAGCAACACGCTTAACCTTAACAATGAACGTTTGGATTGCGAGCATCTTGGTGAGTACTGAGTAGGATATTTACAAATGTGAATTAACAATTACGTATCCTACATAGGGGATCTAACGGAGAGATTGGTTGATCCGAATAGACCTTCGTTTGTCACCGTACTGCTTCGCTTCTTTGGCAACATATTTGGTAAGCAAACAAATTGAATATGTACTATATAGGATCCGAGAAATACATCTTACTGTGTCATTTATTACAGTCGATTGCTTCAGAGCTGTTTTCGCTTAAAGGATTATCATCATTGAAGTCTGTTACAATTCCTGGCATGAACTTGTATTATTTTGGCAATAAACAAAAGTATACTGTATAACAGTTTATTTTTACATCCTAATGAGCAACACAATTTCACTACTACCCGTACTTGGGTTTTACAATCAATGACAAAAGACTTCGTTGTGAACGGGCACATTGCAATGACATCGTCCATTTAGATCCCCCACAATGTCAAAGGCCTCATCGAGAAACTTCTCCAGATTTGAGGGACTGCGAAAGATGTCCTTCTCAAAGGTAAAATGATTCAAGCCCCATATCTTCCAGCGGCGCATGCTTGCTATGACATCGCCACAAAAGTCACGGCGATTCATCTCCCTTTTCTCCAGGATCATCTTGATCTTTTTGCGTCGCTTGCCTGAGTGAAGTGTTAATATTTACTGTAGATACTTCGATTTAGTTATTTTTGCTCACGTTCGGCCAGATTATAATTTGCCGCCCTCGCATGCTCATCACGCTGCGCTTTATCATAATTGGAGATAATTTTGAACATACGCCTGTCCAAGTCCTTTATGCTTTTTAAATAGTCGTCACATTGGGGCTTGCAAGCTCCTTTAAAATTGGGGCCTGGAAACGGCACCTCTGTATAGTACGTGGCAGCCTTAAAATTCTTCTGCTGCATTGCCACAAGAGACTGGCGATATAACATGTTATTGTGCACGCGTCCATTGAGAAAACGAAAGTTAATGCTGGCCAACAGCTTCTCCACGCGCGACAAACAGCTGCAGGATCGAATACCAGGTTAGTTTTATGTCTTACTGTCCAATCAGATACCTACCGTGAATTGCGAATCGAGTAGACACCTGGAATGGAGTAAGTACGTAGCAGATGGTGCAGCTTGAAGGCCACACAGTTGAGTAGATCCTCTGCAGCACAGATCTGCATTCTGCGCAGACCGTTCATATCGTGCACCGTCTGACGGGTCCACCAGCCACGGAAAAGCGCTTGTATCTTAGTGGCCGCCTTATTATGGTGTTCAACCACAATATTCTGCAGCATTTTCTCCACACTCGCCAAGTAGTTATTGCGTACGTAATATCCACGCCACCATCGTTGTATGGTAATGGCTGCCTTCCAGCGTTTGTCGACCAATTTACGACTGTAAAACCCACGCCAGTGGCGCTGTATAGTCCGGGCGGCCTTGAATTGTGTATAGTCCAGGATCAGTAATGGAGTCCTGGCAAAGAATCAAACAAATTTACACAACTTAATTAAACTTGCGGTCGACTCTCCTACAGTCACCTCAGCTCTCTTTGTTCTTTTACCTGTCTGTCCAACATATTGAAAAACAAGTAAGAACTTGGGAGTAGGAAGCTTCTGACTGTAGTAAGATAATTATATTGGGTCAAATCTTTCAAGGCGCACATCATTAGTTCTCATATCAAATTTGTGGTGCTTAAGGTAATTTAAATTGTGTTTTACTCTCACATATTAATATCTATATTTTTGGAAGGTTTCGATTCAAACAAAAACGTAAAAGTATTTAAATTGGGTTAGAAAAATTGCAACATAATTATAGTAATGTGATGTTGGCGGTGCAACTCCCCTTTGTAGTAGCTAACCAACAAATTGTATGTTTGGGGAACAAAGCTGCTATAAGTGCAATTTATTTCAAATAATACAAAAAACCATTTGTAAAATTCTTTTTAAACTAAACTCTTTTAGTCGAGTGTAACCGATTACGAGACCCCCTGTACCCAGATATAAAATTGCCGAATAACTTCTGTGTGAATCTGATCAACAGTAAGAGATGCCCAAGAATTATGTATGTATGTCAAATATGAAATTTGTGACTGTTTTTTAAAACGTCTGGATCGATTCGTGGAATTGTGTGCAGTTGGTGTCTTTAGCTCTTTTATTTTACGAGAGCGTTGCGCCCGATGTCGACTCGGCTGTTAATACTAGTCAAGAAAACATATACTTTATAGGGTCGGAGATTCCCCTTCTGCCTGTTACATACTTACATTTGCACAGTCTTAGTAGAATATGTCTTTAGATGAGAATATGTCCTATTGAGCTGCTTAAACAAAAAACAAGATGGAAAGGCCGAAGCTATATACCCCTGCAGCAATGTTTGCTATACAAAAACTGAAATTTCGTCTGATTGTTGCTATGAGAGCTTTATAATAATGTGGTCCGACTTTGATCAAATTTGGGCAGATTGTAAAAACTCTTCAGACTTGCTTTGGGTGAGTTTGATGAGGTTTGATAGTAAACAGGAAAGTTTTTCATACTAAAACATAGTTTTCGACCGATCATTCCTATGGCAGCTATATGTTACGGAGATCAAATCCAGCCGGATCCAACATGTGTATTGCCTTCAGTAAAATAAAGGATATGTGTCAAGTTTCATTACGATAGCTGTAAAACTGAGAGACTAGTTTGCTTAGAAACAGGCGGACAGACGGGCATCGCTATGTCGACTGGGCTATTGATGCTGATTCAGAATATATATACTTTGTGGGGTTGGAAACGACAAAATTATAGTACTTTACGATGGGGTATAAAAAGCAATTGAGCACTAACCCATGATTAACAATGTGTTTCTCATATTCCTAAACTTTTCAACTATACACTTACCGCGATAGCCTCAAATCTAGAGCATGATTTAAGTATGAGCCTTCTTCCTGTTCAACTGAGACCACGGTGCTACTGAATGGGAAATGTGTGTATATTAGTGGTATGCTTTCTGTTTTCCGGTGGATCTCCAACTAAATACTTACTGGCCATTGGAACTTTGCGTCTCCGTCTGGCGTCGGGTAGGCATCCTGTGAACGTGTCTCTCGCGAAAAGTCATCCTGATTTTTGGTAAGGACCTCTGATATATGAATCTAAATATTTGTGTATGTATGTACGATTTTTTGTGTGTGTGTTGGCTGCTGTGAGCAAATTGCTCGACTATTTGTTTAGACGTTGAACAATGTGTGACAGTTTGTGTTTTTCTTTCCTTTGTGTGTTCTAGAATAGTGTATAGTAGTGTTGCCTGCAAAGATTATCTAATCATCCTAAAGTAATTTATGTTCAGCCTATTACTTTTGCATAAATCTTTTCAGAGGCAACTCCTTTCAGTGGAAACCATGTCCCATGTCCTTGCTCGCATATGGTATTCAGTGTGGTTACATACGAGTATGTTTGAGCTCCATTTAGGAAACATATATTATCAGCATGTTTCGCGCTTATCGCATAAGCTCAACTGCAAAATATACGAGCGAATGTGTTGTATCTAGGAATTCTTTAACGCCTGCGGGTATGCTATAATAAATTTTCTTCGCCAGCAGCTAGAGTTGCATTTAATTGAATTGTATTTCTGCTGGTTGCCAAACAAGCATTTGGCAGCCTTCAGCGCCTTCCTGGCAGTCGATACAAGCCTTATTGGCCATAGGTACTCATCTGAGATCCCCATATATGATGCCCTTGACACAGTTGCGGCTCTAATTGTGCTAATGCTGACAAATGGAAGCTGGAAACTTGAAAACTGCAATTCACAGCTGCAAAGGTCAAGTTGTGCTCTCCCTGATGACCATTGCAGTTGCTGCAAGTTGGCCTGTGGGTAGGCGCCATAAATTTTGTAATATTTGTCAGGCTAAATGCCATTAGGAAGAGTCACGGTAAAGTTGCCGCTTTAAATGAAAATCAATACGTGTTTAACCTACATTGTCAGCCTGTTCCGGTTTTTTGTGTCTTCCTGTGCCGTACCCAGACTCCCGCCCGTACCGTCCCGCTGCTCATTATGCGCCACAAATGAACCACACACAAACAACGGAAATGAGTCGGAAATTCTCATTTATGGCGCCCTTGACGCCATTCGCTATTTCAACTATCCTATCTACGAGTGCGAGTACGAGTATGAGAGTACGAGCATTGCCTGCCAGCTGCCAGCCAGCTGACAAGTTGGCTCTGGGTTCTGATTCTGATTCTGTTGCCGATTCCGCTTCTGATTGCAGCAGCCATGAGATTTATGTGCTCTCATGATATTGACGATGATGATGCGGCTTCTGATGCTGCGGCTGTTCTGTGTTCTGTGTTCTGTGCTTGTGTTGTTATTTTTGCGGTCGCTGGCCAATCTCATTGTCAGCATGGTGACCCAGTAACTGAAACTGCGAACAATTCTTAAACGGTTGAAAAGAAATGATGCTTTTGCGCTTTAAGTTACAAGGCCCATCAGCTGAAATTCCAGAGTTAATACAGCATTCATTATGTATTTGTCAACAAATACTGAATGTATGAATTGGCTGGTTGGCTCCTCTAGATAGTTGAGAGAGAGTTTTTTATTCACGAAAGTTTGCCATCTCTTTTGTAAAAGTACCTTATATATGAAAATCAGGCCAACCAGCTTTGTCCCTCTTTTGATTTTCCATTCCAGCCTTTCAACCGCGACGTGGCACGAAATTATAAAGAGCGTCTATTTGGAAGTTAAACAGGACGAGGCAAAGGACGAGACCTTTCACCCAAGCGCCTATCCAGCTTTGAAAACTTTTCGGCCATATATCTGCATTTATGGCCACGTCCACAAATGGTCTCGAGTCTTTGGTCCCAAAGTGTTTGCGGTTTTGCTTGCATAGTTCAACGTTTCCATTGTGCCCTTATAGAAATTCTGTAAATTAGTTTTTACACCTGACTGACTGCTGTAGTATATATGTATATATGTGTGTGTGTGTGTGTGTGTGTGTGCTGGCTATTGCCCTGCGCTTAAACTCGAGACACATGTTGTTTGATCCCTCGAAGCGTGAACTTTATTTAATCGGCTCTCCTACGGCGGGTGATTTTTGTTTTAATTAAATGGAAGCTGTGTAGCAATTGTAATTCAATCGTAGTTGCAGCCTCAGGTCTAGACTCTAGACTGGCGGCAGTATGCTACGTCAGCGAATTATTTCGATTATATCCCTCACGTAACTTACTACAATGTTGCTGGACCGGGCGAGTGCTTTAAATTGTGTTGTGTAAATATTGCAACGTTTTGGGTTCACCTCACATTTTATGGCAGTTGCTTCTCGCAGTTGGCCAAGGTGAAAGCGAAAGGGCCAGAACGATAGAGAGTTTCGGGGGCTGCTACCGTTTCTAAATCTAATTTGAAAAGTACTAACCCGTAACGTAGCAATAGCCATATATCAAAAGCAGGTTACACACATACCCACACACATGGCATTCGCCTCCCGGTTCCGGCCGGAGATTTCTACGAATTTACGAGCGTGTCCAAGCGACGCCCCGAAAATGTTGGCTATAAAATTTGTCTGGGCTCATGGGCGGCCATATTGCGGATATGTATTGGAGTGGGAAGCTGATTCAGACCTTGTCAGGTGTGCTCATATTGTGTTGTTCCAGCCATGCGAACATAAGCGTCCAAAGTCAGCAGGCGCAGGTGGGCAAATTGAAGCGACAGCTACTTGGAGCACCTGTCTTCAGAATTTGTCACCGGCTGCGCTTTTTGATAAATGCACTCAACGCGAAACGTGGGTCAGCTGTGGAGCAGATTCATGTAAAAGCTGATGGACAACAAGATGTATTTTCTGAAAAAGCTACTCAAATATCAAAAAACCCGAGTTATTCGTGCTCCATACCATGCAAGCTATAAAATGCGCTAGCTTCGCTTCTTAATACCCTTATATAACCCCATATACCCCATATATATATAAGTACATACCTATAATACCCTTTATATATAAAAATGTTATGTTGGTCAAAAACTCGAAAAGTTCTGCACCGATTGAGCTCAAATTTTGACACTTCAAGGATTGCTCTTATCTATTTTACGCGTCAATAGCATACTGACGCCCACGAGAAAAAAGATCTTTGTTACGTGTACGTGCTGTGTACCAGCAACAGTAGGCTTTCCCAGACTCGAGAATTTGGAAAATCAACCGACACGGGCGGAAAACTTGTATGCGACTTGAAAAATCTACTTCCACCCGACACTTAATGTCAATTGTATGAGAGGTTTTGGTTAGATCGGCTTCTAGGTTCTTAGAAACCGATCTAATGAGACTCGGGAATTTGGAAAATCAACCGACACGGGCGGAAAACTTGTATGCGACTTGAAAAATCTACTTCCACCCGACACTTAATGTCAATTGTATGAGAGGTTTTGGTTAGATCGGCTTCTAAGTTCTTAGAAACCGATCAAACGAAAACCATATGGTATGAGAACGGGAGGAAAAATAGTGGTAGGTTATTTTTGCTTATTTCTTACTTTCTCATACGTGCAACAATGTGCCACCGTAGATATATTCTTAATATATATATTCTTAATCATATCTGTAATGAGTTAAATATATATATAGTTGATTTATCAAAAAACATTCTGTTCAATAATATATATTTTTTATCTGATCGGAGACGCCCCCTCCTGGCTGTTGTATACATTCGCAGTTTTCATACCCCTTTTTACCCATTTTATAGGTACAGAGTGTAAAACTGATACTGAGTAAAACCCAAATTTAATAAAACGCAGTTGATAAAGAAATTGCATGCCTCTGCCAAGTTTTTCTAGTTACATATACCTTGGCTCATTGCATCGCTCAAGTTTCACTTCAAATCGCCCAGGTGAAATAAAAACTTTTTGCCATTTATATTGGCCATTCTGGAAAAGTAAGCAACTTCTCGCGACTTTTTTTTCTCGGATATAAATTTATGAGCGACCAAAGTGTAATCAAGACTCTGAAGCAAGGGGATAAAGAAAACGGGGTGGATTTGTTAACTTGGTTAACTGGTGAAATTCCCGCATCATGTGTAACAAGTCGTCGAGGCAGTAAGAAAAGTTGTGAGAAAAACTTTGACTACAATAAAGCGAAAGGGAAATCGAACAAAAAACCTTTCAATGGTTGACCGAAGCTAAAATGTTCTTAACAATAACGTAGGAATGGTTCCTGAGGCTTTAGGAGTGGGAAAAGTTGAATAAATAATAGGCGTAACCTGGGTATGCTTCAATAGTAAATTAACACAATTATTATGTTTAATTTCTATGATTTCTTTCACTCACATTACTTATTTTTATCAATGCATTTCATTGAAATGTCTGGTTCTCCAATGTGTTCAAATTGCAACACGCCAAATCAATTAGTGGAAAGAACTGCCACATATCGTCAAAGATCTTCTGATAGAGCGCGTTTATGCCACGATTTGAGTGAACGACAACATTCTCATAGTTGCACCTGGTGCCCAGCTTTGTCCAGTTGAGCGAACCTGTCATGACGAACCCCTTGCGCTGCCAGAGGCGACTGTGAAGCCGCTGCTCCTCACGGTCAAGTTGTAGGATGCGTTCTTCACCATCAATGATACAGAACTTATGATGCATCATGATACCCATCGGTGAGGCACGCACGGCGACATTATTGCCCAGCATACGCTCCACCAGGGAGCCTCGAGCACAGATCATCTGCGAGTCGGTGACCAAGCGAATACAAACACCCCTTTTGCAGGCAGCTTCAATGGCATCGTAGAATGCTCGGTGAGAGAACGTTAGGTAGGCACAGTCGATGGATACTTTGGCTTTGTCAATGTACGTGACGAGTCTTGCCACCCGGCAGTCCTCGCAGTATTTTCTCGGACATTGCGCATCATCGTGAGGTAAATCACACCATAGCGGCAACTCGTTGAAGATGACTATGTCCACGTGATCTGGCTCCCCGTACATCCGCAGCCACAGCTTGTATTGAATGTAATCAATGCCATAAATCAGTTTAACCAACTCCTTCGTAGACACTCGGGCCAATTGACGCTTTAAGAAGCTTACGTAAATCTTAATTTTCAAGACACAGCTGAAAAAGGAATCTTTAAGTCTGAGTCTAAGTACTTATGCAGGCTTTAAATTAACTTACGAAGCAAATACCATCTTGGAATCGCTTTTAGCCAATTGCGAATTTATCAATTTGACGGCAGAATTCGGTATGTAAACAAGTTCAATATCGAGCATCGATAGTTATATACGATGTATCGATATTTTGTATATTTCTCAGGTGCGATGTTTGATGACAGTATGAAAGCTGCCAATTCAGCTCTTTTCCGGACGTCTTAAACCTGAGTTTGCAAGTGTCAATACTTTGAGACTGTCAGAAAAAAATCCGTCTCATTCGGACATCATGAAAATAGAGAGAGAGAAGTTTCTGCTCAATGAGTGGAAGCATTGACAGATTTCCCGTGTTTTCATGTGTAACAGACAGAAGAAGACATCTCAGACCCTATAAAGTATATATTTTCTTGATCAGATGCAATAGCCGAGTCGATCCTGCGCTGTCCGTCTATCCATCTGTCTTTCCGTCCGGGTGAAAGCGTTGATCTCAGCAACTATAAGAGATAGACACACCAAATTTGGAATGTAGGTTCCTGTATACCAGACGCAGATCAAGTTTGTTTCAGATTTAAAATGCTCTGCTTGTACTGCAGTGCGCTGTCGCTTATTTGTATGTGTACTTCATATACTGAAAGGCACACTTTTGACATTTTGCCGTTTGTAGATACTCATTTAATGACAGCCCGACAATTTGTCTCACTTCGAGCTGTTATTGCAGGACAGATTCGTGTTTTGCTCAATCAGAAACACGAGCGAAAAAAAAGAAGTGTTCCACGCAGAGAGTGCTTAAAATTTGTCTGTCATTTGAGTGAGAGGATGTCATTGAAAATACATGTGTTGACACTTATTTCCAAGCTCTGATTAAAACTTATAATTGGCTTAGCTAGAAGACTTTACCCGATATGACATGTTATATACAATACGTATATTAAATTTGTTTTAAATGTTCGATCTCCAGTCCCGTCCCTCAATCGCTACCCAAGCGGCAGAAAACCTCGATGGCAAAAGGTCACCATTTATAAAGCACACATAAAATGATTACGTTTTAATAAGAACTGAGCTCAGATGTTTTAAGTATGATGAAGAATACTAATAATATTATCAACAGCTCCACAATCTCGAATGCCTGCAAACGGAGTCCATTAACTCCAGCGTCAAAAGCCTCGTTTCCAAAATAAATATAGGCATTGTTGCCGGTGTACTTGATGTGGCCGCTGTTGCAGTGTATTTTCAGTCTGTGTGAGTTGCCATTGATTTCCAAGTTTCCGGAGTTGTCCTTAGCCTCCAGAGGGGAATTCTCTTCAATATCAATTACGACCATTCTGATATCTTTGTGTTTTCAGTAAAAGTTTTCGCAATTCGTTAAACGGTTTGATTGAAACAATTAATTCGAATAGTGATGTGCTTGCGATATTATAGACACAATCGATTCTATTATCGATTGTTCTTATTTGGTCAGCGTTTGGCAGGCCTAATGGGACAGAGCAAGTGGCAGCGCTAGCGGAACGGCGAAATGAAACGCAATACGAAAATGAAATTAGTTGTGCAACTGGAAACTTTGGAAACACATTAACTAGCAATTTTAATAAAATGCGTTTAGCTTGAAGTGCTTACAAAATACTTAGCAAGCAATGCACTTGCTTTGGAAATCCTCTTAAACTTCCAAAGTGCCATCCTTGATGACTATGACGATGATGATGACTCCAGACCGCAAGCTGCTCCAGACAATTTCCTGCTTTTCCACTCTTTGCCACTATTGCTGCTGCTGCAGATATATTCTGAAATTTTACCCAGTTGCCGAAAATTGCAACTAATTTCATGCGAAGCGAAAGCCAAATCAGTTGTGCCGTAAACTTTCTGCAACTTGATGGCACAGATACACACACACACACGCACACCATTGGGCCAAACACACTTACAGATCTCATTTCAAAAACTTTAAAATTAGTTAAGTTACGCTCAGCAGATACCAATAAAGCTGCCCCAAATGCGAACAAACAAATTTATCTACTTATGGGTGGAGAAACTCTGTTCTCTGTTCTCTTTCTCTCTTTCTCCCTCGATTTCTTTCTCTTTCGCTGTTTGCTTACATTTAGATGTATTTAGTTGGGTTAGTTCTGGTTGGATGTAATTGGATCAACTTCGGTTGGTTTTCACGCTTTGATGTGGCCTCGGCATTGCGGCATATCAAAGTTTTTCCTTAACTTGATCCAACTTGCAATCAAATTAGCAGGCACGTTATCCCGAATGCCATATGAGAACTATTCGCTAATAAATGTTAATTATTTTTTCAAGCAAAGCTTCTTAACTGATTCTCTCTTTAAACTACTTTCATTTTGTGGGTTACTTGGTGCACAAGTGAAAGTACATTTTACCAATTTAACGCAACAAAAACAGCCAAAGGAGCAAAGGACAGTTTGTGTCTTTTCTTTTGGTTTGGAATGTGCCTGAAAAGGAAAATTACAAAAAAGAACCCACTAAATACGAGCAGCAAGCTTTGGCTTTTACAACACATTTTCACGTATACTTTGTTGTTATTTTTTGTGTTGGTTTTTTTTGCCTCTTTCCTTCCACTCGTCTTTAACCTTTCTCCGCTTCGCCTTTCACTTGCTGGTGAGGAGGTTTTAGCCAGCCAAAGCACTGCAGTGGCAAAGAATTTAAGAGGTAGACGAGAGGGCAATGCGGCAGCTCGAAGCAAAACACTTAAGTTTTAACCCAAATTGTTGCCAACAAAGCGGTTTGTCTAACATTCTTTTGAGAAAATTTTACGAAAAAGTGTTTGCTACCAACAAAATACACTTACACAAACCAACCAACCCACCCACAGATACGCACAAAGCTGTGCGCGCCCAAACAACAAACATGGCCCCTTACAGAAGCCCAGAGAACAGCCCAGATAATCATGGCAGAGAAACAATAAGCTCAGCAGGAAAATATCAGAAACGTAGCTCTACATTTGAGAAGGGGCTTCGCGAAACAGTGGCAATAGAACATTCAATATTAAAGAAAGTCTTCTGAGAGCATGATAGGATTGGAACAGATTTTGGGACCCCGGGCCGACGCGGAGTGAATAATACAAATGACCCGTCAGTTCTGAATTTCCTATCAGATCACGACATATCTCTCTAGACACGTAAAATATTATGTATGTAACAATGACCACGCTGCCCAGCAATTGATCCCCGATCAACTATTAAAATTATCGATAAGATTTATACTTTCTGGCAAACCATATAATTATACACTTTGTTGCCAAAAAAAATCTTAAGGCGACAATTGTAATTGTCTTGAAGCATTCTCACATTGTTTAGCTTTCAAATACGTAAATCGTAAAATGGAAATAAGTATATTAAAATTTTAAAATTGTTATAAAATAATGTAAAAGAATTTCCACAAATGTAGAAAGCTTGCACAACGTCATCGAAAACTCCATGACAATAAACACGTTAATTGATAAACTCAAGTTTGAATTTATGTGCTTAAAATAAACTTATTTTGCTTTGCTAAGTACCATATACCGATAAGTATAATAAGCATTTCGATGAAAACAGCTGAAACTGTCACATTCACTGAAATGTTCCCCAAACAGTTCATAGCAATCAGGAAAATTTGGTCACACCGTCACAAGTGAATACGTAATAGACAAAATAACAAAAGCTTACTACATTTAAATTACATTTAAATTAATAAGAATTATTCGTGTTGGCGGTTCGATTTGCTTACCCGATCCCATCTTTAGGTCATAAGAATATAATGGGACTTATCGCATATTGTGTAAACTCCCAAATCGAAAAGAAGAGTAAATATTTTATTAAGTTGGTGTGCTTTGAAACAGTTCTGGATTAAAGAACACGGTTGCCTATTTAAAAAAAAAAAAACCGTGTGAAGACGCAGCATAAGATGAAATATGTAAAAATAGTCGGAGATGCCAGGTAATATTATGGTTCCGTAGCAATAATCTTATTGTCGTTGTATACGATTAGTCGAAAGTATGTTTAAAGTATTTCTTATAAAAGATAGGATCGTATTTGGACCATTATTGGACCCCAGCAAAACTACGCTTCTGATCAACTTGGCATTATGCGGAAGCGAAAAGCAGTTGAGTGCACTTGGAAGCCGCGCATAGAACTTTTCCATTGGCCGAAACTAAAATCGTAATGAATTACTTTGGGCAAATGAGTACTGCAACTGCAACTCAAACTGAAACTTTGAACAGCTTTAAGTTTGCAGTGGGAAATTGAAAAGCGGCAGGATGAAGAACCCACAAGTGGAGTCAGCGAACTCGGCCACTGATAAACGATTTTAATCCCGCAATCTGGCGAATTGGGGAAAAGCGCACACGGTCCAACTAATATTCTGGTCTAGCCCTAGTCTACGACTGTCTGCCTGCCAGCGACATGTTGACCTTAAAAACTTGACGTGTTCAAATGTTGCAAAACAACTCAAGGGCTTTCGACTTGAGCACTTTTTCTGTTCGGTTCGCTTTGGTGGCGCCCTCTCTTTAAGCCCTCTGTGTGTCTCTGTCTAGCTCCATCACACACACACACACACACACACACCTATGCACACACTAGGCTCTCTGTTTGACGCACATGAAGTCCCGCACTTGAAATATGCTTTTTTGCCTCCGGCAATATGAGAAGGGGGGATGTGGATAGCGGTAGAGCGGTAAAGCAGGGCAACGACAAAGTGGGGTAGGTGTGGAAAATGTGTTTTGACAAGTGTCACTTATGCGTAGCTACTATGAAATATGCAAACCTGTCAACTCAGCCCCCAACCTCGCCCCCCTTCAAGTATGGGTCTTGTTGTTGTAATTGCAATGGAGCAAACTGCACACATGAGTGCAGATGGAAAGGAAGGATCAGGGTGAGATGTCTATGAATCAATGGGGATATCGAGTGTGCATTGGAAATGAAAGAGGATGTAATTAATTTGCAATAAGCTCTAAAAAAATGTGTGTGATGCTTTCAGCAGAAAGAAGAGCATAAAAAGTAGTTATAACCATCAAAGAGGATGTCAAAAGGGATTATGGAATCAATATCGAATCTAATAGACCACTGAATTAAATCAAACAAGGCATGCAGTTAGTAGATATCACAGTACTTCAAACTATATCACATATTGAATGAAGCGTAAAAGCTCTTTGATGTGGTAATGCTATGTGATATACTCATACGCCACTTTAAATAGACATTAATATTATTTAATGGACAAAAGGTCCTCATTTGTGCCTTTTCTTTACCATATATAGCTTAATATTGTAGCAACTTTCTCAGGCATTACAATGCTTGATTCTCTTAACCAGCACTTACAACGCCTGCTAGAATTAAAGGTGACACGATAACGCCAGGTTATCATTTAATATGCGAACCACCTGCGTGCTTAAATTTTCAAACAGACACAAAAGCCATTGACCCCAGGGATTTGCTATAAATATTAAACCAAGGCTTCAAATAGGCCCCAAAGCAGAAGCATATTAAATATATTTTATATAAATTTAAGACCACCAAATTCCCAGGAGCAGTTCAACTGCCCCAACTGAAAGTACTGAACGTATACGTAATATGCTATTAATATTTAAGCCACGTTAAAGAGTTTTCAACTGCGCCATTAAGCGCTACGAAGGACCATTTAAAATGCTGAATCCAATACCTGAATCACACTCATTTGTCAGCGGAATAGAAGCTTGGATCTGGAGCGACATCGAGAACGGAAACTCCAATGCCGATGAAGTAATGGCAAACCCTTATTAATTAGCATTTTTCCGCCGTCTAATGCTTTTGCCTTGGTTTTCACTGAAATATTTATTCTGAGAATGGAATTGGCCCAAGGTGTGCTGTTTAAAATTAAATATGAATAATCGTAAATTTGTTCCAATGAGCAAATTCCCAAGGTTTTAATTAGAGTGCAAGACTGGCAAGCAAGTTTGTAAAGCAGATTTACGTTTCTGAATATAAAACTTAATTAAAACTGTTCACAACAATGGGTACATAACCTGCCTTGGTGCTATTATAAGAAACAAGGAGTATATTTCCCTTGTTGTTTTATAACTACCGAACGGCTAAGGGGACTGTCTCAGATACCTTAAAGCATTTTTAACCTATATCGAACTATAGCCTGAACACACTCTTATTATAGCCAACTTCGTTCGCATTTGCATAATAACACCTTGTGCTTAGACTTGTTGTCCTCATTGCAACTCAAATGCAATTTGCCGCATAGTTTCCAAGTTTTCACACCTTTCTTTGCTACTTTTGCAATTTTGCAGGCGTCAATTGGGTCAAATGCGTAAGAATTACGGCAATTTTAGTACGGTACGTTACATTGAACGTGGTAGGCAAGTTCCAGCAATAAGCCAGCAACTTGGTTTTAGTATTGTGGCACTTATATATTTCTTTCTTTGTTTTCAGCAAATTGCAAATCAAAGGGTCCAAATTGAGAGCAGGCCTGAAACGCTTAAAAGCAATTACGAATTCCGGCTGTCATTTTGCTGGCGAACCGGAAGTCATTATCCTGGCAAACAAAGCGCAACAGAGACGGTATACGGTACCCACAGCCAACCACAGCTACATCAGCAACAAGGACACTAACACACCATTACATACATTTTGCGCCTTTGCGACAACTTGTCCCGGGTCCGGCTTCGACTAGGAGTTTGCCCTCATTATCGAGTTAATTATGTGTGTGTGAGAGGGAGCTTCGACTGTGACTGTAATTGTGTATGTGTGTGTATGTATGTATGTATGTGTGTGTGTGCGTTAATGTGTGTGTGACCAAAGGTAATTACAGCTACGCTTCCATTGTTGGCCAGACTCGGTAGGTTGTCAATGATGTTCCTTGTTCTCTATCGAGTTTTACACCTTCGGCTCGTTGTAATTAATTCGCAAGGCGGCTGCCTTAATGATGTGGTTTGGTCTATTTACGGTGATGAATATCTCAGGCAGAACGAACACAAAGCCCGCCCTGCAACGCCCATCAGATTAAGTCCAAGGCACTTGCACATTCATCAGGTCGTCTAAATGTATGTATAACTACTTAGGTGTATCTTTAAGTTAGACAATAATAACCTGAATTAAATCATGATTTAAGTTCCCATAATTGTTTACCACAAATAATTAAGACTCCTTTAGTAGAGGGAATGGCTGTTACATTTTCAGGTTTGTTTTCAGTTTTCAGAACTAACTTGAAATGTGATCCAGGAAATGCATATTAGAAAAGTTATCCAATTGTCACATCTAAGCAGTCAATACTCTGTTTGCTTGCATCCTAAAACCGAAATCGAGGTAAACATTAGTTGTCATTTGCATTAATGTTTCAAATATGTGAACTTGTAAATCCTAAACACATATTACTAATTTTATGATAGACAAAGATTAATAACACTCATTTTCAATACTTAAATCCATTTTTAATTTAAATATAATAATCAGATTGTTCCCAATTCTACTATCGCATCAAGTCTTTGTTGCAGTTCAGAATTAATAATCACCCTACATACTGGCAACCACCCGGATGACAGTCAACATGGAGCTGCGGCGATCCTCATAAGATCGTTCATCTCCCATCAACCCTCCTCTACGCTCTCGGAAGAACACATCGAGCTCAGCGTGCATCCGGGCTTCCCTGGTACGTCACCAACAGTGCCATCCAAAGAGAGCTGAGACTTGTGCTGGTCGGCGACAAAATCAAACATCACAGCAGAATACATCCCACTGATCTCCCTACCCGTATGATCTCTTAACCTTGTACATTTGTAAATTTGTGTAAATATAGTAGTTAAAGCATCCCTCTGTATCCATATTACCCTTCTCTTTACACGTTAGGTTAATTTCAGAAGCCACTGCACGTTTCCAACGATATTAAAAAAAATAATTAAGAATAAATAAATAAGAATTACTAAGTTTTTTGTAGGTTCATTTAATTTGCAGACGATCCTAAAAAGTATGCTTTATATATTTCTGTGGAATTAATTCATAAGAGGAATTGGGAACAGGTTTGTATATTTCGTTTTAATGTACTCTTTAGTTTTCCAGATCCTTCGGATAACTCTCCCACTGTTTGAAGTATTTAAAATCCCACTTACTGCCACTTTTCTCCCCCTTATTTTTATTTTCCCAGTTCACACTCGCCCTTTGTCGTTCATTATCAAAGACCCAACTCAATGCTTATCCCGAAGGTTAATTACATTTATCCAAACGCAACTGACCCCGCAGGACATTGACTTAATTTCCCCAGCGTTTTTTTTATCCATTGCCTGCCTTTACTTCCGTCTGGCTCGGTCTGTTTTTTTGTGCGCTTTTTAATTTTTTAATGCCTAAAAAATACAGCAGCAAAATCGAGTCGAATGGGCCTGTAAAGCGCTCCAAGCGATTCCAGTAATTTTTTCTCTTGGCTTCTCTGCTCCCTGGTTTTGTTGTGTTCGTTCGACCGACTAAATGGTAATTAAAAATTGTTGCATTGCCGCTCGAATGCGCCTGATATTTATGTAGTTTGGCGCTTTTGTAATTTGCGTTTGTTTTCGTTTTCAGCGTTTGTTTTTCCTTCTTACGCAAATTTTAAAGTGAAGATACGAAGGACAAAGTTGTTTTACGCTGGTGCTTCCTTTAAAATCGAAAAGCTGAAGGAAAGGCATAATTAAGTATTATCGGCAAACCTTATAGTGTGATCCAAGTGAAATAATTCTTTACATTCTAGAACAAGTTATTAGTTACGGAGTTGTTTTCATTTGAGTGATGTTCTACCGAGTTTAAGAACGAGTTCTCTTACTCCTTAAAGCTCGGTGCTATCATATCTGCGATTTGCATGAAATGTTGTACAATAGCAAATACAAACCACTCACTTTATTTTCAATTTTGAGACTCTCTTTTGGTATCACGTAGCGCTCGGCACTTCCGTCACCGTTGTCGGTTTTTTCCCACACAAATTGGCAAAATCGAATGCGCTGCCAACTAAATTTTGATTTGACAGCAATATTTGGGAAAATGCCAACTTTTCCGTGGCTGCAGCACGTTCCTGGTGCTGAATTGGGCGCAAAATATGCAGGTGGAAAAGCTTAAAGCCGAATCCGATGACGAGGTTGCTGGTGGACCACAAAACCCAGTATCGCCACAGCTTGTGTTAAGTGTTAAGGCCAGTAGCTTCCCAAAATCCGCCACTGTTGCAAGCTGTCCCCCAGCCAGGGGCAGGACCTAATCCTAATCCTAATACACGCAATGGATGGCACTGGCGCAGTAACAGCAGCTGCAGCGGAGGCAATATCTGCCGTATCGTGTTATGAAACATGGCGCAGAGTTAAGTTCTCTTTTTATACCCTGCACTTCAAGCATAAGGCGGGCTTACTACCCTTAGATTAGGATATGTATGCCTGTCGACCCGGTCACTAGTTGACCCAGAGACGTTTCAGTCCATTGCGATAAGTGTAATGTGTGGGAGAGTGGGGAGAGTAGGAGAGACGGTCGGATGGCGGATTGAAATCCATTTGAAAATGCGACAGAAATTATAGTGAAGAGCATATATCTTTTAAGCCATTCGGCAGATGGCCCAGGGGCAGGTTATGACTCCCATCAATATCCGAATCCACCTCTTGCTTCGATTAAAGCATGTCCAGAGTACGCTAGACCATCGTCCCGTCTACTATCTTCCTGATTTTCAAAGTTAAGCCCGAAAGATTATCATATAATGGCATGCTGATAGTCATGACATGCTCGTCAACCAGATTGTGGCAATGAAGTGAGTTGAACTTGGCTTAAAGCTGTCACCGTGTTTCGAATGAGTTGGCTTCTAGCCGTATGAGATGACAGCGCTGTTGGCAGCCACAGTGGGATAATATGCTTCTCCAGCGTGAAGCACTTTACCAATTTTGTATACGGTATGTTAGATGTTTTCTTCCAAAATGTTACCATTTCACTTCAGAAATAATAGTAGTACTCTTCCCTTAATCTTCTTTCACTTCATGCTGCTGTGTGTTTCACAAAGGTACAAAAATTGGATCATTGCTCACAAATAAAGCAAGGCGACAAGTTGATATTCAGATTATTTAAGCATTGCAAACGGAGTTTCCTAGGATATCTCACATTCGAGTCGTGCTTAGGCTTAAGCCATTTAGCTTGTTTTTGTCTCTGCATGTTGCACTTTCATATAAAAACCAACTTCAAATCCTGTGCCGTTCCACCCACCTTACCGCAGTTTTTGCGTGGCTGCGGATGCTCTGTGTGGAGTGGTCCATTCAGGCGTTGCGAGCTTAAATATTTAATTTCATTACGTCAGGAGGTGAGCTCAGCTTGGCGGATTCACAAAGATAAATGCTTAGTATGAGAAATCAACCACACAAAGCTCAGCGTACTTTTGAACTTTTTTTTTAGCCTAAAGGGACTTTGAAAGGGTGCGCTTATATGGCTACCTACCCGTCCATTAAAGCATCTTTGATTTCGCATGTGCGTATCACGGAAAGGAAAACGTTGGATGTTTGCCAGGCAGCTCCACTTGTGCTCCAAGTGGCACTCAAAAGTACGCAACAGAAGGCGGGAAGTAGGCAGCTTAATTATGAAGAAGCCAATATGCGAAATGAACTGGGAGTAGCTAAAGAAGTACGAAACTTATTCATTTTATTTTTACAGCTCAACAAGTTCTTCAAAGTTATTTTTAAAATGTCTCCACTCCACAAAATAGTCTACTCAAATTTGAAACTCTTTGAAGCTACTTCCACAGGACTTTAACCATTACTTCACATGCCTTCGTTGGATTTGAGTTAAGTTGTCTGTAGGCTTTTATGGGTCTGACATAAGCCTTGTTCCCCGACCACATTCGAAGGATATCGCAAGCAAATTGCTGACATATGTATGTGGAGCATACAAATCGCTCCTTCCCATGGACCTGCCGTACATCCAATTAGAGGACTCAGGCTTACTGCTTGTACTTGTAAGTTCACCAGCTGCGGGAATGGTTGCTTTTCAACTTGACCTTCTCAAATATAACTCCCACGCCAGCCACAGGACACAAAAATATTTCAAATTCGTCTCGATTTCGTTCGAATTAACTAGGGCGCCGCGGCGCGCCGTCAATAGTTTCTTCGATGTTATTGTTTGGTTTTCTCTATAAATACGAGTTCCAAGTGGGTTAGGAACACCGACGATATTGATATATGAGCAGAAGTCATGCAATGCGGCAAATGATAAACAGCAACGCCTTCAATAACAGGTACAAAACAATTATAGGTAGATCACGCAGATTGTGGGTGAGTGATAGAATAAGGTGCCTTGTGCAATGTAAAAACGTATTCCCAGGGCTGCTATCTGAATGCTTTAAGTTTGCTGTAGACATTATTTATTCCTATAAAGGTGGATTCCGACAATGTTTGATTAATCGTTATTATTCTTATTACGATAAGCTAAAATTAACAAATCGATCTATATATATAAAACTCTTTAGCCGCACGGGCTGCCCAAACGGCAGAAGCTAATAGCCTGAAATTTGTACAGTACCCTCCTATTGCATCGTTAAGAGTTATTCGGAAACCATATTTTTGAATATTAGAATATTAGTGATAAATGGAATTGTTTGAAACTCTCGGTATGCGCCAAGTGAAAGTGCAAAAGAGATACAAAATCTTACCCTCGGACTTTAAACTCATAGGTGCGACTGAAATCGCCATATTGCTTATGTCTCTCAACCTTTTGTTTATGTGTTCCTTTCGATCTACGCTAGATGAAGCCAGTGTTGTTTTACATATCGATCGATAGAGCGCGCTGCTGCTAAAAATATATGTTTTTGTAAGATCGCTTTTTTTTGTGTATGTCAATCGTAATTGATGAAAGTAAGCCCAGAAAAATAAATGCCATAGAATTCAGAAAATCACCATATAATAAAAATGAAAAATAAAATTCACCTTCAAAGACAGAAAAAATGTATGTTTAATAGAAACAATTTCTGCTTAATAGAAATAATTTCTAAATTTAGAAAAATGTATATATCTAAAAGTATGGCTACTTCCTACATGTAAGGGCATTTATTATTCTGAGTGTAGTCAAATTCACCATAATGCATTTTAATCTAAATATTTCGCCGGGCAACGCTGGCGACTTACCAGCTAGTATTATATAAGACGTCTTTGGACAACTTTCACAAATTCCTAGCAATTCCTGCAAGTTTGTTTTTATAAAGTTATGCACTTTGCTGATGTACATATTCATGTACGAGAAGCAGCTGTTAGTTGTTTATTTTTATTTTTTAACAACATAAAGCCAACAGCTGCTTTTATGAATCATGTTTTCCTCCGCATACACATACATATACGCACATGTATGTGTAATTCTAAATTCCATCAGCTGTTTCGAGGCTCAGCTGCATAGTTGTTTCCCAATGCTTAGTCAAGCCCAAGACTGTGGGAAATCAGTCTTTAAACGCAATTCAAACAGGTAGAAAGTATCTGAACCGATAGTCAAGTACAAAGAAGCAATGGCAACCCCAGCGATAGCTTTTGAAAATATCACAGAACAAATCAAAGGTTGTAGTTACATTATTTAAATAAACTAACCTTTTATACTAACCTATAAGCCTGCCAGTGAAAAGCGCAGACAACTCTAAGGCGGAATACGAATCCAAATATACTTTCATGGTGGTAATTGCGACTATAACCTGGGTGCTGCTCACCTGCATAAGTGAGTCATGTCAGGGATGAAGAAACCGAAAGACGAGTCTTATAGAATCTCTCTTGGCAGGTGCTTTCATTTACTGCTGCAATTGCTGGCAACTCTTCAAGCCCCCAGCGAGAAGCACGACGACACAGGAGGAGGAGCAATCGGAGCAGTCTGAACTGGATCAGCAGAGTATGCTGCTCACACAGGTTAGCGATGTGAGCAGCTTCTGAGGATTGGGATTGGCGCGGAGGGACGACAAAGGTCGGAGCAGCAAGAAATTTGCAGAAGAACAAAGCGAAATGAATAAAGTAGCCAAACACAACTAAACAAAGCAAAAGGAGTGCAAGGGACAAAGGTAGAGGAAGAGCAGCAGCTGCTGGCGATCATCTGTAGGGCAATATGGCGACGTGCAGCTTCCACTTCCGTTTCCGTAAACTTAATTCCACACAGACACACGCACACTGAGAGACTGAGCAAAAAATTTCCATGTGCTGCTGTTTCCTTTTGTGTTTAGTTTTTCTTTTCACTTTTCGTTGCTTTTTGCGCTTTGGACCAAAAAATATTTTATTACAGCTGCAACTCAAGTGAAGTATTTTTCGGGTTGTTCTTTCATTCCTTTGCTGCCAGTGAAAAGCGTCTTTTATGTAAATTTACAGTGCCAGCTGAGAGGGCAAGAGGGGCGTGCCGGAGCTAACATGACTTCCGCTACCTAACTGGCTTAATTTCGAGAGGAGAGCGCAGAAAAAACAAAAATTAAAAGCATCCCGAAAAGGTACAAATTCAAGCAAAAGAAGCTAAAAGTGAGAAGTTAAATTCCTTTGTTCGCCTTTTATATGAGCTATAAGCAAGGCAAAAGGCTTTAAGGCGTTAGGTATCATGAATCTGGCTGTGTTCTACTCCAAGCACACATAAGTGCCATCATGTAAGAACTTTTCGCTATATAAATATTTAATACTATGCTGCAATGTCGCAAGTCGCTCAATCTGGCTACTGACAGTTGCTCTTTTGTATACGGCATGCACAAGTTTTATTCCAGCCTTGACCCGATCCCTGACACAAATCATCTGTACACACTCCATGTTTTACTCACACAATGCAATGCCTAAAAGTTGGCAAACTTTTTCTGGCAGCTCTTGTTTAAATTAATAAAACAACAGACATTTAACGTACTTTGTCGTACAAACAAACTAAAATTAACTAAATTTTCAGAGCAACGGCAGCAAAAACATTAAGCAAACAGCCAAAAAGTATGCTTTAACTTTGCGCATTACATAAATTCACACACAAACACACTAACACACACACACACACACAGCAACAAACACACACTCTTACAGAATACAGCGAACAATGCATAAAGATGATGGGAGAGGGAATGAAGTGACTTGGGGGTACAAACTAGAGAAAGAGCCATAACATTTATCATGACCACTTAAGGATGCTTAAAATACACAAGAAGAGCACGCACTCAAAGTGGGGGAATGGTTCGGTTGAGGGGGTTGGGTTGGGTGACATTGTATGTTACCAACAACCAGCAGTAACAACAACAATACGCTTTGTTAAATCAATTTGATAAACTGTCAATAATGCGCCATAATTTAATGTGCTCTCCCAAGACAGCCACCCAACAGCAACACCAACAACAAGAACAAGGAGATTGAAACAACCCCGAAGTTGTCCTCGGATTCCCTTTGACTGTTGTTGTCATACGCAATTATGATGAACTTGGGGCTCATCCACATCCTCTGACAGCTGCCCTATTAGCACTTTCTAAAGCAAAGACAAATTTTTGGTTTGCTGGACAAGCGAAATGTTTGATTTTGAAAAGATATCAGTGGATGGACGAGGAACAGGAGGGCGGGGGAGGGACAAAAGTGTCATAAAGCAAAGGCACATAATCAGATGGAGGAGATGTAGGAGCAGGAGTCAGAGCAAGAGCACCAGATAACAATGGCAAACGGCGTATTTGACGCTAGTGAAAATGGTGAGAATGATGACGACGACGATGACAACAACAAGGAGAATTACTAGGCACGGTTGAGGGGTAGAGGGGGGCTCTGGGAACTGAGTACTGGGCTTGTGCGTGCGTGCCCTGAATCCTTTTGTGCTGTGGGGGGCTGTTGGAAACGACCTTCATAAAACAAACACGCCGATAATGAGTGGCAGTCGAAGTGGCGCTCGGCGCCATCGCAGCGGGGTGGGCGAAAAGGGGCAAGACAGTAGTATCATTTGCCTGGGCACCCTCGGAAGTGGAAGATGGCATCGAAAGCGGAAGCGCACATTCGGTGCCAGGCGCCATTCGCTTGCTGTTAATGTGAAGAGTTTTTGGACCCTGAAACTGCGCCTTCGAGTCCCTGGGAGTGCAACTAACTAGGCGATAATCGACATTTGATTTGGTGAGGCAAAACTTTCATCTGGGAGTCGGGAAGCGTGTGTAGGGTTGAGCTAAAGAAAGGGTTTAAGAAACAGACGGAGGTTGAATATTTGTGGCCTGGTGACATTTAAGATTGCTCAAATTTAAATGCAATGAATATTTTAGGCACTTATTGTCGTAAGAATGCAACTAAATATTTAATTGTCATGTTAGAAACATTTAACCACAATTTATTTTGTTGCTTGATTGGTCAACATAAGTAAATAAATTATTAGGCATTATGCCAGGCAGTGTAAATAAACAAAATGCAATATAAAATGTGCTCAGTGCAAAGAAAAGCTTACTTATCTAATGAATACTATGCATTGAAATGTTTGACAATTAATTAACAATGTGAATAGATTAAATGAAAATAAAAAGCCGGGAAGTTCAAAAGTAAATAAAATGTAAGCTGTATCGAAAGCACACTTTTAAAACAATTAAAACCTTGGAAACTTTGAAGAAGTCATTGGGAGGCAAGTTAGATATAAATATCGTTGTATATACATATCGCTTTCTAGGGTAGTTCAAAGAGAAATTAGTAACTATATGCTCAGCAGTGCGGCGAATTGAAACTCTTTCTGAACAGATCAGATCAGATTAAAATAAGATTACAAAACAATATGTAGTCGCAACTATCGACAATATTTGGGTTCAGGTTATGGGTTGTGTGAATTACAAAATAGTGGGCTGAGTTTATTTAAACTTAACTAATTTACATAAGGCATATTGAAACCATTATTTGGAGAAATTTATCGATATATACACATAAAATTAGAAAAAGTTGTTATACATAAACTACATTTTGATCGATCGTTATAATAAGATATCAAGATCAAGATATATCAAGATCGGGATTATAAGATATACACATGCTGGGGTCGGAAATGGCATTTTGAATTTATTTCTTCTTCAAAAATTCCCTTTTCAGTGGAATACAAAACTTGGTAATTATCCCTTTTAGCCCCCCAGGTAAGTGTTTTAAAAAATTCAGATTTTGGTCTTAAACAACGTGGTTGAAAATAAGAAAGCGAAATCAGGTATATATATATTAAGCAAACACATATTTTCACGTATATATTCACTGATTTGTGTACATATTTTTTATTAGGAACTAAAGTTGTACCGAATCGTTCAGACTTAACGACTGAACTAAGTCCCTGATTGTCGCTCATTCTAGTCATTCGAGTCATTTGACTCCCATTCTCGTTCAGTTGCTTATCGTTCATTCTAGTCACTTGAGTCCTATTCTAGTTCAACTGATTTGAATCCCAAACTCGTTGCATCATGACAATAACTATAAAAAGATATATGAATAATGTGACGCTCGGCCCTGTGAGAATCTTGTTTCTACGTTAGGCAACCGAAGCTTTAACTAGTTGGGAATTACAGTACGCATCAAAAAATATTTACACAACTAAAGGTGTTGCCTACTTTTTGGTTTGACATATTCGGTTTTGTTCACACCCAGAGGTACTAAAATTGCCAACTTGGCTCCAATTTTTAATCCTTTTACCTGTTATTTACAAATAGCTTAAGCTGCCAAAAGGGAAGTACTGCATAAGTAAAAAAAATAACAATATCTTATTCAATATCTTGATGCAAATTCGTTTTTTAACTCCAGGTGCGACTCCCTATCGTGCGTCCTTCACATACCATCTTTTGACTTTCTGCACAGCTGCACTTCAGACTCATTTGTCTTTGGCTTTGCGTCTGGGACCCACGTACGTACTCCCCTACCAGATGGACTGGTGGGCGTGGCTGGCTGAGGACGTGGCCGTGACGGAATCGCCATTGTCAAGGCGTCTTGAAACAGACGAACAAACAAGCAAATCAACAAAACAGCGAACGTGTAAAAGGGTTTTTTCCCCTGTTTGAAGAGGCTGAGTGGCGGAACGGGGAGCGGAGCTCCTCTTGAGACTCAGCCGAATGCGCGCGAACGTGTTTGATATGCACTTCACTTGGCATGGACTTAATTATTAGGCCGAAAAGGAGCTCAAGAAATATACATATATTCATATACATTTGTCATATATAAATAACCTGTTCCGGTTTTTAAAAATATCTTTAATAAAACCAATATAAACAAATCTCTGCATAACTATTTTCAGTTCTTAAATACTAAACTAAAATTTTAAAATTACTTTAAGGTTCACTGAAATAATATATTTTGAATATTCGAATTAATTGGTCCGACTCTAAGAGAAGACAGGGTGGGAATTCTGACGGAATTCATACGGATTTGGAATTCGGAACGGGCCTCAGGAGAATGTTTTCAATTTATGCGCGGCAACGGCAACGGCAAGGGCAACGAATGAGAAATGAATATCGGATTAGTTCTGTGCCGTTGCCTTCCACTCAATTGTCATTACATTTGGTATTTTCCATGTTGTTTTCATTCCATTTGCAATTCAGGCAAGTAGTAAGGATATCCCAGTTGTCGTTGCGTTATTATTGCATATTTCTCTGCGCTATAAATGAACAGGAAGTAATGCAGGAAAAAACGAGCCTTGTTCCCTATAGTGTAAACAAATTAATTGCGTTGAATAGAAACATTTTCATTGGACGGCTATTGTCTAAAAACTAAGCATCAACTTGAGACCCCCAGACTTCGGAGAAACTGAAAAGCTTCCAGTTCCGCGATATTTAATTTGTTCCACATATTGCTACAACAAGGCCGGCAACAACAACTTGTTACTATAAATAACATCATATTTGTAGACTGATGAAGCACTCGCAACTGTTGCCAAAGTTTTCCTGCCAAAGTTTTCAAACTCTCGCTGCATTCGCAGTCTCTTTGTCGTGATTTTTCGACATGCCGACACTTGTTTTTGGTCTAAGTGATTTAGGCAAAAGTTTTCGCCCTGAAACGGCGGAAATGTTTCGCCGAGTGAGAGGGAAACTTTTGTTGTGCATAATCGTTGCTCGTCCCGGCGGAAGCGGTTCAAAAGAAACAGTTTTCTAACTGTATTTCAGGGAATGTATTTTGAAATCTCCCTTCTTGGCCACCCGGAGCATTAGCCAACTCTGAAACTCTGCATAATTCTAATCGACTTTGCTTTCAGTTAATAACATTCCAGTAGAGTAATATCAATAAGTGTACTGCTGCTTGGATGATTAGTTGCTCCCCACTTTATGTCTGTTTGTAGACCATTTACGGGTGGATTATGCTACGAGTAAGGGTTCCCATTTCACGTGTGTATGTGCCACGCAAACATGTGCCCAAGTCGGTGGCACACACCCCGCCCCACGGTCCGCCCATAATTTATTTGCATAGCATTAACGGTAGCCTGGATGCCCGAGCATGCAACCGTGGCAGCTATAAGGCGTCCAAAGCTAACGACTAAGTTTAAATAAAATATGGATGCCAACGAATTATCCTCAGAAACTTTGCTGCACAAGAGCGTTTAAATATGGAGATGGAGAGATTTGATATTTAGAGCTTAGCTCGATTGCAACGATTTTGAATATAACATACTGATGAAATATATCATGATCTTTTGTAGATTATTAATAGTTAGATCGAAAATATATTATAATTCCTATTTATGAAATTAAGTACTTCTTATGTGGGGTATAGTTTGACATTGAAATCTTGCCTTCATACAAGTACGTATGTATTGTATATATAAATTATATATATATGTATGCCATGTATCCAATCGATTACGGGCACTTCATGTTCAAGTTAAACTGATTTTGAGCACTCGTCTAATCCCTCAATCAATTGATGCTTATCTCAAATCGAATAAAACCTTTTGTCAATCTTAATTTCAGCTCAATTTATTTTTATACTCTGACATATCTAAATTTGCATATCCTGTAGTGAACTCGTTGATCGATTTACTTCTTCAGGAGCGTGGAGACGACAGCGGGAGCAGCATAGGTGGTAACTGGAGCGGCATAGGATGAGTAGACCGAAGGTGCTACATATGAGGCGGAATAAACGGAGGGAGCGGAGTAAACGGAGGGTGCGGAGTAAACGGAGGGTGCGGCGTAAGCGGTGTAGGCACGGGGAATGGCCGCCGAGTAGACCGAGGGAGCGGCATAGGTCAGGGCGGGTGCAGCGGCGTAGGTGGCAACTGGAGCCACAACATGAGCCTGGGCCACGGCGACGAGGAGAGACAAGCAGATGAGGAACTACAAAATGGGAAAATATATTTGAATATCTTCAAAGATAACTTTACTTTGTATAACTCACTTTCATGTTGATTGAGTTGTTTTGGTTGTGTGTTCGACGAACGTTCTCAAAGATTGAAGTGCGTTGACTGATACTGCTACACCGTCGAGTCGCCCCATTTATACCCAAAATTAAAGCTTAAGTGCGCTGAAGAACAAGTTCTCTTGACGCGGATGTAAACTGGTAGCACAGTGGACAATAATCTGCCGTATCGAATAGATTACCATTGTTCACCTTGGTCTTGAACTTCGTCCGAGTACTCACTGCCTAATGGATGTTTATTTTTACACAGCCCAACAGCACTCGAAAATGGGCAGGGGGACCAGGGGACTTCGGCTTGGACTTAGGCTTATTGTTTTCGATTTCATTACGTCGATTCAGATCATGTTTGTGCGCCCACCATAAAGGTGACAAGCAACATTATTAAATACGAAAATCAACGTAAAATATATCATAAGATATAATAACGAGTACGAGCACAATTGAATGTCGTCATATGTACATACACAAGTGTAATTCACGTCATAACTTGGTGTTGTTTTGGCATTGGCATTGATAGCCGAAGATATAATGGATGGTGATGAAAACAACTCAATGAGTGGTTATATCGCGGCTAATCTCATATTATTAGCGACATATTGTTCATATAGACATCTGAAATAGTTGATAGAAATAGTTTGTATAAATGTCAATGTACAATAATCGTAATATCAAGGGGATATGTTTCTCGGCGATGCACATCAGGATTGTAACTTATAAACCGAATGGTGGTACATTCTTCAAAAGTTCCGTGTTTGTTAAATAAAAGAAGAAACCACAATATTTCTAAAATCATTCAAATGAATAAATATATTTATTTATTAATGTTCGACTTTATATTTTTATATTTTTTTAAACAAATGAATAAATAAAGCACATATACTTTTAAAACGATTTTTCTCTTTTGTAACGTCCGCAACGTCAATTTATCTTTCCTATTCCATTGCTGAGCTGCTCCGGGTCATAAATATATCATTAAGAGTTTTAACAGATTAAAAATATTCGATACAAGTTGCCCGGTATCGAATATTCGGCATATTTGACAATATGTCAAGTCCTACATTGAGTTTGATGATAGTTTTAAATCAAATACAATAATTATACATGAACGAAAATTCAAAAGCTTTTTGAAAAAGGCAATATAAAAAGGATAAATCTGTGCGGAAAACAGCTCAATTAGCACTCTTAAACGTTATAAAAGCATAACGGGTTTTAAGTTTCTATCTAATTGATGGGTATAATTTAAATTGATTTCATTGCTGAATTGGAATGAGAGGAGTCGCATTTGACTTAGTTATCGTTTTTTTTTACATTCAAGTATCGATAAATGTGGGATAACACGCCTGTCCTTCTTGCTTTTGAAGCATTCCAAAAGTGCAAGTCAGTATTGCGATTTCCTATTTGCCGAATATGACGAGTGATTGTAGAAGTGGTAGAATTGGTTATACCGACGCCGCTCAACAGCCAGGAGGCAGTGCACCTAGTGGAATACAGAGCGAATTCCTTTGTGACGTAAAGGAATTGATCCGTTCACTAAGCGCCAGGCGCTCCAGCCTGCGAGAGTGGATACAAAAAGCCGTGAGTATTGAAGGCAATGAAGGTAATGCTCAACCTTTATTCCCAACCTGCCATTTGCCAGTGGGCATACTATTACCACAGGAAATTTGAGTGCTTTGTGCTGATCCTAGAGACCGCATTGACGCGTGCCTCCAAGTCGTACACGGGCTACAAGGATGATCTGCTGAGGACCTACACGATGCTGGCGGCACACTTTGTTCGTCAGTCATGCAGCGATACAGGGACACATCGTGCAGTGTGGAAAGAGAAGGTGATGCAACTGTTGCAGGAAATGGACGACATGCATGTGGGTTGCAATGAGGCACAGCATCTGCTGTGCCGCGGCTTTGCCCTGATGCTTCTCGGGTCGCGCCTACAGGAAGCTGACAATCATTTTGTTGCCGTACTACGCCAGGTGCCACACAATGTTCTGGCGCTGCTGGGACGAGCTTGCCTGGCATATAATCGCCAGGAGTATCGAGAGGCCCTTGGCTACTTCAAGAGCGTGCTAGTGCATCAGCCGCTTGGACCTGCTGATGTACGAGTCGGCGTTGCTCACTGCTTTCTCAAATTGGGCGACTTGACCAGTGCTCGACGGTTCTTTGAACTGGCCCTGTCGCACAATGGACGCTGTATAAATACGCTGCTCGGCATGTCGTATCTGAAGTTCAAGGAGTGCCAGCGTCTAACTAACTTGGAGGCCCTTAATCTGCTAGCCGCCGCCTATGAACTGAATCACCGTCATCCATTGGTGCTTTCCTGGCTGGCTAGGTACTTTTACTATACCCGGAACTACCGGAATCTGCAGGTGTTCGCTGGAAATGCATATCTCTACACAGACAATGCACTGCTAAAGGCGCAGAATTGCTTTCAGATTGCGCGCAGCTTTCACGCAATGCGAGACTACGAGCAGGCCTTCAATTTCTATGGCAAGGCGGTGAAGATGTGCCCGACAGGGTATGCCCCACCATATTTGGGCGTCGCACAGATGTATGTGCGGCGCGGAGAGCAGGACAAGGCGGAGCACTCCCTGCGAGTCCTGCTACAGTTACTACCACGGCAGCCGCAGGCCTTGCGCATGCTTGCCACGCTCTACTGCAAGGCGGAATCACCTTGCATGCTCGACACGGCCATTCACCTGTTCAACAGGGCGTTGGAGGAGTGTCCACAGAATGACTACGACACATGGTTGGGCTTAGCCGCCACCTATGAGCGCAAGCAGCTCTGGCCACAGGCAATCAACTCATACGAGCAGGCCATGTGCATCTATAAGCGTCTGAACAAAAACACCCGGGTTCCGTTGGTGTGGCAAAACAACCTTGCCGCGCTGCAGATGCACGCCGGTCTTCCCAAGGCGGCACTACAAACGCTGGACAATGCACTGGCTGTGGAACCTAAGTACAATTCGCAAGAGGATTGCGAAAGCAGCTTGCTCACGATCAGCTTCAACAGGGCGCGAGTGCTGGAGGAGCTGCACTTACATGACCAAGCGGAGCTGTGCTACAGCCACTTGATTGCCGAGTATCCCGGATATTACGATAGCTATCTTAGATTGGGTGTAATGGCCTACAAGCGGAACGATGTTGTTACCGCTGTGGAATGCTTTCAGGATGTTCTACAGCTGGACAGCGACAATGTGACAGCCAGGTAGTAGTCAAACAATATTATCATCAATATCTTATTTGTGTTTTATATGTTTTACAGAACATTTTTGGGCAATTTATATACCAGGCAAGGCGATCTTCCCCACGCTATGTACAACTACAATGTGATACTGCGTCAACCTGGCAGCACTGGGGATTCATACCCGCTCGTTGCCGTGGGTAATGTGTGCCTGATCAAAGTGCAGAGGGCCATTGCCGAAGGAAACCGAGAGATGGCAAACCAATATCAGCATAATGCGCTGCAGCTTTTCAGACAGGTAAGCGGAACGATTATAACGCGGTTTCAGTTTCGGTACAGTGTGGAAAAAAGTGGGTTTATTCATTGCTTTAAATAAGTGTAATTACAACTGCTATGGCATTCTTATCCCTCTGATGGCCATGGTCTTACCTTGATTTCTTGTTCAATTCGCCATCTCTTCAGGCCCTTGGACAAAATCAACGTAACTTGTGGGCAGCTAATGGGATTGGCGTGGCGCTATCAAAGCATGGTCATTTGGCAGATGGAGGGACGATCTTCAAGCAGATTGCAGAGTCAAGCAAGCTATGCACGGATGCTATCCTAAACATGGCGCACGTAGCCCTGGAGCTGAAACAATATATTAAAGCCATCGAGATATATGAACATTGCTTGAAAGAATTTCTGCCTATCAATTGCGTGAAGGTGATGCAATTGCTGGCGAGAACTCTCTTCCAGGCCGGTCGGATCAAAGAGGCCAAACTTTGGCTGCTAAAAGCGCGTCAAGTTTCGCCCCAAGATCACACTCTGCTATACAATTTAGCAGTGGTGGTCAAGCAGGATAGCAGCGAAACACTTAACATGAAGCCGGTCACGCTATCTGACTTGAAGCGCACCGAGCAACATCTGAAGATAGCTCACAGGTAAGATTTAATTAGTTTCAACTGTGTGTTTTCTGTAATAATGTGCTGGCAGTTTTTTTCAACACCTAATGCAGTGGGAAGATTTCGAGGTTGCGGCTAAAATGCAGACTAATGAGTGCAGTAAGCTTCTGGAGAATGCGTCGGATGAGATTCGTCGAGTGCACGAGAATGTTGTGATCTTATCTATTGAAACAATTGCGCCACGACTTTCTGACATGGTAAATTACAATGCAACACAGGCGAACAATGAAACTGAGTACGTAGTGTCCACGGACACTACAAAGAGGGCAAAGGGCAAATCTCGCAAAAGAAAGAAGAAATCCAAAGAGAGAGACGAAGATTCACATAAACCAGAGAAAAAAGAATGAAAGACTTATTCTAAAAGAACACCATTTGTCAGTCTTAATTGTGCCAATTGAAATCTGTGGATGCGATAACGTTGGCCACTTAATGAAGGTGGAACATTTATGAAACGGTGCAGGTAAAAGAAAAACCTGAATAAATTATAGACAAAGCGGTTTATTGTTTGTGTTCAGTCGGTGTCATATTTTAAGGATTGGCAATAGATGTTCTGCAAATGTTGTCATTTGCACTCAAACCCCAAAATATTTTTTAACTCTCCCGAGGTAAAACAAATGTGCAAACAGAAATTTCTCATACAACGCATTTGTTGAAACGAAATATGGTCGGGCTCCCACAGCGACCAGGCATCAGACAACGGGTGGAAAACCCCCCAGCGGTACTCTTACACATACGTATTTGCATAGTGGGTATGTTTGTTCATTTGAATGTCGAGTCATGTTAAATAACCGCAGGACATTGGTCGCCGACTCAAATTACGCATACTTGGTGCCACTTTGTAACTGTCAGAGTCAAACGAACCGAAGTCAAATTCCAACGCGAAAAAATATGCTCGCTCATTAATATCAATTTATGAGCTGAGACACGAAATTAGTCTGTGACAAGTTTCGCCACAGGATGTGGACTCTTCGAACACAGTCACATAAACATACAAGCACACATATGTGGAGAAAGGGGGAGAAAATAAGAGAGACTTACACACATGTGGCTGTTTATTTTTGGGGGCTTTTGGTTGCTTCGTCTGGGGTTTTGTTGTGTTGCGTTAATTAATTCTAAAAATGTATTGCGTGTCCTGCCAAAAGGACAAATATGCGCACACGAACTCATGTCATTTGTGTCCTGTTGTGTGGGTGGGTTTGCGTGGGCTCTGTTGTCATTAGCAGCGACTTTTGTACTGTGTATTCTTTAAATTATGAAAAATGTCTGCTGCATACACCAAAGAAAATCAGCGCCAACTTTCAGAACTCGGGTATCCATCAAAGCAACAATTCCTGACAGGTTCTCGGAACAACAAGCTGCGAAATGTGTTTGATGATGTTCATTTATAATATGATACTGAATTGTATGTAATTTTATGGTATTTTTCCTACGAACTTACTCCGACGGTAAATGATATCATAGTAGTACATTTATAATTTGCTTTGTGGTTACCATACTACTATGTCTGAGTTTCGAGGCAGTCACTGTCTCCTGATTTCAATCAAAGCGTTTTCATTGAATTCTATTGTGGGAAAATTATTAAATTGTTTGAAAATGTACTCTTCTCTGCGATATTCAAGCGGAATTTCAATGTGGTCTTGGTTTATTTTCTACATAGATTTTGCATCAAAAATTGCTTATGGAAACAAATTATTGAAACTACAATACGAAATTTATGTGTACTGTTCCCACTACAAAAACAGTGCATTCAATTTTTAACAGGAAAGAGCTGTTTGCATAAAATAAAAATAAGATACATTATTAACAAACTTAAATGTTATTTTTATGTTTGGCAATCGCTGGAATAAAAACGACAACAAATAAACCATTTTCACAACAATCGGATATTATAAAACAATGAAGGCTTGCATTTTCAGAGCAGGAGTAATTGGGAACGTAAGTCAGGTAGCAGTTTCCAGTCCCCTTGCAACAGGACAATAGTAATTGGGTGGTGATGAGCGGTCCAAAATAGCATTCAAATAAGTACTTTTCCATATATAAGTTAATTTAAATATCAGTTAAAACAACACCGAAGTGTGCTACACTTATGAGTTGCTGGAAATGCAATCATCCCATTTCTAAATACTTTTTATTCCCAATCCTTCAGGATTTTGTCATTGTGTTTTCGATCCAAAAAGCAAACGTTTAATATTTTGAATTTATGTTTGAAGTTTTTCTACTACTGGCTCCTACATTTGAGAACTTATCAATCTAAATATTCAATGGAGTTCTGAAATTTAACACACCTAACAGTTTCGACTCATCATAATTTCGAATCCGTTTCATCCCTTGAATAAATAAATGGAAAAAGCTGCAACAATTGAAAGTAGTTGCACTGTAAGGATTCAAATAACAAAGGACATTTATGTACCTGTATAATATACATATTTTTCCAATCGATAAGTGCCTTGAAGTGAGATTTCCAAGAAACAACAAGCCATGTAGTTATTTTCCGATTTAGTTCTTTATTTATTCTTGCACATATTTCAGTTTTTTTATCTTCCTTGTTTTATATATTAAGATTTATTTCTATTAGACGTAAAAACGTTTCAAAATCTTACCAAATCATAGTCCAAATAAATATTAATCATTTTGCTTACAACTTAAGTAATTGACAGAAATGTTGCAAATTTAACCTAAGTTTAGTGACAATTTCAAACAAAGGAAATTATAAAATATGGGAAGCTATATAATTAACTATACAATATATTTATACGAATTGAATTAACTTTTATATTAATTTGAAATTCGAGTCACAATACAATTTGATTTTGTCCATTGAAAAGCACTTGCAAGTAATGTATTTAGATGGTTCCGAAGACTTAACACTGGTAAAAACTTGTAGTTTATGAGTGTTTATCTTATAGAGTTGAATTTGAAAATTGGGCGGGTGGCAAAATTTTACATACACATTGAACATTGGCGCGGGCATTTGGAATTTAATTACATATACATATTAATAAAGTTTTGACAACAGTTCCTCATAAAGTTCTTTCACATTTAACAAAATATTATCGCTGATATACGAAATACACATGAATGTATACGTATCGTATTCATTTACACATAATTTGCGCCTAATTATTTTCCATTAATGTTGTGCTATATGTATTTGCATATATTATCTATATGTATGTATATATATATATATATATATATATAGTATATATATATATAGTTAGTTAGTTATATTTATGCCATATAATTCAGTAATATTCTCAGGATTTGTTCATTTTTGAAAGGGATAGTCTTTTCGTAGATTCAATGTGACTAACTAATTTAGTTTAGACTACATAAGTTAAATGACTACAATTAATACTATGTTTATGGATCTCATAATCTTAGTCTAGTTATTATGTACAACTCTGGATACATCTAAATTCTCAAGGGATTTAAATATATGCGTATATATTTATATTTATATATATATTTATATTATTTTTTAGGTCTACCATCGTGTGCCTTCAATTAGATTTTCATGATTTGTTTAAACTATTTTCTTAATGAATTCACAAGCATAGCTCATTATTTTCACTGAAGATTTTTCGCACAAAGTATCTCAAATATATATGTATGTAGTTTATGTGGTTCAGTATTCAACCGATTCTTGGTACATACATGTAAGCTATAACTATCAGAATTGCCTGGTTTCACCGAAATGTGAGTTGTTTGCCCACGGTACAAGTAAACTATAAATGCTTCGTTTTCTTGTGGTTTGCAGCTACCATTAGTCGGTTCAACATCCCTATCTTATCATATAACATTCTTTATCCACTCTGCCATTTTGGAAGTCTTATAAATTTTGTTCTCTTCGCCTTATGCAAATTTTTATTGGGAGTAAATCCGAAAAGCTAGACGAAAGTACGTGTATATACCATGCTGGGCAGCTTAACTACTATAATACAGAATTGGATTACAGTTCGGGTCTTGGAGCTGATTCTCTAGTCTAGACGATGGTTGTGCGCTCGGCGCCTGACGTTGTGCACGTGCTGCTCCCCCCAATGCACACGATCTGACATTTTATGTCCTCTTTGGCTAACTCTCAGGAGCTCACCGTCTCATAGTTACCAGCACCGCCGACGACTCCAATCAGTGAGCTGCCCACGCTGAGCAGCGGAGATTGCGTGCCGGTCCCGCCGCCCAGCGTGCTGTAGGCGGTCTGGGCGCGTGGGGAGGTGAGAAGCGATTGGGCAGCTCCAATGGTTATGTTGCCGCTGGTCACCGAGCTGGTCATCGCTGCCGCAATGGCGCCCGAGTGCAGACTGCCCGGATGCGGCAACGTGTTGCAAGTGATGCCAGCTCCCAAGCTGCTGCTGTTTGTTTGCAGGGACCCGTTGGACTGGCCATTCAGCAGCGGCATCGTGCAGGTGGTAGTGGAGCCGTAGGGGGAGGTGGGAGACGTGCGTGTCTCGTAGGCGGGCAGATAGGTGGTGGCTCCGCCGCTGGGACCACCGCAGCCCCGTCCTGGTATCCTGGTGTAGATGTTGGGCGGCGTTCGTGTTGACAATAGTGGCGGTGGTGCCGTATAGACCGGGCGCTGAGCAGCTGGCGCCCTCTGTGGCGTGTTGTACAAACTAAAGGCGGGATTGGTCGTCAACGACAGCTCTCCATACTGCAAAGAGAGTGTGGAAGAGGGGCGGGGTTTGGGTGGTTTGTTAAAAAGTGCTCATAATTAATTAAAATCCAAAGTGCAACTTTCATTAATGTTGTTGCATATTTAAATGCACATAGTTTTTGCATGTGTGGTCAAAAGTTGCCGACCAGTGAAAACAACTTTAACTCCTAATGAGCTTGTTAGCCAACGAAAGGGAGGGGTGGGTTGGAATACCGCAACACGAACTAAAAAGCAAACAAAGTAAATTTAACTTTTGCTTGGACAGCCAAAGCCAAAAACATTTTTAGCTCATCAAAATTTAATTTCGACCCTTTTCCGTAAAACGACAATGATAAAATTTGTATGCACTCTACAAATGAGAACATATAATTTTAATACTAGTATTTCCAGCTCTTGATTGGAGTACAAGATTCAGCGTATATTAAGAAATTTGTCTCTTTATGAGGACAAATTTGTGGAGCATCTATTTAAAGAAATAAAAGTTACATATTTGGCAAGTGAATCAGATATGTAATTACCAAAGTGACTAGCAAAACTTAAGCCCTCTGCCAAATGGCTATATTATTATTAGTTTATCTGCATAAGCTGATTCAAATATTCTTGTGATTTAGTTTTCTCCTAGCAAAATGAGAATAACTTTGTTGGGACAGCTATTTCAAGGTTTAATGTACTCTTGAGATGTTGATTTAATTTGATTAAAATCGAAACTATGGAAACAATCGGATGAAAACTGTGTTTTTGTATGACAAACCTTTTTGCTTTAGCATAGGGCTTAAAGTATCCCAATCAAATGAAATATTTTGGGTAAACTTCATCTACGCTTGGTATACGAGAACCTGCAAACTTTGTGTTCCGGCTTCACTTTTCTGAACATTTTCGGAAATGAAACCCCTTCAAAAGTTCGGTTTCATTTTTGCACTTAAGGTAGTGAATTTTATCCTATTTCAATGGAAATTGAGTTGAATAGATCAGAGAGAAGTGCAAGTGCTAAAATTAGGTAAAATTCGTGTTTGAAATCTTTTTGAAAGTGAACGCGATCATATATGTAGAAAGGCGGACGGACATGATTGAGTCGACTCGGTTGTTGACATAGACCATAAGTATATAAAAACTGTATAGGGTCGGAGATGTCTTCATCTGCCTCTTACATACATGTACACGTCTTTATTATACTCTTTTTTTTACACATTTGTATCATTTACTTGTGATCTTATTCTGACTAACTGACTTCAAGTTTTAGCAGCTTTTCCTCAAATGTGCAAAGTGTTTTGGGTGTGCGGTATGTGTGTACACCCAATGTCGTCAGATTACCAATAATATCTTTGGTCTACAGGCATACAACCAGTAACTTTGTCTATAGAAATACTCGTACTTATTAGTCAAGAGTTGTAGACCTGAAGTGGACACTGGGGGGCATATAAAGGGGCGGCTTGAGTGTGTTTGAAGTAAGGGGGGATATTGATTCCCACATTCAATGGCTAACATCAAAATCAAATGTGTGGCTTAAGATAATAGTAAGGTGAAGTGACTTGGGAGTTTGAATTGGAACTTTGTATTTTGTGGCTAAGTAAATTGCTCAAGGTAAAGTTCGAGAGCTTGTTCAGCTTAGTGAAAATTGAACTTAGCTATTTACATATTGACACAAACTTTTTGTTTCGTGTTTCTTTTCATACATATACAGTACGCCCTCGCTTTAAGCCACCAACTAAAATCGGGCCAGTTGCGAAGCCGCGTTTGACAGATAATTGATTCTATTGACCAATGTAATAGATTCATGTTACTCAAAATTTTTTGTTAAAAAATGTGAAATGTCTGCACTATACTACCAAGTCTCATAAAAATCGATTAAGAGTATTTCGAAAGGCAAGCTGAATAAAATATTCAAAATTTGAACAGCAGATTTCTATTAAAATCTTTTGGCAACTGAAAGAATATGAAAATTAGAACTAATAGTTATTTAAAATGGTTAAAGGAGGTAAGACAAAGTTGTGTATGTAGGCAAACAGCTGAGACATATTCCATCTGAAAATGCCATTAATTTCACCCCCGAAAGTCGATTCATAGCCAAACTGTCAGATATACATATATATACAGTGTTTATCTACCAAGTTAAAAATAAATCCATAAAGATCGGATAATAAGCTCTACTTTGCCTAGAAAATAAGCCCCGAAGTTAAAAAATAATCCTTTTTCCATAGTACGCAGAAGAAAAAGAGGTAGCATACGTATGCGCTGTTTTAATACACCCTTTTACTCACCCGATGGCTAAGTAATATACAAATATGCAATAAAAGACAAATCTATTCCTGGAAGTATGCAGCAAGTTTTTAATTACCCTCGAGCTAGACTTGGAAAGTATGCAACAGTTCTGGCTGGGAGTCTAGCTAATTCATGGGTAAAATAGGGAGGAGTGCGTGGATTAACCACATGCTATTAATATCATGGTTTCTCGTTGTTGTGTGGCTGCAATTTGTGGCTGCCTTTGGAGGCTGCAACCACACCTACGGAAGCAACTACCAATGCCAGAAGCGATGTCAGAAATCGTAAGTTATCTCTTGCGGCTCACCTGTTTGCCAAATGTGGGCGATAGCGAGGGCGGGGGTGGCGAGGCGGTATTAATGCGCGTGGGGGGCGTGTACAGAATGCGTTGTGATTCCATATTCAAACGGTCGAATGCCTTCTCCTCCAGGTGGAACTCGTCCTCGCTGTTGGCCTCCTGCGGCACCACATCCGGGTTTTTGTCCTCCAAACTTGAATGGCTGCCCATATTACGCGAAAGCGGCTCAGCGCTGCCCTTGTCCGCTTCCGTCGTGGTGGCTTCGCCATTCGCGTGGCGACGGCTCCGCTTGCTGCGGAATTTTATAAAGATCACCACGCAGATGGCCACCAAAAAGAGTGTCGCAATAACGCCAACTAGTGCGCCCAACAGCGGCGTCAATTGCACCAACACCGCAGTCGAGGATGCTGCAACCGAGACAAAGGCAAAAGAGGGTAAAGCGGTGTAAGTAAGGGATGCGAAAGGACAGCTTTGGGCACTTGTGTATAATTGAATGCCAAAAGCGGCAACGTGTGGCTGGCCTGTTGACTTATTCATAGATCCTCACCTGTGCGCAGAAGGGGGGCGGAGAGTGTTCGTCCTCGCACGCGATATGCTACCTTGCTGGGTCCTTGGGCATTAACGGCTGTCACACGTATATTAAACGCCGAGTCGCTGGGCAGACGCTTCACTGTGAACTCCGCGTACTTATAGGACGCATTGTAGAGTATCTGGCGTGTGAGCTCATCGTAGACTTGGGCATGGAAATGCTGCGGAATGCCACCATCATAGCCGGGCACGCATTGAATCTGCAGCGAGTTGGCCGTTGCATTGTATGCCGTGCAGTTCCTCACGGGTTCGGGAAGGTCTGCAAAATCGGATAAAACATTGATATTTAAATCGATGGAACATCAGTCGGATTTAGTAATGAGCTTATGCTATTGCATTTTCTACCTTCAATTAACCATGACGCATGTACTATTTTACTGCAATTTGGTGCATTTCGGGCCATGGTCATTGTGTATTTTAATTTAATGGCAACTGCCATTGGCGATAGGTAAATAAATGATGGGCCATGCAATTTATTGCATTTGATTATCAGATTATTGGCGACACAGATTGAAGCTGCATCAACAGCAGCGCCACCACCAACGATAATAACAACATGACCGTTGGTAAATGTGGCTTTTATTGCTGCCAGGTACAACGGGAGGGTGGACAGCCAGACAGACAAGGACAGAGATGGACAATCGGCGGGAACTGCACCAAACAGCAAACAATTGCGACGCATAAAATTGCCACATCGCTGCAATATCCCCACAGTCAAATGTAAATACCGCGCGCAGAGATTCACGCACCAAATGGTTGCCACTTGGCCGCGTTACGTGCAACAATTATCTGCTGGCCAGTGGCCAGTGGGCAGTTGCCAATGACCAATGGGATTCCTCGCAACCGCAGCACCCGAACTGAGTAAACATGTTGCACGTCGAAGTGTTGAAATGCTCACTCCATGCTCGATGCGAAATTAATTAAAATATATTTGTTGTTTTTTCAACTTATGGCCAACCGGCTGACTGACTTACTGACTGACTGACTGACTGAGCAAGTCAGTAAACGCGTTGCACTCACCTGCCGGCTGGATGTGGTACCAACAGGGCTGGCTGTGGCCCATGGGGCTGTTGGCCACGCAGGAAATGGCGCCGAAGCTCTCGTAGTTTTCCACATGGTAGCTGTATACATTGTTCAGTGGAGGCGCAGATGTGGTCGTGGGCGTGGCCAGGACCTGGCGATGGTGCTGCTGCTTGTGGAGAGCCGCCAGGCGCTTCCGCTCCGCCAGCTGGGCGCTGTTGGACACACTGCTGTGATGGACACTCGAGGAGTCGCCGGGTTGAAGCTGCTGTGGCTGCTGTTTTCGCTGCGGCTGCTTGCTCTCCACATGATTCTTGTGCACCATGTTGGAGTAAACCATTTGCGTGTAGGGCGGCTCCATGTAATCCTGATAGCTGTCGTATTCCTGCTCCTCATGCTCTTGCTCAAAGTCGTCCTCAAAGCGCACGGCGGCTGCCACGCGTCCATGGCGACCATGCAGCAAACGCTGGCTGGCATGTGTGTGCTTCCGTTTGCTGCGCTGATAATATCCGCCGGCACCGGAAGGGATCTGCAGGGGCAGCGTGGCGGGCAAGAGCTGCGCAAGCACCGGCAGCTCGATGAGACTCTCCAGGGAGTTGTTGAAGTGCCACTTGTAATTTAGATTATCGAGTGGATTGGCGTCCACCTCGCAGGTAATGTTGATTGTCTGCTTGAGTGCGGCACGTATAATGGTCGAGTCCGACTTGCACACCGGAGGATCTGCGGGGTGAAAAGAGAGTGCAGAGTAGAGGCAAAAGTGCAGGATAAAGTCGAGTGCTTGGTGGAGCATTGGCCACTTGGCGAACACTTACATTTGACATCTAGGTAAACCTCATTGCTGGACACGCTGCCCTGCAGGTTGGTGGCACGACAGAAGTACTGGCCATGCGACGACTTTGATATACCCTGGAGAACCAGCGTTTGATTTGAGATAATGATGCCGCGTGATGAGTGCAGCTGTTTGTCCTGCAGAATGAGAAATATGTGTTTAGAATTTGGCTTACGATATTCAGATTACGGTGTTCGTATTACGATATTCGGCTTACGATATTCAGTTTACGGTATTCAGATTACGATATTACGGTTACGATATTTAGCTTACGGTATTCGAATTACGATATTAAGCTTACGATATTCACATACGATATTCGGTCTACGATAAATTCATATCGCAGATTTACGAAATGTACCCAATACTTACATTATGGTACCATTCTACACGGGTAATGGCTGGATTAGCACGCACATCACACTCAAGATACACATCGGAACCCTTAAGAAGATTGTTAGGATCGAGTGGAGCGCCCAAATTCAGATTAACAATAGGTGCATCTGCAAGGAATAGAAAGACTCTACAATATATTCCGATTATCGGGTGAATCTCAACTTACGCGTCACATTGAGCACACGGGAATCCTTCAGGTACAGTCCCATGTTGCCATTGCCCAGAGTTGTCATCACTGTCGTGTCGCCCTCGTGCAGCTGCTGCGATGTAATACCGGAATTGAGAGCAATGGAGCAGACAACTTGACGTTCATTGTCCTCCGGCACGGGTATGAGCATCAGCTCGGATATGGTCGTGTTTCCATCGGTTGCCGTCTGTGTTCGGAAGGAATTAAAGTTACGGATGGACGACTTGATCAGTGTCAACTCCCGACTTACCGACTGGGAAGCGCCCTTCATTATCTGGCCAGCCTTCGACCAGATAATGTTCGGCGGCGGGCGAGCGCCGATTGCCGTACAGGTCACATGGGTGCGTGTTCCGGCGATTACTGCATGATTGAGGCCTTGAAGCAGTAGACTCAATGGAGGTACTGTTGTAGGAATAAAAGGTTACGGGCATTGTCAGATTGTACAGGATAATAGAATAAAAGCTAGGACACAAAATCAGTTGCTGCGATTGCGTGCCTATTAAAGTTTATTGAACTCAGCTTAAGATACTAGACACGAATGATTGTGTTTGGTACACGCATGCTTACATACTAATAATTTCGACTTTAATATTTTATGTTTTAATTTTTATCCACATCCACCTTTCAGAATTTCAATACTAAGCCACGATTACCAGCAGCACTCTACTTACAAAATTACATATTTCTTTTTTATAGTGCTGAGTTTCATAATATGAAGAATGTTAATTATCGACGCGGTTTTCCCTTAATCTGCTGTTATTTATACTAGAATCTACCTTAAAACCAGCTCATAACGTCAAGCGTACCTTCTCATATGTATACACACTTATACTCTTTTCACAAAGGGATAACGAGTATAGTGGGTTTCTGTATACCTTCTAAATCTAAAAGCTGGTGTCACCTAATTTTATATCAGGACTACTGATGATCAGCTTATGAGATAACAACAGAAGAAAATGTATTCGCCCAGTACCGCACCGAAAATCAGCTAGATGTATCCTGCCTGTTCCGGCTTTCACTTTCGGAGAGACTTTGTGGCAGTAAGTTTTCTCTTGATATTTAGATTTTAAGTTAGTAAATTGAAACCCACTAAATAAATAATAACGAGACAGCTGATAATGGAAATATTTACGAATTATCTCACTTTCACCATATCTAGTAGAAAGTGATAGTCAGAACATGCCTGTATACCTGCCACAATTTAAAATATCGAATGACCAAATATAATATAGAAGTGAGCAAAAGGATTACACTGCAAACAGAGTATATCGCAGTCAGGAGCATGCAGCTGTAATGTTCCTACTCGCTTTGTACTGCATTCTCTCCTGGGAGCCACAACAGCGATTAGCATATTTGCAAAGTAGAACGAGACCCCATTTTACTTGTTTCTGTGCCATAAATGCATAAATATTGGACTATGACAAAAACTTTAATTACATTAATCTCCATCCAAAAGCAAAAACTTCTGCACTACCCACATACCGAAACACCCACTCCCGAGGCGGCCTTGAACTGTTGACATTTGGCAAACACCCACGTGGAACCATAAACATAATTACAAAATCCAAAGCACAAACAGAGACAGACGACTGCAACATTGTGGGATTTTGTAGATAATTTGAATAAAATTGTAATACAAAACGGGACATGCATATTAAAGATGATTGCGTCAACTTACGGTTCATGTCCAGGATAACTTTTTTGGCCAGGGCGGGAACGACATGGCCATTGGTGGCCTGGCAGGTGTACATCTGTAAGCAAGAGAACGAAAGGATGATTTATGCACAAAACGATAATTGGCCTTCAATTAATAACAATATGCGATAAAATATTGACGATAATGAGGGGACGTCTGGAAGATGATAAATCAACCTGACCAAGAGGTGAACATTTAACTTTAATTGCTTGAAATGCTTGTGGAACACGCACTCTACAAGCCCCTCAGTTCGCCCCAAGTCCCCCACAAATCCTAATCAATTATGCTTCGTTCCATAGGCAAACGCAGCCTGTTCAAAGGCTCGTGCTGTATTAATGTCATAAATTCTGTGGCTGGCTTTTTGTTGTTCCTGTTGTTGTTGTTGTTGTTGTTGGTAATGCGATACTTTCTGGCCATATACGTTTCCAATTCGGACATTTTATTGAGGCACGAAAATTGTAACGATGTCTAATAAAAATATTTGCATAACTCGGGGAAAATAAAAACGGCCGGCTCCACTCGCTGCACAGTCTGTCAAAGTCTCGTTTTTGGCTAGGAAATTAGGCCATAAATTTCTTTCGGTTATTCAATATTTTTGTCGCATCGACCCGCTCACCAGGTGGGGTCGCAGTAGGTCATCGTTGTCCCGATGTGTTTATTGCTAATGTGCGGTGTATTTTTTGTATTTGAAAATCAAAGCCATGTCTCCCCTTTAAAAGCCAATTGAGTTGGTTTTGTTGAGCATTTAATTATGCTTAAGTGGAGACTCGAATAGAGATCTCGATTGTGATATCAAATAAAACAGATTGCTAAACATCAAGTGTGTTTTATAATATCATTTTAAAAGTGTTTAGTTGACATTATTGAATTAATGAGCACTTGGAGTTGACCAATAAGTTGCAGTGGGCAATTGAGGATTGCACAAACTATGTTTGAAAGAGGATTATGCCATCTGATTTATAGCGGTCGTTAGAAAATGCGGTTAAATATTTCTGGTAAATAACTTGAGCTCTCTCAACTTGGTACATAATGAAACCATCTGATTTGTTCTTATGCCCTTCCGGGCGTAGCATATTTGTCAGATGCTTGCTCCCTAGCTGGAAATGATTCTAGAAGCATCTTTGTGTTGCGGACTAATAATTTTGGGTATTACACCGCACAAGTTTCAAGTGATTTCCAGACCAGCATTAATATGGTTTGGATCACAATGCTATCCGAGCACAAAGACCGCCAGTCACAATGGTACACAATTTGTACAAGAGGGCCGCTCTGGGGGAGCTGTTGGGTCCGAATGCTGAATCGCTGGATTAGCGGTCTAACAATATTGTTCATTACACGAAGCAAGGCAAAATCGGCTTAGAATCAACAGAGACCAACCGGCAACTGGCAACTGGCAACTGGCTGCCTCGCAGTGAACAATTCCCAATGCAGTCGCGGCTGCATTCATTCCCCAGGCACTTTGATTTCTATTAGCCATTGTGGCACCGTTTGTGGACGCGGCGTTGGCCACACCGAGAGCTGTCATTAATGGGGCGTTGCTTTTGTGGCTAACCGAAATAAATGGCCAGCGGCGGCTATTGTGCATGGGTTATACTAGAAACGGCAGTGGCAGAGGCAGAGGCAGTGGCAGCGGCAGTCAAAGCTGCTTCTTTGTTGACTGCTCGTAAATAAGGCTTAAGAATTTTGGGCGTCATCTGCCCACTTACCGTTAGCAGGTCCTTGCGCTGAATGTTCTTCAAGTGCAGCATATTGCGTACCGAGCCGTCGGGCAGTACCTGAAAGGAGTCATCCACCAGGGCGTGCTCGCGCCACCAGGATACACGGGGAGGCGGCACCCCGCCGCTGGACAGGCAGGTCAAGTTGATGCTGTCCCCCTCCAGATAGGGGCCAGCGGTCTGGTCGCGTACTGCCGCTCCATGGTGGTCCAATATGGTCAATTGCGTGGGTGGAACTGCAAATGAAAGTGAAATAACAAGGAAACAAATAGAGAACAAGGACCTTAGCTGGTTTCTCCCGTGTGGGGGCCACAACTCACCCAAAACTGTCACATTAATGCGCCAATTGCGCGTTGGTGATTTATGGAAATCAACGCGACATTTGTAGAGCCCAGCATCTGTGGTCTGAATATTCTTGATGCGTAAAGCCGGAGGATTTGTGTCATAGTAGAAGTGAGCCTTCTTGTTGAAGACGTTCTCGTCGGCCCAGGGTATCGCCTGATGTAGGGGTCGACCTCGGGCGTCAAAGCTGCGGGGGAGCACAGAGAAAAAAGTACATTCAATTATATTATTGTACATTTGCATATTTCAAATGTCACTAAAGCGCTTTTGGAATGTAATTGAATTTAGTAAGTGGTATTTCCTTTATACTTGAAATAATTATATAAATGTATATTCAAATGCGTTTGCCTTAGGCATTGCTACTACCAGGAAAATCAAGGAATGTCATGAATTGAAATTTATAAGGTTAGGTTAGAGAGCTCGGAGAATATACCACCCAATCAAATCCCAAGCACGTCTCGTCCCACTGACCATATATAATACAACAAATATCCATTAAAATCACAACTTGTCTTTGGCACACCCCAGAGATTAGTGCACATGCCAGACATTCACTCAGGGCGCATTTCACTGTCATCAATCGATTTTATTTGGCAGCAATTAAGACAGCAGAACAAAAATATACAGAATATAAAAAAATGTGTGTCAAATCAGAAATTAAACGAGAATAAAAATCGCTGAAAATGCAACAAAATCCACTCGCAATCGCCGTAAAAATAGAATGTCTCATTAACTTTCCCCAGCAGTCCAAACAGAACCAAATACAACTAAAATATATACAAACAATGGAAACTGAAACAAGACAGAACGTCAATCTTTGGAGTGCCGAAACTGTATACCCTTTCTTCAATGTTTTTCATACAAAAGACTAATTTTCGTCCGGTTGCTTCAATGGCAGCTCTACGACATATTCTTAGTCATTCAATTTTGATTAAATTATGATGATGATAATGATACAGTACTAGGCATATCCACATCGTGTAGATGGGAAGGTTAGAAATAAACAAAAATAACTTACCACAATTTTCCCTCCGATACCTTATGATATCTTGTATAGGGTATGAAAAACTTAGGAATCAACCTAACAAAAACTACAGCCCTCACATATTTCACCACCGTCCGTGGTGACGAGTGGGAGTAGATTTTTCAAGTTGCATACAACAGTTTTCCGCTCGATAAACTCTTTTCTCCCGGTCAAAGGTATTTAAATGACGCGAAAAATAGATAAAGGCAAATGCGAACTGTATATTGTGTCAAAATTAAGCTTAATCGGGCAGAACTTTTCGAGTTTTTGACTTTTTCACATACATAAAATATGCGTTTGCTCAGTTTGGTTAAAATATCTGTATAAGTAAAAAGGTTTTTCATATAAAAAACCAAACTCACTCCCGATCGTTGCTATGATAGCTATATGATATAGTAACCCGATCAGGATGGTTTCATCACTATAGCTCTAAAATTGAGAGACTAGTTTTAATAGAAACAGGCTGACAGACCGACGGATAGATCAACTCGGCTATTTATTACTTTGTGGGATCCGAAACGTCGCCTTCAATACGTTACACATGTCGTGAAAAATTAAAATACCCTATGCAAGAGTATAATTAAAAAACAGCCAGCTGTTTTTATTGTTATTACCAAACTTTTTTGTTTATGCCTGTCTCTATGCATTTTGACAAAACCCGACATTAAATGTCAACGCCCCAAAGTTACAGCCAGCAGCGCCAGCAGCAAATCGTAAATAATCCAAAGTGCATTTCAGAACTTTCGATTGTTGAAGCTTTTCACTTTGAGTTCTTTGGCGCTTTCATTTTTTAAAGATTTTAAATGGTTACATTTAAATAGTTTGCCAGCATGCCATCCCTCTTCCTCGCTGTTGCTATCTCTTTCTCATCCATTCCTTGGCCATTTTCCCCTGGCACATTAGTTTGACTTTTTATGTGTGTGGCACTTAATTTGATGACACTTGTAAATTTTTAATTTGTTTTTTGTTTTGTTCCCGAATTTGCGTTGCCCTTTTTGTGTTCGCCCCAAGACCCGTCCTTTGTTGCTGTTGTTGTTGTTGTTTCTGGTCTGGGATTTTCCCCCCAAATGCTGGAAGCCAAAATAAATTTCGCTGTTTATGTTAATTCGTTGGCTGCGCCTCCGTTTTTCATTTTATAGTTTGCTTCAATTAATTAATTGATCAATTTAGCGCTTGCTGTCTGTGTTTCTTTTAAGCCGATACAATTTTTATTTTATTTTCCTTGTTCACTTTATTTGCCAGCTTCATTAAATGCTGTTCCCTGTGCCGACATTTAAGCAGCTTTAAATAGCCAAAATAAAAGGCATTGAAATGTATTGCAGTTGTGATGCTTGTCATAAAAAACAGAAGCAACCACTTAACATTTTTTTCCGAAAAGTAAATGTACAAAATCTACACATGTGAGTGGACTTAATATATAGAATGCAGTATTCTGTGGAAGCTCTAATTGAATGGGATGTTGTGAAAGCTGGACCATTAAAAGTTTTCACAAATGGTAATTAAAGGATATGAGAAATTTCTCCGCAACACTTGAGCCTTCAACAACAACCTTGGAAACAATTATTTCAAAAATAAGTAACTACGAAAATAGTTTAATTATGTATCACATATTTTTACAAAGAATAAGTATTTGCGAGACATATAATAATTATAAATCGAACTCATTAAATACAAAACAATGAGTAAAACCGGGTGGATTTTATTAAAAGTCATTTAATTTTCTTACTTATGAAGGATTTATAAATCGGACCTGTAAGAAAGTATAACAATCATAAGTGATAAATGTTCAAAACGCCGAAATTACTTTAGATTTCGTATAATTTTCGTTCTATTTTATCATTGTAAGGGTCATTTCCTTCTCTGGCCTGTCCAGCCTCACTTGACCCCTGCTCAGTGTGCGTTATTTATGATCGCCTGATACCGAGGCATTTCCCTAGATTATCGCACATATTGAATATATCAAAAGCTTATGCATATCAGCTTTGTTCTCAGCCCTCATGCCGCTGGTGATTTATCACAAGGAAAATTCAAATGCACCCATGAGTCACCCGGACTCCAAAATCCGAAACGATTGCAGTGCGTCGAGGAAACAATAACAGGAGTAAGAGTAAGTGCCACATGATGGATGGTTATTTGTTAATGGATTTAAAGATAATTAAATTAGGTTCAGCAGCCAAAAATGTGAACTGCCCGCCTCCACCCACAATATGCAACTTCACGGACTCCATATTGCCCCTATACCTACATTCATAAGTATATGCGCCCAAGGCAGCCAAAGGTCATTGATTGGGGGGCGTATAAGCTGTTGTACCTGGGTGCCAGGCAATTGGGCAACAAACTTCCCATGTAATTAATCTTTCGACCTCTTTGGCATATGGAAATTTCACTCTCGTGCTGTAAAAGCGTTCTAGAGCAACACCATAAAACAACAACAGAACAACGAAAATTTATGAAGTGTAGAAAAAGCAAATTAAAATTGATGGAAAACAATAAAAATGCGGGCACGGGACTGGGACAGGGACAGGGCCAGGGCCAGGGGCAGGGGCACAGCCATGGACACGGTAAAAACGCTTTATTTGGTAGCTCCTCGGATCTGTTCGAGAGGTGCGAGGTGTGATAACTACTCGATGGGAAGGGCCGTAAACTTTATGTGGCCATAAAAGCGGGTCTCGCAACTGTAATTGCAGTCACCACAGCGAGTTTATACTGTAAAATCAATTGAACCACATGAATGCACATTTAACTTTGACACTTTGACTCGAGCATAATCGATTTAGGTTCGAGTCTGTGAATTGTGAGTGGGGTGTGGGAGGTGTATGGGGTGTGCCAAGGTTGCTAGTGTATGCGAAATCAATTTCTGGTCTAGTGAGCGTCAGTCCATCAGCTTTATCCGCTTCAAGCTATGTCATGTTCCTTTGAGCTTAAGGTGAGGTATTTTAAGCGTATTTCAGGTTCGCCACCAGCCAAAGACATGCATATATATAAAGCTACTATGTTTGTATCCGAGAATACCACCCATCTAGCACCCACCCACCTGCCAACATTTGGCATACCGCGCTACATATTTGTGATTGCCTCGCTTGTTAAATTCGTTTGGCTTGGAGCTTGAAGTTCGTTACCTGCCCGTTCCATCCCCCATTCCAAAAATAAAATGTTCAAAAATATCAGGCCAACAGATGCACGTACTTACATGGCGCTTTTTATATACTCGTGTGTGTGTAAGTAATGTTTATATCGTCAAATTCAACATAAATACCTTACGTTAATAGAATTTATAATGAGCACACCTAGTCGCGTGTGTCGCCATCTTCAGCTTTTCATAATTGGCCCAGAGCTCTGGGAATCAAACCAAAACCATTGACGGATACTTGGCTCCGTGGGGGAGAGTGCTCAAATATTTTCTTGCTTCTAGACAGCGACGTTGCCGTTTTTGCCATTGAGAATATCAAAAAAGTGTCAGCCAAATTGCTTAAACTTTTTGGGGGTGTTACTTTAATGTTATCGTATTTGAGAGATTAAAACATAGGATGATTCTTAAAGTAAGAGGTTTTCATGGGCTTTGCTCCATAAGATTTTGAGATTTCTTTACCTTCTATGTTAGTCACTTTAATCTTGACTATGTCTTGAAATTCATGAAGTTCTTGAAAGAGACTAATTTCGGCTTAGTTAGCTTTATCTTGAAGCCTAGGCTAAAAACAGGCGGAAAAGTGTTCTGAAACTATATTGATTTTCATCCGATGGGTCTTCATATCCGTTTTCAAAGATATACTCGTATGCAAGAATTTGTTTGAAACTTGTGTCACCTCCATACTTCAGGAAATAAATCTGGGTTAAAATAAGAGGCCCCCATTAGGAGTATGTACGCAAATTTGATATTCACTCGATGACCTTTTATATTTTACTCGATAGTACATACAATTGTATACTTTTACTATACTCGCACGTAATTGTGTATTATTATATGATTATACATATTCGATTTCTATAATTGTACTTACGTATAGATGGGCTTCACATTTCCCTGGCGATACCATATGACCAGTTGAACCTTATCCGCGATCATTGAGCCGGGCATTAGATCACAGGGCAGCGCGACCTCCGAACCAACGGCTGTCAGTACCTCCGACAGAGGACCTGCAAGACAATCAATTAATGTGGGTGAGTGAATATATCAATTATATTAATATATCAATTATGTAAGAATTCAATGTAAATGATAAAAGAAACTAATGGAAATGCTACTTAGTTGTCTGTTGTAACTTATTTTTCCCCTTTGTTCGGCCAGGCGTTCTGGGACGCACTTAATTGAAACATGTGAACTTTGACATTATGTTTGAGGCGTCTCCCGCTGCCCCCGCGCCTTGTGCGTGCGTGTATCTGTAGCTCGTTTTGTATACTACGAGCATACCATAACTATAAATTGACTGACAGCGTGATTTCCTTTGATGATAAGCTGGCGCTGAAAGGGTAAGCGAGCGTCACAGCACGGCGTGGCCACAGCCCGCTCCCATTGTGCGGATCGGGACGCAGATATGGACTCGTCATCATCATGTGTATGTGCATCCATATGGCAGTGTCAATGCACAGCGAGTGGCGGAGTGCCATAGTATTGGAGTATCGGAGTATCGGAGCGTCGTGTGGCGCCTCAAAAGCTCGCAGCTTGCAGCTCGCGACGTGGTGTCGACATCGATGGCTTCTCCGATGGCGTCGCGCTGTGCGTGCTGCCCGCTGTGGAGCTGAATGGGCCGCGGCCGCTCTGCTGGCGGGCAATTAGTTGTTGCCCTCAGAGCGGGCCTGGGGACAGGGAAGGGGACTGAGACTGGAACTGGGACTGGGTGTAGCTCGGCCCGTTTGACAATTGTTATTGTTGCGTTTGTTGTTGATTGGTATTTGGTATTATCAAAGCATTGTAATTATACAAATTATATTCTCCATATTTATATTGCTACACCAACGGCAATGGGCGTGTCGTACGTGTCTATATGTACGGGTATGTCCATATATTGCCCCGCACTTGCCCCCTCCCTTTCTAAATGCTTATCAAAGTTGTGCTCAGTTTTTGGTGCCTTGACTGTGTAAACACAGAGGTTGTTTGCTCTGCTTTTATGCTTTTAAATATATTAGTCAACATTTATCTATTAAGTAGATTATAATCAAAATACCATATTATCCCGCCTTCAACGTTACTGCAATTTAATTAATTTAATGCATTTTTATAGCTGTTAACCTCTTGCCATCCCTCCGCGAAACAGCCAGCCAATACGGGCTTATTTCCGAGCCCGATTAATCGTTGTAATAAGCGCCAAACGTCACACGCTTTGCATATGAAATGAGTTGTTGAAGGAGAGCAGAGAGAGTGGGTGGGGCAGGGGGAGTGGGTTATTATTAGCTAATGAAAATTCGTGCATGGAATGGAATGTTGTGGCAGAAATTGCTCTGGCTACTATAACATTATGAGTTTTGGCATGCTGCTTATTAAAAATGCCATATAACATGCTGTGATGTTTCCGAAATGCGGGAGGATTTATACAAATTGTACTTTGCAAATCTATCAATATTTGCGAAATACACATACTCCGTTGGGTAACTAGAAAATCAATCAGTTTTTTTTATTAGCCACTAGCGAGAGATTTCAATAATATTTCAAATGTCTGGAGCTTCAATAAGCTTCCCATTTCAATTCTATGAATTGACTGGATGCATTATTTTTACTAGATACACCATTCCATGAAAATATGTTTTGCTTATAAAATAAACACATTCCTAGGTGTGGAAATAATCAAATTTCTATCGATAGTTTAAGCTATCGCTTGCTGCAATATCAATATCAATTTTTCAGCTCAAACTTGAAGCTGTTCGCTGGAATTTCTTTAAGAATTACAATTTGAGATGGGAGTGGAGTATACAAATAGATATAAAATTCGTACTATAACCGCGCATTCCAATTAATCGACTCGGAACCATTCTCCGTTCCACCATCTGTTTCACATTCATTCTTGGCTGCTCTAACAAATTGCACCATTATCAGAACATGAGAAATGGCCATGGCCATTAGTTATAGCCCTAGACGAGTCGAGAAAGATGTGTCAAATCAGTGTAACAAATCGAAGGCCTCTACCCCCACAATTGATGTACAAAACGCACTTAGCCAATGCTCCACGGGTTGGAGGCGCCAAGAAGATGACCGCAATCGGAATAAGAATAAGAATCGGAGCCGGAATCGGAATCGAACGAATGATTTAACTCATTGAGGGCAAATGCAATTTGTTTGGCTTCACCCATAATCGAAATGAGGTCAACAGATCAAAGCGATAAAATTTGTGCCGCAGCAAATGAGTTGCGGATGAAGACGAGTCGTCCATCCGAATAAGTTGGGGGCCAACCCCGAGCCCGAGTGTTCAATTGCTAATTGCAATCGGACAACAAATGTTCACACACTCTAAATACAATTTGGAAATGGAAATCGAAATGAAATGGAATCGAATGGGCATTCAAGTGATCCGTTGCGGGCTTTTGCAACTGTCATCTGTCGGGGAGGTCGTCCGATCAAAATGACTTTAATGCAAAGCGGAAATTAGTTTGGGGGCACCACACTCCGCCCCCAACGGGAAGATTTATTGTCACACGCTCCGAATTGGACGCATTGATTGAATGAATGAGAAACAGCCAAAAGAGCATTTCAATGTTGTGTAGCTTCGTAATGGGCTCGTCTCTGATCTGCTTTGATCTGTGCTCGTCCAGCGGACGCTCTAGTTTTATTAGCCAGCAATATTTTGAGAAATTTGTTGGTCTCCGTCCTTACCTTCCCGGAACTCCTCTCCCCCTAGAGCACACGCTGATGGACACTTTGCTGCTAATGGTGCATGCAACAAATTTCTTGCATGATGTATTCTATAATTAAGCAGCAACATGGGTCGCAGTCTTCATCCCAGTCTCTGGGGCCGGAAAGATGTTTGGCCCGATGTTGTCGCCTCATAATTGTGCCACTTAATGTGGGCGTCAACATGATACGACCAAGTTGTTCTCGATTCGCTTTGCCTCGCCGCTCTCTCCCGGGGCTTTGGCAGAGTTGCTTCTATATATGTATATGAAAAACATGAATATATTGTATACAATCTACTATGAGGGCGTTATATGCAGCCGCTACAACAGTTTCATACAGCTATGGGGTTCCAGAAAGTCAATTTATGACCTCTGAACACCAATATGCATGTCAATTGCATACAATTCTCGGAAATGAGTGCAAGAATTTTTCGTGTTTCCGATTACCGAGTTCATTTAGGGAGGGAGCTTTCAAGCTTTCCGTTTACGTACTTCCGTAGAAATTTATCTCCGGCACTCACTTCATTCGAATAAGCCAAAGTTTCGAAATATTTAACTGTATTATCGATCGGTTAACTTAAGGTAAGGTTAAGACCTCAGGTAGACCGTCAGGTGATTAGTATGTTGAAACTTCGTTCTTATAAGAAATCGGTAAAGATACTTTATCGAATTTTAGGAGTTGGATCAGCGGACTTATCGGTAAGTTCTCTATTATATTTCTTAAACATATTATCTTTGAGCTCCTTCTTTCCAGAACACCTACAATTCCGCCCACTCATCTTTACTACTCCACCCATTTTCCCATTTTCCCATTTCCCCTTATTGATCTTTGGAGCACCGCTGCATCCAGTTGTTCAGCTCATTTACACCGCTTGGCAAAACAATCAAAGCTAAGTGCAAGGCAATTATCTAGTCAATCAGTCATTCAGTCAATTTTCCCCCTTGCTATTTCTGATGCCGAAATATACACGAGGATTTATTTATTTATTTTGCCTGTAGCTCGAAATTGAAATGAAAATATTTTGACAATCAGTGGCGAGTTATGCTTCAACTCCATGTACAACATGGGGTAATTATTTAGATCATTTGTTGCCTTGCGCCCTCGGGGGCCTTTGGAAATGGGAAATTAGAAAGCAGCAGCAACTGGCCTCAAGAGCTTTTCGTCGCATTCATAAATAAGCAACAACAACTTGGCGCCTCTCGTAAAACAAACACCAGCAACAGCAACGATCCAAACAGATCAGCAAATAAATCAAACAGAATGTTTATGTTTTTTACATAAGGGGAAGGAATGGAATGAGCTGCACAGGGAATTGGGACTAAAAAACAGATTGTAATGGAAATGTTTTTGGAAGCTTTAGTGTGGAGTGAGGGGCAGCTTCATATAAATGAAAGATGGTCTATCTTCAAAGGGATGACAACAACTGAGAAGAGTTAAGCTGCTCACCCTTAAAATCGGAGGAGCGCTTGTTTCTAAGCCCATTTCCTGAAGAACTAATTTGTGATAGTTTTTAAAATAAATGATTTTCATGCTAAGCTGATAAAAGACGTCGACTTCCCGAGAGTTGGTTTGAAAAAGAGCTAAGAGTTAAACGATGCAAACGATGAATTATTTATATGCGATTGTCGGAAGAAATTTAATATACGTTTTTAAGGCAAGTTGGCTAGTTCGTGTTATTTGAGAATTTCATTATTTGTTGTCAGTAAATATCTGTAATTCAACGCAAGACTTCAAGTGTCTTTAAGTCACATGTCAGCAACAACAGCAAAAGCAACAATTCAACATAAATGACAATTGCTGGCAACAAATTGGCAATGAGTCAAGCGAACGCCCTCCCTTCAGCTGCCCCTCATTCAATAGGCGCCACTTGACAATGGCAACAACAGCGGAGGGAGGAACGACAGCAAGGACTATAACGTAAATGTGTCTTTGATTTTTCCCTTATTTCTATATTTTCAAACAGCAACAACATTAACTACCAACAGCAATGCTCTGCACGTGACCAATGACAATTTGCGATTCAAGTTGCTGGCCATTTATGACCCGACTCGGTACCGTTCCCCTCCGTCCGTCTGTCCCCTCAGACGCCACGAAGACATCTGAGTGGATTTTTATTTTATTTTGCTGTCGTTTATTTGACTTTGGCCCAAACGCCCCGGCCACCTCAGTTCCCTGCCTGCCGTCAGTCAAGAAGTTTACTCGTTGTCGTCAATTTGAGCTTTAATATTTCCTGCAGGCACATTTGTCGAGTTTTAGGGTCTACCCCAACATCAAAGGGACGGCGGAAGTTCCAAATGCTGTGGCAGCCCATTCACTTGTTGGCATAGACGAGCCATGTGGCCAACTCGAGAGCCCGGCGGAGTCATAATACGATTCCAATTGCTTATGGCCAAATGCCTTTCCAGTGACAATCTCACCTAAATTAAGTCCAAAATTAGCCAAGCGCTTTTGATTGCCAGCCAGTTGGCCATATTGGGCATTGTAGGCTTTCATGAGTTTTTCTGCATTTCCCCTCAATAAAGTGGCCTTTGTTACGCCCCGGCATAGGAAGTTGTAAAATATGGAAAATACACGCGAGTGAGTGGCAGGCTAAGCCATTTTCTTGGATTTTCATTGGACTGAGTTTCATGAAAATTATTATGGCCAAAAGATGTTATGCGTGGGTTCAATTAGCTGCGTTTATTGAACTGAATGCTTCTGCTTCTGTTCGACAGCATTTCAATTAGGATTGTGTTTTTGGTAAGGAACTGAAATAATCCAATGAATATTTATAAAAGGGTTCATTAATTAACTGGATCAACTGCACTTGGAAGTTGTATACACAATTATGTGGCATGTCTGGCCAACATCACTCATCGTTTAACAAAACTGTCCGCAAAGTGCACTCGAGTGCATGAATATATTTATGTAGCCGTGTGCACTAATATTGTTTTTATTTTATTTATAACAAGCTGCTTGCTTCATAATCTATGTTGGAAAATCTTTCCACCGGCATAGGAAACTAATTTTATGATGGATTACCTGCCACTACCCCCAGCACAGCCCAGCACAGCCCAGCCCCGAGCCAAGCGAATATCAATCCGTAACTCCGGTACTGCATGTTTGCTTGAGGTCGCCAGTTTTCGGAGGTTCCACTGGGCTGCACTTATCGCGTCCGCTCCGCTGTCCATCAAATGCAGTGCAGCGTGAGGCTCGCCACGCTTATCACACATACACACACACATATACTTACGCACACACACACATACACATTGAAATCGCTCCTCCACCTCCTTTGCGCTAATAGAAACCTCAAAGTGCATTTACTTTTGTTGACATTTGTAAAATGCAAACAGAACACGCAGAGGCGATAGCTAGCCTGCCCTATGGACACGGATACGTACTCGGATACGGACACTCACCCGGGACTCTCGATGGTTAGAGACATCACTCAAAGTGATTAGATCGTTGCACCGGTCATGTCTATAGGGCCGGAGGCGTATAGATAAGTTAAGCCGCTGTTCGGGGCGGGCTCCATAGAAGTATGCCAGTTCTCATATGTGTGAGCTTCAATTAGTTCGATTTTATTGCCCACATGAGTATGGGCATGGGCATGGGCATGGGCATGGGAATGGTTATGGCAACGACTTCATTCCCTATTTAGCCTGTTTGCAAGTTCTCTTTACGATATTGACACTAGAAATCGTGACTTTTTCATAATGAACGGGATTTACACGTGTTTATGGCAGCTCATAAACGGGTTTGCTCCCCCAACAGGAAATTCAAAAGGTCGCACTTTATTCTTTGTAATGGCAACAGTTCACTTCACTTTAGTTCAGTTCAGTTCAGTGCAGTCCAGGGTAAGCCGGTAAGTAAGTCGCAAATTTACGTTGATTGTTGCTCCAAGCTGTCTGGCAGGACATTATGATCTTGAAAGTAGTACTCCAAGTCTGTACCTACTTCTGCCTGGGCTGTCATTGTTGTTGGTGCCAGAAAGCAGTTGCAAATGGAAGCCCGCTTTCAAGTCGAATGACAGACACCTTTGACAAATAGTTGCAATAAAATGTCTAAGTGCTGCGTGTTGTTGCCGTGTAAACTTTGCTAAGTTGCGCCCGCCTTCAAGGAACACAGAACACTGGCAACAATGTGTCTATTTTGGATGGATCTTTGGGTGCTCTCTAGCCTCTGCCCCCACTGCTGTACTAATCGTTGGGCAACATGAAACTCATGCCGCATCAAATTAGCTCTTCTAGCCACGTCGTTGGCAGGCACGAAGCGCACAAATCGAGCCAGAAAGAAGATATTATGCAAAATAATATATAATTTTGATAGCACCCAATTTGAGCCTGTCATAACAAATGTGCTGAAACAAGTCCTGAATATGTATACCTACTTCCCACAAAGCACGCAACGAAATTTCTGAATAAAAAAATACAAAACTGGCTCGCAACACAACAAAAACAACAGCAGTAAAAGTGAACCGACAAAAAATCGATATATGTAAAAAATGTTTGCATGACTTTAGGAAATTTAGCAAAAGTTCTTATTTTCGCTGCCTCTAGACTGGGATTCTGCCGCTTCGTCCTGGCTGCTTGTTGGGCCTGCCCAAATAAAGCTTCATTGATATGAAAAATATCTTTTAAATGCTATAAAGCAGCTGCGAGGGGCGGCGGTAGCGGCAGCGGCAGCAACCTCTGTGAAGAGCGGCAGAAACAACACTCATAAAATTAATATGATATAATAAAGAAAAATTTGCAAGCTGCCAAAACCATAACGATTGATTCTGAATTATAGCCGGCAGTCACAACGACAACGACAGGGACAGGGACAGGGACAGGTTCTGGGGGCCTGGTTCCGCCTTCAAAGGCTACTTTGCCGCAATATGTTTGTGGGGCTCTAAGCGAAACCGATTCGAATAAATAACACGGGGTCTACATAAAACCAAATATGTTGCGCTATCGACGCCCCAAAAAATGATGGTTTGGTTGGGTTCGTTGCGGACGTGGCCGCAAGGAATTTTCAAGGGATTAGTGCGCCACTTGCTCAACCAAAGCGTTGGACGACGGAACAATGGGGGTACGGGGCGGGGTAATAGAGGGGGGACGTCAAATTAATCACGGCATTGTTCAGCGCTTTTCAAAATAATAAATACTTCAGCGCTACTATAAAATAAATTACTCAAAATCATTTCACTATCGCAACGGAACAGCAGAGAATAGAAATTCGCTGGAAGGGGGCATAGTTTAGGGAGATCGCAGTGCCTGGACAATTTTAGTTTCAGTTTTCCCCCACACCCCCAGCCATGCCCCTGGGCCCATTCCCTGGCCATTGTTCGTTGTCATGCGTTTTGTGTGTCAACTTCAAATGAAATGAAATGTCTGGGGAATTTGTAGATCATTAATAACGTCGCACACAAAACAGCAACAAAATAACAAAAAAAAACAAAACGCACTAGGCCACTTAGGAGCCATGAATGGGGAGTACGACCAGAGACAACGGGCCATGGCAGCAGCCAGTCCCCCGAATTCTAGGAGGGACCATCTCCAATACGAGTGCGTAATAAAAATGCCAGGGTGAACCCCGAGCGGCTGTAGCATAAAATTGGAATGGCAAAAATTAATCACAGCAGGAGAAATGAATGAAAATGCAATCGCTGCTGGCTACAAGACACCTTGAGTATATAAATACGGAAATAGGTATGAGGCAACATTAGATCAGCTGTTGTTTGTTCCCTTGGGTTTCCGTCCAGAGTGCGGAGTTGGGATTCCAGTTTGGATATACATCTGCTCTAAAGAGGGAGAGGCTTGTGGTGAATTGTGTGATGATCAATCAAATGTTTGTTCCTCAGCAAACTGACGGTGTATTTGTTGATATAATAATATAATAATATAATAATAACAATATATTACCAAACATTTAATGATCAAATGTAAAGTGTATTGACTTGCTATAGCAATACTTAAACCATTTCCTTCAATAAACAAAAATATATGTCAAGCAGACCAACTGGAAATCATAATTTTTACTCCCTGTACCCATAAAATGGGTAAAAGGGGGTATTACATCTGTGCAAATGTATGTAACAGGCAGAAGGAGACATCTCCGACCCTATAAAGTATATATATTCTTGATCGGTATCAAAAGAGATTTCGATTTGGCCATGTCCGTCTGTCTGTCCGTCTGTCCGTCTGTCTGTCCGTATGTATGAACGCGTCTATCTCAGCAACTATAAGAGCTAGAGACACCAAATGGAATGTAGGTTCGTGTATAGCGGAAGCAGGTCAAGTTTATTTTGGATACGAGATATTCTTCCCAATTCCCAATTCCCCCGCTATTCGATAAAAACTGTTTTACAGTGACAGTTTTCAAGATAAAGCTTTAAGATTTGGCATGTACAATACTTTAGTCTCTCTTAATCTACTGTCCAAATTTCAAGTCGATCGGATAATAAAAACGGAAGTTATTCACGAAAGAAGATTCAGTGCTGCAGCGAGGGGAAGAAGAATCACAGCCACCAGTTAAAATGCCTCGCTTGCGCTGTGGCTCGTGTGTGTGCGTCCTTGTGTATGTGTAAGTTTACGAAGATGCGATCGGAAATTTTTTACCTGGGTACAGGGAGCTTTGTCGTCGGGTATAATCGACTTTAGCATTCTTACTTGTTTTTTATATAAAACCATTGGATAAATATGAATATTAAGTAGATTTTCCCGACTTAAATCAGTCTCTTAATTTGTTTATAAGGAAACAGTCGTTAGCTTTAATAAAGAAACAAACTAATAAATATTAATTTTCCGAGTATCCAGCTGAACATTTAGTTTTTCATGTATTTTTTTTATTCAATCCTAAAAGCTTAGTAAAGATGATTGATATTGATTAAAGCTTAGAAAAGTCGGCAGGCATTTTTTGATTATCTTGAAAAAGGGTCTGTTGATATTTTTATTTTGGTCTCAGGGGTTGGCTTTATACTATATGGAAGGACTGACAGAAATTCGGGATATAGAATTCGCCTTCAAATTGTAATTAAACTATAAATCAATGAATTTTATTTAAGATTCCATCTATCAGATAATCAATCTTCAATCATTTCTATCCTAACTATCGTACAATCAATACTCGTTTAATCAAAAACTTCTCATTCGATTTACGGCTCTCAATCCCCCTGCTTAATCATATTAGCTCTTGAGTTCGTCTCTCATTGGAATCGTTGCTTATTTTTAGTATTTTTAGGATCCCCATGGCATTTTTAAACCGCTGCGATTTATGTGAAATTGAAACTAGATTCATGTGCATATTTTCGTTGGGTTTTTCATTTCACTTTTTTTGGTTATACCTTCGCCTCTCCCCCACTGCCAAACTGGGACAGCAATTTTCCATTTTCGTATTCGCTTTTTTCTATTATTATTTCGTTTTCGTTGCATTTTGTTTTGCTTTTGTGTTTTGTTATTGCTGTTGTGGATTTTTTTGGCATCGCGGCCACTTCCGCCCCAAGATTCGGCTTTGTTTTTGTCTGCTGGCACGCTTTTTTAACGCTGCACTTGGGAATAGGAATAGGAATAGGAATAGGAATAGGAATTGGTATGGGAATGGGAATATTTATACGTCAGCGCCCTGCACTGCCCCCCTCCAAAAAATGAAGGTGCCCGGTGGTCCATAAAATATGGCGCGTACATCTTTTGCTTTTGTTTGCGTTTCATTTGGAGCGAGAAATGTCAAAAAGCTACACAAAATTAAGTAAACAAACTATAAAAGCAGATTATGATACTTATAAACATAAACTGAACGGCGGAGCATTCATTTAACAAAAAATCAGCAGCAGCTAGGAAATATGCAAATTGAATTGTGAAGAGGAGAAAAAATAGCTCAGGCGACGGCCTCACTTTAATCGCTGTTAACTTAATTAACAAATGGGCCTTTGAGACTCTTGTCAGTTTTACAGTTTTTAGTTTTACTTGAAATTTAAATTTTTGAAATATGCATCAAGTGTTTTTTTTGGTGCGCACTCATGAATATTCATCGGAAACAAACACTTGATGAACTCGTAAATTTTCCGACACTGCCTTTTAAATATGCATGAAAATTAAATCTCCACTGCTGCACAGACTGTGATACATATTTAAATTTATATGTATTTTTTATTTGATTGCCTTGCCGTCACTTTCATGTGTTGGGCCAACTTGATTTGTATTTTGATTTTATTTTATATCAAAAGTAATTGAGGGGCGCTCGGTTTATGGGCAATGTTTTCTACTACTTGTATAAATCGATTCAAAATTCTATGGAAACTCTGTAATTTGTAAATCTGAAACTCATCGCACACACGCATTTGTCGAATACTATTGACGTTTCGAACAAGATTGATGGACAGATAATGTGACTGATAAATCTCTATTACGACGCATCCTTTTTCCTGCCAACCGCTGAGAGTTAATTTCAAGCCACTGAGACAATGATTTGATTTTGGCCGTGTCATTGTCGTCCTTAGAGACACGCCCCGCCGACGCTAAGCTGCCAGCCAGCTGCCAAGAAACTGCTCTCTCATTTGTCATGACCTAACGACAAGGTAGACAGGGTTTGGGCCAAGTGTCTACCACACAAAACAGGGCTTGATTGTGCGCAGAAAAAATGCAGAGGCCATAAAAGAGTCGATTGATTGGCATCAATGATGGCGTTTTAACCAAATCACAGACTCATTTACACCAGATTCCCAATACAGATGGACCCCAATACCAAGACCAGGACGTGTCATCGTTAAACTGGCCACCAAAGTCATAAAGTTCCACCTGAAACTGACTGAAAGTGTCTGTTGGTAATTGTTCCCAAATGAAACTAGGCGCATAACTTGATTTATAGTTTGGCTTAAGTGCCAGGTAGTTGACCACTTCTGAAATGAGTGTCCATTGAATACACTCAATAAAAGTGCAGGTCACAATTAACTCATTAAGAATTAGCCATCAATAATAATTAATGTATTTATGCCAAAAAGGTGTCAAATGTCCTGTCATATCTGTCGCATAAAATAAGAGAAATCCATCGACCGCAAATTATATAAGTTTAAACAGAAAACAGTGTTCTCATGTCTCTCTGAATTGTTGCTGCCATAATTAGATAATCAAATTAGTAGATTGTGTGTTGAATGTGATCATGCGGACTAATACGCTACTTAAATTGCTCTTATTGGAGTATGCATATCAATAACTAATTATATGTGGAGCTAATTATAGTTATGTACACAGACTGTCATGATACTCAATGCAATAGAATTATTTTTAAATCACTTAAACATGCGATTGCCAGAGGCATGTTGTATTTGGGTGGAAGGATATAATATCGATTTCTTTAAGTAAGCAAAACAGACAATTTGCTTTTCATTCGCTGTGTGCATAGAGTTGGAGAATAGTAAAAGCATTTCAAGTGAAAATAAATAGTACGAGGCAGCGGCAAGAACAACGGGGCAAGAACAACAACATCAAAGGAGGCAGCATACACACACACATGGATATCTAAGTAGAAGCAGAGAGAATCGCTTATGCAGGAAGCACTTTTCTTAGGGGCTCCTGCTGAGATTTTCGACGCAGCGGCGGCTGCTGCAAGGATAAGAGCTCGAGCTCTTATCCTCTGGTTCTGCGGTCCCTTCTCCCGATGTGTGAGTGCTGCTGGTTTGTGTGGGAACGTGATTTCAGCATAATTCCGTATATCAGCGCATAAATGGAGCATGCCAGTGTCACACACACACACACACACACACAATCCGCACACTCATACACAAAAACAAACACTCACAGTCACGGCCACATGCCGCCAGGAGCCAAAGGACCAAGCTGCACTTTTCCAGTTTATTGCGGCTGGCAGGCAGCTGACTGCAGCCTTAGTTCTCAGTTTCCCAGCTTGCAGCTCCTAGTTATCGCTGGCGGGTCAAGTGCATTAAAAACGAATGCCAAATTTGTGAAAATCCCTGCACAGATGTGAGCAGCACATGTAAAAAGCGCTTACAACTTAAAATATGTATTTGGGCAGCTTAAGAAATTGTTATTATTCGACAAATCCGAGCTATAAGATATTTAGTTTCAATCAAAATCAATTCTTGGTTGAGTTTCAGTCTGCAAGCCTTTCAAAGCACCCAAAACTGAATCGATTTCCAGCACCAAGACATTTTGTTCTATCCGAAAGAGTTAAATAGAATTAAATTGTGGAAGTAAACTGTATTAAAGATATGCTGACTAGTACATACATACGGCATGCAATTTGTTGATTAGTGTAAAAAGTTTTAAGGGCTTACTATTATCTCTTCAAACTCAATTTGGAATTTTAAAAATTTGTAATTAACTTAAACCATTACCAATTAATTAAACTAAAATTGAAGTTGGTTCTCTCATGTTCAAGGCAAAGTTTGGAGTAGTTTTCTTAAAGTTCAATTTGCCCTTACGATAGTGCCTAGCATTTACTAATGAGTTGGCAGGGCTGGTCGAAAAAGTGGACAGCCACATTACTTATCGTGTGCTGCAGTAAAATTCTAATTTTGTTTAGTTCATATAGTGAGTAAGATATAATAATATGTAGACAGAAAGTAAAATGACCAACTTTGCCTTGAAATACATTTATTGGTTGAGGTCTTTGTTGTATTCTCCTGTAGATAAATAAGGTGTTTTGATTTTCCTGTTGAGTTGGGAGAAGGATCGCTTATTTTAACGACTGGAGTTCCTTATATGGTCCTCAGTTTTTGTTAAATTAATGTCTCTCTCTATCACACAACTTCTCACACCTGGAAACCGTATGTCCTTTGGGACTATGATTCGGTTGAAAAGTGTTCACTTTGTCTGCAGGTACAGGGTACTTCTTGTGCCGATTTGTTGGAATTACCAATGGCGGTAATTCCAGAGTGTTTTCGAATGTTCCAGAGATTAGAGCCGAATAACATGGTTAGATACTCTTGGAGTTCGACAGATAGTACACCTTACTCTCACTTTTCATTACTCACAGCTAAAGAACTTCAGAAGCAGCCCTCGATTTGTACAAAGTGCTGCACACCACCGCTTTGGTGGCCATCGTTCAGTTTTGAAAATCGAAAATCATCGAGTGCCAATTTACAATTTGCAAATCGAAAAGGCAGCCAACGTCAATGCGCAATCCTCAATTCAGAGTCCGCAGGCACATGGCCATCAGACGGATGAGGCGGCACCGTCAAAGCCAGCGAGTGGTCAAGGGACCACATCAACACACAGACACAAACACCGCATAGACCACACACACACACACATACACAGTCAGACACACGGAGGACACACATCGATAGGTGGTTGCCAAATACAAAACATGAAATTCGAGCGCTTTAAAACGGAGCCCATTGATTTTTGAGCTGAGCACGTCCAACCCCTGCCCTCTCTACTCCCCTGGCGTGTGAGTGTGTGTGCGTGTATTTGTTTTATTTTAAAATATTTCTGGCTTTTCCGCATTTTCATTCATGCCGCACAGCCTCAAAGGCGAAGCAATCCATTCACGTTGCCGTATCCATTCACAGGATGTTGTTGCGGGTGGGTAATTTTTCAAGTACTTGGTGCCATGTTCCAATGTGTTTGCTTAGCTTCTGTTGCTTGAGAGCGGCATTGGCAGCAAAAGGGTCGGAATTTGCTATGTGTGTTTTATGGTTTTGCCAATATATATTGGGAGCAGAAATCAAGGATTAAAATGAGCAACATCCGCCAGGACTTTGCTTATTTGCCTTCGCGCTTAGCGCCGTCGAGGGTTTTGATTCCATCAGCAAGGATGCTCCTCAGCTGCGGGTATGCCACCATTTTTACAAATTGTTGTACAAATATTTGGCTTTCCAAGTTGGCTGCAAAAGAAAACAACGAGGCGACCTCTGACCAACGAAAAAACACCAGCAAAATTCTCGCTACGCATTTATTGAATTAATGGATTATATCTGTGTCAAAACATCTGTGTTCTCCACACATTTCTTTTTATTATTTATTCAAAACAGTTTTGGCCCTAGCATATTTATTTACTTGGTTTTTTCGTTCCTCTCTTTTCGGATTTGTTTTCGATTTTGTTTTTCTGCATTGAAATTGAGGTCCACGCAATTAATGAAATGAAAATTAACGATTTAATCTCTGGTAATTTTGTGAAATTCAAGTGCAGTTCAAATGCTCATTAAAAAGCGTGGGCATGAACTTTTTGAAGAGGGTGTTGCTAGGAAGCCAATCGTTGTGCATTAATTCTTGGTATACCCAAAAGGACATTGTTTAATTTGCACAATGCGCGCAGCCCTTGAAGAATCCCTGTTCATTTTGATAAGAATGTAAAATACATTCAAGAATTCTGTATAGCTTTAGTTTGTATTCACAGTGCTACACTCAGAACAAAGTTTAGAAATTTCAAAAATCATCCTAAAATAAAATCTCCAAAATGTGAGAAATAAATTCAAATTTTTAAAAATAGCTTATAATTATATAAATAAATTTTCTTAATTTAAAGTTTATTTTTTAAAGTTAGATAATGTAACCCGAAATTTCGAAATTATATTTTAGAATACACTCAAATTTAAAAATTGTATTTACAAAAAAATAAAAATTAAAAATATTTTGAAAAATTATATTGTATTTGATTTTAACAAATTAAACTAAGTTTATTCAATACAAAACTTATTGATAGTTTATCGAGCACTCGCTGCTAAAGCCTCCAACTGTATTTTAGGAAAGTAAAACTCTAATTTCTAGAAACTATCGTACACTTTCTAGCTAGCTGCCCTTGACTCCTTAGTAATTTAGATATTCTAAATTCTAGTGCATATATATTTCCGAGTGTATGAGCTTATAAATGGAGCTAATTAACTCAACACACTTACACATATTGCTGATCCTGCCCAATCAGCTTGTTTTCGTTTTCATCGTTCCCAATTATATAATTGTACCCCCCATGCCCCTTGAACACGTACCTGCTGCAGTTGTAGAAACTCCAAATCCCACCAAATAGTTTGTTGCATGTTCAAATTACATTACGGCCAAAACAGCAAGGAGGAACGCTTAGCCAAAAAAGGCCACAATCACAACTGGCTCTGTGAGCAAACACAAAGAGCAAAGCACAAAAAACCATGTCAATTTTCTATTCCAATTGGCCAAACATACACACACTCAAACACAAACACACACATAAACAAGGGGGGAAGTGGGGATAACTACAGTTGTAGGCCCGTTTTTATTTTTATTGGCCACATTCATTCCAATTGCGGCTACTCACTCAAACAAAGCTGGAGTGGGCGACTAAACACATGCCACAAATTGGCCAAAAGGAAAATCGAGGCGCCTGTAAAGTTTTATTTTTGGTTCGCATTAAAATGCACTTGTTAACAAGTAATTTGTCGGGGAATGGCAGATATTTGCTTATCGCAGTCATGAAATCAGTTTAGCGATATAAAAAGGTTGAATATTTGATTAGATAGCAACGCCGTTGACCCCGAACCTGCAAAAAGGACAGCGTTTTGTATTTTAAATTCAGTGTAGTCCAACTGAATGGCTTTTGTGGCTGGTTTGACTTCCTGATTGCTAATTGAAGTTCAAACTTGGCCATAATTGGACGCGCAAGTTGGGGGGAGCACTTTGAATATAGTGTTGTTGTTCAATCTCATATAGAGTGAGCTAAGTGTACAGACGAATATGCACTTATAATTAAGATAATGACAACTTCATTTTATTCATTTGGATATTTGATACGCTCTTCCCACACTTCAAGCACTTCATGAGACGCAAATGAAGAAAAGTACAAAACTTAATCTTTATTAGAGCAGGCCAAACAGGAGAGGGGACTGCTTATAACTTTAACACTTAAGCCGCTACGAAGTCGACTTGGTACTTGAAAATAATTCTACAATATGGTTATGGTTCTCAAAAACAACAACGGAGAGCCGAGTCAAATCCCCAGCGAGACGAAATCAATTTCAATCAAACAAATGCAACCGTCCGAGGAGAGGCTCAAGCATCAAAATCCACTCAAGTGAACCAATAAAAAGAAAACAAGGAAAAACTCGAGCCCAAACAGGAAAAGTCAAAAAAATGAAACCCGCGAGGGGTTAGCTCCTCCACTCACATTCTCAAAATGAAATTGAAATGAAATGCATGTTACAAAATAATTGAGAATAATCGAATTTAAATCACATTTGGCTGACGCTGACGCTGATGATGATGATGATGGGCTCGAGATGGCATCGATAACAACGACAACTGTTGTCAATAAAGCGACGGCTGCGGGGTGAGGATTGTGAGAGTGTCGCAGTTTGTCACCAGCAGCATAAATCCAATTACACATGGCACAATTCGGTATCGTTCCCATTCCCATTCCCATTCCCACTCCCGTCTCGCGGCGTCTCGAGTTTGGGAGGAATTCGACAGGCGATTTGTATGAAAATTTACAGCCCACCCCGCAATTGGATCTGAGTCACATCACCGGTCACAGTTGCATTCACCAGCAACAAATCGCTTTGCTATCCAAGCGCAACATTACAAACTCGAAAAGTGCATTCCTATTTTCCAGTCCCTAGTAATTAACGGTGACTGTGTGTGTGTGTGTGTGTGTTTGTGTGTACTGTGACTGTATTTTGATGCCAGATGTTTGGCCTGAAAGGTTACGCCTGTGTTTCAAAATACACAAACGGAAAAGCCAGCATGCAGCCAGGCAAACAAAATTTAATCATAGTGTGCGGTAATGAACCTCCGAAAGCAACAACAGCAACAACAACAACAACCAAAAACCCAAAAGGAGAAAACCCATTGACATTTTCTCGTTTTTCATTTAATGTCCATGAAGCGCATTTAAATTTAATGGATAAAATCATTGTGTTTGAAGAAGTCATGACCTTGTATAGGAAATCACGTTAGAAAGGTATTTTCCAATGAATTATCTATAGGATCTATCCCTGGTAATCCTGCATGTAAGGTAACAGTAAATTGCTTCATTAACAGATTATATAAAGATTATAAGTTGGAAATTGTACTTAGTTAAGTCAATTTAAGGCTTGTTTAAAAATCAGCATTATATTTTTACCATTTTCCAATGAATTATCTATAGGATCTATCCCTGGTAATCCTGTATGTAAGGTAACAGTAAATTGCTTCATTTACAGATTATTTAAAGAGTAGAACTCGGAAATTTGACTTAATTATGTCAGTTTAAAAATCATTATCATATTTTTATCATTTTCCAATGAATCAACTATAGAATCTATCCCTGACAATCCTGTATGTAAGGTTTATTAAAGTAAAAGTAAATTGCTTCATTTACAGATTATATAAAGGGCAGAGCTTGGAAATTTGAATTAATTAAGTAAATTTAGGGCTTGCTTACAGGCTTGGGTACAATAGATCTTATAGGTCGCAGTACAAACGCCCCATCAACAAATAATAATAATAATACCGTTTTTAAAAATCAGTACTATATTTTCACATATTACAAACAAAACTTAGACCATAAGTATGTTTTGTAACAGATTTAATTGCTATTAGATATATAGATCACAGTTACTAACCCTTTGTTCATTTAAATTTCAAATATTTTTTCCCCCGTTAGCTAGGGCACTTAAAACAACAGTCATCCCTGTATTAACCACAAATATCTATTATTGAGCTACCAACCTTAATTTGATATAAAAAAAATATGACCTGTCAAAATGTTATTCCCATTTCCTTTTTAATTTAACGCACATTTCGAGTCAAAAACCAATACAACTGAACTCTCCGCCAACAATGTAACCCCTACAGAAAAGTGTTAATGTCTAAATTGCTTTTCATTTTTTTTTATTTTGTGGTTCGGTTCGGCTTGTTTCTGTAACCCTGCGTACTTTTCAACATTTCCATTTCCAAACATTTCGACTTGTGTTTTTGTGGCTACACTGTTTATTTTTCAATTGAGGTTTTGACGCAATTCCGTCAATGGCACCGAATGTTTTATTTATGCCACCCCCTGCGTTGCGTTTGGGTTACTTCACAGGTTTTCAGCCGGAGGTTCTGGCATTGTGTGTGTGCGTGTGTGTGTGTGAGTGTGGCACGGTTCACATATTGCAACCCTATCAGTTCGGCGTACGTAGTACGTACATAGTATATGTGAAATGGGATCTAACACTCACCTTCATCTGCCGTCGCCGGATGCTGTTCGCCGTGGCTGCCAGGGAGATTCAGCGGCAGGACGAAGCCAGCCAGGAAAAGCCACTGAAGTGGGAAGATGCCACGCTTCTTGTTGCTATTGTTGTTTTTGTTTTCGTTATTCTTGTTCCCGTTACTTTTGCACATTGTGGCAATTGCGCTCTGCGGCTTTTTTAGAGGAAGGTTTGTTGCTCAATCTACGAGTTCAGCTCAAGTATGGCTGCCTTATTTGTTGGCTGGCAGGACGGGGAGCGCGTGCTGGGCTCACCTGGCCCCGGATGCGGATGCGAATGCTTTGTCTGAGTTTAAATTCTTCGCTTAGCTTTTGTTAATTTGGCGTTTTTCATAAGTTTTTCATTGTGGCAGGCAGCTTTTCCGAGTGGCTCCCTATAGTTGTTTCACTTGATGTTTCTGCTGTTCTCATCGTATTGAGTTGCCTTGCATCACTCTCGCCTCGTCCCCTCTCGCTGTCGATGTGGTTTTTGGTCGTTTCAATTCGATTTGATTTGCATTTGGTTTTTGCCACTGGCGTGCGCCACTGTAAATAGAAAATAGAAAACAAAATATTTTCACGAATTAGTTTTCATTTATGCATAACAGCAACTAGAGCAACAACAGAATATTGCATTGCAATCGAAATGAATCAAAGAATGCATGTAAAATTCCTATTGGGATGTTGTTGCCTGCAACACAAGTATTTTGTTCTTTTCGTTGCAGAATTAATAAACATTTTGTTGCCCATTTGCTGTCACGGCTAAATATGAAACCCTGTTGTTTTGCGAATTTTAAATAGTTTTAAGTCCGTTCAATTAGTTTTGCTTTTCTGCAGTGCAGCGGCAAACCGATATCAAAAATCTAACGAACAACATTGTTCGTCAAAGTTGAACAAAGGAATGCATGCAATTAAATTAACAATTTGTTTGTACACTAAACTGGACTATAAAAACAATAAGTTAAACAATGTGCTCAAGTTTACGAAATTTGATAAAGCTGCATTGGATTTTGTGTATTTTTAATTGGGATAAATGGACTTAAATATAATTTCGTGTAAGATTTTAACAAAATTTCTATCTATGTATTAAATTATATTTATTGATTAGAGACAGCACTGTTTTACCTTTGAAATAAATAACAAGAAAGAACAGAACTTCACCGTGCCGAAGCTTTATACCCTTACAGCAATGTTTTTTATACAAAAACTTAATTTTCGTCTGATAGTTCTATGGGAGCTCTATAATAATGTGGTCCGATTTTGATAATATTATCAGAAACTATATTGGGTATAATAAAACTCTCAATTATTGAGTTTTGATGCATTATTTGTATAAACAACAAGAAAAAACGGCTATTTTCGGAGTGCCGGAACTACATATATACCCTAGCAGGAATTCATTTTTATACAGAACTTAATTATTGTCCATAGGTGGCTCCTATGTGGTCCGATTTTGATAAAATTGTAGGAAAGAATTTGAAGTATAATAAAACTCTCACTTAGTTTGGATGAAATATAGTATTTATATATGATATAGTTGTCCGATTTTGACGAAATTTGGTCAGATTGTATAAACTCTCTAGAGACTCTGTTTGGAAAAGTTTGGTAAGGATACCTTTATAAACAAAAAAGTTGTTCATGCAAAAACAAAGATGTCTACCGATCATTCCTATGGCAGCTGTATGTTATAGTAGTCCGATCCGGCCTTTTCCGACATATTTACTGCCTGCAGCAAAAAGAAGGGTGTGTGCCAAGTTTTATTACGATAGCTTTAAAACTGAGAGACTAGTTGGCATAGAAACAGACGGACAGACGGACATCGCTATATCGACTCGGCTATTCATGCTGATTCAGAATATATATGTGATATGTGATCCGATTTTGGGCAAATTTATTCAGATTGTAAAAACTTTACAGAGACTCGGTTTCGGTGAGTTTGGTGAGGATATCTTTATAAACAAAAAGTTTTGCATACAAAAATATAGTTTACGACCGATCATTCCTATGACAGCAACATGCTATAGTGGTCCTATCCGACCGGTTCCGACATATGTACTGCCTGCAGCAAAAATAAGGATATATGCCAAGTTTCATTACGATAGCTTTAAAACTGAGAGACTAGTTTGCATGAAACGGGTTTTCCAAAATGATTTTTCGTGTAGATCTTTGAAAATGAGTTTGAAGCATATAACAGTTTTTCGAGATTTTCCACGCTTGTGGGAGGAATTTACCGAAATCCGTCCTTAGAGTGCAGTACTGTCAGTCACCAATCAGTACGAACTGTTTTATATTTATAAATTGAGTGAAATGTTTAACGTTATCTAAATCTATATATAGAGATGAATGATCCGAATATGACAGAAAAATATAACAGATAAAAGTAAATCAAGTTCAATTTTGTCCGCATTTGAATCATAAAATTGATTGATTAGGCTCCATACGATGTGTTGTACTTAAGGTCCTTCCCTGGGTTTTCCATAATATCAAACATGCTCTGAAGAATGCTGACAGCCACCTCAGACAAAGAGTTGAGACAAGAATTCGACACGCACACAAGCAGAGCGAAGGCAGAATGCCTTTAGCTAAGCAACAACAAAGACAAAAGCAGGAAGAAAATGGAAAATGGAAAATGTTCGGTAAAAATGTCTCATTTGGAATGCTGGCCCTCTGCCCAAGCAACATAATCATTTTGATGGCAACTATTTAAATATTAAAAATGCCTGAAACGCTCTCCGTGCTCGACAGCCACAGCCTGGGAGCAATGTTTGTGATAGATTACAGTCCCGCAGTGCCCAGAGCTGTCAAATGACCAGGTTGTTGGTGCTGCTGTTGCTGTTGCTGTTGGTCAACACCGAGGGCCGAGTAAATAATAAATAAATAAATATTTATTTAATATTAAGCAAGAAGAATGCGGAGCTGGCGCTTTGGGGTTGCATATGAAAGGAGAATTTTGTCAAGCTTTCAACATGACAAAACAAATTGACCTCAATTTCTTATAGCAAATACTCGGAATTGTCGACCAAAAAGGAGCAAACGTAACCAAATATAAATGCACAAGGTAAGCACAACTTACACACAACCAACAATCACACACGCACACATATACACACACACACTTAGTGACGCACTGGGGGGCTGTCATTCACAGTGAGAGGTCTCGCAGCGTGGCCAGGTGAAATATTGCTTAATATGAGGTAAATACAAAGATTTAAGTAGCAATCAGGCTCCGTCGAGCTGCTCCCCTAAGCAAAGTTCCCCCTCGACTTGCTACTTATACATACATATGTACATATGTATATATGTTCTAGTTTATTTTCTCTATCCTGCTTGAAGCAATTTCGCAAGATTTTCTTTAGTTAAGGGCTTAACAGCAATTCTTCTAACACAAACACGGCTGCATTGACACGTTAACAGGCACGTTAACAGAACAGAACAAGCTCGCAGGATTCAATGTGAACAGGATCCGTTTACCGGGGCAGAAAGAATTGGGCGCTTTGATTGCTGAACCTACCGTATACATAAACAAACAAATTAAGTAAAATGTCTACCCTTACTATAAATCAAACAATGCTTTTTGACTTTTTGGTTAGTCATCTTTATATGGCGCATGCTGTATAGTACGCTCTGATAAAATAACAGATGTAGTTTTTGTTACTTCATTACACCGAATCAGGATAGTCACTTTCATCGGACTGCGAATATTCTTCAGATGTATCCTCCTCGTTTTCATCCACAATAATAATCATGCGTGGACCTTGCTTCCTCTCATAGTAGGAGAAGCTTGTGCGGCATACAGGACAGCGGCGATTGTAGCGGACGACCGTGCAATATCCCTTCATGCATTCGTAGCAGAACGAGTGCTTGCAGGTCAGGATGACCTCATTATTCTTTGGCATCAGGCAGAACACACAGCAGTCTGGTTCCTCATTGGGCTGATCCATTTTCTTAAAGCGAAGCTCGGAAAATTTGTAAAATTTACGTATTGAACCTTTGGACGAGTTGAAAAAGTAATTGCAATACAAGCAATAATAAATGCAAACGTCAAAAATAATTCTTGGCTGATAAAAAATCGATAATGCAGCTCTGCGCATTGAAGCTTTACACTGTATACTATCGACACACCCGTATCTATCGGTTGACAAAAATTATCTGTGGAAAGTAACATGTTCAGTATTATCAATTTGATTATTATTTCAGGTGTACCCTTTCTTATTCTCATTTCACTTTCCGCAGTAATTATATATAAACCAGCGCCCATTTGCAAGGAGCTTCCCTCGTGCCGTTCCTGTGCGCTTTTATTTCGCTGTGTGTCAAAGGTAGCTACAATTTTCCTAGCAGTAGCAGCCAAAGAAATGTGGCAGCCAGCAGGCAGGGAAAAGCAACTACCAACTGGAAACTGGCAACTGGCAACTGGCAACTGGCTACAATGCATGAGTTGCCATTCATAATATTAGCGCGTCGAGGCGATGACGATGACGACGTCGACGACGATGACGAGGAGGAGAGATGGTGATGCAAACAAAGACTCGAGCCATGTGCAAGGACGTTGTTGTGGGCTCGACAACGAATTGGTAAATAAAGGCAGCCGGGAGTGCCACAAACTACACGTGTACGCAAAGCAATCAACAAGCAGGATACGAGCCGAATGAGTAACATAAATAATAAAAACGAGAGTCGCTGGCATAGTCACCTCCTTCGCCTGCCACCTGTACAACATTCATCTCACCTTCCACTTCTCGCGCCCCTCCATGTGCCACTCACAACATTCACATGAATGATGTCTGAATGGTGAATGTGTGAGTGGCAGGCAGGCGCAAGGATAACTGGTAGGTTGTGTCGAACTCTTGGTGGGGTGGGAGCTCTCAACTGCCAGGACGCTGCTTATTTATGCTGTGCCTATTGGCGCCACTTGAGACCCAAGACCTCAGACCTGAGACGGACTGGCCTCCATTTGAATCTAGCGCAAATAGAAAATATTTATGTATTATGCAAAGCGAAAATGCGTAGTATCCATGGAACAGGGTTTGGCAGATGGAGACGTGGCCAAATAATGGAAACCTGTTGGCTGAAAATCTAATTTTCATGCACGAACCGAGGCCGAGGCAGCACCTCCGCGTCCCTACGAGACCAGTACGTGTAAATATGTGCGAGTATACACAAATTCACCGATCCTGGGCAGGACCCAGGCACACTTGAAACACCCACGCAGCAGCCTACACATAACTCACAGGCAAGGCAAGGGAAGTGGCATGTGGGGAGTGGGTAACCTGCACAAGGGTATTTAATTTGGGTTTACGCGTCTGTATCCTACCCCAAGATTGTGTGAGGCTCTCCTTGCTCTGCACATAGTAGTCGCCTTGGCAGCAGGCGGGAGAGTTGGCCAATTGTTTATGTGCCTATTGTCGAGTTGTGCTATCTGGAGTATCTGTAAGCCGTAAAACTCGACTCGTATTGGCTAAAGTGATTGGAAGAAGGAAACCCCTAGAGACTGCAGTAAGGACTGCAACGCTTGGGCAAATACACAAGCGTCCATTGAAATACTTTTTCTTTTTGCTTTGAGTCAGCAAGCTAATAGAAACTTTACTTGAAATCTCGATAGGGAAGTCTTTATTATCAGTTTCACCTCCTTTTAAAGTACATATTTCAAGTGAAGCTGCCTTGAGTTTCCATCTCTTTAAGCTGTTCAATTCATTTAGTTGATTTTCGAGTAGTCATTGTTTGGTCTTCCCATTCCCAAACAATCAGGAGATTCCACACGGCGAGCCAATTTGCATAAGTGATTTGCTGCTGCTGCTGCTCCTACGGCTGATTCAGTGTTGAGCAATGTTTGCTGGGTTCCAGCTCGCTTCACATGATCTCTTTATTCGCATCCTGCGGCGCATCAAATGATGCCTGCCTCTGTTGAGGTAAACTACGTCAAAATGGGACAACGTGACGCCAACAAATTTATGAACAGAATCTGCACATGCAAAGCGAATTTGAGACTAGGCAAAGGCTTCAGCTCTCAGCCTTCAGCCCAACTCCTGCTCCTTCGCTGCGGGAGACGAGAGACGGTGGAGAGACTGGACCATGTCACATTGACAGCTTGTAGCTGTTGCTCAAATGGGGGCTGGAGGGAGGAGCAGCTACACTTCTGCTTTAGTAAGTGAAATTAATTAAAAAGGACGCATAGCGTTAGTCAAGGATTGTTGGCAGACTGTGGCAGACAGTTGGATAGAGGACGGACTTGGGCACACAATGAATGGGCAAAAAGATGTCAACACTTTGTTCAAGATGATGACGTCGTTGTTGTAGTCATTGTTGTTGTTGTTGGCGTCGCTATGCTGTCCATTGTTGGCTGTCATTGTTTCATATTGCTCTTCTCATCGTCGGAGACGACAGCGTCCTTCTGCTGCTGTTTATGAAGTGCCAGGATATCTGCACGTCGCCTTAGAACAGGGGCGGGGACACCTTGTTAATAATAGAATCTTACTTCTATTTTTGCTCGTTTCGCGTTGCAAACTCACAACAACAAGGAACACTTATTCTTTATTTTGTTTCCACTTGAGTCTGCTGGGAATTTCCTTTGAAAGAGGTTACTTTGCTCTTTCAGTTTCGGTTTCAGTTTCAGCTTAAGCTTTAGCTTCTTTTCATTTCATTTGACGTAACTTCTGCGTTGCCACTTGAATCATTTTCTTTACAGCTTTTTTGTATTAACATTCCTTGTTTCTTTTACCGAGTAATGGGCACAAGTGTTTAGCGGATCTTTTGGGAGCGGCCCGACATTTAAATAATTGAATTTAATATTTAATACCCACGTTTTTGTGTGACTCACTTTCAAATAAGTTGTCAAGTTTTCTGCTTTCATTCTGTGCGTGGTATAATAATAATAAAATTGAAATTTCATGTGACTAAGGCCGAACTCCTTCCACAGCTTTTACCACATCAAATCGGATTTAAATTCTGTGGCGAAAGTAAGCACATACACTAAAATATAATTAATTAAATTTGTTCAAACATCTTTGCCTGGAGTTTCTTTCGGCTAGGCAAACATTTTCCTTAATGAATTTCTGCTAAAAGCCGAAAATTGAAAACTTTTGCTGCAGCCTTCAAGCCACTTGGATTAGACACAAAAATATTTGGCAATAAAGCCACAGGAATCGAATTTAAGAAAAAAAAAATATTTTAAGCTTTTTAAAATTTTCAAAATGCAGCAGTCAAATGTCCTGTCGCCGTCTGTATCCTTTTATGCTGTGGTCAACCACAAAAATGCAAACTTTAAAAGTGCAAAAACATAAATGCGTTTCACATGTTGCTTTTGTATATTTAGCAAAATGAAAAGTAAATAAATTCATATTGCAGAAAATTTCAGTGTGAAAATATTTGCTATGAAAAATGCAACAGCAAACAAAACAATTTGCAGCATTTGTGCAATTTATTCGTAAAAATACAAACTTATATGCATGCTTAAACATAATAAATAGAAATGTGTATGCATACGACTACTAAGAACACATATTATTATTATCATTCCAGCGAATTTGTTTTAATTAAGAGCAAAAAGTCAGTGCCGCGTGTCCGTTTCCCTGGAGGGCTTCCCTGCCAGGCTATGGACGCAGGACACGGGACAATGTGCGCCCACAGAGCGCGTAAAATTTAAATGCCAGCAAAGGGCGGAAGCGAAAATGAATGAAACATTTGTGAATGACTCAGTGATACCCTGGAATTACAATCTATATAGTCTCAAGACTGTAAGACTATTATGCCTGTTCCCATTTATAAGTACTTTTCATTCCGGATTGTGGTTGAGTTTGTTTTCATAAAATAGCAATGTTTCGAATATAGAATTTTCGATGAGTTTATAATCCATTGGTTCAAAGGGACAAGCCAAATATTCAATCGTATTTCGGAATTGGGAACCGCTAAAAATATCGATTCCGAAATATTTTGCAGGAATCGGAAATGTTTATGTGTTAAAAATATGATTTTACAAAACAAAGAAAGTCCCTTTTATTTTATTCCAATTATTATAATTTTTACTATGTGTTCTCATACTATTTTTTCTTGCAATCGTAATAATTATGATTATGATTATAATTGTTATGTTGAACATATTTTCTTTGATTTATAGACAAAACTTCAATTTCATTAAGTTTTCCTTTCACTTAATACCTTTTTGACCATATCAATACAGGGTATATTAAAGAAAAACAGCTGAAAATCATAAAAATGCATATGGTCGTTGAGCCAACATGTAAACTGTATAAATATAACAAAAATTGTTTATATAAATGGAGTCGAACTTTGTTTTAGCTGAATCTCTTTCCCTCTCTTCCTTTTCACCCTGTCTCTCTCTCTCTCTCTCCTTCCCTCCCACTTTTGATGTCATTTTGTTTATATTTTCAGGGCAACACACAAAAAAAACGTGATTTTTGTTTTTTGTCACCGCAGTGGAGAGAAAAGAGCAGCCGCATCGAAACTCGCGGGGATTTCAGAGAAAAATGCCATGTAACGAACGGAAAGGTGCGCCAGAAACACACACAAGCACACACACTCCCACCCACACACCACACACCACACATCACACCAACACCTACCCACATGCATGTACTCTAGGGATCCTTGGCGTATATCAAATGGATTACAAAATGCTTGGAAAATTATTTTCAAATGTGCCGCCAGAGAATTTTCGTGGCTCGCTCCACATTTACAGCCCTTTTACTCAGCAGTTAACAGCCCTGTGGGTGGGGGGCGAAGTGTCCCAGACAGTGGTTAAAACATGTTTTATTGGCCCGCTCGCATGTTTTCAAAAATGTATTATATGGGGGTGCATTGAAGAAGGAAGTGACTGATTCGAAGCAATGTTGGGGGAGCAGCTACTGAGTGCTAAGGAAGGAAATGGGCAGAAGGAGTAGCAGTGGCGTGCAGGCAGGTTGGGATCAGCTACCGGCCTGAGGAGCTTGTCTGGTTGCGATTGCGATTTGCGGTTTTCATGGCCCATGCACGTGCCAAAGGGAAGTTTGGATCGATGTGTGTGGGTGTGTGTATTAATTGATGGTTTATATGGCATATCTACATATGTATGTACTATATACGGGTGTGTGTATAGGCTAACAGGATCTGCTTCTTATAGTGGCACAAGTGGGCGTCTCTGCCGCCTGTCAACTTAATTGGTTGCGGTGTGAAATTAATTGGATTTTTACGCACTTTATCTTTGTTTTAATTACCATCCAGATACAACTTAACAATCGTAGCTACAGTGGGCAATTAACAGTAACTGCATAAACTTATTTTCCTGGGCCAAACTATGGACTTATAATTGATATACAAACATACTTTTTTGCCTATAGTATACAATCATCGGTATTGAGATGGTATTTTACTTAACGCTATCGATTATCGCAATAGTTAATTATTCTTTTAATCACCGATAAATCTTCCAGGAAACAAGTCAAGGTAAGTCTTATTTAATTTTTTGCAGGGACCGTAACAGTTATAAGTAGTGGGTAATATGATTAATTAAAGCCGAGCGAATATTAATCGCAAGAAAAATGAAAATAATCGATTAATCAAATATTTTTACATGTTAATGCTGATGCATGTTTGTTTTCTTTCTGCAACATTTGTAGTTATTTTCATACAATTGGCACTGCACTTCATTTTCATTAGTTTTGGAATAATATTTGCACAGTTTGCTGTACTTTGGTGCCATAAAAAGTCCTTGCAAATTGCTCTGCAACCTTTAATTTTGCATTTAGGCGCAAATAGTGATGTGATTATTTGTGCATATAATCGATAAAAGATTCAATTCATCGAAACACATTTTGCGATACAATCAAATCGCAAATTGAGACAAAATAATCGATAAGTGTGTATCATATGATTAATCGTTCCATCACTAGTTATAAGTAACATGCATAAAAGTAACTCTTTAAGCATTATTTCTTGGATTTATGTTTTGCTCAAGAAACAAAACATATTATTGAGATAATTTTGTTCCTTAAAAATAAAACTTACTTTGTAAATTTATTTGTCGATCAGAAATAAAAATTATTTGAGTTTTATATTTCGACGAAAAATAACAATTATTTCTTGAGCTTTATATTTTGCTTAAAAATAAAACTTAGTTCTTGACTTTTATTTTCAAAATATAAAACTCAAATCTTTATGAAATTAATACTGTTAATATTCTGTAAAATTAGAAGTATTGGGTTCAAAAATGATCAGAAATGTTTGATAATACTGAATAACAGTAGTATTTTTTCAGTATTTAAAAAAATAAATAAATAAAATACCAAAAAAAATGCCTGCAAGTCCCGAAATTAAGTATTTTTTCCAGAAGTCAAAAATACTATATATACAAAAAATAACAGTATTTTCGTAAACGGAGCTAGCGCTCTATGGGGCCCTTTGTAGGCTCCTTACATCTTATTTTTCCAAATGATTAGTTTTTCTAACATATTTTCAAAGTATAGACAAAAATATCGAAAATATTGAGTGGGGGCACTATCGGTATTGTTGCGGCACTAGTCCTTAGGTAACTGAACTTGTTGTGCATTTAATTAAGTTTTCGATTTGTCCATCAGACTCGTAAGTAAATGGACAGCAGCAACAACAACACGTGAACGTTATCTGGGGAGCCCTAACTATTATTCCCCACTCTCTTTCCAGCAATGTTATATAAATTATGATGCGTATACATGGTACAACCACCACAAAAACAAGAACAGAAACAACTAATACAATACCTGTAAATAACACACATACACACACACAACCACATAAACAACCACAGACCACTTTGGCACGGCACTTTGGACATTATGGAAAGTTCCCTCCCCAATTCAATGGCCAGACACACAGCCCTAAAACTGGGGCCAGCCAAGCCCAGGACTCTGTCTAATGGAGATTAACTTTAACCCACAACGGCGACAACAAGTAGAAATGCTTTATAAGTAGCTAAGTTGCTTAAGTAAGGGATACCCTGCAGTCCGATAAAACACACATAAATGATGGTCATACAGAAATAAATTAGATAAATTAGATCAATTGTGTTCCTAAAACGGTCTTATACGCTTCATCATGCATCTGCCTTCTTGCACCTTGTAAAGTGAAACTAATCGAACTCGCAAGTTTTCCACGCAATTTTCATTGAATAGGAAACTGCAAAAGAGAGATTTGATATGTGTTGTAAGATATCCCGAATTGGCAGTGCTATTTGACACAAGTGTTGCAAAATATGCCGAACTGCCAGTTAAGTGTTGTTGAGTGCCTGGAAAGTTAAGTGCCCAACACATTTATAATTATTGTGAGCAAAAAATATTGAAGGCAACCTTTTAAAAATATTGCATTTCATTAAAATATATATAAATTTAATTTTAAATTTGTGTTTACTCCAATTTGCTGTAATTCTGCTTGTTACTTGATACTTGACTTTTGAGTTTTACAACACTTTTTGAATCAGTGATTCAAGTGCTGTAAAACGCATCTGTAACATTTCTCGCACGCACTGTTTACACGCAAGCTAATATTTCATCCAAGATCTTGACAGATGCACGCAATTTGAGTTCACGCAACAACTGTATCGTCTACTCCCGATTGAAATTGATGAAGTTATACGATTATAATATTATATTTGAAGTTACATGCAATGCAAGGCCTTGTTTTCAATTCCCAATATTCTTTACGATTGTTTCATTTGCAAATATATAGAAACTCCTGAATGTCTCCTTTTTTGCTAGCTATCATACCCATGAATGCAACCTTTAAGGGGTATACACCGCTTACATTGCGTTTTGTGTCTCCTGGTACAAGGCTTACTCTGACATATGCACAGAAACACGGAACAGCAACACGCAGGCTGAAGCTGGGGCTGGGGCTCTGGTGGGGAAGGAGGCAGTGACAGGAGTCGGAGCCGGAGCCGGAGTTGGTGTCGGAGTCACAGGCGTTGGGTCACGCACAGCGCACAAATTTTTCATCGTTAACAGCCATAAAGAAGGCAAAACCCGACGAAGCTGGCAACAGCCAGGCATCCCACCAAGTGGCTGGCCAGGAGCAGGCCATGGCGCATGGAGTGGACAGAGATGGGTCAGGGATGGGGGGCTCAGGGCCAGACCGCAGCTAATGCAAAAACAAACATAGCGGCCAGGCAAATTTGCACAATGCACACACGGCAAAGCAGGAGGTGCAGAGGATAGACAGTTAGGGCGAGGGGTAAAGGGCAAGGGCAAGGGATATAGTGCCAGATAGCCCATCGGGCAACGGGTGCTAATAACAAAACAAGCGACACTGACTACAACAACAACGATAACTACAACTACTCCCTGTACCGCCGCCCCCTCAGCTTAAGCCCTTCTTCCCTTTGTCGGCAGCTGCTTTGGGGGCTTTTGGGGCCCGGGGCTGTTGTCGCTTTTACACTTTGCAATCGAAAGTGCAGAGCGCCAATTATTAAAGTCGGCTGAGGAAGAAACTACTACAAATTTAACTTGTTAGAACTGCGGGAACATCAAAGTTTTCCCGAACCGCAAAATGACTAAGCCACAGTGGAGCAGACGTAATTAACTGGTAAGGATTTTTAAAAATTTTAAAAGTTAATTGCAAATGCAAGTTGGTTGATTTTGCTTTTGTTTTTATTCAGGAAATTATTCAGAATAAGAAAACACTTTTTTTTTGTGTTTATGAAACAAAAACATATCTTGCAAATAAAAATTACAAAATTTTGAAATAACGCTTTTTTTCATGCGTTCTTTTGAGCAGCGACATTAATATTTGGCAATGATTTGAATAATATGAAAGCAAAACATTTAAATTAATTTAGCGGAAATTAGTGCAATTTAAAAAGAATTTTTTTTTAAACATTTTTTCCCCACTGTACAAAATAAATATTTACTCCCAAAATATAAAAACTTAATATTATACTATTACATTAAATCATCTTTATATGAGCCGCTCAATTCACAAATCGATTAATTCCATCAGTCACATAATAATTTTAATAGTAAAACTGACGATTATTTGTTGGCTATACTAAACTACTACTACTGAAATCTATATCTGTATTTACGACTTCTTCAATATATATTGGAAGTTAATGTAATAAAGGAAATATTAAAAACTATAACATTATTTCATCGAATTTCTCAACTTTTTGTTATATGGAGCTAATCGATTTGTGCACTGAACGGCTCATATTTAAAGTCTTGAATATATACTCGTATATTTTAGTAACATTGAACACAAAAGGATGCAAATATTAAAAATTGGCTAATTTAAAATTTGAAATTCACATTTTGCTGTAAGAGGAGCCAAGATATTTGTTCATAAACTTTCATTGAGCAGAGTTTCTAACCTTATTACAATCAACTTTTTAATATATTGTCCCACTGTGCGTGTGCTGTTGCGTCACAGTACGCAACAGTGGCCTGTTCTTGTTCTGCATTCACAATATTGGCTCTACCCACAAAAGACATGTGTTGTGTTTGTGCCAGTGGCTTTGAGTGTGGCGCCAACGTCATGTGCATGCCACCTAGCTAGAATCCCCCCTTGCCCCATGCTCGACCATTTGCAATCCCTTTGGCGCCTATGTACTGAGGGCGGGAAAAAAGGGCGAGTAGCCGTGAATTATGACCTATTGAAACCTCAAACAAGTCGCACCACAACAAACACAGCACCACAACAAACACAAAGCACCACAAGGAGCATTACAACACCTACGCGCCCTAACTCATTCCGTCATTTGTTGTGCAACATTTTCACTCCTTTCTTTCCTTCCATGGGTCTCGGGGCTCCGCTCTGGCAGCAATTTTTACTTTATGACTTTATTTTGTCCTCGTTTATGCATTTTTTATGCTTTTTTATGCTGTACGTCGCGGTTTTCCCACTTTGTTGGTCGACAAATCCACTGCCAGTTGCCGTTCCAGTTCCCGATCCCGGTCCCGGTCCCGGTCCCGGACCCGATCCCGAAGCACAGTTCAGGGCTCCCCCAGCCAAATGGATTACCACCAGCGTGTGTCTGTTGATTCGTTTAGTTTTCTTTTTGTTGTCGACTGAGTTTTATTTATGCATTATTCTGTTGAAACGACAATTATAGGTTGTTAGGAAGTTTTATGAGCCCAGGATAATGTGAGACATGTGTGGGGCATAAGTTGAGTGAGGAATCCCTGAGGATGAACCCCAAGACTGACAAGCCGACAGACATTTAAAGGCGTGGCCTTTCAACCCTTTTGTCAGACACATTACGGGTAAACTTGCACGCCAACTTATCTATCTAGGCGTAGGAAGGACGTGACAGTGCAGGATATGACGGTTCTTGGAAGATTTTAAGCAAGCCTTTCTGTCACTCCATGCTCCGCCGGGTGACGATTGTGAATTTACAAACATATAAACATCTAATAAATAAATAAAATCATAAACGGAATATTCGGTCATGTTGAGGCTATTCATATTCATTGTTGAGTTAAGAAAAATCATAGGAATATAATCATATACTATTACAAACCCAACATTTCTATGCGTTCATAGTAGATTATCAAAAGAATCGCCTTTTCCAAGATATTACAGATATTTTAGCATATGCAGCTGTTTAATTTTGTTGTTTTAGTAATTTTAGTTATTTTAAAATTGAGATTTACGAACTCATTTCAGCTGTCATACTCTAAATAATGTGTTATGTTAAGGATAATGTTATTCGGTTGCAGAATTGCACAATTAAAAGTATTAATAACACGGTAATTAAACTAATATAATGAATTTTGCATAAATGGCCCGGAATAAACGATATTTCATTTCATTTAACATTTCTAAAAATTTCTATCAATTTTTGTTGCTTAATGCAATCATGTGTATGTTCCGTTAAGATCATAAGCACGTCAATTGAATTTTTAAATAATGTACATTGGACAGGTTTAACGTATGCAATTAGAAATTAAATTAAGTTTTTATTTATAGCACACGACACTCGTATAGCATAAGCCTAGTTCCCATGGCGACATTTACATACAACTAGCTCGTAATGTGATAAACGATAGAATCGACCAACAAAAAACATGAAAAGTTAAAAAGAATAAAAAAGAATTATATAACAAACGTAAAGTTGGTTAAATTGAATGCAGTTTGACTTGTGAAAATGAAATTAATTTTCCCAGTCTGTTGGGGGGCGGGGTAGGGAGACAGAGTCAATTTATTGGAAAAAGGACGAGAGAGAATACGATATGAAACGAAATGAGGGAAAACACGCGCAGCACTGTGCATAAAAAGGAGACTGAATTATGTACCATAATAAAAAGTTATGACTGTAAAATTTTTTAATTGCACATTTGGGAGTTTTTGTTTATTTAATTTTAAATTCGTGCGCATGTTGGAAACGTTTTTCTTTTCCTGCTATTTTCCGCTGGCCCGCTTTTATTAGGCCCATTTCCCTGGCTGGCGACACTGAAACGACTTCATCGACATTTTCCATTCAAATTTGTCGCAAGACAATGACAAAGTTTATTTTGGTTTTGCGGTGCTCCAAAGTTAAACACTTGAGCAACAAAAGGCAACAGCAAACAGATGTTGTTGTTATTGTTATTGCAATTGTTGTTGTTGTAGTTGTTGTAGTTGCTGCTTTTGTTTTGACTGGGCAAACATCGTCAGGCAGTTTTTTGTTTATGCCAAAAATGAGCGATTAATGGCCGTTAGGCAAATGTTTTGCACCGACTTTTCCTCAAATCGTTTCCTGTGTACTTCTCTGTGTGTATGAGTGTGTGTGTGTGTGTGTGTGTGTGTGTGTCTGTGAGTGTGTGTGTGTGTGTGTGTGTGTGTGTGTGTGGGTGAGTGTGCGTGTGACTTGTGTTTGCTGTTGCTGATGTTTCTGCCTGAATAAGGAAATTGAATTTATTAGCACATTTTTTGCGGCCGTGATTGCTTTAAAGACCCCTGAGCAAATAATGATAAAAAAAATATTAAAAATTATTAACTTAAATGATGGAGTTATGAGCTTGTATGTCTAGCTAATAAATTTGTATTTATATTTATGGCAATTTATTAAATTATGCTTAGTATTAAACAATCTGATGATGAATTTGAAAATATTGCTTTTAATAAATTTTATTTCAATTGAAAATTCAGCAAAAGAAACTATTTGTTCAAAAAATGCAGAACAAAAAGCATTTGTTTAATTTTTGCAAAGAGAGACAACAAAATGTAGGACTTTATTGGAGCGAATAAAATAAAATGGTATATGAGTAGTCATCGAATAATCAAGCCAAGCTACACAGAAGCAAATGCAATGAGAATATTTTCAGGATTCATGGACCGTACTTATTATTTCTTAACTACAAAATAAAACCATTTTTATTTGAAAACAAGCCAGTTCAGTGTAAACACTTTAAAAACGTAAGGGAAAGTTCATGAAAAATTGGATTGTGCTCAAAATCACAACTTGATTTCCACAGAAAATCTATAAAATAATGCAACGGCGCAAAATTTGGAATAGAAACGAGTAAGAATTCTCTAGTCGAGTATACCCGACCAAAAGACTCCCTGTACCTATGTGGGTCTAAAACTTCCAAGCACATCTTCGTACACTTACACATACACAAATACGCACACATATACAAGCAGCAGTGCACTGTAGTGCAAGAAACGCATTTCAAGTGACGGCTGCGCTGCTGCTTCCCCCTGCAGGACCCAATCTTGTTTCTTGAATAACTTCTGTGTTTTTAAGCCGATTCATATGAAATTTGCACAGCAGATTAAGAGTGATCCAAGTAAAATATATGACAAATTACAAGATTATATCTTTTAATTGTTCTCATACATCGTTTTTATCGATTTGCGGGGGAGTATCTGATATCTGAAACAAACTTTACGTACGGTACAGATACGGTACGGTATAAGCTTGTGAGGAGTATTAACCGCAATAATTATTTAAGACTCAGTATAAAGCAATAAATATTAAATAAACCTATTTTTAATACAATTCTTTTTTCTAACTATTGTTAAAAAAATAGTGTTAATGAACTAATTTTACATTTCCGATTACTTTTTATTTCGAATCGATTTTGATTTTGTGTTACCATATTCTAATTTGTATTTAGTTTCGAACTTAAATTGGCTTTTTGAACCGAATTTTCAGTAGTTTTCGGAATTTAAAAGAGCCAATAATTTTTGATATCTGTTTCGATTGGAATTGGAATTTAATGAAGAGCTTACGATCTTGAATGTATGCTCTACTTAATTATGTGGATTTCATTTGAAAGTGAAATTTAAAACAGGCCTAAATGATCTTAAAACAAGTAAGAATGCTATAGTCGAGTATACCCGACTACGAAACTCCCTGTACCCAGGTCTAAGACATCCAATCACATCTACGTCCACTTACACATACATACACACATACACAAAGACGCACACACACAGGCGGCAAAAGCGACAGCGCAAGCGAGGCAATTTAATTGGTGGCTGTGCTTCTTCTTCCCCCTCTCGCTGCATCTCTGAATCCTCTCTCGTGAATAACTTCCGTGTTTATTACCCGATCGACTTGGAATTTGGACAGTAGATTAAGAGAGACTAAAGTATTGTACATGCCAAATCTTAAAGCTATATCTTGAAAATTGTTACTGTACAACGGTTTTAATCGATTTGCGGGGGAACGGCGGGAGATATCTAAAATATGAAACAAACTTGATCTGCGTATGGTATACGGGAATCTACATTTCAAATTTGGTGTCTCTAGCTCTTGTTGCTGAGATCGACGCTTTCATACAGATGGACAGACGGACATGGCCAAATCGAAATCTCTTTTGATACTGATCAAGAATATATATACTTTATAGGGTCGGAGATGTCTCCTTCTGTCTGTTACATACATTTGCACAGATGTAATACCCCCTTTTACCCATTTTATGGGTACAGGGAGTAAAAAGTACTATTTGTAGGTATTACCAAAGGTTTTCAGACGCACTATTGACTATTCATCGATTACTTTTGTTTTACTCAACAAAGTTCGGGGTTTCCTTCCAACTAGTTAATAAGGTTGTAACAAAGTTGTGCAAACGTATGCGATAGTCAGAAAATATCAAAGTACCTTAATACTCTGCTGTGTCCTTGTTCAGCATAAACAGCCGAGTCGGCATAGGCATATCCTGTCTGTCTGTCAGTCCGTTCGCAAAAAATATATATTACAGCTCGAAACTAACTTCTTGAACTGAAGCATGCATATGATGTGCCCTCAAGAGATTGGCTAATTTGTCTGCTACTTTTTGCTTTAATCTCGCCAAGTAAATTTACAAATTAATTAAAATAACAAACAAAACGGCGACAAAAAGGACAAGCAACAGTCGCTGAGTTCGTTGTGTGTTGCGGGGGAATGTCAGGTCAGAGGTCGGAAATCTCCACTGTGCCGCCAAAAAACAACAAAAAATAAAAAATACCGCAAAGCAACAGCAACACCACAACACACACACACAAAACAAAAACAAAAACAAAATTAAGGCACTAAGAGCAACAACAAGAAGCAAGCGGCAAATGTCAGAGAGTAGTTGAAAAGGCAATTTTCACAAGCGTCTGGCGGCGGCACGGCACGAAATAGGAGCCGCTAGCCAAGAGCAGGACCGGGACCAGGATCAGAATCAGGACCCCAGCCCCAAGGACCAGTAAATGAAGGGACACCGCAACAATAACAACAGCAACACCAAAAGCAACAACAAACAGCAAGGACAACGACAAAGCGTCCGGCCGCCGACGGCAAATGTAAAAAAGTCAAAACTTGGGGAAACGCATGGAAAAGCGCGCCTCGGAAAAGCGCGTAACAACGCACAGAAATAATAATAATAAAAGCGGCCAGAGCGCGGCGAGTGCGTGCTGGAGGGTTGGTGAGTGGGTGGGTGGTTGGTTGGGTGTTGCTTTCGACGGTTTCAGTGAGCACAGTAAATTATAAATTAACGCTGCAGGCGACGCGAGGTCAACGTGGACTTCGCAACGAGCTGCCCCGCCGCCCCGCCACCTTGCCACCTCGCCTGCCACGCAGCACCACCTAACCCAGCGTTGTGGTTTTTTGGTTTTTATGCTGGATCCTTAGCACTCGGCTTTTTATGCACACACGCGTGTGTGTGTGTGGTGATGTCCTTTTCACGTGCGAACTTAAAACACGGCACGCGGCAAACTGACCACAACAACAAAGGGGAGCAGGCAGTGCGGCGAAGGCGGGGAACGGGGAAGGGGGCCAACTTGAAGCGGCCAAGTGGTTCAGCAATTGGTGGCTAAGGAGCTGGAGTGGGGATTTTGAAATGAAGTTGAGACAAAGTGGGGGCAAGGGCGAGGTTGAGGCGGAACCAAAAACCACTTCAATTGAAAATAAGACGTAAGTTAAGCAGAGTTTCAAAGCTGTTAGGGATAGAAATAAAGTTATCCAGCCAAGATTTATAAACAATATGGATGTTAATTGGATCTCTGCAAAGTTGTTAGCCAAATAACAGGCTTTTCTAAGGATTATATACAAAACTTTGATATTTCGACTACATTCTTAGCAAATTTTCATCTTTACTAAAACAAATCATTTTACCTAAATCAAATCAAACAAATTTAGTGCATCTGTTTAGTATAATATGGTCGAAATATGGATTTAGTATCTTTCTATTTAAGGTTCAACTTTCATTCGGAAAGTTGTGTAACTATAAAGACCTGCTGAATTTATGATCACATCGGTTTTTGGAAAATCAATAAAGTGTATTAGATATTGAGTTGAACCATTTACACTACTTAATAGATTCATTAACCATTTCATAATAGTTATGCAAATTGATTAAATATATAGCTGAGTGCCCGATATAACGCTTATCTAATTGAAATCCTAACTTGGCAGTTATACTTGTTAAAATATCTGAATAATTATAATAGTTTGTATATCTCAAGAAACGTATTCCATTAAGAAAGAGCAACAACTTTGACTGTTACTTTTAAATATCAATGACTGTGCCTACACTCAGAAAAATAAATGTCCTTAAATGTAGAAAGTCGCCATACTTTTGTAGCCAAAGGCAGCTAACCTTAGTTTTTTCTGAATATAAGAAATATATTTGTCAAATTTAGAAAATATTTCTACTAAACAGAAACTATTTCTGGTTTTAAGGGTGAATTTTGTTTTAGGTAGATTGTCTGAATTCTATGGCATTTATTTTTCTGGGTGTTCTAGAGTCTAGAAGCTAAATACTTATAAAATCATTCGGTTTCCGAAATTTAATTTTCTTTTTAAGAAGTTATATATGTATGTATATGTTTTGAATTAACATTTGATAATACCAGTGGTAACATTTTATTTATTTTATTAATTTATATATTTTAGATAGAACTTTGATAATATCCCGTTCGGCTGCAAGGCTAAGAATTTGTAAGATATATTATTGTACTCCTTTGTCTTTGGTTAAAATACGACTAAATATCGAATTTCTTGTCTTACTTTTACTTTTCTCAAAACATGCGGAGCAACCCAGCTCTTCATTATTTATGTTATACATCGAAACCTGGTTTGTTAACATTAATATTGCACTGTTTATAGGATTATCAATATTTATAGCTGTATTGCAACTGCAGACCTGTTACTTTCGATATTTAGTTGAAATGTAACACGATATTTGACAGACACAGGTACAAAGGTATTTGCAGTCTAGTATCTAAGCACTTGTGATAATGGATACTTCTTATTTTCCTATTTCCAAAGGTGGACACAATTTCAAGCTTTGAATCCTTCCTGGATCAATACGGGTCAGATAAGTAATACTTTTTATGACTGAATTGCTTCGGAAAATTTCAAAGCTCTAGAGAAGATGTTTTTCGATTTAATTTCCTACAACTTTTACAGAAGTTGTTATAAGCACTATTCCTGCGAATGTAAGATGTGATATATTACAAAGCAGTATATTTTTGAAGCAATCCTTTAAATACTCTTATTCACAATTCTTAAACTGGGTATCTCAATAAGCTGCACATTTTGCAACGCACTCAAATCTCAAGAGCAGCTTGTTTAGGGAGTCATTTGCTTGAAACTAGGAATGGACGATTGTCGGGGATGTTTGGGGAAAACGGGCATGGGATTGTTGGTAAAGTAAGCAATGGATATCGGCCGGAAGCGGCTGCAAGTGTACATACGTATTGTGGTATACGCATGATGAATATGAGGGAAACATGCACCCAGGACGAGGCGGATCCGGCACGACATGCAGGACACTCCCACCCCCTACACACCCCTACGCACACACACCGCCACACAAAGTTTTGGGGGTCACTTTCGACACGCGTGCACAATTAAAAATTTCATTGACTCGAAACATGGACACGGACGGACATCCGTCCGGGGGTTCCCCATGGCGTGGGCGGGGGCGGGGGCGGGGGTGTTGGCGGGCATAAATTAATGCTTAATTAGCATTGTGCAACTTGATGGGTATTCATAATATTAATTTATTTTCAACATATGCAAATTACATTGTTATTTAATCCTTGTTGTAATCCGCTGGCCAGAGCACCGTATCCAGTTTTCCTTTTACTTTCCCTTCTTTGTCCCACTCACTAAGAGCTAGTTTAATATTTGAATATTATACACTTATGCACTGCTCGCACACATACAAACACACACGCACAGTGCTTTAATTTTTGGGAGCTGCACTCAAAAAGGACCAAAAGGACACGCGCAGCAGCTTTAAACTGGTTGCTTTGTTGTCATAAAGATTCGGGCCTCAATTTCCCAGAAATTCTCAGTGTTGTTTTAGGGCTTGAGGAACCTTTTCACGCACCGCGACGGTTCATCCAAAACTGCGTCATGAATCAAAATCACAGTTGGAGACGAGAACGGCAACGGGAACGAGAACGCGAACGCGAACGAGGGAAGCACAGGAAACGATCGTGCGGAGGAGCCGAGGAACCAACTGATTGGATGCCGACTGGTCAACTGGTTGCCGCTTTGGATCTTGGCCCTTAATAGCTTTCTGGGCAGACGAGTATTTTATCGATATGAAGACGACGACGAGCGTGCGAACGAACGAACGAGCGCGAATCGTTTTTGAACGTAACGCCAGCCGCTACACTACCACAACGGTTGAAACTCTCGGCGACACTGAATGTGACCGTTAGCAGGCGAACGCGCATAAATGTTAACTAACAGCGCGAACTCAAAATGCCTGTATGGCTCTGCAAATGTCTGCTGGCATATGTGGACTGTGGATGTCAGGGGTGGATCGCATGCGCTGCTGAGCATAAACATAGCGAGAGTGTGGTTGCCACAAATGCATTCTGTTAACCGCCAAGACAGTTGGTAGTGCTACTTAAGTTTAAACCAACCTGTTAAATTAATGTGTATCATTAGCAAGCCGCGTGCTAATACTGTCATCATCATCATACTAATAATTATGTTCTGTCCTTTGCTTCTATCCTAACTAATTACCTACCATTAATCTGTAATGTGACAACAACAACTTGAGTGTACTTTATTTGCATAAAAGTTGATTAAAATGTTGTCTATTTACATGGAAGTTATTTGTGGTACTTCTCAATACGTCTTGGGGCTTACAGAATGACATACTTTCTCACATGCTTTCCACATGCTTAACAGTTTGACTCTGCTATGCTCATTTTCATGTGGACTCTGCCACTTAGTGGCTGTTGCGTTCAAACTTGCTCTCTCTCTTAGTGTGGATCTTAAGTATGCGTTTGTTAATTCAAAGTTGTTAATCAAGTTGGGGGATTCAACAAAAAACGCAAATATTTAATTTAAAGCCACACATTTTATAAACAAAAACAACAAACGCTCGATAGAGTGAGCTAATTATAACCAAATGTGTTCAGTATTTCGTATATTATTATTTTTAAATGGGTCCTCGCATTACTATGATTGATTTATTGATTGATTTTTTAATTTAGTTTTTTTAATATCTTTATTTAATATTTAAATTATACCTCTTCCATGAACCATCTTTTTGTTAATAAGTACAAATTTGCTTAAAATAGTTTTCAAAGATTCGATAACAGACTTAAAAAAATTTCGTCTTTACAGAACAATATTTACATTGTTCAACTATTATTACATATTACTTGAAATTAGGAGTAATGCAGTCCACATAAACATAAGAGTTCTGCGCTGTTAAAGAGATAAAGAGAATTTCACGGCCCACAATTCGGAATAGTATTCTGTTAAAAGAGTTAACATCGTAACTGACCTACACAATCCGCTATTTTACGTCTGATTCATAGAATCAGGTCTGCCAGTTTCGTTTTTTTCCGGTCATATCTGTCTGTTTTGAAGGCCAACTGCGGGACAAATTTAGGAACTGCGGAAAGCAGGATTTCTAGATTTTTTAGAAATGTGTCTGGCTTTATTCCCGCTTTTTTTCAAAAAAGGTATGTTTGCAGGCTTAACATATTTTTATCGAATTGAATTACTCGTATGTACAGAGTGCGATTGCCACTTCTATTTAGTTGCGCAAATTTTAGTTTTATACGAAATTATTGTATTTAATGTTTATAAAAAACATGACAGAAAAAATCAGCTTTCTATTCAGCTTTTTTGCTTGAAATTTCAGCATTTTTTCGGCATTGTTTCCACCAAAGACAGCTTTTTTTGTTTCTAAAAAGTAGACAACACTGCATAGAATGCATAAGCTTTCCGGAATTAAGAACTGTATACAGTATAGGCTCACAAATTAGACCCGCTTCGATTTTCGGGACTTCCCAATATGTAAAATTTAAAAAACTGGCCATCTTGACACTTCATAAATCGAGGGTATACACCAACATGTGTACCAAGTTTGGTTGCTCTAGCTTCAAGGGCTTGGAAAAAAATTGCATTCATACGGACAGACGGACATTTCGCAAACCCAATATACTATTTTTTCCTTCGGGGACAGAGTATAAAAACTAATTGTGGTCCGCTGATCTAAGATTCGACAATACAAGAGAGATGTAGCTGACTTTAATGAGTTTTGTAATTTGCATTGAAACCCAATCCAGGGTTTTTTCACTGTTTTTCTTCCTTTTCTATCCGCTATTTAACACAATTTGCACCTATCATTAATAAAAATTGCATACGCCAATTTCTTTCTGGAAAACCGTGTACTCGCTAATTGACACAAAATACTATGCTTATTAAAAGGAAACAGACGGGGAAGAATAATGGATAGATAATCATATGACTTATATTTCTAAATTATCCTTACAGCTTCTGTTTTATGTGACGAACGGGACGACGCTTAAATTTAAATAAATTTGTTTTGAAACATGGTTAAGCTTTAGAAGCTCTTGTTAAATCAGAGGACTACAAATATGTTTTTGCACTTAAAAAAAGTACGGCTGTTATTATAAGAAATATTTATTTTAAGAGTTCCGACCACGGTTTCTGCAGCCTGCAACATTATTAAAATAAAACAGCTAAAATTATTAACCGAGTGTTCGGGTTAATGAAAGCCGCTTTTAATAAGTCCTCTGTTTATACTCTGTTCTCAAAGCGAAAAGGGTATTGTGGATGTGTGCAATGTCCATCCTCTGAGACCCCTAAAGGTGGTGTAACCAAAACATGCTGAGTACTACTTACCTTGACGGCCCTGCTCCACAAAATTTATCCACCACCACACCCTCCCCAGCGAATTAGGAAAAACTATTTCTTCCACACCTCTCCAGGCACAGTCACCAAATTTGACCTACAAACTACTGACTTTGCCACGCCCCCTTCTGAACGCACAAATAGGCGAAATATAACAGACTGGAAACAGAGTATACTGCAGTCGAGAACTTCTATGATTGAACTTATATACAGATTCGGTTTCAATGCGGCAAAAAACTGTATAATATATGTTTTAATGAAGTGAAAACGAGTTAATTACGTGTCGGCTGAAGTATTTAAATATACATACATACATACTTATTTATAATCCCGCGGGAGTTCTCTTTCATACTTTCCGCACTTTAACAAATAAATATCCGTAAAAGTACCAGGTATACAACAGGAAGACTATCGGGCGTTTAAATCGCATTCGGGGCAAAATGAGCCTCTTTATTTTGATTTTTATCAGAACATAAGCGATAAAGTCAGAAAATGCGCAACAAAACTCCAGACCGAGTTTGGTTAGGTTCTGTTTCGGACGAAGAATGCAATTTGAATACGGCAGAAAATGCGTCTTTTAAAGTATCAGAATACAACAAAAAGCGGCCACGACATGCCGGAACGCAACGGGGCGTGGAGGTGTGGGGCACAGCAACAAAGGCTGAAAAAATAACAGCGATTTTAATACCAATTAGGATACTTTTTCAGATTTAACTCGGAGTACGGCAAATGAAATGCGAATGAAACGGTAAGTGGACGTTGACCGAGGGAGCAGGGCAAATGTACTACCTACAACAACAACAACAACAATAACAAAGGAGCTAAAGAAATGGAACCTGTTCAGCCGGGCACGAGGCAGGTAGGAGATCACAACAGAACCAACAACAACAAATGTACTGAACAGAAGTGGAAAAAAATGAAAACTAAATAAAGCAAGCAAGCAAGCAGCAGCAGCAGCAGCAGCAAAGAGCAAGGAGGGCAGTAAAGATTAAAATCTGAATGACAGTAAACAGCAGCAGCGAAATGAAGAGCGAAAGAAAATAATGCAAATTCAGATGGGTATCAAAAGTTGAAGTTGTGATAGCTATGAGGGGTGTGGGGGAGAGGCGAGCCGGGAAGCGGCCGGACACACAGCAGACAAACGCCAGGACAAATGAATGGGCCAAATGGTCGGAGATGAGGATGAGAATGACTCTGAAGTCTATGAAGCATTCATCAGCAGCAACAATGCGCATTACACGGCACAAAACCCTAGGACTGCTCCCCCCTCCCTCAGTACACGGAACGGAGCTCGGGTCATTGACCCATTTGGTGTGTAGCTGACAGCCGCATAGATAGCCAGCAAGTGGCATGTTGGCCTTGCCTGCTGCCTGCTGCCTACTGCCTGGGCTGGCCATAATGAAAAGATGCAACTGCCAGAAAGGATAAACATGTCAGTCATCCTGGGCGGGAGTGACAAGCTTCAGCGAAGGGGCGCAGTAGCTTAGGTGTTTCTCAATCTTCATCTCTCTGGAGGCAGCAGCAGCTCTATAAGTTCAGTTCTTCCAACTACTCTAGATTAGATCAGCAGAATTTCAACAATCTTTTACTCAGCCAAGAAAGAACAAACTACTTACGAGAAACATGAGGATGCCGATTATTTAATGCCCTTGCAGACATGCTTATAAAATTGCTCCCTGCAGATAAGCTTATGTGATGTGGTAATCAAATCTTTGACAAACCTTTAACTTAATAAACATATAAATTACTTAAACAAATCAACTTGAAAATGTTTTTCCTATAGGATAGATATTGTAGTCAATTTTAATTAATAAGTTCACTAGAAACAACATTGAGTTCAAAATATTTGATCATTCAACAACTGATTTTTTATCCTGCTTCGCTATAAGCGCACTATTCTTTCTTTTCTAGTTATAATGTAAGCTAATTTTTCTTTTTATTAAAAATTAGAATAGGTTTTTACTTATATATTTAAACAGTTTGATCACGCTGTTTTGCAAGATAGCAAAAACCAAATTTAAATACAAATAAATAAATTTTATAAAAACTGATTTTGAAAATTGTGCTTTCTATGACAGCTGTATGTTATATTAAACCAATTAGGCTTGTATTCCAATACATAGTACAGCCAAAGGCTCATCCCCAGTCTCATTAATAAAGCTTTAAAGCTGAGCGAGTAGAGAGGCATACAGACCGGCAGGGTTATATCGACTCAGCTCTTCGTCCTGATCAAGAATTTACTTTAGAATTACAGAAATGACATTTGTATGCGTAAGCTTTGTTTAAAACGAAAATAAAACTTAAAAAATTGAGTGTTCTACCTCATGCCAAGCTCAACAAAACAATTCTTTCTGTGTAAAACAATGGAAAATTGGTAAAACAACAGAAACAAAAATCAAGTTAGACATTTAGTTTGGATTACGAATGCGAGTTGGCCAAAAGTCGAGCATTTTAAGCAGCTTAAATTGTTTTCGCATTGTAGTTTGAGTTCTTATTGTGTGTGTGCATCCTTCGGGTCCTGGCGCTGCTTCTGCCGCTGTTTCTGTGCTCCGTACCATGGATAATGCACTCACAATCACTTAGGTCAGCTCGACACGCCCCGCATTCGTTGGGCATTTGCATACACCAAACAAATTCTTCGTCCCGAAGAGCAGCCTAGTTCTTATTTCTATGTCGTACTGTCTCACCGATTTCTAATTTAACAATAAACGATTTAAAAGGGTGTCCGTCGCGTCGGTAGAATATCAAAGCAAACACCAGAAATTTAAAAATGTTTTACTTAAGCCGTCGCAGCTTTAAAGGCTTTCAACATGTTGCCTAATGTCCTTTTCCAGCTACCTAAAACAGAGTCCACACTTTGTTTTTCACATAATCTGCATTATAATTTCATTGTCTTGGCTGCTGTCCAGACATCCACAGTTTTTGTTGTTATCGCACCTGTTACACTTTTTCGAGTGCCTTTTGTCTTTAAAGGCCCTCGAAACTGGCCCGGCGCTTCGATTTTATGGCCCTCATTAAACGCGCTTCGCTTTCAGGTATTTTCGCGTCGGGAAATTCATTCGGTTTAGCATATAAATTTTATTGGTTTTCGTGGTAGGGTGTCCCGAATGGGTTCTACCGACAGCGAAAGGTTCTCTTTACGGGTTACAATGTGTATTTAAGCCCTTGAATAGAGTAAGCACTTTGATTAACGATATATTAACGATTTATGTAGAATTGAATAGTTAACGTTCTAATTTTGAAATATGGCTGCATAATCTATTTAAAGTGTATCCTTGGCAAGAGATTTATTATTATTATTTCCAAATGATCTTCTTTGCATTAATGTAAAGTAAGAAGTTTGTTTGAATCTAGTGAACAAATTAGTCGAGAAAGTATTCCGAGGGTACTCCCTTTATTGCGTCATTCCAGCACCAAAATATCAACCCAAGAGTTGAGCAAGTTCTATTCATTCACAAAATGCACATCAATTTAGGTGGCATTTAAACAAATTTAACATTTGTGCGCCTATTTCGCATTTATTATTTTCGCGGCAAACAGTTCAAAGTAAACGTAAAAGCCAAACAAAGCTGCCGGGGAACCGTTTAATGAATTTTTATTTGAGCAGGAGGTGGAACCGCTGAACTGCTGCCCGCTCCTGGAGGTCATAAAAAGGGTTCACAGACGATTTGCTCGAATTAATTGTGCTGCCATTAACGAAGCGAGTCGGAGACAGGATCGTCACTTGACGACCCCTTCAGCCGCCATCCTGCTAACCCCTCAACCCCCTCAACCAACCAGGCATCCCAAAGTTCCCCCTGGCGAACATTTTCACTGAAATTACGAGTATTTGCGTGTAATTTGTTTTCGCCTTTGTTCAAAGCCTGGGCGAGGAGCGCAGGAAATTACAAAACATTTTTTCCTTTGTTCCATGCAGTGCAATAATATTTGTTTATTTGATTTTATTTAGCATCAGGGAGCTAGCAGGAAATTTAAATTGAATTGGGGTTAGCAATCGGGATTCCATAGCAACAGGTTTCAGTTAATTGAATAAATATACGTACAAATATACTTTTTTTTTTAATTTCCATTTTTGTGCAAACTTTTGGGGCCCTCTTAATCAATTGCTGAGTTTATTTGTTATTCTCAAATATTTACCCTTTCGGGGCATAAGCATCACAAAAACATTGATAATAGGCTTAATGAACAAAGTTGATTGCATTGATGAAAAGGTCAAAAAGAGTTTCGCTACACAAACAGAAGTAAGGAGATGCCAAAGTTCACTGGCAGATTGTATCACATCACTATGCAAATGATTTTCACATAAAATTTGAGCGTTTTGTTTGAACTGGTTTTCCAATCTGGGTTCCGTACAATATTTCTTCATTAAAGCCCTACAAATTGATCTGATAGCGTACAATCAGATAAATTTGTTGATCATTAGAACTACAAATTTTTATGATTCCTTAATATGTTTGTCAAGGCAAGGTAGTTCGAATAAGCAACTAAAAGATACATTTAGATACAGAGATACAAATCTGAAGCCGTTAAAATATCTATTTTGTTGTGGGTGCTCTTAAAGTATCATTAGCAAGCTGTTAACTCGGAATTCCGTTTTAAAATCAGTATACATATTCAGGAGTTATTGAGATTGAAATTAAACGCAAATAATCCAAAGCAAGCTACAACAGCTAATTAAGTCTGAATATGCAGAATGTACCTCAAAAACAACTTCCACTTTCCAAATGAAGAGCTCAGAACTATTTTTAAAGTGGATTCATTTATGTTTAAGTTGCCTTCTCATAGCAGTAATCGCAGTCCGGGCATTGGTAGCTGCTTTTAATGACCATCATCAAGATTACGCCCTCGTAATCAAGTTCATCCTGTAACCCATAATTATCTACTACATCATATTCAAATTCTCGCCCCAAACAATAAATGATGAGTATGCAATTAAAGAGTTCACTCAACTATCAGAGTCATGGATTTGATTTCTTAATTTCTTATCGCGTCGATTACCTAACATCCGACCGGGTTCCAACCTCAGTCCCAGTTCGAGCCATAAAAGCGGTACGGGCGACAATCGACTGAGCCCTAACCTAAGACACCAATCAGAGCGACGCTGAAACTAAAGCTGTCCGACCGGTCAGAGTGTGGGGGGGGGACGTCCACACAATCCAGTTAATCCCGGCGTGCCAGCTGCAGCTCATAAAACCATCGATGAAAGAAACCCTTTTTCAGTGACCGAAACAAAGCCGAAAGATTTTTCCAGTTTCAGTTCTCTCCACAGAGCGATTGGAATTTTTATTGTATCCGCATCTTTATGGGCGTTTATTAATTACCCGCCGAGGCATTGATTTTCGGAGGAGTCAACTGACTGAAACCTCTCCAAGTCGTCGTCGGCGGCGGCAGTGCTTTTATCAAGACGCGATGCTTCTACCTAAAAGCCTCCAAATGACAAATCCAAGGCGTTGAATTAATTTGTGTCCACAGCAATCGCTCAGTAAGACCACGTTTACGAGTATCTCCTGGCGAGGCTTTCGATAAAGCGTTTAGTTTTTAGCCTGCTCCACTGATAAATCGCAGCCAGTTGGAGCTTCGCCCTTGGCAGCATGCTCCCCAGTTGCATTTCATTATTGATGACGGGCTGTCCGGCAAATGACCAAAATAAAGATAAGGCCCGGGCCAACAAGACCCTGATACCTGGGGCCCTGGAACCTGAGAAAATGCAACCGTTGGCCGCGATAAGCGCAGCCCCCTTCTCCACAGTCTGCACATTTCGGGTTCGGAAATTGAAAAAGCATTAACATTGTGCTGCTTGGCCGTAATGAGCTGCCTGCTTGCCTTCAACTTGAAGGTATTTCACAGCTTGTAAAGGCAGCCCAGTTGGCATAGGTGTGAATATGTGAGAAAAGCCAGCGATAAGGCGCGAGTCTCAAATTTTAATTAAGCATCAGTGGCGGGTTAGCAACTTTTGAGGCCTTAAGGAGTTCACGTTAAGTCGCCTGCCTAATTGAATCAGCCTACAAAAAGGGAAGGCGTGTCCTGCCGCTCCCACAATGGCAAACTAAAGCGCTTTGCTGGGTATAAAGCAGATGATATGACAAGAACGCGACGGCTACGTCTTAGCCAGGCATTTTTATACCCTATAGGCAACATAAAATGGCTAATACAAGCCTATGCGGTAATGATTTTACTTAAGTGATTAGAACTCAAAAGTGATGTTACCATTAAAATTAATTGAAAAGCTTTAAATTAAAAGAAATTCAAAAAAATAGAAAATCCGTTTATATTTCCTATTTTTAAAAGCCAAAAAACTAAAAAACATTCTCAATAAAAACCGATTCTGTGCCTTTCAGGAATTTGTGGTATTTTTTGTAATCTTCATTACCAAATAACAAATACAAAAGGTACAGGAAAATTAAAAATGTAGAATTGAGTTTTAGTTTTTGAGCAAAAATTAAAACTGAAAAATTAATGTTTTAAGATATATATATATATAGATATATATTTTATAGCCGTTACGGTTCATGTTGAAAACTTCTCCTTAGTACTATGGTACCTAAATTACGCACAATTTAACCATTATAATACTACTTTATTAATCAACTACCAAAGCATTTAACCAAGATTCTAAATTGTGCTGAAGCTGAGGCAATTGTAGTCATCATTATATAAGTAGTCATCGTTATATAAGTAAATAAATAAGTAAAGATTAATTTAGGTGTCCTTTCTTTAAGTCAAATTTAGAGGATATCTGAGGGTCATGTATCAGCTCGATTGTCTGAAATTTTGGCGAAATTGGGATTAAATTCGTTATCGCAAAATTTAAGACAAGTCCGTAACTTAATTCTCTGAGGCATCGAGCGAAAACGCTTTGGAAATGGGATGACCAGATGACATTTTAAATATTGTAATATTGTAATGGTACAAGGCATTACTTCTAAACATATCAAAGGAATTCTTAATTTTATTGAAAATCTCTGCGTTTGTATTTATCAAAATCATAGAAGGATGTCATTACAATGCGTCCACTGAACTTGCGACCACTTAACGCGTTTAGAGCCTTCTTGCAGTCATCGACAGAGTGGAAGCGGACAAAGACCTTGCCACTGCCACTTTGGGACGGCTCCCCGACGGGACGGGGAATCTTGAGGCTTTTCACCTTGCCGTACTTGGCGCATTCCTGCTTAATATCCGAGCGGATGTCCTCGTACTCCTCATTGTCCACCAGATCCTCGGGCAGCACCATGTTCAGCAGGCAGAGCACCTCCGTCGCCTTGCCCGTGCTGATGTCAGTGGGAAAGCCGGGCACCTGCAGCACTGGCATCTGGGTGGCCACCAGGTTGCGTATGCCGGCAATAGAGCGCTGCACGACCAGTTTTCGATCTCCGAGCTGCATGCCATTAAGCCCAGCAATGGCCTGCTCGGTAATGGCGGGGTCCACATACTCGCAGAAAGCGAAACCCTTACTCTGGCCCGTGACGGTGTCCTTGACCAAGTTGAAGCCGCGCAGATAGCCGAAGGTGACCAGCAGCTCCTTGACCTGTTCATCGTTCAGACAGGTGGGCAATCCACCAACGTAGATCTTGTGCGGCGAGTCCGGCACCACCGTGGAAGTGACTATGTTGGCGTCATGTTGCAATCCCATCGGCGAGTCGGTCATCTCCATGGTGCTCACTGAGGCCACTGGATGATAGTCGTGAGGTCGCCGTATCTTCAGGGTCTGGCCACGATAGGTGATGCCATCAAAGGATATAGCCTGCGTGGCCTCATTCATCGAACGGAACTCGAGAAAGGCAAAGTTTTTGTCCAGATTCGTCTGACAGCTGAGCACAGCATTGCCATCGTGGATCTGCACACCATTCACCCGCTGGATATGCCCATTGAAGAACTCCATCAAGTCCTCGTCGGTCGTACTAAATGGAATATTTCCTATGTATAATCGACGAGCTTGTCGGGTCACCATCGCAATTGCCGCCGACTCACCCGTAGGTGGCGCGTCTGGCACAATTCTGGAGGCAATCTGTCCACTTGCCTGCATCGCCTTGTACTGTAGTGGCGTGAGATGCTCATATCCTGCTGCTGGTACGTCCCAGGATGAGGCCGTGCGACCCTTGCGACGCTTCACCTTATGCGATTCGCCATTCATGGAACTGGAACGAGTCGGACGGTGCTGGGAACGCGAATGCGAACGAGACCTCCGATTGCGACTACGAGATTGATGTTTCTCCTTACGTCCGCGACCCATGATGGAATTAAATGCTTTAATGCGCGTAACAACGACAACGAGATAAAAATAAATAGAAGAATTTTTTACTGTCCCGTTGCCTGACAGCTTTCGATAACAAGGCCAACTACGTTGAAGTTTCTGAGGTGAGCGAGTATTTCAGGGTTGCATTGCAAATCACAGGTTAGCAAATTATCGAAGTTATACATTTGCATTAACATAAACAGGTGAATCACATTTATCTTATCAATAAGGAATATTACCTTAAAGTTATGCGTCCCTTGCATCAAGAAATCGCATGAATTTGTGGCAAAATAGTTCACGATAATTAATGCACCAGCGTTGCTTGTACGTGATTTTTTGGACAAAAAGAAGTCCGTAATCATGGCTCAGCCGCCTTATTGGCCCCTTCGAATTTTCCCGTTCCCACAACTGATAATTCTCATAGCAAAACAAAAAGTCGTAAAGCAAATTTATGCAGCCCTCAAAATTTTGAAAAGTCGCCCGTTTTGAACAGACCCCGTACACATATAGCTTCCACAGGCACATTGGATAGAAAACTGAGTTGTAGTATAAGATTTTACTGAAATCTTATCGAAACTCAGACCATCAAATTTGCATCCTGAATTTTCTTCGTGAAGTTTTGGTTGTAGGAAAGAGATTTAACACTTTCTTCCCTACCTTTTCATATCCTCAATAGTTATAATATTGATTAAAATATCTATATACTTAGTCAGAAAACGCTATGAAGTCTGATATCCTTATTGAAATTAATATTAGGACACACACAAATAAACATACTTATTTTACTGTGAATAAATGAAATGAAAATGAAATAAATGTAGTGGGCCTTCTTCCAATTGAACCACAAGAGGGAACTTTATTATCTAAATGTAGTATCAGCAATTGCGGTTATAGGGTTTCATTAAATCAGATCACTATATCATTATAGGAACCATAAGTCGAAAATTAAGTTTTCTGTAAGAAAACTATTGTGATTTGTCATGGAAGCCATCTTGTAAGTAAGGATATTAAATCTTCGGCACCTTGAAAATAGCTTTTCTTTCTTTTTGATGTGTACAATCACATTCGGTAGCTTTATTTTTACATTACTCTCTCTGTGTATTCATGTCATCAACATTCCATCCAGACACCACAAACTTGACATTTTCGTCATTATACAAAATATTTGTTGAAATGTTAATTTGAGCGTGTCACATTTTTTAAGCCCGCAATTAAGTCATTTATCATTTATCGAGAATTTAGCTATGGATGCGAGTTAATAAGCTCCCTTCGAAATATCAGCCAGCAGTCAAACAAACGTAGCTGCGGGTGCAAACCCCATGATTTCATGCGAATAATCATCACAATAATTTCCTCTAATATCGCTAATCAATAATAATTAATTGGCAATGTGGCCCGCAGCGCGCTCTAATAGCCAATATTTTGAAATTCGACGAAGCTGCGTGTGTCAGGGCCTATTTGGAGTCTTGTTGGGTCTCGTGGTGAGGGGCCGGTCGCCATGTGTGGTCCGTGATAGAGGCGGGCAGAGCGAGGAGAGGCTGCAGGCGCTCAGCATTCCACGGAAACGACTTTATTTTGGAGGTACCAAAAGCGGGGCTCAATTAATTCACAAAAGGCGACACAATCAAAATGTCAACTGACACGACGAGAGGTATAGGTATCGGGAGCAGGAGTGCAGCAAGGGACTAACTCGATCGGTTGATACTCCTACACAGAACTCTTAACAACAACTTTGTCGTGAATCAAAAAGGCATTCAATCGAAAAACTCAAACTGTGTGATAATTAATGTCCAGAGAGTTTCAGGGGATTGGGATCGCCGACTGTGCGTTCTGGGGGTTCCAAAGGGGTTTGGGTCTCTCACTTAATGCGCTGCGGATGGGAGCAGATAGACAAGGATAATGGCCGGTCCTGCAACCGTTTAATGGGCCTTTGATGACCAGACGCCGATCGCACAGATAACAAGATTTATAACTATTTTAAAGATTCCAATAATTTAGTGCCAATTGGCACTTGTTTTGTGCGATGCTAAAGACAAAATCTCTGATGTGTATTTTCATTAATGCTAAATTAAATACATTTCATCGTTGTCCAAAAACCAATTAATTCCTTTATTTTCAAGTGCTTTTTTTTGGTTTCATGCACAGACTCAACCAGAACCAGTCCCAGCCCCATGACAAACGCAATTAATTTATCCATTTAAATTCAGGCAACGCTTCTGCAGACATTGACGATGACAGAGCCCCGAAAATGAACCGAGTTTCGTGCGTTTTTTCGATCGCTTGCCTCGATTTCGATGGTTTCGGTTAGTTATTATTTGAAGGCGATAAATTAATTTTGAACAAAAACAGTATGATAGGACGCTATAAAAATTCATAATAAAGTGTTCATAATGGAAATGAAAAATAAAAAGAAAGAACAAACCACGTTATAATGGGTATCTCATATTTTTTTCGTTGTTCGAATTGTCTAAATTGAATTAACGTCTGGAAATAATTACCAAAATAAAGTGCAATATACGGACTTGTAGAGATAATTATAATCAAATTCATATTACATATACAAAAGATAAAACAAATAAGAATGCAATATTTCTCATATTTATTTCGATGTTCGGTTTGTCGAAATTGACTGAAAAGTCTGAAATAATTACCCAAATATAGCGCAGAAGAAATAATTATAATTACTTGTATATACAAAATATAACACAAATAAGAACTCTATTATACTTAAATAATTTCTGTTTTTAATATCCCATCATTATTTTAAATTTCACAATAAGTAAAAAAAACAAGTAAGAATGGTATAGTCGAGTATACCCGACTACAAAACTCCATGTACTCAGGTCAAAAATTTCCGATCGCATCGTACACTTACACATACACACACTCACACACACAAATACGCACACACACAAGCGACAGCGCAAGCGAGGCATTTTAAATGGTGGCTGTGCTTATTCTCCCCATCCCGCGCTACAGCATTGAATCTTCTTTCGTGTTTATTATTTGATCGACTTGAAACTTGGACTGTAGATTCAGAGTGACCAATGTATTATACATGCCAAATTTCAAAGCTATATCTTTTAAACTGTTGGTATAAAACATTTGTATCGAATTGTGGGGGAACGGGGGGAGATATCTGAAATTGGAAACAAGCTACATCTGCGCTTGGTATACGACCGACTAAGGAGTCCCCAGCTCTCATAGGTATTTTATGAGAACCGGACTGATCAGGAATTTATATACTACATAGGATTGCTCCCTACTGACTGTCAATGCTATTGAGCTTCTATAAATATTGTTATCGATTTTAAGTATTTACAGGATATATTTACAATTTATAGACTTGTATACATTACTAGACTCCAATATCATTTAAGCTGAACACATTTATGATTTTTGTGTAGAATTTGAACATAGCATAAGTAGGATTCAATAAATATAGTAGTCATAATGTGATTCTAAGAAGTACTTGCTCAAGTATTCTTGTTCCCATGGCTCATTGAGTCACTGGCATTACTCATAGCCAATTCGATGCGCTGATTTAGGGCTTCAAATGTTCGTTTTCTGTTTCTAATGACTTTGGTTTTATTGGTGTTGACGTTTCCGTTCGGTTCAGCCCGACTTTATTTCAGTTGGCCGGCAAAATTGATTACATATAAATGTTGTTGAAATCGCCAATTCGTTTTGGCTATTTATATTGAAATGTTCATAAATATTATGGTACACATAAATAAATGTTTTTTGTTTTTGGTTTTTTGTTTCGCGGCGGTCGAGTATCGAATGATATGTAAAGTTTGACCGCACACAGTGGTTTATCTCTCGGGGCTATGGGAACGACGGATCGGTTTCTGCTTTGCCCGGGGGCAATCATTATGGAATGGGGCAACCCAAAACGTCACATTGAATTGAACTTTTGGAATCGCTGCTATTGCGGTTGCCGCCTTCCACGAAAATGGGATTCATTTTTTGTCAAACATACGAGCTGGAATAAAAGTTTTAATGAACTAGTTGGTTGGTTGGTTGGTTGGTTGGTTGGTTGGTTGGTTGGTTGGTTGGTTGGCTGGTTGGTTGGTTAGTTGGTTGGTGAATTGCTGGGCTGTTCGGGTCGGTGGCTCTATCGGTTGATGCGTGTTTCAATTGATTTGTGGCCGCAGGCGTGTGAACGTGATTTTATTATCAAATATTTTATGCTGTTAGTTTTAGTAAATTAAATAAATCAACAGAGCAAATAGAGCGAACAGGGCTTGGGTCGGTTCAAACATGACACAGGACTCTCATCGTGTATTGTTTTTTGGCGCAATGTCAACAAGAATATTTCAATTTATTTTCTGATGAATCAACAGAAAAACAATTCGCAATGGCTTTCGTTTTTATGTTTTGGATGCCCTTTACTTCAATTCCCAGCCTTGCTTTGACTGCATACTCGTAAATATCTTTCGAGTGCATCCGCAAGTACTTCAGATTACAGATTTCAGCATAACAATTTATTTTGATATGTATTTTTATGCAATTTCTCGACAATTTGTCGTCGTTGCACCCGAAAGCACCCACCAAAAGCTGCCTGCATCCTTCATTTCTTTTTTTGCGAGGAATTTGCATCATAAATTGTCAGCAATGTCATAAAATATTTTCTTTTTGTGTGCCATTTTGTTTTATTTTTTTGCGTACCCGTCAACGTCATCATCATTGTTGTTTTTATGTTGTTTTAGTTGTTGCTGTAGTTCATCATCATTATACTCTGTTCGTGAGGAGGAAAGTGCATGTTGTCCGTCTGTCCTTGCGCAGGCAGGGTGTGACCTTAAATATTTGTGTCAGCGCCATTTTATCCTATTATTTTTTTATTATTATTATTATTATCAGACTGATCTGGATCTTCAGATCTCTTCTGACAGATCTTTTTATTTAAATCAGCGTTCTTGTTATAAAAGTATACTACGCGCAGAGTATATCACAGTCGGGAGCTGCCAACTGCAATGTTCTTACCATTTTTTCTTTATTTTTTTTCGTTACGTTTCAGTTTTTGCAGCAAAAAATTAAAACTAAAGGGCTTCCATTTCGCTAGCCTGCCCGAAGAGAGAATTCCTAATGGAATTCAGAGCGCGGCCAGGCGCCGAAATTATCTGTTCAGAGCTTTTGAACTTCTGACAGCGAAATGCGACAAAATGTTGTTAGAGCACTCGGTAATCCAATAATATTCAGAGAGGACTTCAAGGCGGCATCTTGAACTCGTGTGTAGCTTGTCTTGTAGCTGCACACTGGTAATTGCATTTGCAAGGGCTGCTGGCTGCTTGCAGCTTTAACATAAATGAGGTTATGTCATGTTGCTATCCCTTATGGTGCTTTAATTTAATGCGATATTGACAACAATGCCGGACTGTAGTCCGTTAATGTATTATTAACGGGTTTCCGTCTGTCTTAGACACACTGTTCAAAATTCTGTTCGCTTTTTCATACAATTATGTGTATGAAATTTCCCCCATAGATCATTAAATATTAAAAGCCTTTAAGTCGTTTTTGTCTATTTTATTATATTTAAGCTGAAAAGGTTGTTGGAATTAACCTCTAACATGAATATATATTATAAGCACATGTATAAAATATTAATAATCAAGTGAAATATGAAAAAAACAAGAGCGTGCTGAAGATATATGTATATATACCCTTGCAGCAATGGTTTTTTTATACAAAATCTTAATTTTCGTCAGATTTTTGCTACAAAATACAATAAAACTCGCAATTGGTGAGTTTGATGTAATATTTGTATAACCAATAAAGTTTTTTAATACAAAATTTCGATTTTTATCCGATTGTTCCTATGGCAGAAATAATATATTGTACTTCGACTTGTATCAAATTTGTTCAGTCTGTACAAAATATAATGAGACATAGAGTTGGTGAGCTTTGTCAAAATATCTTTAAATACAATACAAAGAAAATTTTCATACAACTCAAATTTTGACCGATTGTTCATATGGCAGCTATATTATATTATAGTAGTCCGATTTTGAACAAATTTGGTCAACTTGTTTTAAGCAGTATTCTAGTTCGATTTGGTGAGTTTGGTTAATATAAGAGTATTCTCATAAACGATAGAAGAACTGGAAATTTAAGTAAGATTTCGAGCTTGAGCATTGATCCAAAAGAAGGAACTGTGTCAGAAAACTTTTAAAATAGAATTTCATACAAACCGATTAAAATATAAATTTCAAAATGTTATTTTATTCAAAACTTTGAATAAGGTATGCAAGAACCTCAAAAAATCTACAAAATTGATACCCGCAATCGAATAAAATAAAAGTTAAATTTGGAAAATTACATTTTGAATATTTTGAATTTAATTATTGTAAGTCTGTAATTTAAATGTTCAAACATTTTACTCTGGATAATTAATAAAACGAAGTGTAATGTTTATTTGACTTTGCGAGTTTTGTTAAAATTTAGATGTAAGTCTTTAAGTCAATTCATAGCATTATAACTTAGTCCTTACATTACCTATACTATTGGAAAAAAACAATAATGATTGTTCGCCTACTCTTATTAGATATTGATTTCCTCAGTGCTTGTATACAAATAGGAAACTTCCTGGTTCCCTAAGTTCATAAACTAATACACCCGAGCTTTCCCTTTGAGTATTTGAAAAACACGAGCAACACCCACGCTTTCTCTCACCCTCCTCGGACGTCTACGAATGGAAAAGAGAGTTCTCCCTTGCATTGCTTGTCATTTGCGGTCTTTCCTGGGGTTTCATTTCTCTGGCTGCATTTACAATATTTATGTTTGCAAGTATTTGCCGGTCTTCCTTCCCCTCGGAAAATTTAACCCTTGAGCGCACTTTAGAAATTGATTTCTATGCATTGTTGTTGGGCTGCCCTCCCTTCCCACCAAGACTGTGCGACGATATTTATTATATTCCTTTAGCCATTATGCCCGAAATGGTTATAATTCAATAACAAGATTCTTGCCTGACTCTCGCCCCTGCAATGCTTTGTTCTGATTTCCTCGCAGAATGCGTTAAAATCAATTCAGAATTTATGCGCTTTGGCTTGTAATTTATTTTATGAATGTTTAATAATCTGTGCACTGGGTAAATTTATGACAATTGCATGTTAATTGCCTGCTTGGCGCCGATATGTCAGTCAAACAGTCGCTGGGGTGCCCAGGGGTTGGCGGGTGACTACCACGGGTAGTGGCTGGGGGGTGGCGCTGAGGGACGTTTGACTGAACGCTCATTTTGTTTACATTCAATTTCATAAGTGGCACTGGGGAGCCAGCGACAGAGGGTGGGGCGGGGCTGGTGTCCATTGTCCCGCGAGCTGAGCCGAGCTGAGCTGAGCTTTGACGCCCCCCTCCAGCCAGTGGGGCCACCACAACAGTTGACATGCTGAGCACATTATTAGAGGCACTTTCAAGTCGACGATATCGATTCAAGTTTGTTCAGCCATTAAAAAATGAATGGCAGCCAAGGGCTTACAGCTTTGTGTGGCGCCTGGGAACTGTGTAAATGAAAGCTGATTAAAATAATAAGCACACATTGGGGCGCAGTTACTGTGGAACGAGCACCCTTTGCCGCTCTTTAAGAACTCCAACTGCACACATCTGGAATATGTCAGCCCTGACTTTAGCTGCTTTCTGGCACGGTTTATTGCCAAACAGGCTGATGCACTTGGTCAGAACTTGCAAATAACAAGGACAACTCTGGACTGTGCCTTCCCTTCCCTTCCTCTGCCCTGTTGTACTTTGCTGGCAGCTCTTCATCATCTTCAGTGACACTTGTTTGTCTAAGCTCAGTCGCGTGGCGACCTTAGTGGCTGAGCCAGAGACCCCGGTAGAGACCTCTGCACAGCAGCCAGCAAGCGACCTCGTGATCTCCTCATAAACTTTACCATAGCAGCACAACAACATCAACAACAACATCAACAACAACAACAACAACATGCAAGTATCCAACTTCAAGATGATTTATGAAACTCTACACATCATAAGCGAATGCGTTTATCATTTTTTAGTCTCTTGCCGAAGCTCGAAAAATCTTGGAACTGGCGACGTTGACAAATGACAAAAAACTGCGTTGCGTCCATTTATGCAGCTACTCCGCTGTCCTCTGTCCGCTGTCCGCTCTATACTCTACAGTCTATACTCTGCCGGGAGCCAAGCTTCTCTTAATTTTATCCAGCACGCGCATCCGGCCAGGCGCGGCAGGAATCGATGCGGGGCCAGGAATACGATGATGTTTGTAGGTACATAGAAGCAAACAACTGCCTTGTCATTAAATATGCAATAGATTCGCTTCTCTCAAACTTTGAAAGCGTCACAAGTCGCATAAATTATTCTGTTAACAACTTGTGTCAACATGATCATTAACAACACGTCCAAACAGCAACAGGAAGAACTCGGCTCTGATGAGAGACTGGAAATGTGATACGCCGTCATCAAAGAAACTTTTCTATTGGCCAATGGGAATGGCAAAAACAAACATGTGTTAGACAATACTTGAACATTTGCAATTGTAATGGGATATGCCAGGTTACTTAACGGATGAGTTCTAGCAGCTGAGCTTTACGTGACTCTGGCTCGGAAGTGGGTTAACATACGAGTATTAAGGATCATTTATGTATTTTACGTAACGGCTCTAGTGGAGTATGCTCCACTACGAAACACCCTACACACAGGTCTGGAATCCAAAAACACATCTTCGTATTCACATACACATACAAAATAGTTTTTGGAATATGAATATGAGTACCGAGGGTGTTTATGTTCGATTGTTCAGTTATATATCTTTAAAACTGCGCAGACGATTTACAGTTTCATTACTTCCTTTTACCCATTTTATTAGTATGTACATATATTTATATATATAAATAGACATATATCTACATGTAAATAACTCTTCAGAAGTATCCGGCTTGCATATTAAAACTATTGGGTCAATCGTAAAACAGTTTTCGATTCCGAGCAAAATATTGCTATATTTCAGATATATAAGTCGACAGTTGATTAGTTGAGAGAAAACTATATGTAAAATTCAGAGTTGAGTTTAAAAAAAATCAAACCCGAACAAAAAAATCTAGATGAATGGAGAAATGTTACATTTACATTTTCGGGATGCAGTATCCTGGAAACAGGATAGGCTTTTACTTTTAATTTTTATCAAAAAATTTAAAAATAACTATTATTTTTGATTTTAATAACAAATAATTAAAAATTAGAGTTATATAAAGATTTTTAAATAAAAACGAAAATTAAACTATTATATCATAATTTTTAACGATTGCATAATAATAGGTATTTTTACATTTGATAAAAATCAACAAAATAATATTTATTTTATAATTTTCATTTCAAAAATTTAAACCGTTACGGTCCCTGGTAAAATTGGATCCGTATCTGGGGAACTGATATACAAATTCAAAACATTTAGGCCTTTTCCCATTTCCGATACCAATTAAACCTTTCGGAAGCGAAATTGTTAGAGGTTCTCAATTCCGAAAAACGATTAAAAATGTGCGTGCAATTTAGACGTAGGAACAATGACGACACTGTAGGAATGACTAGCTGCTATAACCAAATAAACAAATGCTTGTAACCAAATTATATGCATGTAAATGTTTATATATATGTATAACAGAATACCTGAAGAAGGCGTAACAAACGACGAAACGCGTAGGAGGACAATTTTAATAATTCTAATAAAATAAATAATATTATTAAATGAACCACATCGGCCTAATTAACTTGTATAAACAAATTTCAAATAGCAAAAGAAATTTCATTCAAAGGCAGAAAGAAGCCGAAATCGGAACTCACACAAATGAAAATTAAAATATTATTTTTATTATTTTTTTAGTTTTGTTATTAATGTGCTAATTATTATTATTTGTAATAGTATTAGTCTTATTGGTAGATTAAAGTTTCAAACTATGAAACTTATTTTTATAGCACTGGCCACTACAGGAGTGTATAAAGCGTTCGGGGAAACAGGCTAAAGTCGAAAAATAGGCTGAATCATTCATCAAAAAAGTGGTTGTGAATATAAATAAAGGTTACGGCCAGGAATAAGTTTCCAAAAAAGTTTCATTGCCCCTTATCCGGGGCTCAAATATAACGTTCAAATAAGGTATTTATTTAAGTTCAGTTATTTAAGGCCGAGCTATTCATTTATTTAAATGAAAATGCCTTTGGGGCAAGCTTTTAATTGGCGTTTAATTACAAAATTGACTTTGATGCCCAATTAGCCTATTAATTTTCCATATTCGATCCACACACAGAAAATTTCGCATAATTCAGTTGCGTATACTTTCATTAATAAGTTCAGATTGATGTCAATGAACTTTCACAGCGACCAAATTGACCATAGATCTAATAGGCACGAGTATTTTCACATTTTCATCTTGTGCGCTTGGCGAAATCAGTTATCATTAACGTTATTATACTTAATGAAAGCTTACAGTTGGCCAAGTGGATTTGGACGCCTCTGTCAATGAGTTATGCGCATAACCCTAGGCTGGGCTGGCCGGGCTCCAACGGCCACTTTCCATGGCAATTATGAATGCGTGGAGGAGTTATAGTTGGGGGCGGGCACTGCGGAAGTCCTGGCACATAAACAACAGTGCAATAAAGTATATATCTTTGCTGCTGTAGAGTCGTCGTTATTGTCAATGTCTAAGCCCCTCCCCAATCAATTTTTATGATTAGAATGCAACTGCGGAATAAATCAAGTAAAGTGCGCATGACTCATATATTTATCAAGTTTATTTAATCGCCCATAGTGGTATGAGTACGCACTTCCTTGGTGCCTGGACAATTGAGCACTGTGGCTAAGTGAAAGGAAACCAATTGGGGGAATATAACTACAATAGAATATACAATATACAATAGAAAAGCGATGATTTTTAAGCGCCAAACGCCGCACATGCGACGCCTAATTGGATTTTGCCTGACTCGACTCCTGAGTACGAACTGCGGGCTGGTCAGCATATGGAGTAGGTGGTGGCAGCCAGCGGGAGGCAACACTAAACAATGAATGTGGCACGAATGTGCAGACACACAGAACACATTCAATGGCTCTTCAGGTCGCCGTCTGCTTTGTTTCGCTGCTGTCGCCGTTGCCGCATAAAGTGAAATTGTGCGTAAAATTCGTTGGTCACGTTTCCACGTCTGTTGACAATTGTTTTTGCCCCTGAATGAGGCATGCAACGTTTGTGCTGTTTGCAGCCATTAAACGCGTATGCACATGCTGGCCAGGTCCCGGTCCCGGTCCCGGCCCCGGTCCCGGCCCACGTCCAGGTCCATTTCCATGTCCAGTTGCACACTGCAGATCCTCAGCCTCTGTCGACTGCAGTTCGTGTCGTTTTCAGCGCTCGAAAAAGTGCTGCTAATCTTTTGTTTAGGCCTCACATGTGGCACAAGCACAACCCAGATACAGATACAAATACACACACAGTCCCTGGACTGGCACTCGGTGTGGTCCAGTGACCGTCCCTCAATTAGGCACAATATTTTTGCCGTCCGAGTGTCAGTTTCGATCATATCGGAGAACCAAATTGCACTGGCGACAGTCCCTGGACACTGGACACACCTTTGTCTGGGTTATTATTCGCAGGGATTTGGACTCATTAGGCGCATCGAGTGACGCACTCGCACTCGCACTCGGAATTCGAAATTCTCTATTTTCCTGCCAGTTCACTCAATGGGAAATTTAACGAGTTGCCTGCGTTGCGGTCTCTGCCCCGATTAGAGCCTGACTTTTGAATAGACTGCAATGGCTAATCAATGAGTTGGAAGCGAAAGATGAGTGGCAATGGCCAAATTTGTGGCTGATTCCCATGGGGCTACTTTCACGGAAGATCTACTAACTGTTGTGTATCGATGAATACTGTATCTTTAGTTGGTCATGCGAAGATGAACCATCTATTATTCGAGATATGACAATGTTTACCAACATATAAATAGGTCGGGATACTAAAAAAAGACACACAATGAATGATGACTGATGCAGCATTTCAAAACTTTTAAGTAGGTAAATACATTTTAAATAAATATGTAAAAACAAGTAAGAATGCTATAGTCGAGTATACCCGACTACGAAACTCCCTGTACCCAGGTCTAAAACATCCAATCACATCTACGTCCACTTACACATACATACACACATACACAAAGACGCACACACACAGGCGGCAAAAGCGACAGCGCAAGCGAGGCAATTTAATTGGTGGCTGTGCTTCTTCTTCCTTGCTGCAGCACTGAATCTTCTTTCGTGAATAACTTCCGTGTTTATTATCCGATCGACTTGAAATTTGGACAGTAGATTAAGAGAGACTAAAGTATTGTACATGCTAAATATAAAAGCTATATCTTGAAAATTGTTCCTGTAAAACGGTTTTGATCGATTTGCGGGGGAATGTATGCTATACAGGTACCTACATTTCAAATTTGGTGTATCTAGCTCTTACAGTTGCTGAGATCGATGCGTTCATCCGGACAGACGGACAGACAGACAGACAGACGGACATGGCCAAATCGATATCTCTTTTGATACGGATCAAGAACATATTTATAGGGTCGGAGATGTCTCCTTACATACATTTGCACAGATTTAGTACCCCCTTTTTGCCCATTTTATTGGTACAGGGAGTAAAAAACGTTGAATAATAGGTAAGTATTATAATATAAATGGTATAAGGTATGTCTTTAATTTGAAACTAAAGTTTTGTATGTCAGAAGTTAACACCTTGGCTATGCCTCATTTGCAGGACCACAAACAGTGTCAAAAATTGAGTTTTATATTCTAGTGCGGAAATTAAAAATAAATACACAACAAATCCTTTTTAAAGATAAACCGGGAAATGAGCATACCAGCTAATAGACGTTATTCTATTGTACAAATCAGTGGGCAGCAGTTAAGTAACTGAAGTATGGCCAGTACTTGGCCATGAGAAAAAAGGACTTACTGAAAGTAAGTACGTTGGTTTGTTTGCTTCGCTGGTTGACGGGGCAACGGGTTCAACGGGCAAATATTGTAATACAAGTGAAATACTTAACGGTACAAAGACAAAGGGCCAACACTGAAGTAAACAAGATTTATGAAATTGTTGCTGAGGCTGCTGGAGGCTGCCCGAGGTTGGCAAGTGAGCAGAAGGGGTGGGGGCCTGGAGGTAACCTCAAAACTGAAGTAATGCCGACTGAAGTGCGTTTTGAGTTCCAACAGGAAGCAGCACTCGTGAGAGAAATCCAGGCATATTGGCCAGGGAACCAAGGAATCGGAGCCAACAGAACTTTCAGCGGGGTCGATTGGCCAGGGTATGTAAGATGTTCGCAGCTTGTAAAGGATTACGTTGCCAGGAAGTGGGTTTATTATGTGACAGCAACAGCAACAACAATTGCAAAGAGCCGCCATAAAGTTCAGATTCAGGCGGCGAACACTGCAAAATAATATATACTACTCGTAGTATATCCAGAATTTTCAGCTCCTATATATGTACATATAGTAGCCCATACTTACTGACGCCGCAACATTGTATATATTTATTATAAGCCGAATCCTTCCTTTTTCATTTCACCCTGATCCTGGTTCTGGCTCTGAAATGCAAAATTATTGCACAATGTTTTTATGACGAGCGAAATATTTGTTCAGTGTTCTTTTCTTTTCTCTTTTTACATGGGCTTTGTTTTTCTCTGCCATACTTTCCGCTTTTCTGATTCCTTTTTTTGAGATTGTTGGCCATGGTGTTGGTAGATTATTATTGTTGTTGCTGTTGTTATTATTATTATTGTTGTACGCAACTGTGTTTGCCCTGATGCCATCCTGATGTCATGGTGATTTTTAAGCCTTTGGGCATTTTATTTGTTTTAAATAAAACTCGCAAATGCGTGGGAGTATTGTCCTTTCCGCCAACATGAACGAAACATAACGAGCTATGGATCACATTGACTGGATGTAGGTGAAAAGGCAAAAATAAAGTATACTTAAGCATCACCTTAAATTGTACGATGAAATTTGATTTGGATGCAGTTAGTCAGACGTTCCCGTTTCGACTGCTCACGGAAGTAGCTTTAGATTAATGTGGACAGTTTGACAAGATTAACAAAATTACTAAATATTCTATCAATTTACCTAATGTTACTAATTTCTAAGTCCAATAATAAAAAGTAAGAAAAAAATAGTTATTAGCTGCAACTCACTTTTTTTTAAAGCCTGTAACTTCAATTATTTTCACCCGGCTTTGATTATATTTCAGAATCAAAAAACTCCCAAGAAATGCAGAACTTTTTTAAAATAATCAAATTGTGATACTTTTTCGTTTTAATACCGAATAACAGCTAAACGAATAATAATATTCAAGGATTGAATGTCAAATGATCGGCATAAAAAATAGTGTTGCAAAGTGTCATTAAATGTCTACCTTGCAACACAAAATATATTTAATTATTTATTTCAAAACTAATCATATACTTAAGACTATATGATAAGTGTGCATCAGCAATGGCTGCCAGGGCCTTCAGCTGGATAACATTTTAGTATGTACTTAAATCTAGTATTATTAATTCTAATTAGTGTTCATTTACAGAACACATATGAAACTGAAACAACAAAGATATATCATGTTTGTTTATCATGTTTAAAATACCTATATGTTCTACGTAGGAAATGTTTTCCGGCGTTCCATATAACGATACAGAAGGTTGTACAGAAAACTAAAGTAGAGTTCTGTGAGAAGCTTTTTCCACAATTTTCTGATGTTTCCTGATGTATTTGTATTTACATATTTGTGTAGTTTAAAAAAACGCAAGCCGCGCAATTTAAAACAATTTGAGTGAAGGAATAACTTTTTAATGCACTTAAAAGCGCAAATATTCATCCTTATTTCATGGATTGTGCAAAATGTAGTAACTTTTAAAAAAAAGGATTAAAATTACTCATGCTATCACTTTAGGCCGTTAAGAGCCAGTTTCGAAACTCAGTCGATATTAAGCCGGTTTCCGTCCACCCAAACTGTTATAACTTGCTGTTATGACTGTAGGGTGCTACGTATGTATATGTTACTTGTCATATGGTACGCACATCTTGAGTGGACTTGAGTTAAGCCTGCGCTCAGTGGCTGGGTTCCTGGAGAGTCCACTAAGGCGGCCAGCAGACCAGACAATCTCGAAAAGTTCGCCCGTTGACCCCACAGAAAGCAAAATATTTGTATTTAATAAAGCCAGGGTAAGTGGAAACGACGGGTCGCTTGATTTTGCATACGACTTGTGGAATTTAATGTATCCTACGGCGACAGCGAAAAGGTCCTCAAAAAAAGTAAAATAATAAAAAATAAAAAAAAAACAAGAAAATAAAAATGGGAAAATGCAAAGCATAAAAAATACAATAAAATTCGAACATGAAAAGCCTATTTAAAATGCTGACATACGAAATGCGAACGAACGAATGAACTGAGCCGCTCAACACTTGGGGGCGCCACAGTGCAGCGGACCAACGGACGGGCTTGGAGGAAGGGAAGGCGACGAAGCGGAGGGACTCGGCGAATTACCATAAAATGAAAAACAAAAGGCGCAAGTCGAGCCGGGGCAACAACAACGCCATATAACACAACCACACCGTTGTACACCCCCGCCCACCGCCCACCGCCCCCCTCCCCCGCACGCTACGAGTGCGAAAATATGAAAATTGAGTGAAAATATGTAAATGTAATGAAATATTGTTTTCCCAGGCAGTGCGCAAAGGACACAGCAAGAGCGATAGCGTCGAGACGACTTCGCACATGACGTCAAGGATTTACTTAGTAGCTCAGACCCCAAATGCCCACTTGACACTTGCCAGGACCCCTCAAAATGTATGCGTAACAAGTCGCTGCCCCATTTATCATATGCCGCCGTTCCCCGCACTTTTCACTGTGATTTACACTCTCGTTTTCGTTTAGCCCTCAGTCACCGTATGTCTGACTGTCTGACTGGATGACAGACTGTCAGACTGGGGCAAAGTATTGAAGCCGTCTTGGCTGTTATTTAAATTATGAAAATTATTCAAACCACAAATGGAATCATCATCATCAGTTATCGCTCCCTTTCCCACCATCGTAATACACGCACTTAACTACATTGAAGTGATGCTGAAGGGATTTCGAATGAGCCGCAGTTACGGACAGCCATATACATAAGTATTTTTTGGCTCTCGGCTGAGAGGGTAGATATCCGCAGACAACTGGCAATAAAAGAAAAGCTCATTTATGTGAATAATGTGCACAGATTTTATGACAACCATTGGAATTCAATAGAATCTCACACATATTTATATACTACACTTCATATAGGGTTCTGCTAACAGAAATTACAGATTACTTCGGGTATCCTTCAACTAAATTGGCTTAAATGCAAGTTGGGAGTAGCAAACGACCAGAAGGTTGGGTTATTCTGAGTTTTCTTAGTTAATCCGCATGCGTGTAAATGCACAAAATTTGCCAAATAAATTCTCAAATTATTTCGACAAAATAATATTGTGTTATATTATTACTCCTGTACTCCATAAAATGGGTAAAGGGGTATTGGATTTGTGCAAAAGTATGTAACAGGCAGAAGGAGACATCTCCGACCCTATAAAGTATATATATTCTTGATCAGTATCAAAAGAGATTTCGATTTGGCCATGTCCGTCTGTCTGTCCGTCTGTCCGTCTGTCCGTCCGTCCGTCTGTCCGTCTGTCTGTCCGTATGTATGAACGCAAGGATCTCAGCAACTATAAGAGCTAGAGACACCAAATTTTTAATGTAGGTTCGTGTATAGCGGGAGCAGGTCAGTTTATTTTAGATTTGAGATATCTCCCCCGTTCCCCCGCTATTCGATAAAAACCGTTTTACAGTTACAATTTTCAAGATATTGCTTTAAGATTTGGCATGTCCAGTACTTTAGTCCCTCTTAATCTACTGTCCAAATTTCAAGTCGATCGGATAATAAACACCTAAGTTATTCACGAAAGAAGATTCAGTGCTGCAGCAAGGGAAGAAGAAGCACAGTCACAACTTAAAATGCCTGGCTTGCGCTGTGGCTCGTGCGTGTGCGTATCTGTGTATGTACATATGTGTAAGTTAACGAAGATGCGATCGGAAATTTTGACCTGGGTACAGGGAGTTTCGTAGTCGGTATACTCGACTATAGCATTCTTACTTGTTTGTATCTAAGATTAATGTTATCCTGCCCTGCAGTTCGTGCTAAATTTCAATTCAATTGCTTAGACAGCAGTATTAGTGCAACATTCTCCGTGGACTCTTTAAATTAATTATGGCCCTGTGTATTTACAATCAACCATAGATATTCAATCTAGACTGAAATGCTCAGCTGTCAGCCAAAATGAAATGCACAAATTATTGCCACTTAAAATTAGAAAGCACTCAAAACATGGCCAAAGATTGGAGATCTCCAGTGCAAGCCCTGGCCAAATGAATGGTATGAGTGTTGGCCCCAATTCAAAATGTCATTAATAAATCCCAGACGAGTGTATTTAGTGTTTGTGCCAATATTAAACAAATGACATTTGCCCAAAATGTTTGCACACACATGAAAAATTCTCCAAATATTTGAATGACAGGCCAGTAAACGACTGGCAGCTGCATAGATGCACAGATACAGATGCACTCGCAGTTAGATGGATGCTCAGATATTTACTGCTAATGAGTTAATTCAATTAAGAAAACTACACAGCTGGAAGCTAGAGGGGATGTCTAGCATGATCCCGGCAGCATTCGACTTGCAATCTGACAGTTTTCAATTAGTCAAAGTGTCATTGGGTCACGATGAAACACTGCCCACCAGGTAGAAACTGGACACCAACCGAGGCCGGGGCTAAGGTTGACCAGCACCCGCTGTGCAGCTCCACGTGACCTGTAATACCTGTATCTATTAGCGAATTGTGAATACTCTACACTTAATGGAAAGTGGGTAAGCAATAGATGCTGCAATTGACAATTGATAAATGGCTGATGTAATGCAATCTAATATGAAACATATCAAAACTAAAGCTGATATGCCCTAGTATTGTATATTAACTGATAGTCCCAAATGTTGTTTCCAAATGAATCGTTTTACTCTTGCAAAAATATGACTTTAAAAGAATTGAAATGATAAGCGAAGCGACTAGAAATTCACTCGAATGAGTCAGGAAGAACCCTGGTGTAGCTTCAGTCGACAAGAAGGCTTAAGGGGATCCGTTCTCTGCAGACCCGATCTCCGCAGATATACTTGTATGAACTGCACGCAGTAAAGAGAAGCCTCTGTTTCAAGTTTCATAAAGAAGCTCTTATACGATATTTGCTGGATGTAGTGCATTAAGGGGTACTCTTCGTATATCCTTTGTCAGCTGCATAAATCCCATATTTCAAAGGACTCTATTGTCCTGCAACGAGTACACAAGAGAAATGACAAGAACATGAATTTTCACCAGTTGCATTTTTCTGAAGTCGGCCCAAGGACCGCCTTTCCGGCCAGAGAGTTGTCAACCAGCGCGTCCTTAAATAATTCATTAGCTTTGTGCGCACAAATTCCAGATCATATCCCACGCCCTTGCCCGAGAGTCGAGAACATTAAAATCGACATTGCTAATTTAATGAGTTTTCTACTCGCTCAACGTTTTTAGGCCCCGAGCAAAAATAAACACTCGAGCGTTAATGTACGGGATATTTAATTTATACATTTAACTTACATCAGCATGGAGGAAGGAAGCACCCTTGGCCAACATCTGACTGGGTGTTTTTATGGTCCAAAGCTGATGAGCTTGGCCGGCTAGCAAGCGGCGAGCGTCAAGTGGCAAGTGGCAAGCGGCAAGCGGCAAACGCCAAAGGCGCCACTTTCTGGACGCATTCTGGTGTCCACGTTGCCACCAGCGGCTAATAAAAATCAAATATGGGGGCGCCGCGGTGGCAGGTGCATGTTGAGTGTGTTGCCCATCTGCTGCTCAGTTGAGTGGCAACGCCTTTGTATTAGAAGCTGTCAGTCGTGTGTCTATGTGTGTCTCACTGCGCTCTGCTGTGATGAGTGGCCTCTGACAGCAGCCAGGTTACGACAAGGACCTGGAGCAGGGTCCGCACTACGGACTACAGACCTGGCCGCTTGGCGAAAAAGAAGACATTCATGGCACTTTGTTCGAACATTAAGTGGATTTAATGTAAAGTTTATGTTTTCCTTAGGTTACGTGGTCGATTTCCGTTTTATTGCCTTAATTAAAAGATTGGCCGGTCTTCGGGTACGTTAGTATAATCAACAATATTTATGGCTATTTGAAATATTTATTCGGCTTCTTGCCATTTTATGGTCGACCTGTCAAGAGGTAGGTGAACACTTTTATGACCAACTTCGAAAATGTGCACAAAAATTAAAATCGCATAAAATGTAGAGTTTTTATGGCAATTGGTTGGGTAATCTTATGTAGTACACATAACATGGAAAATCCACAGGAACATGCGTGCCCCATAATAAGGGGTCAGGTTGCACCTATATTTAATTGAAGAGAGCGAGGTGGAATTCGAAACAGACAGATAGGTTTAATAACCCATTTGATAGTACTATTATCACAGAGGCGTTCATGCTAAATATTGCCATTTAAGATATCCGCAATTACCTAACCAGGCGTTTAAAAATCGACAACAAGCTCGCCAACAGCTTTAACTATCTGACAATATTACCAAATCAATACAAATTTTGACACCTCAATCTAACAACATTTGTGTTGGGTGGGTGTTTATGGCCTGTCGCCACGCATTGTTGTGAACTTGGGATCGGTGTAAGGTTCAGTCTTATGGAGAGATCAGCCATAAATACGGTCATAAATCGACCACGCAAATTGCACAGCTTGGCCTTATTCATCATGTGTGGCTGTAGCTTTAGCTGTTTGCTGCGGCTTATCGGGCAGATAAAAATACGGCCATATCCACGGTCCACGCAGAGATACGTGAGATACTTTCGTTTTCACGCTGGGGTCTCCTCGGGCCAGGTTAATCGGCTGCATTAGCCGACAAAAGAGCATAAAACGACTTAACTCTGAATTTTAGAATTCCAATTGTGTGAGAGTTGGATTACTGGTTGCTGGACTGCAGCTCCGAAGATATCATAAGGTTGAATAAATGAAAGCAGATAAAAGAACACCGTAGATGGCACATTGAATGGACCATCATTTACTGGCCAAGCTAGCCTCAAAGGTAGTTGCAGTAAGCCGAGTGAAATGACAAAATAAATGTTTCATATGTGTCTATACTGCAGTAGATCGCACGATGCGTCATTATGCAGAGCTAAGCATAAATTCCACATAAAATTCATAGGATTATCAATGGGCACTACAATACAAATATTGAGTTGAGGATTATCAAATGGAACTACAATAAAAACTGATATCAAATGAGTCGTTTGAATAAAGTTTTCATAAGTAAATCTCTAAGCCGAACCAACTCCCAAGTTCTTAACCCGTTCAACGATATTTATAGTTGAGTGTATGAGAGATTCCCCATAGAATAACATAAATATGTTTTCGTGTTTTCATGTTTTCATGTTTTCATGTTTTCATATTCTTATGCATGTATGTGTATTTAGACATATGAGTACTCAAGTTGTCGTCATTGGACACAAATTTATTTAATATGACGAAATTACTCAAAGCTGTTGCATTTTTCTGAGCGTACGTTTGTAAATTTAAATAAATAATCAAATAGAGGTAAACAAAATATTTTCCTTGTGCGCAGCATTTTTACAAATCCACTTGCAGCTTCAAAATGTATTGTCGTCGCAGTTGTTGTTGTTGTTGTTGTTGTTGTTGGTGTTGTTGTTGTTGCGGGTAGAGACGCATTTTACAACTTCTCTTGACAACAACTGGCTGCTTGAGATCCGCCGGAGCGCTTGACAATCCACTTGTAACATCAGCCAAGGTAAATGCAAACATGCGGTAGCTAACCAGAAAGAGAGCACAAGCTTTTGAAAAGCCGAAGTTGGAATACCCTTAAAAAGCTATAAAAGAAAAGTGTAAAATAGATTGAGTTACGATTGAGTACATAAGCTCTTTCTTCTCCGATATTTAGGAGTCTTTAGAGGATGCCATTCTTTCTTCTTGCACTGTGTAAACACGACCTAATCTTGCAAGCCCGTTTCGTGCAACTTACACAGCCATAGAACAAGGGGCGGGATGTGTTGTAGAATATGCCAAATTGATAATAAAAGTATTGTAGCATGCCTGAAAATTAAGCGCACTGTTTACACGCATGCAATATCTTGCACGAAATTTTTTCACGAAAGAATTGAGTCATTTAAGGATCATCGCTATCCATAACAAAAAAGATTATTCATTAAGCTACATTATTAACACAACTTGGTAGTAAAAACGAATAGCAAAACGCCAAAAGTTACATTAAAACCATTGCTGCAAGCTTAACAAATTTTGGGCAGTGGTTCGGGTCACGGATCAAACCAATCACTGAACCCGGGGCCTTGGTTCCAACCTTAGTTCGTCAGTTATTTTTATCCAATTTCAAAAAGAATACTTTAATAAAATAGTTCTGTTCGGTTTTAGGATCCGCTATAATTTGGACAACAGGTTCGGTTCAGAGTATGAAAAAGCTGTAATTTCTGTCTCGAACCGGTTCGGTTAAAAACTGCAGCCTAGACACTTAAGGCACTGTTTCCTGTTCGGTTCCAAATGAAAACTTATGTAATTTATAAATGTTTGGATAGAGTTTAAGTAACCCAGCTAAAACTTTGCTATAATGGGCACCCATTAAATAACCAACAATTTTTAAATGCTTTTGGAGAGAGTATTTAAAAACAATCGCTGTCGGGAACAAAGTACCCGAAAGCCTTTTCGAAGCTAAAGCAGTCGTTCAAGTGCCGGTGCGTGGGGCAGGGCGAGCCGGGGCGGGCAGCTGCTGCTTCTGTTGCGACTTTAATGCAAACAAAGAAGGTTACTGCGGAGCGAGTGAGAGTGGTGCACAGAGGTGTAGAGCGGAGGGGGGCTTGGCATATAGAGTGAGGCCTTTCACTTGGCGGTAGGTTCTCATTCTGCTATCGCCATCGCCATCAGCGTCACTTAATTGCGTAGGTTGGTGGCCGTGGAGATGCTGTGCTTCAGCAGCTACTTCAATGGGCTCCCCTCTCTGGCCAGGGCCCTATTTGCCCCAACGAGCCGAGCATCTTAACCTTCCATGCCCTCCCTCCCCACTTTCTGTTGTGCCTCTTTGCTTCGCACACCTTTTTGTGGCTGCTGTGTGTTTGTGCGCGCGTGTTTACATTTTTACTAATTTACAACAATTTTCGTTGTACTTGAATACAAAATGCAACACTGCCACGCGCCTCCCCCCATGCCCGCCCCTCCGCCGGCGCCTCTTGGCATACGCCTCGTGTGCTACTTTATGCGAGTGCGCGGGCAAAAGCAAAATGTATGCTGATGCACCTGAAAAGGGGGGGAGCCCAAAAATAAGAAGATGATGCTCCAACAACATCAACAACATCAACAACAATACCAACAGCAGCACTAACAGCAAAATATTTAAATGAGGTTAAGTTAGTGTAACAACTATTTAGCCCCTATTCTTTCCACATTTCTTCCCTCCACTTATTCCATCTCTCTCGCGCTCATTTCTTTTCAACTTTCGCAGTTTTTCCTCAGATTGCACAAAACTTCCAAATTTATGTAGCTGCCTGAATGAGCATGTATGTATGTGTGTGTGTGTGTCTGTGTGTCTGTGTGTCTGTGTGGGGGTTAAGTTCTCCATGCGAATGCTAATTGGGTCAAGTGTTCCAAGAGTTGGCAAAGAAACCTGTTACGCCTGCAGGCAAAAGTTGCTCTTGGATTTGTAAGGGAACTTCTTTGAGTGAGGGGTGACAAATGGGAGACAAAATGGACAAAAAGTTCACGCATATGACAACTAGTCGAATATTGTCAAATAAGATAAGTATTTAAAGAGTTACGAAAAGTATCAGGTGCACTGTAGTCCAATATATGTATACTACATACGAATAGTTTAAATTATAAAATTCTTAGAATACTCACATTTCTTTCCTTATTTATTTAAATTCAAAACATAATTGCTGCAATACGATTATACTCTATTACAGCTTTCTTTTGCTTATTTGCAAAGCACATAGTCAACATATTGTTGGTTCCATCTTTCAATCAGTAATTCTGATATTGAACAAGTAAGAATGCTATAGTCGAGTAAACCCGACTACAAAACTCCCTGTACCCAGGTCAAAAATTTCCAATCGCATCTACGTACACATACACACACATACAGACACATATACACACACACATACACAAAAGACGCACACACACGAGCGACAGCTCGAGCGCAGCGCAAGCGAGGCAATTTAATTGGTGGCTGTGCTTCTTCTTCCCGTGCGCTGATGCACTGAATCTTCTTTCATTAATAACTTCCGTGTTTATTATCCGAACGACTTGAAATTTGGACAGTAGATTCAAAGTGACTAAAGTATTGCACATGCCAAATCCCAAAGCTTAAAAATTGTTCCTGTAAAACGGTTTTTATCGAATTGCGGGGGAACGGGGGAGATATCTCAAATCTAAAATAAACTTGACCTGCTCCCGCTATACACGAACCTACATTCCAAATTTGGTGTCTCTAGCTCTTATAGTTGCTGAGATCCTTGCGTTCATACATACGGACGGACAGACGGACAGACAGACGGACATGGCCAAATCGAAATCTCTTCTGATACTGATCAAGAATATATATACTTTATTGGGTCGGAGATGTCTCCTTCTGCCTGTTACATACATTTGCACAGAATTAGTACCCCGTTTTTACCCATTTTATGGGTACAGGGAGTAATAAAGTGACATTAGCTTTAGGAAATAAATTCGAGTACTTAGCTTGAAGATTTTTTCATATCACTATGTAAACATTTTGCCAGCGCTTGAGTTCACAATTGTAATAAATGACTTTTCAATGGGTTCGGTATTTCAACCTGGCTTTAAATATCACGCAACCAAGAACAATAAAATATTATTTATTATTTGTAGAAGAGCTTGCCCTGACTGACTGACTGAAACATAGCTTGCCATCCAATTTTCAAGAATTATACAAAACAAACAAGTTAGAATGCTTTGGTCGAGTATACCCGACTACGAGACTCCTTGTATCCGGGTCTAAGACTTCGTACACACAGTAGGTCTAAGACTTCGAAACATACACCGGCAAAAATACGCACACAAAATTTTGTGTTTCTAGCACTTATACTAATTGCTGAGATCGACATGTTCATACAGACGGACATGACCAGAATGGAGATGTCTCCTTCTGCCTGATACATACATTTGCAAAGATTTAATAACCCTTTCTAGCCCATTTTATGAGTACAGGTAGTATTAATTTGACACAGGCTACACCGATTTCGGAAAAACCCGTATATGTCGTATGTCGGAACCCGTATATTCTCCGAGGCTTCTACTGTAACTAGGGGCGCTATCGCCCACCTTGAGAATGAATACGTTTTTTAGCGAAGTTGATTGATTGCAATTTATGACATCTATTCCAACATTTAACAAATAAATTTTAGTTTTAATAATATGTAAGATTCACTCTTTTTGAGGACAGTTAGACTCGCAGTGGTATGTCGGGTCCGGCAACTCCTTGGTCGCGGCCTCTTCCTGGTCCTGAAATATATGCAACTTTTCCTTAACTTCCTGCTCATTGCGGTCCACATTCATGAGATAACCGGCAATAAATCCGTACATATCCTGTGGCATGTGAATGTGTAGCTGTGCAAATGCACCAACCATAACCTTGCCCATCGTATCCTTAATTTCATTGGCAATGTTATCAACCACTTCCAGATCTTTACCCTGCGGCAACCAATCGTAATCCTTGAAGCAACAGCACTCACAGTAGGCATTCGGATCGGAGTCCTTCAGCAACTTGAAGAAAGGCTGCAACTGCGACTCACAGTGCTTCAAATTGGCCACCTCCTTGACGAATCTCTTGTGCATCTCACAAATATCGCGTTCGCAGCGCGCAATGACCGTCTGGTCCTGAGACAAGGTTGCCGTGCGCTTTATATAATCCACGGTGTTCTCATGGAATGATTTGAACTTGCATTTTTCCTCGTTGTAGGCCTGAAGACACTGACGGCCATACACAATAATGCTATCGCGCCGCTTGCGTATATCCTCACAGCGTTTGGTATAGAAATGCTTCACCTCGTCCAAATTGATGATGCGCTTTGTGAACTCGGACAGGTCCTCATCAGGTTCACATAACTTATCCTTCACAGACTTTTGCTTCTCAGAGCCGCACTTCTCATTTCCCTTCTCAATTTTGTCTAATTCCTGCTTGAGCTCCAACTGAAGATTTCTAAGTTCTATGTTCAAACGTTTAACATCATGATCGTTGCAGATCAACGTGGAGAGCATCTCCCGCAGGCAATTCTTGTGCGGATTAGGCAGCTCATCAGGACAAGCGGTCAACATTTTGAATGGTTCAATGTAAATAAAAATAATACTTGTTTCTGTGTCGAGTTCAGTTATAGTACAGTTGTAATACAGATATGACAAGCTTTTTGAAAAGGTTGCTACAACATCTATATCAAAAGGAGTTTGTCCTAACTGACTGAGTCTCAATCAACTCACAGAAAAAACTTTAGGACATTACAATATATAATAGTTTTAAAATATATTTAATTAAATAAGTTATACCCTAGATTGTATCATAATTTTGTCACGAAATGTGTAATGCATTGAAGGAGACGTTTTCGAACCCACAAAGTATATATATTCTGAATCAGTATCAATAGCCGAGTCGATATAGCGATGTCCGTCTGTCCGTCTGTTTCTATGCAAACTAGTCTCTCAGTTTAAAAGCTATCATAATGAAACTAAGCACAAACGCTTCTTTTTGCTGCAGGCAGTACATATGTCGAAACTGGCTAGATCGGAGCACTATAACATATAGCTGCCATGGCAATGATCGATCGAAAACTACGTTTTTATATGAAAAACTTGTTGTTTTTGAACATATTCTCACCAAACTCACCCAAACCAAGTTTCTAGAGAGTTTATACAAGCTGACGAAATTTTGTCAAAATCAGATTACTATATCATATAGCTGCCATAGGAACGTTCGGGTGAAAAACGAGTTTTTGTATGAAAATATTTTTGTTTGCACAAATATTACATCCAAACTCAACCATTGAGAGTTTTATTATACTTCTTATAGTTTCCTATAATTTTATCAAAATCGGACTACATTATTGTATAGCTCCCATAGAAACAATCAGACGAAAATGTAGTTTTTGCTTAAAAATCATTGCATTCAATCCTAATCAAGCTTAGAGCGTCCATACAGACTTCTGCTTGGCCGCGTCCAATACACGACCCAAGTCTTTCAATCTAAATCAGTCTAAAAGCAGTTTTAATCTAACCCAAATCGAAATAGACTAAAATATTTTCAAGCAGGACTCCAGCTTAGATTTCAATAAGTTGTCAAAGCACAACAGATGTGTGATGTATCTTAAAGATAGTTAATTTGCCTGGATATATACATTTCCAGTGCCTGCAGTCGTTTATTGAATTAATTTAACTTTGAACAAACATACTCGTACTCGGCTTTGCCGTAGTTGATTGCATAGCTGTGAAAATTCCAGTTAGCCAATTAACTTAATCACGCCAATCAATTGTGAGGAATTAAGAATATTATACCCAAGCAGCTGCCCCCCGCTCCAACACCAAAGCGAGTGTTGATTTCGAAATTAAATATAATTATGTACAAATTTAAATGCCAATAATATTTCGTATCCGCAAATCGACACAAACCATAATCGTAGCCTGGCTCCAAATGAAATTGCATAACGTGAATGCTGAAATTCTGAAACGGGCGTCAGAAATGGGCCTAAAGAAGCTGCGTGGCCAAAAGAATGCAGGCCACTTAATCAAATTAAAATTGTGCGCAATATTTTCATACTTAATTCGAAATGCCGCACTTCATTTAAGTGGTTGCATAATGGCAGTTATTCGAGGAGCATCGTAGTAAATTGAAATTTAATATTATGTATATTTAACGAGTCTAGCTCCGACTTTTTATGAATTTATCAGCATAATATAACAGCCACACACAACTGTGCGTGTGTGCGAGTGTGAGTGTGAGTGTGAGTGTGTGATGTGCGAGTCCAAATACAATACAAAATAAATAAACAAGCAACAAGAACAAACACACACATAATAAATGCGTGGTTTCATTATTAATAACAAGTATCTGTTTCTGTTGCTGTGGCCATATCTGTATCTGTATCTGTATCTGTATGCGCTATATGTTTGTGTATTTAGTCGTGTTTCGCACTCCTCGCTTCATGTCCCTGCAGTATCTGCAGATGGAATGTCAAAGTCTCAAGCGAAATCAACAAGCACATATCCTGCGGATATTTTGCTCAACATTTTGTCAGTTCTCAGTAGAAACATTGTCACTCACCAACTCACCGAGTCTGCCTTCGACATAATAATGATTGCGATGATGATGATGATGATGAGCCAGAAACAAGTGAGACTCTGAATAATGAATTGCAATTAGCGCAATTACAACAGATTGTCACAAATATACGAGTAGACAACTACCTGCTGGCCACCTGCCTCCCTCCCTTTCCAAAGATTTGATACACGTGTGTGCAGTCATTTTATTTTTGCTAACATTGTAATTTGAATAATTCAGCAACTGGACTGAGGGTCCCAAATACAACAGCTGACGACTAAGTTAGCATATAACAATTTGGTTCTAGGCCACATCTGCTCAACACTCACCCAATTTTCAACCAACCCCAATGGCGATCCCTCTCACAATTTCCATCCCCACATGTGCCACGAGACAATTCTGTAATGCACAGTGGACAGTGGAAAATGTTTTGGGGGAGCTTGCCTTTACAGTCTCCCCTCATTGTTTATGAGCGTATCGAATTTTTGGGGTTACTTGCGGCACCGTTGGGAACATAAATATTTATCCAGCGATAAAAGAATTTGGGTTATTTTCGTGGTATATAAATAGCGCAATTTAACTTGGTTAACCTAAGCCAGTTCAACTGACTGGGGCGGTGCAAGAACATGGAATACGTAAATATACATAGAGTGCAAATGTCAAAGGAGCCATAAAAAGGGGTCCAGCTTAAGAGATACATATGTATGCAAACATTAGCTGGAATTCCTTGAAACTGAAGTTCGGCCAGTGCATGAAATGGAATATGTTAGAAAAGGGCTTGAAAAACGATATCGGTGGTATGTTTACCAAATATTTCAATTATATTTCAAATCAATATGTAAATATGGGCACAAATAAAAATTCCAACCAAAATAATGATATTAGAAGGAATTTTTTCCATGTAGAAACTATAGAAAAGTCAAATTTCGTAAGGTTTTCAGTACAAAAAAATAAAATAAAACTAAAACTGATTTTGAAGTTTGCTGGAATTGGAATAAGTGGTGAATTAATAGAATACTTTTCTCCAGCAAAGTTAAGGTTAAAGCTAATCTACTATTAAATAAATAAATAAATATTTATGCACATATTTTGTAGAGGTTTCAAGTCCTAGTGAACGTTGCATTCCACAGTGCGACAATTGGCACTGGTATGCTGTCAAACAAAGTGTGGAACTTGCTTTGCCTGCGGCATTTACCACAAAACAATGAAAATTACAGAGATGATGACGATGACAACAGCGCCACCTATTGGCCTCACAGGCGAGCAGCTGCCTGCTCCGCGTACTCCGCCAACTAACCTAACGTTGCACACACTGACACAAAACAACAGTATCTTGTTATACTATAATCTTCTTCGAGAGGGGCATTTGTCTTCTTGTTCATACAAATGAAATGTTTCTTGCGTTAAAATATTTTTACAATACATCTATATTTAGTCTGATGAAGTGACCACAAAGACAGGATTTAGGAAGATTTCACCCACAAATTGGTGTAAGAAACTTTTTTCTGACTTTTTATAGAGAATATTATCTGCCGATCCGCTGCTTTCGGAAAACTCTGCCCCTGGGTGGAACAAATTCTCTTCAAATTGGTTTTTCTTTATATTTTTTAAAAAAAGATAGTTATATTTTTCTTAACGCGCTTTAACGCGGCGACCCCTGGATCTTAAAAACGAGTTTATCGAACCAAGCTATATTATATTTATTTTAAATTGCAGTCATAATATTTAAATGCCTTTATGTGCTGTTTTTGTTCAGTGTATGTTTCGTGATTGTTCACCTTGCTCGCCCGTTTCTGCCCTTGTGTCAATATTGACGCAGACCATATCTTTTTATGACATATTTTTTGGCTACTGTCAGCTCAGGCAGTTGGTGGGTTTGTTTGCATCCTCTCCCCTGGTGCCCAGCACGTGGAGCATTACATTTTCGCTGTTTGGAAAATAGTTGATAGCGAGAGGTTAACTTGATACTTACATATGTATAAATATATGTATAATATATGTCTGCATACCATATAGAGAGCACGACTCACTTAGGCAAGTGCACACGTGGCTGAAAGCAAACCCAAGTCCCGCACTCGTCTGAACTTTGCTTTGGCTCTGCTTTGATGTCTCAGTTATTGTATCTGGGTTACTGGGTAATGCAGTACGAATTTGTGCACTTGGGTACCAACTCTAGAGAACTAGCTCAGCTGATGGATGATGAGGGCCGGGCCAACGTCAGCTTTGTCCGCAACTCGATCACATTTGCATTATGGCCGCGTAAGCAACCAACTTGACAGGTTCTCTACATTTTTGGGTGGCACTTTTCGTTGACAACTGACGCAGGCACACAAGCTATTCAAACTGCATGAGAAATCGTCAAGAAAACGAAAATAATCTTAGAAGTAACGAAGTTGTAATACCCTTTGTATGTGCATGAGGCGCGGGGTGTATTTCAATTCCCTTTATTGCTTAGTAATATGTAAAGGGACCACATAAGTACCTAAAAGTAGCTCAAGAGGAGGAGGAGATTATTATTATGTGAACTTACATGAACATGCATACAATACTTGTTATGATAATGTTGAAAAGAAGACCAATATAAACAACTATAATATAAAAGTAAAATCATAGGTAAGATAAATCTGTCAACACCGATTGTGTCATCTAGTTTGATTAATCCGATTTTACATATTATTCGGACTTGGTCAGAGGGGCTTGTCTGAATCTTTGAAATGATCATCCTTATGCGTCCGCTAAGCAATCGACCCATAAACTTCGTAATACTCTCAAAAAAAGCATAAAATTGGAGAATCTAATACCATAAATTAGACGATTCGCCCAGTTACGAATGGATGGGTGCAATGTACGTCTTGGCCCGGGGGCGGTGGTGGGGGCTACACATTGATAGAGCACTCCCAGGTGATTTTCTTGGAAGCGCGAGACGTTGCCACACATCGCCGCTGTGGACGAGTGTCAACTGTCAGTGGCTGGACTTAAGTGGCCATAAAGTAGGCACATCACGTGGTGTGGCACTGACAGTTGCAGGTGTTGGCCACTAGGTGTCGCACTGACAGTTTGGCAGCCAGAGCGCGCCCTGGAATTTTAAATGACTCAACGCGGCTTCTCTCGACAATCGAGTCGTAAGGATCAGCGCATGCGTGAGAGTATTCAATTACCTGGTGAAACGGAATGAAGTCGGAATCGAGCTGTGCATTGAACCAATGCTGCAACTTGACCGGATTTGAAGCAACTTAGTTGAACTTGCTGCTTCCGCAATGCAATCTTTTGCAAGTGGCGATCAATTTGCATGACAAATTGAGCAACAGCCAAGACCTTCACCGCAGCAAACTGACAATGGCTGACAACTGAAACCCTAGAAGTTGGCAACCGTGAGCAATTCCTCAATTTGCGGTATCCAATGATCGCTTCACGATCCCCGCAACGCTCTCGTGCTGCCCCTCGACTCGTGTATCGCATTTCAATGACACGACCACATTCCGCGATTTGCAGGGTTTCCAGAAAGACTCAGATGCACTGAAAAAACACACTCCAAGTAAATATTTCTAAGGTCCAACAATAGTTTTACTATACAACTAATATGAGCCTATACCAGACTAGAGTTAACCCGGTGAATGTTTAATCAAAATGAAAAAGAATTTAAGTGTGCTTACATTTTTACTCTTAACAGACGTCAACAGCTCACTTGCGCAGTTGTATGTTGTGGATTTAATTTACTATACATTATTCTCAGTGTAGGCCTTTAGATTTCCACTTGGCATTGTTCCACTGTGGCACGCACTGCGCCTGATGATTTCTGCGGTCAAGTTGCTTAAGTGGGCGCCTTTTTCTTCAGACCATTTTCAGGTCTGTTGTAATCCGATATGAATTCAGCTCAAAACTCAATTAATTTAACTCTGACTAACTTTTGACATAATAAGCGTTTCCCCAACGTTTCCGGCCGTGGCAGCATTTGCCGACAAAGCAACAACAACGCCGCACGTCGCACACGTTTCTATCTTGTCAATAAATCTCAATATCAAAATATGCTAAATGACCACCCGTATGAACCAGACAATAGTTCACCAGATGGAAATAACTAAAAATGCAAATAACTGCACGAATGGCAAATGCGGCAAGTTGTGTATGTGTGTGTTAGAGGAGGCATGTATCTGTGAGATACGCGCATAAATCTACTAAAGAGCCGCCCCCTTCACTCCCGCATCAAAAGCCTAGTTGGGTTCGTTTTCGATCCTATCCGATTCGTTTTATTTTGTGTTGTTTTGTTGGCTCGGGGCGGTTCTTTCATTAAATGCGGCACATGCAAACAATGAACCGTGTTGACAGGTTTCGTTTTTCCAACTCTCGTTTGATTGATTTAACCTGAATCTGCTGACAGGTACGAGAGCATTTTGGCATGCCCATGTCACGAGATACTCGTACGCTCAACGAGATACAACTGCAGCGTGCCTAAGATATGGAAATACACGGATACTTATGCTAAGCGTAGTCCAACAACCTGGGAGGGAAATCCATTTGCTGCCAGTGCCAGTGCCAGTGCACATGCCAACTTCCATTTTTGAAACTCAAAACTCAACTGTCGATCAGACCAGTGCGACAGTCAACAGAACTGCGGAGTTATGCAGAACTGAGTGTATACATATTCATAAATATTGAAAATCGCTCTTTGTTTGCAATATATATCAGATATCTATGATTACAAACGATACTCGCATTGGTATGTGCATACCTGGAATTCGCACTGCCTGTTCTGAGCCGTTCAATGGAAGGGATACTTTACAAATTAAGTGGAAGCGGTGTAAAAATGAGTTCACAAATGACATCAATCTCAAGCACAACTCTTTGGTAGTGACAGCTACACTCATTTATATTCAATTATACATCTTGTTAAATATTAATAGAACTGCACGGGTCGGCATCAACTTACCGCTATATCCATTGTTAAATCATAAAAAGAACGAAACGCGTGCAGTTTTGAACAGTAGATGTCTGTAATTATGTTCGACAGCGACCGCTAGTTGGCCTACAGAGTTGGCCACAAACCCAACAAAAACAAAGTCAATAGAAAGATATTTCCTTTGGCGATATGCCGTAGACAATTGACGACTGCCTGTAGCTGGAGGCTGGACCCGACGCGACTTCACAGTGCAGCACAGTACTACACTCCACTCCAATCCACTCCACTCCACACCACTTAACTAAACCCGACTCGAATCATAGATGCAGCTCATGAGCAGTGCAACGAATGCGAGACGAATGGGCTGAGTGGGGGGGAAGTTGATTGACAGTTGAATGATTTAATGAGCAACAAGATAAACGATGCCCCATGCTTGATGCCCCATGCTCGATGCGGTGCTGCCAACCGCAGCGAAATGAATTACTTATTTTCATTTGAATTTCAATTTGAATCTGATGGCACAGTCTCTGCTCTCGCAAGTGTGCATAGTGCTTAAATAAGTATCTGTTAGTTGTGCTGCTATACATAGTTGTAACACGGCGGCCCATAAAAGATGCTTATCTGTGGAGCTCCGAAACTGTGGCGGCCTTTTCTTGCCCCGTCATGTGACGACCACGCACTTTGTGTCAACCAGTCAACGGGCTGGGAATTGATAAACCAATGTTGGCTCAAGACGTTGTTGGTAAAAATATATACATTCGAGTTTTCATTGTTGCCCATTTCTTTGCTACCCATTTCCAAAATGTAAATAAAGCAAACAGTCCAGCAATGAAATGTTAGTAGAGCAAGGCTTTACTTATATATTACTATCAGTGTTTGACCGGATTGGCCCAAGCCAAATATATTTCATAAAGTTCATTCTTGTATGTATAATTCGCCTTAGCCAGGAGCTACCCAGACATATTTTGATATAAATCAAAATTTTACATATTTCACCTTGGCTATTAACGATTTTAGTATTTTTCAGAAAACTCTGCTTATTATTTGTGTATTTGTATTTATTTTTTCTGGCAATTCTTGCATTATTTAATGCTGTGTCGATCGATAGGTGAAAACCAATTTGGTTTGTGTAAATGTGTAAAAAGGGGTTACTAAATCTGAACAAACGTATGTATGCACAGGCAGACCCTATAAAGTAAGTATACATATTCTGGATCAGTATCAATAGCCAAGTCTCCTTCTGCGTAACTGTACGAAGATGTGCTTGGAAGTTTTAGACTCGGGTACAGGGAGTCTTATAGTCGAGTATACGCGACTAGAGCATTCAAACCCATGAAAGGGCGGATGTTTGAAGGTCTGAAGAGATAGCAGAAAATCGCAAGGAACACAAAAAATATTCAAAATGGCTCTGATGCCACCATATGTTGGAAACGTGTGCCTTGACATAACAAACCAAAAAAACGTATATCAAATGAACGGAGAACGCGAAATTTGAAAATTTACCAATCTTTTGAACAGACCTCGTACATATGTATGTACATATTTTCCTTCTTGTTACTAATTCAATTGCTTACATTGAAGTTTTTATTTTTAATCAACTATGAGCTGATTGATTACCATCTTTTACGAACATTTCTCTTCGTCTGTAGCTATCTCATGGTCTGTGCAGCTCCTATTTAATTTTCCATTAAATATCTTACACATAATTAAATTCTCCTCGCTATTTAAATACACATCTCTAAAGCGCAACAATTGCATTTAAAGCTTTTCATTTCCTCCATCCCGCTTCTACAGTTGACTGCTGTTCATTTTTATGTCATTTGCGTGAGATCAGACTCCGGAAAGAGCTACCCGGACCACTTGTCGCCGGGGCTGTACCCACGCAGATCTTGAATACTTCGACACTCACGCAGGCGCATATTTGAGACGTCCCAAGTCGAATATAATTTATGTATCGGGCAAATAATGTTTTACGATCTTCACGTTGTTTGAAAACCATTTACCAGCGGGAAGAATCTTATCCACTCATCTCTCTTTCATGAACTGCCTCTCCATTAACTCAGCTCTGTTGCAATACTTGTCAAAATTCGTTGTACTTTTACACACACTATCAAAAATTTGGAAAAAATCAAACAAATAACCGAGTTTTGGACAAAAAATTGCAGAAAAAATGCAAAGCACTGTTCACCTGAACGCGAGATGCTAATAAAATTACTTAACCATGGCGCACTGCGTACAATAGGCCTGAACAGCTGCAATGCCTGCCTGTCTTGTAGAAGCCATCCCTGTGTGAAGCCAACTGAGTGTCCTTTGAGAACACGGCAGATTCACGGCAGTAAATGGCAGCGCCAGAATGCTCTAAATGAGCAGCGGCGAAAGGTCATACCGAAGCTGGTGTATCTGCACAATCCTTGGAAGTATCTCATTACCAAGTTCAACATGTGGAAGCTCAAGTGGCTGTGGGATAAGGGGTTCAGCGAGGCCGAGTTCGTCGAGGGCTCCAAGCAGGCGGCAATTGTGATGACGGACATCATACGGGATCAGAGCGCCGAAAAGATTAGCGAGTACACAACGCCAGTTGGCTTCCAGCAGATCACACGGGATATGTTACTCTCACAGAACGATTCACGACTGAAGTTGGTGCGCTTTCAGATGGAGCATCTGCGACGGGCCATACCCATGAAGGTGGCCACGCGACAGAACTATGGCCGGAAGTATGCCTTTATAGACATGTTGTTTGTGGGCCTGCGCAATACGAAGGACTTCGACTCGCCCAGCGAGCTGTTGGAGATCAACGATATCCTTCGGCGCATGGACAACGAACTAAGGACGCCTAGGGATGCAGTCTCTGTGCCGCATCGCATTGTTTTTGCCGAAATATTTATACGGTTTCGTCGTGATTATACGGCCGAATGGCGGCGCAAGGACGACGCTATGAGACATCAGTTCCATCAGCCAGTTCCGCCATCTCAGTCGCCAGCAACTGCGGCACAAACCCAGACCCAGTTGATGGGGCGCGTTCTGTCACGCATTAACGATCCCGGTTGGTCAGTGTCCTTTTACAAGATCCTTACCTTCGATGTGCTTAACTTTGATCCGCAGCCCAGTCAGCGGACATAGGCTCGACATTTACTGCCTTGAGCGTCCTACTGCTCCTATATATTTTGAATAAAATTTTGCGTGATATTTATTTTGGTTGTTCAATGGAACGGCATTGTATCTTTCAGATACCTGCGGGCATCTCCAAATTTATTACCTTGAATTGCGCTCACACCTTTAATTTCGTGCTGTTGCTGTTGCCACAACAAACGTGAAATGTGTATTCACAAAACATATTTGTACAAAATGATTTTGTAATGAGCCACATTACACGATTTGATGTTGTTAGCTGTTACCAATGTTGCTCCGGGTGTAAGTGTTGGCCGGTTACATTTGTCGTTCGGCTCTAATTAGTTTTCAAACATGGGTTCGGCCTTGCCGTGCCCCAATCAATTTAAATCCATAAGCCTAAAGAAAGAAAAATCTACATATGTCAATATATCTTTTTATCGCCTTGTATCCATGTTTTACACATTTTTGCATAATTGTACATGCTAAACACCTTTTTCACATTATGAAGGCCGCTGCAGTGCCGGAGGTCCCGTTAAATCTGAGATGTTAACAACTTTTCGCTTCAATTGAAGTTGTTGTTTTCATTGATTTACTTCTAAGCTGAAACAAGAAAGAACAGCTTTCTTCGGGGAAAAGAACCTATATGGCCTTATACTTATTTTTTTACACACAAGCTCAATAGTCGACTGGTTCTTCCGATAGCAGCTATATGATGTTCATAGTTATCCAATTTATATAAAATTTGATCAGCTTAAATAAAATATAATACAACATCGATAGAATGAGTTTGGTTTATATATCTTTCTTAACAGAAGAGTACTTCATCATAACAATATAAAGATTACATTTTGACAATATTGCTCGTATAAAATACCCTCTGCAAGAGCTCAAACGCGACAATCGTGCATATTGTAATGGAAGAGATGGGTAAAAGTAGTAATACAAGCTATTTTTCTAGGTTTTAATCTCCGATATCAGATCAATACATCTAAAAATTGTATTAACTTACTTTCTTCTGATCTTTTTACTCCCTGTGAGACCGCAACAATTAAGTTTCCGACTTCGAGTGGATTTACAATCAAAGTGGTATTTTCCCCTACTTAACTTAATCATATGTAGTATTTACTCCAATAACTCGAACATTAAAATTACGTTTAAAATGTTTTGCAAGCTGCATTATCGGAAAGACAGGAGCTAAGACGACTTTGCTTCTGAAAGCTATTTGCGCAAGTTGAATAACGGCAAACCTAAATCCCAGCATCTAATGGGGAAACAGCGTAAGACGAGACTGGAGAAGAAATAACAACACGTCAAAAGGGAGAAATACATAATTTAAATAAGAAAACACAAACAGCTGTTGCATATCTGAGCCCCGCTGAAGCTGGAAATGTGCCCAAGACATACACACACACACACACACACACACACACACACACACACACACACACACACACACAAATCCTTACACAATCACACACAGTTACAGTTACAAGCAAAAGGGATAATCTCATTATAATGAAACGCAAGTTATGCACGCGCAGTCGGCCACCGCTAGATGGCGCCAGCGAGGCGTCAGTCAAGTGTCGCCCGCACAGCTTAGAAGGAAAGGAAGGAACAGGCAAAGGAGCAGCAAGGAAGTTGGCTAATAGCAAAGACGCAGCTGCTGTTGGCCAAGCTTAGAGGCAGCTTGGGGATTGGGGGGAATGGCAGCCGGATCTGCTTCAATTCCATGGCATGAGCTGACATGCGAAACACGCTGGCGTAAAAAAAAAAACAAAAAGGAGAAGGAAAAGAAACAGAATCAGAATTATAATAATTTATGTATATTTTTTCTTTAACCGGACCTTTCAATCTGTGGCGTTCAGTCGGACCATCCACATTTTTCCTAAATACTTGGTACACACTGATCCATACTAGAATAGTTGGTGCCAACTGATAAATAAAGTGTTACAAATTTTAAGAGAAAGTCGATGGAAGAAACTGAAGCATTATAACTTTTCGCTTATTCGGTATGAGTTTTGACTCAAATTAATAACCTCAAATAAGATAGACAATGTTTGTTTCCAGTGTGTTTGATTGGCAAGTAGTACCGTATAATAATGCGATCTTTACAAAATTTTCAGATTTGATCAATTGTTAAAATGTATAAAATTAAAAGTAAAGTACTTACGTACTTTAAATCAAAGTAAAATATTAAAAATACTTAAAATGATTATGTTATAGTTGAACCTACGTAAGACTCTATCGATGGTTAATTGTGTCACGGATGACTTATTTTGCATACCTTTGCATACCGTACCAATTTTTAATGTGTTCAGGGAATGGAAAGCGTGAAATACAATTTTTGAAGTCCGCAGTCGCCTGAAAACTAATCTTTAGAATTTTGATTTAACGAACTTTTTATTTTTTACAATAGGTAAAGAGCATGTTGAATTAACAGTTTATCAGACGAGAAAAAACGAGTACCAATATGTATACCCCGTTTGGTTTATACGTTCCTACGAATGGACGGATGGAAAGATAGATGGACAAGCCCAATGTTTCCATGCATTTTTTTGTTGAAGAAGCATATTATTTAGCATAATATACTATTATAATATGGAAGTGAGATAATAACCAGAATTTTGACAACAATGCAACTAAAATACCTTTAGAGATTTTTAAATAGCGTTATGTACTATACTTAGACCTAAAATTTATCTTAAATTTAGCAAGTTTTTTTATTAAATATTTCGCACGATAACTTAGGAAACTGCTTAAATTTGTACAACTTAAAAAGCAAATTATCAACCCCTTACATTTTTTTTCCGAGTCCCGAACCAATGTGCAGCCCTGTATCCTATTTCCTTCAGACGCGTCTTCGGTGTTAGATAGCAAACTTGCAGCAGCATTAGCAGTTCCCCAGCCGTAAATAAAGCAACCAGCTTAATTTCAAACTTATTTGCAAATATTTACACACAAATCGAGGGCGAGGAACCCTTTCGCAAAGGCTGCGCATCCCAAATCCAACGTGTAACAGGTGCGCGACCCTGAGAAGTCGGGTTCAAAAGTTCTTTCATAAGTTCCTTTTTTTCTTTTCGAGATTAATTACAAGCCTTGCGTAATAAGCGGATTTCCGGAACGTTCTTTTCGCTTACGCCCCAGCTCCCTCCACCACCTGTACATCTTGCGTTTAATAAAAATTGAATGAAATTTATGAATTATTTGCGCGCAACGCATAGAAATGCGGCCACCCACACTGGACAGGAAAGGTGAAACCCGCCTGCAGTCCCGCAGTTGTCTGGAATCTCAGCAACGTCGGCGTCCCCAATCGTTGATCTTCATTAGCGTTGCTATCGCCGTCGCCGTCGACGTCTTCATAGACATTGTTGGAGTTGCCTCTGAGTTGCGGCCGCCGCTGTAAAGCTCAAAATTTATGGCAACGCATTTGCGGCGCACGCTTACGGACATAATGCCAGGGCCAGCACCACCAAGACGGGAGTGCTCAACCTGGAGATATCGTGTACACACATTCCCTAACTCATCCTAAGTGTAGTTTCTTAATCAGGTTCTCTGCTTATTATCCTATCTCAATGAAATTTACAACTTCAAGGCTGCAAATATTTTTTGTTAGATTTTGAGGAAATCGGTCTACCTAGATATATGTAGATCGATACATTTTATACAGGTATCCTGAATTTGGCCACTTTTTCACATTTCCTGAACACATATAATAATCAATAAATGCACACTGAATGGATCCAAAACAACCTCTTACTTAAAGAATAATAATTAAACGTTTATTGATCTAACTAAACTGAGCTGTATTATATAGACACATCTTATAAACTCAATTTTTATCATTAATTTAAATCAAATATTTCATAATTTAAACAAAGAATTACTTGGAACCCAAACAGCATGTGGAACACCTTGATCTAGATTTGTGTTATAATTGGGTTGGACCCGACTAGTATATAATTTATATATATATATTTTATCAACTTCCTATTAGATCCTCAGACACAAATTTATCAAAATCCTCATATGCGTTTTAATGACTACAGGGTATAACAACAACAACAAAGTCTGGCTAATAAAGCGTCGGCGTCGGCGTCGTCTTCGTCGTCGTCGTCGTCGTTGTCATGGCTGTCCTTTATTAGTTCATTGCTTGGCTGCTTTGGCTCTTGCCGGTTTGTTGGCGCTCGTATCCATTTACACTTGGATATTTATCGTCGCGGTTGCCGCGTCGACCTCCTGCGCCGCCTCGAATAGAGTTGTCCCATAATTTTAGCCGTGAACAAGCTAAATACGCCATTTAACACAACATTTAAAATGCATATCGATCGTATATCAAAAGGTCGTTTCATTTTCATTACATAATCTCAGTCAAGCAGAGCTACAGTGAGACTTTGTGTGTGCGAATGTGTTTAGTATCTGATAGATATATGTATGTATTTGCTGGAACGTGGCTGCTTTATCCCATTCTTGTGAAAGTAAAAGACTATTACATTGAAAGTAATGTTCAAGCTATAGAAAATTATGACACATCTATTTATATTGAACCAGGAGGGTAACTATAAGTCTTAAAACCGCTCTTTCATGGTTCCGGTAAAGTAGAATGGTAGTTGTCAAGAAAAATGACCTTTTTTCATCTTGTCGGTAATGAAAGTACAATTGTGGCAATGCCCCATCGATAGTTGACAACAAAAGTGCACAGACAGATTAATGCACAAAAGATTGACATTGTTTATTGAGTGCGGTAAATTGAAATGTCGACCGATAAATATTTATAGCGTAGTTAAATGATAAATGAACTACAGCATAAAATAATTTTTAAAATGTGTCGGCCTAGCCTATTGATAGGGTCTTGACCCCTGACACAGGCCGGGATAGAATTCCGGAATCAATAAATATTTTTTTAAATCATCCAATGTCAAAGTTCCGATTAAACTTTTATAATGCCACAAAAATTTGGTTTGACGTAAAACTGTGAATTAAGACAAAAGTGAAAATGCATTCTCAACGATTAAAAATCGAGCTGCACAAATGTAAAATGTATCATGCTCAGTTTCTAAGAGCAATCTTATAAAAAAGAAATTAGTTTGCTTTTCACTCAATTCAAATCGATTTTAACCAGTTTTAACGATTCCCTGTAGCCCTCAGCCAATTGAAATGCCATTTGCATTGGCGTTCCCAATTTTAAACAGCTCTTAAGCTGCTTTTTGGCATACCCAATGTTCAACTGGCCGCACTCTGGACATCCCTCATAAAAACGTCGACAATTTCAGAGACAAGCCGGCACAATATTTATGATATGCACTGTATGGGGATTGAAGAACTGGCCGCCTTGCTAAATTGCCACTTGGCGCCAAAACGAGGGCCGCCAGAACTGGGAAACTCTGGAACTGTCCGCTCGCCACGGTCGCTGTCAGCGTTAAGAGTATCTGCATAAATTTTGTTTTCGGAAAAAAATCGAAAATTTTTGCAAGTAAATTTTTAATTTAAAACACATTTAATATGCAAGAAGACCAGAACAGGGGACGGAAGCTTGGAAGAGGCCACAACCAAACTGAAACATAAATAAATCTGAAATTTTATGCACTCGAAAAGCTCAATGCAAAGGGACTACGGTACTGGGGCATCGAAAACCGAGTGGAACACACACAAAAGCTGTTTGCGACTTATAAAAAGAAAGAAAAAACTTTTTTTTTTCAAAAGTTCTTCTGGATTTGACTGTTATGGTTGCGGCTGTTTTTGTTTTTGCTTTTTTTGTTATATATATTTTTTGGAACTCTGTTAAAGCTTCTTGTTAAACATGCAATTTCTTCTGGCTGCCCCGAGTTCGATTTCTGCGGTTCGACGGCGACAGCAGCTGCAACAACAGCGGCAAGGACAAAAGCCAACAATGGATTATTAGTGGCTCTTAAGCAAACACGGCCCCGTTGCAGTCGGGGCGTGGCAACAGGGGGCGACTTATGGCACCGCACGAGTGAAACAACTGTATATGGCTGTGTGTGTAGCATGTGTGTGTGCTAGAGACGGACACGGATTGTTGCAACACGACACGAACCAAACACACACGGTTAAGAAATTTAATATGGAGGTATTTCAAATCCCATTTCGATTTAACTACACAATTGATCTTTTTTCATATATATTATTCTTACTGTCAGACTGATCTGGATCTGCAGATCTCAACTGACAGATCTATTTAGGCTACTACAGGGCAAGCACTCTTTTACTACAAGATTTGTGTGACCTAAAAATGTGGAAGGTCTTAGCTGACCATACATCGGTATTTTGGAGGTTACCAAACATCATCCATGAATGGGATTTCTTGGGATTCGATCGAACTCAAGAACTGTCGTTTGATGGCAGTTTCAATCCAATTTTGAACAACTACATACCCATTTGCATTGTTAAAACTCCTTTAAAGATTTTCCCAATATCTAAGTATCTATCCGCACGACCCTATTTATCTACTTTAGACCGTCTATCTTTTATGCTACAAGATAGCTTCCTCTATTAACTATAAGACTCGCGAGTAGTTAGTTGCCAACTGATCTATTTAATGCATATTCCTTTCCTTTTTTGTTGAGTTGGCAACCAGAGAGTATCAAACTTATCGATCACTTGTAATAGTTCATCAGGGAGCAAGTGATGCTGGTGAACGCTGCCAATTGGTTCAGCGCGAGCACGTCGTGCTTAGTCGTGCTTAGTCGTGCGTGCTCGTGTCACGATAAAAAGCACGACACGTGTCCTTCTTTAGCGTGCAGCATATGTGTGCTGTCGCCTGCTGCTGTCGTTTAATTTTGCCCTCGTCTCGTTGGTCGCCGTCGCCGCATCCGCCGCTGATTTATCGCTGAGATGTGGGCGTTTTTAATTAATTTCGCTGCGCTACACTTCCAACAGATTTTCGCCTGGCGCGCTCATAAAGCGTTGTAGTAAAATACAAGAAGCACACAAGAAGTATAACCAACACACACCACACAACACACGGTTTTTGGCTGTGGTTCCGATTTACTTAAAAATTTCGCACTCGCAAATGAAGTTCAAGTGGCAGCTTTCGGAAACTCTGAAGAGCGCCCTACGCAAGCCACAAGAAATTGGACATGTAGGGTTGGGCTTGTATGAGGACTGCTGGAGAGTACTTATAAATTGCATTGCGGTTCCAATATGAAGTGCTTTTCAGGTGTGAAATGCGGGAAGCTATGTGTGATGGTTTCATGAGTTGAGGCTAATTTAAATTACAATTTTATGTTTGTCTTAATACTATACTTTCTTCACCGAACTATCGCCAATCATTATATTATGTTTTCAAAAAAAATATTGGAAATTTGGAATTTTACCTAAACTCCCCATTATTCAATTTATACCTCAGTTTATTGAGACTTATTCTTACCCTTTCGACAAAGATCGTGCTAAAAAACTATGTTAGGCATACTCTGAAAACCCGAAATTATACTTTTATTCTGGATGCTTTGACGGGCAATTTACAATTGCAAAAAATAAATAAAATATTAGATTAACTAATTTTCAAGAGTATTTGTATTTATTTGTCTTTCGTTAGAAAAATTGTGGCTTAATATATATATTACGGAACCATTCGGGGTATCATTAACCTACTTGAAAGAAAACTGGCTGTGGCTCAACATCTTTTCTATAACGTTGATTGGGCACATTCAGATTATTGACAGTAATCATACTCATATTTATATTTACTTCCAAAATCCTTTATTTAACAATATCACATTGTAAAGGATTTCTTTCTAAGATATGCATTTTTATTCTAAGATGCTTTAACTTCTCTGTTACCCAAACGAATTTTATGTAAATAAGTTGGCTTTTATGCCTTGTAATGTCATTTACATATCTCAAAAAATTGTAAAAAACATAATTTCGAAGTATCCGCACTTTCGAAATCAGCGCTGATATTAACGTGTGCAAACACGTTTACATCCTAAATATCGGAGTCCGTACCGATTGAGAATCGATTTCAAAATCATTTATTGAATATTTCATACATACATATGATATTTTGATAACATTTTATTTAAGATTTGCAACGGTCATTTAAGTGTACTGCAATCGAGGACACACACACAACCTTTCACACCTCCTTTTCACACATAACAGTAATCCTATTTTTGGCTAATTTTGTAGCTGAGGCCAAAACTTTGTTCCTCTTCTTGTTTAGCTGCTTGGCAACTTTTGCAGCTTTTAATTCTAATTTTCACGCTTGCGCAATTTCGACGCTGTTGCTAATTTGCCTTCAACTTTCAACTTGGATTTCCAGGGAATTAAAGAAGCACCCGACTGCAACTTGGTGATAATCAAGCTGAAGTTAAACATGATGATGATGAGTCTGCCAGTTAGATAATCACGCTGTGTCTCCACATATATGGAAGTTGCTTTCAAATGGAGATTTATGGCACTGCTACAAGTGATAGAAGTTCAAAAAGGTTTGAAGAGTTTGCCGGCATTTAATTGAGTAACTAATGGATTGCAATTGATTTTAGAAACTTTGCTGAACGGGCAATATGGCACCATTTGGGATGTAGAATTCCACTACTTTTCTACACTGCGAGAGGGCGAGGGGGTATGCTCCCACACAAGGCTGGGGCAAAACAATAAATTCATTTAGTTGCTGCAGTTAAATATTAAAATTGCTCGTTGCCCGCACAATTATGCGGAAGGAACTAATTAGGACTACGACCACGAAGAGGCTTCGCTATAGCCACGTAGTTATATTAAATTTCATTTTATTGCATGCTAAAGTTCATTATGCGCTGCAAATTCAAATTAAGCTACACAAACGAGGCGAATTGTGATTATGTTGTTGTTGTGCTCCTTTTATAATGAAAATCATGCAGTGCAAAACAGCAGCCATAAAACAAATTGTCGCAAATTAATAAAGCGCTAAGCTGAGTTTCAAATTATGTTTAATTATTCAACATTTACTTAAACCAACTAGAAGAGAATGTTGAGATTACTGACAACAGGCTGATTGCTATGACACTTTCTGTGGATCGTTCTGAAATGCGCAACTGTTGCGAAGTACCGTTAACTAATACAGGGATTGACAATTAGCATACACCTTAGGAACAGTATTATAACCTTATACCTTTATAATAAGAATGCTATTTAAATAAAGTGATCTGTCAGTTGAGATCTGAAGATCCAGATCAGTCTGACAATAGTTCAAGAAAAAAGGAACAGTATGGCAAATTTCGAAATATGCCAATGTTCTTTGTATATGACATTGAGAATTTTTACACTAAATTTTTTCACTTTTAACAGCTCTCTATTATTTCGATACTGTATTCGAGTATATTCATTTGTTCCAAAGCAATGCTGACAGTTTTGTGGTTAGTTTGACTCAAATAAAGTAATATATGTATCGTAAGATCGGAAATAAATTGAATTCTGATCATACAGTATTAATAATGATAATATAATCGTAATACATAAAAACGTGTTCGTTCTAAAACTCGAGAACAGCTAGACCAAATTTCACCATATTTAGAACCTGTGTCAAGTTGGTGACGAGGTTTGCTTCTCTCAAGTTTGCAGCCGGTAGGTGGCGCTGCGGTGGTGTTATTTGCACAACTCTATTTATGGTTTGACAAAATTCAAATTGTATATATGTTTGGACAGAAGAAACTTTTGTGTATAACTTTAATATTTGTTCGTGTTGTCTTAAGATTTGAATAGCATTATTTTATTTTGTGAAGCCGTGCACTAAAATACATAATTATAATTTGGAAATTATAATTCGGAAATAAAATAAAAAAATGGTGAGTGGAAGTGTTTATAATTTGTATTTCCCATCAACTCATGTATTTCTTACGACTAACAATAGTCAGTAGTCTTTATTTATATAATTTAATTAATAATACCATCAACTAGCATAATCGCACGGGCTTGTACATTTTATGTATAAACAACATATAAACATCAACATAATGCATTTTAATCTAAATATTTCGTCGGGCAACGCTGGGGTGTTACCAGCTAGCCAAATATATAAATATAAATTTAGAAAATATATATAAAACAAAATTATAATACCCTCTACTAGGCTATAATGAAATTTATTTATTTATTTAATGCGGAAATTAGTCTTTATAAAACAAAGAAGAGCAACCTCAAAATTAGAGAGACTGAATGTCCCAATTATTTTTTGACTAAGCTCATATCAAGTGGAAGACCATTGTATCACCTCAAGGCTCTAGTTATCGCCTAATTACTTGCAAAGACAAAGAGTGGCAGCAGCGATGATTAAATTGCAAGCAGTGCACTGCTTGAAGCATGTAGAAAGTGTACAATATCTAAGTGTATGAAGTTGTGATCACTTCAGACCTGGGTACAGGGTATCTGTAACTCGATATTTATTGAATTCGCATTTCACGAAAATGCTGAAATGCTGAAATGCCAAATGCAACTCGAAGTGTAGAAGCACTAAAAATGCTATTTGGATCCAATGAGTGATGTGCTGTGATATGCTACCCACTCTGATCTTGTCGGTCTTTTGGAAAAAGAGTATATTAGACTTGAGTTTCATCTGTATTTTCGTCTGTCAGTATGAACTGCGCCCCCACAATTTGACAAAAATCTATATCTTCCACTTTTTTTATAGCAAGAGTTACCAAAAAGCTCCATCCCCTCTCCCGCAAAATCTATATATTCCACACCTTTACAGTAGAGTCACTAAATTAGACTTCTTTTTATTTTGACGCCTTCTTTTGACACAAAAAATAAGGAATCTACATCAGGCTGAAAAGAGAGTATTTTACAGTCGGAAACTTGCAACGTTCTAACTTGTTTTATTGCTGACAACGCCTACAATTTATGCTTGCCACGGCATACTTTGAGTTTGAGTTTTATGTAAATGTTTTCGTCTTTTAATGTGATTGTTAAAACTAGGAACGGAACGCACTGTTCGAGTATGCTAATTAAAAGGCATAAATAATGCAATATTTGAACTTCAGCTGTCTGTAGACTTAATTGATTTACGAGTTTCAATAAAGGCGCGAGACTCGTCATTTTACATTGCTCCTCAGTCGGCAAGCTAAGACAAACTAATTTCAGCCTAGGCTAGAGCTGCCCCACCCGGGGGCAATAAAGAATTTTAACGATTAAACCCAGAGACTGGGACTGCGACTGCGACTGCGCCACTGGCCACGGAAGCCGCTTGACATTGAGATAGAGATAGAGATTGGGAGCCTTGGAGCGGTTCATGCTGCTAAAGTGTCCATGGCTGTGACGAAGTCGAAGTGAGTGTCCACGTCGAGTTCTTCAATTAGTGTAAACACAAATGGCAAACACAAACGATGACACTGCTCCAAGACACAAAGCGGAGCCAATTTTCAGGGTCTCGTGTAGACACTTTAATATTTAACACGCCTGAGAGAAGACAGCGGCAGCGCTGGCGACGGCGACGGCGACGGCGACGGCGACAATGGCAACGAGCAGGCAACGCCAACATATTCCACGAATATGTTCCCGATCATAAAATTATAATTTATGAACAAAGCGAACGCGTGAAGGAGCGCACGAGAGCAGAGCAGAGCAGAGCAGAGCAGAGCAGAGAGCACGAAGCCAGCACGAACTGCTTGCAGTCGGGGGCAGTCGCGGCCACTTGGCCGAGCGAGCTTATCTGGCGCTGGCATCTAAGTGCGCATACAAGTACACATGGAGAAGATGCCGATGCAGATGCAGATGCGTATGGAGATGGAGATGGAGTCGATACAACTAACAACGGACGCCGATGACAACGTTGACGGCGATTTGGAGCGACGCGCGCGTCAATTGTTGAAGTGGGACACAAGCAGCGGGAGCTGATAAGAGGTTGAGCTTGGAACTGGGACTGGAACTGAGACGGAGACTGGGCATGGATGCGGGACTGCGGCTGAGGAAGCTGATGCCAGTCATGGGGGTGAAGCTGCCGCTGCTGCTGTTGTTATGGCTCTTGTTGCGTTTCCAGGAAAGACGCCTCCGGCGGCGGCAGCTCCAACAATATTTTCTTATTTATTTTGTCTCTCGCCTTGGTTTTGGGTTTGTTGTGGATGTGGAGGTGAATGTGGATGTGTTTGACATTGGGGCAACTGGCAACTGGCAACTGGCAACTGGCAGCTCGCATGATGTTTGTTGTTCTTGCTGTTCCTGTTGTTGTCCCATCTGTAGTCCGCAGAGGCAGCCAACTAATTTGCGGTTTTGTTGCGAGTTGCCGGGTCCAGCACCCAAGCCGAGAGTGTCTGTAATTTCCATTCCAGCTTGAGTTCAAGTCTAAGTTCGAGACTCTTTGTTATTTTGCCACTTAACCAACACGACACGCCCTACAGCCCCCTTATACCAACTGCTTCGGTTTAATAAGTTCTGTTTGCTGTGCAACCTTTGGGGTCAGCCCAGCAAAAGTCTCTCAAATTCAATTCGAAATTAGCCAACGGCAACTGCTAAGCCTCCTCCTCCTCCTCCTCCTCCTCTGCCCATCTAACTAACTCTGTTTGTTAGTTTTAGGCAAATTGCAGAAGGCATTCAGTTTGGCTACTCATGTCTGCCCTTCTGCGTGGTTAATTAAAGTCTTTTCAATTCTAGACATGAACCAATTTTAGTCTGACTCCACCCAAAGATTTCTGCAGTCTCTGTCTATCTCTCACTCAAATTGTGTTAGTTACGAAGTTCGTCAATTAAATAGGTATCTATAATGAATTATTCGACTTGGGTTTGTGAATAAGTGGAGCCTAAATTGATTAATTTCAACAAGATTAGAAGAAACAGAGAAAATTGACATGTACATATATACTATAGAACGCCCTGACAGAATTTGAGTATCCTAATATTTTACCTGATTTTTAGCTCACTAAATTTTCGAATTTTTGCGAGTTTTGGAATTCAAAACCTTAAGCTAAATTCGTAATAGTAATAATATATAAATAATTAAGAACTAATAAATAGGAAAATATTTAAATATTATTTTCGTCTTTTGGCTGCGAACTTACCGCATTTTGGCTATGACATACACCATTAGACAAGTATTCATAATTAAATTAATCAAATATTAAAATCAGGACTTCACAAAATTGGATCATATTGTTTTGACGTTTCCTTATAAATATGTAAGGGCTCAGTTAACGTGGCAAATATTTTACACATAAACTGCTCTTACTTCGTCTTTATTTTGATATTAGTTTGGTATAAATACACCCTCAGTTTATAAAGTGTCGTGACGGTAAATTGCGTTATAGACAGACAGACAAACATAGCGCAAAACCAATATACTCTACTTTCAAAAAAAAAAAAGAATGCTTGTTACGAAGTCTTTTTAATTTCTTAGTTTCAGTTGCTTTCACTCAGGCCTGTTCCCAATTCCACTTCCACTCGAAAGTTGCGAAAGTGGAATTACGTATTGTGTTCCGAACTCGTCAAAACAAGTAACTTTTCCGTTTCGAAAACGATTAGCATTTTAGCCGTCGGAATTGTAATTAATCGGTAGATTACATAGGAAAATTATATAAAATATTCATAAGAACAATTTGTAAATATTTTTCATTATATTTATTAATTCCGTCGGTAGAGAGAGAGAAAACGAAGTTTATCCGACTGAAATTGAGAACAGCACCTCGTGAAATAATCGGAATTCATTCGTTGTTACTTTTTCGACTGATCGAGTAATCCCGTTAACGATAGTTTTGCATCTCAAATAAGTACATCGAAAATCTTGTAAATAATTTGTTGTTCAACAGCAAACTAACAAACAAACAAACAAAGCGTTGCTTGGAAATGGTTGTCGCTGGCTAAGTTTAATGTAATTCGACATGCAACATAAAGTAATTTATTTTTAATTAATTTATAAATGCAGCGACATCAAAAATGGAAGCCTGCCCAGAAAGCAAAACATTAAACTGGCTCGCCAGCAACAACAACAACAACAACAACAATGACGGGAAGACCCGCTTATCCCTTGTCAGGGCGTCGAAAATTAAGCCTCGGCAATTTGCATGATTTTATGTGTATATTTTTTGCATACATTTTATTTATATTTATTTTTGTTTCTGTTTTATTTTGTGAATGTTTTTATGCAACAAGCGGCGCAAAGTGTCGCTGACAGGCGTGTCATCAGCACTTTGAGCTGATGCTGATGCTGATGCTGATGCTGATGCAGATGCAGATGCAGCAATCAGCCGGCCACGCTCCACTGGGGTGGCCCAAACAACAGCAACAACAACCACAGCAACAACAACAACAACAACAGCAGCAAACAACTTGCAGTGCACGGCAGCAATTTCATTAAAATTTACTGCACGCTGCAAAAAAAAATGGTTGCGGTCAATTAACGTCAACAGCGGCTGCCCCTCTACGGTTACACCCCCCCCCCCCCCTCCCCCCCTGCTGGTCGCATCCACCCATCATGCTGCTCATTAACAGCACGCTGACTTCACAGGCATTTTGTTTATTGTTGCTGCCGTGAATAAATAAATAAATTCCATTGACATATGCTCAAATAAATAATAGAGCAATTTTTTAAATTATTGCCTCTTGTGGCTTGGGCGGAGTATGCATTCCCCATTATCCTTACGCTCCGTATAAATCGCTTGGCTGGAGAGTGAGTTATGACTGGGCAGTTAAGAGAACCGGACGCGTACTCAGACTCGATCCCTGACCACTGGCCGCATCGTCATATAATAAACTGTTGAGGCGATGTGCACAATTTTTAATTTTGGCTGAACAATGGTGAGCCTCTGTTGTCCACATCGGACAATGAGTGGGTAACTTAAACAGAATGATTAAAAAATTATAAAAATATATATTATTCAACGAAGAATTTATTTAATAAGAGACGAATATAAATGCGACGATACAGGAAATTGCTGATTACCCGCGTTCATCTGCACAACTTGCTCCCTGATAATATTTATCTTTCCAGGCAACACGACGGATACGTTATCAGAATACGAGTATCTACCAACTATATTGTTTCATGATACATGAAATAGTATGCTACTTAGAAGTGATAATTGCACCATCAGCTGTTATTATCGGCAGGTTTGTTATAACGACACTTTATTTTATTTAATATCTAATTTAATTTATTATTTTTGAGTGAACAAATAAAATTAATTGTAACTTAATTTTTCTCTATAGAAACCTAACCACTATTATTGGTAGTTATTTTTTTATAGTTCAAATTTCAACGTCTTCTTTTTATGTCTAAGTGATAACTGAATATACAAAATTGTACATCTTGGAAGGGTTATTTAATTATCTTTAATTTTAAATCAAAACACGCACACATTTCATATATAACAAGAAAGAACGGCTATCTTCGGAGTGCCGAAGCTATGTACCATAGCAGGAATGTTTTTATACAAATCTCCATTTCCGTCACATTGCTCCTATGTGGTCCGATTTGGATAAAATTAGAGGAAAGTATTTGAAGTGAAGTATTTGTATAAGCAAAATGTTTTATATGGTGATATAGTGGTCCGATTTTGACCAGATTGTATAAGCTAGGGACTCGGTTTGGGAAAGTTTGGTAAGGATACCTTTATAAGCAAAAAAGTTTTTCATAAAAAACATAGTTGTCGACCGATCATTCCTGTGGCAGCTATATGTTATAGTGGTCCGATCCGGCCGGTTCTGACATATGTACTACTCAAAAACGAAGGGTCTGTGCCAAGTTTCATTACGATAGCTCTAAAACTGAGAGACTAGTTCGCATAGAAACAGACGGACAGACGGACAGACAGATACATGAAATATTTTTGACCTCTATGAATTGGTACGGCATAATTCCAACATTCTATATATCTTTGATCGCCTTGATTTTTTGACAACTGCTTTAGCAAGTCAGTATTTAATTTGTGATACTTTATCTAGAGTTATGCTGATGAATGTGGTCATTATATTTAGTAGAGGAATATGCATAATAAATCTTCGAGGAATTCAGAAATATTCAACAGAATTAAACCTTCGATTCACTGAGATATATACATTATTTTCAAGTCTTGCTTCAAAGAATCTTTTCGTTTAATCAACAATTTCAAGTTAAATACATACATATGTATCTTGAAATTGCAAAACCTCGTGTGAGTAATTTAGATATGAATTGCGATACCTGCAGCACTTTCTCACTGAATATTGAAATATCTTCGTTATCGTCTTTATCTTGAAATCACATCTGTGTTATTCCCTTAACCTCGTCTCCTGCCATTAATCGTTCGCTGAGTTATTTCGTACAACTTCACACATTTATCTCTGCATTGAGCTCAATTCCAACCTGTTGCTCCACATGGTAAGTCCAAAAATGTAGCCCCGCTCTTCCCTTCAAGCCAACTACACATAAGCAGCCGCAGTTTGTGTACTTTGTGTATGGAGTGTTGACTTTGGTGCATAAATAAGCAAATATTTATGCAGTGACTCCTTCTGCAATGCCTCCTGGCTGGTGCAGGCGCAGTCAAAATGTCAATGCCACGGCGATAACAGCACGAGACACGAATGCCAAAAGCTCGAATTCGAAAATCAAATATTCGCCATAAATAAACCAAAGGAGAGAAGATGCAACTTCCAGGAAGGAGTCTCCTGCATCTGCCACTGTGAGACGTTCAACAATGCGGCATTTTAATAATATTTCGCTTTCAATTTTTTACACCTCTGTCGGCAACTGGGCGCGAACTGTGTGCCACAGCGAGTGCCTCTCCCTTGATATCTTATTTCGCCCGAAAATGTTGCACTGCCACCTTTGGCGGCTCGACTCGCGAATATATTTATGTGCATGCGAGGCGCAGGTGTGACAACATGAAAATTTATCTGCGGCTTCGCGGTTGTAGTAGTCGCCCCCCGGCCCCTCATATAAGCCAAGTCCCCGCTCGCGGACGTCGCTGAATATATGAGTACGGGAATTGCATTTGCTCGGGAACGTCCAGGCGCAAGCTGGATTTATATGCCAGCCGGAGCGTGATTGCCACCTTAATGCGACGTTAACTTTGCAAATCTGTATGCTTAAGGTAAATAGTCGCATGATATACCTGAAGGACATCTGTGGCTGCTATTTGCGGCTGTTGCACAGAAGAGATCTGTAGTGGAAGCTTTCAAATTGTTGATATGGAAACATTCAGGGTATCATCGAAAGAACAAACAAGAGGCTGAAGAAGACTAGATAAACATGTTCATTAAATTGTTTCTGTCTGATAAATGCTCTTATAGTTTGATATAGTTAAGTGAACTGAACTTATCTGTTAAGCAATTAACAGCGTTGGTATACGAGAAGATATCGCATTTGCCGCTGTTAACTTTATATACAACCAAACAAATTTATACTATACAAATTTTGATCCGATTTCTATCAAATTTTCCAAGCCTTATGATTTTCTGAATTGCTAATCTCCTAAATTAATAACTTATCGTATCTTATGCATTACATACATGATATATCCGATCCAGTCCCGTCTAATGTACTCTCCATGGCAATTTTAAGCGTCTGTACCATGCTTGAGATTAGTACGCTTAGAAACCAATGCCAGTCATTGCTACGAGTATATCAACTGAGTTTATCATCCTTATCATGTTGTTAGCAAAGGGGAAATAGTAGTATGACACTAAAACTAACCAAGGATATGAATAAGAGTCATACAGGAGTGCATTCGTTACCAATGATTAAATAGTCCCTTCTAGACCTCACTCTGCTTGACTTGAAACAATTTCCCGCAACACACACACATAGAATCAATGAGTTAGGCCAACCTCATGATAACAGTAGCCAGAACAACCAACTCAACCTATAAAATTCTGAATTCTATCTTAAGCTCCACGCAGAATTTTTTTGTATAAGAAAATTCCTCAAATAAAAGGCTTCAAAGCTTCTCTTAACGCTATATATAAATATCTACCTCTGTCTGATGACGTCCAAATATCAACACGAAAAACAGCCCCTACCCCTTGGTCATTCAAAACAACCCACATCCATACACTTTCATTCTACAATTAGATACATCAGCAAAAAAAAGTACCGTTCAAAATTTATCGACCTACAAAACTCCTTAAAGGAATACAAGTTCTTATTCACAGACGGATCTAGCTCAAGTTCTTATAGCTTCACCACTTTTCACTTAGTGAAACTCATTTAAGAATACTCTTTTACAAAAACAGGACTAACACATCTAAACACTACCAGTCCCAACAATACAACCTTTAGATATTTAATCAATACAAACTAATACAATCAAACTAGCTCGACTCCAACTAGACCGCACTGTAATAACCCACAAACATATTATAATCAAGACCAACACCAACTTCTCACATCTGCAACTTTCTCTTAACAATAAGCCATATACATAACTCTAGCTTGCTACATATTCCAACCACAAAGAACTAAATACCTCAACTCCCCCCACAAGAAATATTCTTATGCAAAAACAGATTCTTAATAACATCCTTCTTCAAATCAGCTAACTTATACAATGAATTATAACATTAAACAAACAACTAAAAGTAAGATCAGATAAATCTCTTAGTCCTAGATACAAGCATATGAAAAACAACAAAAACCACAAGCCAAAATACAAGCTTTTTTTAAGCAAAATACTTGATGTAAAACAAAAATCAAATACCTAAACGAAGTACATACACAAGCACAATTTTAATCTAAACAATATACGCAGAACAAGCAAATAAGAAAAATAAATAAATAATAATCCTCGAATTAGTCAAGCTTGAGGCCTTAGTTGCTACGGCATCATATACTTAGTTGGAAACAATTTGTAAGGTGTGTTTAATACTTTAAAATTAATAAATAAAAGAACCAATAAGCTAGCCTTTCACATGTCTAGCTCATAAGTGGTATGATAAGAGTAAACAACACAAACAATGTAACTAGAAGCACATTATGCAATAAGCTAGTGAGTAGATTTGAAGATTCAAAGTGCTCTATTTTCACTCCCTGTACCTATAAAATGGGGTATTAAATCTGTGCAAATGTATGGAGAGGCAGAAGGAGACATATCTGACCCTATAAAGTATATAAATTCTTGATTATTATCAATAGCCGAGTCGCTCTGGCCCTGAAAATTGGTGGAATTCAACGTTTTTAAATTTCATGAGATTAGCTTTAAACTAATTTTCAGGGCTATATACAATGACTTAATAGGCGCGGATTTTGGAAAATCTACCCCCACGGTCTAACCTCACCCGTCGCCACGGACGGGAAATTTGTATCAAGGTCAAATGTGAAATTATTTGTTTTTCCTTTTAGATCGGCTTGAAGACGCTTTCATAGCCCTGCACAAAATATTAGGTTCAACTATTTAGGAAATTCCCCCAGGCGGGAATATTAAGTTTTTAAGTATTTCGTACGATTAACGAAAATAGTTATATTCAGCATTTGAATCTATATACTTCGCCAGGCAACGCTGGAGTATTACCAACTTGTGTATCCATACATATATCATACAAGTAGCATTTGTTTACATAAGCTTAGTTTTTACTGTCTATCCGGGATTTCCTTTCATTTCCTTTTATTTCTTGCACATTTGAACATACTTTAGTATTAATTTGAAAACATATTAAAACTACACACGTTAAAACCAAAAAACTTAACTAACACCAAACTGGCGTCTTATTTGTAGGCTGTGGGTTTCCCCTGCACGACTGGGAGCCTGGCACACAGCTAAGAGATAATTTCTTGGCTCCATTCTTCTAGTCTCCATTGCGCGGGGCTGTTCCAGGTTTAGCAAAGCCCCTAGAAGGTCCCGGGAGGTTGGTTGATTCTGCTCCGTGAGCGTAGTAACCTGGCGCGCAGCTCATAGAACGCATATTTATCTTCATCTTATTGGCTGTTATACAAAGTTCAATATGCATGCACTCGTAAGTAACCAGCCTTTAGGGTTACCGAACCACGGCTACTTCCCACACAAACGAGTATGTATATTTTTAACGTAAACAGAATATATATTTATAGTACTTCTACTCTTTGTCCGGAGCGTTGATAGAAAGCACTGCACATCTGCAAGGCGGCAGAAGTGAATGTACCGGAGTCAATGTGAATAGCGGCGTATCCTTGCAGTATGTGGAATTTAGGGTGGAAGTGCGGGAAGTTGGAAGATCTCTTTTGCGCTCACTCTCAACATGGAACGAAGTCCTGTTGCTCGGCTCTGGTTTCTGTTTCATTGCCAAAATGTTTCACTGGGACTGTCCCGAAATTTTCAGAAGCTGTTTTGAAAACTATGCTCAAGGACATAGGCGACTATAGCCAGGATCCAGCTCTTAAGCATGTGGAAACTAACTTGGAATAAGAACTGAACTATTGTACAAAATAAATACATGGCGTGCTCACAGTTTCTCAGCCGTCACAACCAAACCACAAGTTATTAAAATAATTGCTATTATGACACCGCAAAAAAGATCTTTCCAAAGCAATTTGCAGGGCAGAAATCAATTAGCAACTTTGCTGCAGTGAAAATCAAGAGGCTGACAACATAATACCACCCAGGTGCTGTCAATGGTGGAAAGACCACACACCGAGACCCAAGTCAGTAACGAGGCTAATGAAAATGAAACCTGGTCACGCACAGATCCAGGCGGCAACGAGTCGTGAATTCGTGGCCAATATGAAGCATTCAAATGCCGCGTATAAATTCATGTTAATCCACGCAGCGGGTCGTCTCCAGGGCGCCAGTGGATTTTGATCTCGACTATACCACTTTTCATTTCGTAAGAAAGTCCGTCTGTGCTCATGTCCGAAGCGATTAGTGCTTCATATACAAACTACACCCAAGGAATCGAGTTGCTTATGAGAAAATCCACGGGGCTGTTGATGGGCGCCAGCTTTTAATCATTATTAATTATATGCTGCCTAGGCGCATAAATCATTTGTGCTTACTCTGCATTTACCTGCGCCGGTGACCAGCTATTGGGATAGTCATCTAGGTGGGCAGGGGCTAGGGACATAGCCAAAGTCCATGACCAGGACATTTATTAAAGATGGAGATTATCCATTCCTGGGCCCATTGGGCTGCTGTCTCAGCGCAAACGCTGAGAAATGGGGCTAATTATTTTGATGCAGCTGAGCAACAACAATTAATTTATTTAAGCTCTGAAATAAGTTATACAGTCGGTCATATAATACTGGATCACAAAACACACTGATCGCAATGATCTCTTTTTCAAATACCGGATATCCCTATAATCAGCCTCTCTTCCCCAGGCGCTTGTGGATGATGCAGATATCTACTCCGGATATATCCACATTAGCCATCTGAGCGGCCTTACATGTCAGCTGTTGTGCCTCCTTTAGACTCAAGCCATTCTGCCAGTGGTGCTTCAAGTACGTGGTAGCCGCATCGGCGCCTGCTCCCTGTGCCGCATAGCAGACACGTTCGGTACCGCTGGAACTCAGAGCAAGCAAGTGCAGTCCACACACATCCTCGCCAGCCAGCAGGAGCTCTATTTTTTTCGCATGCTCATATTTCTTGCTGATCAACTCAACCGATTGCGCCACAGTCACCCCCTTGTTCTTATTGCACCGTGACATAACCTCCAGTTTGTTAGCCACTTCCAGCAGGGCCTCCCGATCTAGGCCAGTGCTGCTAGCACAGCAGCTAAGACGAATCGATTAACAAAACTCTATTAATTTATTAAAGCGATTACATCTTACAAGATGCGGTCATCCAAATAGTAAATGAGATTACCGAGCATAGTGACGGCCAGCAGGACGCCGTCTTCAAAGAGTACACCCACCATGAAGTTGCCATTGTCTGAGTCCGGCTGGTTGGGGCTGCAAGTTTACGAGACTGGCAATTTAATGTTAAACAAGAAAGATACTCCGAGATATTCAACCGTCTCCGTCTCTAAGGACTGACTGCAGCAAAAGGAAGAGTCTCTGCCAAGCTTCATCATTATTGTAGATCTAAAACTGAGAGCCTAGCTTGCATGGAAACAGACAGATAAGCGGACATCTCTATATCGACACAGATATTGATGCTGGTCAAGGATTTACACACTTTGTGGGGTCGGAAAAGACTCCCTTAAAACTTTACAAAATTTGTGAAGTTAGGGTATACAAGTATAACCAACGACCTTATAATTATAAGGTCATTGGTAGAACTTTTAGAGAAGTACATTGTAGTACAATGAAAACTATAAGTTCGGTAGTTAAATTCTTGGACCAGACCTCAAACCGGCCAGATCTCAAATTCTGTTATTTTTGTTTTGTTGAAACAGTGTCGCTCGGTTTTTTCCAACGTATAGAAACGTTTATATCTCTGTGTAAGTTTTCAATGCATTTGAGATAGATTAATTTGTGATTACAGGGTGCAAAAAAAAGGGACGAAAAGCATGCAAGAAATGCATCGCCTAAGAAACGTCTCATATACTCTGAATATCTAATGTGTACTCGTTGGAGTGAGTCTTTTAATGTTTCATAAATATGCCGAAAGTGTTATCTCAAGTTTACCGCTTGTTATTCTCCAACTTCGACGAGAAACTGGACATCTCTTAGAGCTGTTTGCTTTAAGTCCAAATGATCTGCGCAGCTAATGAGCTGTAAATAAAAAGATGTATATACGTGAATGTTAATGAATTTGCCACTTGAGAGCACAACATGTAAACGATATCTCTGGGCTTAGGGCTAATACGAATATTATAGCAAAGGTCTGTCAGCGGCAAATTGGGTCTCGGCCTCCAGCTGGGCCGCTCTTCTCGCCGTGCAAAGTGTCAAGTCATCACAGAGGCTGCCACTCGACCCAGCCTGATGATATGCATGAACAGATTAGCGGGCGTGTCGGCGCGAAAAAGTGTCAACCGCAGGCGCCGCAGGCGCCGCTGGCTGACAGCCAAGTGGCCAGTGACATGGGCCAGCTTGGACTTGGGATTCGTTAGCAGCTAACGGGTTGACATGTGCGCCATTGCTGGTGGCCGTTGGCCGGTGGCCGATGGCCAACATTGACACTGTCTAGCATCCAATATGATGATGTAAGCGATATTGACAAGTCGAGGCTGATCCGGCGATGACAACGACACCTACACAGAGGGTTATTTAGTTGCCCAGTTTGCTGGTCCAGTGCGGATGTGCGCAACTGGTTTTGAAATGCTATCTTACAAATTAAACGTGCTCATCAAATGACCACAAAAAGTGGCAGCTGCAGCTTTGCTTTGCTCCAAAAATAGCCTGAACCTGTTCTAGGCTCTGCACCACTCGCATTGCAAGACCAGAAGGACACATTTACACAATCGCATGCAAATTTAAATGGTCATCATTAATTGAACGCGACACGAGCTTTGCAATGTATTAATTAGCAAGTCCAAAGGCAAGTCCAGCTTACTTAAATCCGAATACGAGAAACTTAATTGCTTAATTAATTGCATTCAACAATTCTGCGGAGTTTAGAACTGGACGAAAGCTGCTGTAGAGCTACGATATTTGTATCGATAACTATCCAGCTATTAGTGTTTCCATCTTAGCTCATTTCACGCCAGATCTGGTATTATTAAAAAAATAGGTAATATTTCGGTTTGGCATCCCGATGTGAAGACTAAAAATCAAACATGATTGATCCTCATCAAACATTTTAATATTAGAAAGCAGCGAAGCAAGACTACACTTACTGCAGGGATAAATTAAATAAAAGCAAATAAAAGTTGACCGATATGTGTATATAGACACGATGATTGATTGATTTTAGTGTTGGAAAACATCGAAAAATGACCGGTGATGCCAGACTCTTCGATTGTTTGAAGGTTGAAGCCGCTCATTATTTGAATTGGGTAATAAGAGTTTAAAATATAATATATATATGCATATATATTTACATGGCTTCTAATTAGTTTACCGATTTCCTATAAAGTATGGAGTATTTAATTACCTAGATAATTCCATATCGAACGTGGTTCTTGGCTCTATTTTAATTATAACAGCAATATAGTGTTTCTGGGAATCATATTCTTTATTTCTGAGACCTAAACCAATTTTTTGAACATTTATTAATATGGGTTACTAAAATCAGATTACTTTAAAACATGTCAGACGAAAATCAAAAAAGGAATAATAAGTTACCAATCTATGAGGCCAAATTACTTTTCAATAGATATTTCTTGGATTTTACAGAAGAACGGTGTTAAGTGGAATAACGAGGCAATTATCATTGCTATGATGTTTCAGGCCTTTGAAAAGCATCAGTATTATTATTTAAAGGATCTACATTTTTATTACGAAGCAAGGTCCGTTTGTCTTGGAAAATATACTTAAGGACATTATTGACTACAGCAAGGGAACTAAAAGTGGAATATCGTCATCCCAAAAACATAATCATAACGTTGAATCTACTACTAAATAAATTAATGGGTAAAATGGTTAAATTTAAGCATTCAGTAAATAGTCTTTAATAAGGTCACGATGGTCACGATGCATCGAACCATAGATATTTTAAGACGACCTATATTATTAAAAGTACCATCTATATTTTTCCACATCCGCACATGCGTAGCTTTCTTAAGGAGAATTCTTTTTCCATTAAATTTTCGTTTTTGCATTTTACAAATGCTCAACAGCAAGAAAAACACTTTGGACCCAACGATGATGGCAATTACCGCAGAATTTGCATGTATTTTATGTTTTTCTTTCTGGCAAGTGGAGTCGTCGATTTTGACAGTTCCTGACTCACTGCTGGTTCAACAGTTTGGTACCAACTCACATTTCATTATCTCGTTATGGGACCACCTAAGGCTGGCCCATTGCCGACTGACAGATGGGGCTTCATTGGATGCCATGTACGAGTCAAGACGGACCCACAACGAAGCAATTAAGCTGGAAATCAGTTGCTAAAAGCATCGAAAACAATCAGGTAACGATAAGCGAACCGGCAATTTTAACTATTTACAAAAGCGCAGAAAGGTAAAGACAACAAGCCCAAGTCAAAGGTTCGACAAGAAAAACACTCCAGGCACATCAAATGTCAATTTTGTTGATGATGTTGAACTCATCGCCATGTGGTTATATGTACATATGTATATAATTACAAACAATCGAGTAAATACACTCATATATATATCCATATGAATGCATATATTGGCCGACTAAACTCTACATACGATCCTCATTTCTGCTACCTTTTGCGAAGACAACGTTCTTCCTTGCTACACCCATAAAATGGGTATATGACAGGCAGAAGGAAGCATCTCGGAGGCATTGTGCTTAGCACTACGTATATGTGTAGGGCACCGACCTAATTTATTTCAAATTTCCGATATCCCCCCACAAATCTACTTAAAAACGATATGAGTGAATATTTAACATGCGTGAATCTTAAGTTTCAACAAACAACGAAGGTATTTAAGAAAATATTAGAGTACTGCCGATCATAGGAACCGCAGCCGTCACGTGATGTGCTCTGCTTGCTTGCACCGCCGCCGGCCTATGCATGTGTACGTAGATGTGTTTGGAAAATTCAGATCTGAGCGCAGGCTGTTTCGTAGTTGTGACTACTCAACTGAGAATTCTTACTTGTTAATGTGGTGTTCGAATAGTTCATAACGAATATTCAACTTCATTTCAGAATAAAAATACTGCAAACGAATTGCCAATTAGAAAGGAAAAGTCTTTAGCTTTTATTGCGGAATTCACTTTCCATGTTCGCGCTTTAATATTGTTTAAGCTTAATGGACCCCGACATCGACTTGGGCATCTGCAGCTTTCCCAGACATTGATCCGCATCAACAATGGGCCCAGCAACAACAAGAGGAGCATATAATAACAAGGGGAAGCCGGCAAAACAAAGGCGGCAATTGGTTTATATCGAATGAAATCGCATTGGGCGTCGGCTGATGTCGACTCGCTGATTTAACGCTGATTAATTGGAGCAAAATTATTATTACAGACTGTCGAGACGGCCTTAATGTCGATGCTGTCCGGGGCCTGTACATATTCAACATCGCTTCGTACCCTGTACTTTAATCAGATTGCCCATGTTGGTCGATATTTTGATAAAATGGAATACATACATATATAAGCGGGCAAGACGAGGCGTCCGAAACTCGTAGATGCTCGTAAGATTGCTTTCACCTGGCAGACATTCTAATTGATTTTCTAAAGCCTCACCCATTTATTACAGAGATGTGCAAGCATTTAAGCAACAATTCTTTTTCGCAGTATCGCAACCAGAAACAAATCCCTAAATTGCATAACATATCGGCCCGCGACGAACATCATTTATCAAATTCAAATAAAAGGAAAAAGGAACAAGGACAAGGGAACTCCTATCGGAGTCTCAACAAAAACAAAAAAAAATGCAAGAGTAACTCGAAACGCGAAACGGGCCAGCAAAGTGAATTCCCGTGGAGCGTTTAATCAAAATTTACCGGCGAACGCGTTGCTGACAATGAGAAATTGCAACAAATTCGCGCGCACCGAAACATTCGTGGAGCGCACAAAGCAAGGGGGGCCAGGGGGCCATATCGATGGTATGGCTAGAGGCGGGTTAGAAGGGATAGTGTGGTTAGCACAAAAACAAAGCGTTTTTTGGAGGCACAGAAAAAAGAAGTGCACAAATTGCGATCACGTATTCGCATCCACATCAGAGCTCAACCGAATCAAGCTTCAGGTTCAGGTCCAGGCCCGGGTCCAGGTCCAGGTTCAGGTTCAGGTCCAGGTCTGGGGTACAGCAGCAGCTCCAGATCCAGGTCCAATTGCAGCTCCCGCTGTTAGCTGCTACTCGATTTCCATGCGGCTTGGCTCGACGTTGATTCGACTGGATATTGTTTTCTGGCTTTTTCTGCCAGTTGGTTGCTGTAGTCTTGGCCGCGGATATGAAAAATGATGCCGCAACAATTTTAACAACCAAAAGCGCTTTGGGTCCAACTTGCTGCCTCCTACTCCCCCACTCAGCACTCTGTTCAAAGGCAAGTGAAGTGCAGTTCGCATCCTCGTCGCGTTCCCGTTCCCGCTCCCGCACTCGAAGTTGATTGATAGCCAACAATGGGAAAATGCAACTCGCCCACATTTGTGGGCGTGGCAATGGAAATGCACCAGCGAAATGATCATCGAGTCGTGGAGCGACTGCTCCTGTAAAATCAATCCGGCTAAACGGTAGCAAACGGGCGTGTAGGCTTAGATGTGGGCGTAAGTGGTAGCCAGTCGTTATGGATAGTTGTGCATATCGATCACTATATCAGGTGGGCAGACATCGAGACTAAAGATATGGAACAGCTGAAGAGCGTGGTCTGCAGAACAATAAATTGAAAGTGAACGATTGGAAATGGCAGTAAGTGAAATGTTGTCTTCAGATGGTACAAGGAATTCAACGAATTCCAAGGGTATAATTGTGCGAATAACAAAGACCTGGTCGGATAAATAATGTTATAAAATAAATTCTCGAAATATAATGGCATTTTGCACCACGTTCAAAATATATTCAGATTTCTTAACTTAACAATAACAAGTAAGAATGCTATAATCGAGTATACAAATCTCCCTGTACCCAGGTCAAATATTTCCAATCGCATCTTCGTACACTTACACCTAGACACACACATAAACAAAGATGCACACACACGAGCCACAGCGTAAGCGACAGCGCGAATGGCGGGGGAATGAGGGGAGATATCTTAATTTGGAGACAAGCTTGATCTGCGTATGGTATACAGGAACCTACATTCCAAATTTGGTGTCTCTAATTCTAATAGTTGCTGAGATCGACGCGTTCATATGGACAGACAGTCGGACATGGCCAAATCGTAATCTCGTTTGATACTGATCAAGAATACATATACTTTATATGGTCGTAGATGTCGCCTTCTGCCTGTTACATACATTTGCACAGATTTATTACCCCTTTTTTACCCATTTTATGGGTACAGGAGTAATAAAAGGGTTAATAGTTAAATGATATTTTCGGATGGTGCAAGTAGCAAATACTACAAGTTCCGCATATTCCAAAAGAAATTAATATGTAAAATTTGTTATGGATAAGGAAACTCTAGGAAACAAATAATTTACAAAAGATAAGCTCACGAAAGAACCTACCAGCATGAGTTTTGAATGTGAAAGCACAGGTAATAGTTTAAAATTAGATTCTTTAAGTTATATGAGGTTGTTACGAAGATTTTGTACACATGTCATGTGATAATTTGGAAAGAGAAAGATATTTATTTTTATTTATTTATTACATGTTTCACAAAAAAATGTTGGAAACGGATTATATTTATTTTACATATTATATGTTCCTATGCATTATGAAAACTACATCCGAACTAATACTAAAGCTATAGCGTAGGACTTAAGCTAAAATTTGATACATTTATTCACAGTTTAGGTGTATTATTAGTTATGTTAAAAAGAGAAAGATAGAACTATCTATTGTATAAAAGTCCAATCTTCTACAATAAATACATCAATACATTGTGTTTACCAAGGTGTAGCTCTATTCAAGACTTTCTCAATCCCTTAAAGTCAACCAATTCCAAAACGATTTATACTTATGCAAGTATCTCTTAAGATTTTCAAACATTGCAAGGGAACTCAAATTGAGTAGGCAAATAAAATGTAAGCTGAAATGTAGATAAGAGTTAAAACATTGGCCAACATGCAAAGAGGCTCAAATTACGCCACGTGGAGCCACAAACGAAGCTGTCGACTCACAGTTGGACTGGGCCTGACTCACACACGCCCGCCAGGTCCAAGTAGGCCACAGATGGAAATTGGTAATATGCCAGTAAAATAAACAGTTATTGAGTTGACTTTTTGACACTTCCCGCTGCGATAGGAGAGCGTTGGCCAATAGGAATGGCAGTGGGACTGGGCACAGCACCTGGCCGACTTTGGGTATCGCTCTAGGTATGGCCCGCTTGGCGCTCTATTAATTAAATTAAACTTCGATATAAATTCAAATGGGCAAAGCGTGCGCGATTACGAATTCTAATTGGAGTGCGGAGTGGGGACTGTGGAGTGCGGAGTGCGGAATGCGGGGTGCCAGGCCAGCGCCAGCCAATTAGACGTAGTAGGACGGCTGGCCCGCCCACTGTGTGGCCATGTCCATAAGTCAGGCTGTCCCATTGTGTGTGCCAGGAATTGTTTGTGGAAAGGTGCGCAAGGCTTTCCCTGCCTTTCGCTTGTCTTCCTTATATTTGCTGTGGGCTTCCAACTCTTTTTCGATGCCCTTCTCCTGGCACTGCCAACAAATTTCATTAATCACGCAAATGCTTATCGCCGGGCCAGCAGCAGCAGCAGCAGCACCAGCACCAGCTCCAGGTTCAGCACCACTTGGAGCCTCTATTCTAAGAGGCCATCAGAGTCCAACAAGTAGTCGTAGTCACAATCATGGTCATAATTTGTCTGCCCTGGCCGAAAAGCCTTCCAGCCTGTGCCAAACTGTGTGAATGCGAAAATGCGCTTGCATGACCATCATCATCACCAGTTCAGAATCACCCAGCTCATGTCCAGTCATTGCCTCGCACCCGCACCCGTCCCCGCCACCACCTCGCTGCCATTTGAGTTGAGAACTGCCTGCTCGTGATTATGCTCCTACTATGTACCTTCTGATGGTTCAATTCTGGACCAGTCCGAAAGGTGAGTGTGAGTGCCTTTCAGTCTAGGCTGACACGCCTGTACATAGTGTGAAAATGCTGTAGGCGGCTTAGGTGATGAGTATATCTTGCATGCTGCAGCTGCAGCGAGTGCAAAAAGTGGCAGAGGGGAGAGGGGGTATTGACTGGGCTGCCAACAAAGGATTGCCGCTTGCTGCACATTACAAAAACCATTTGTGCCACAGTTAGGCAATAAATACAATGCTATTTTGAACCACAAAGCAATTATTTGATATAAAAAGTTATTTATGTGTGCTAGGATTAAATCCCTTTGCACCGTTTGAATCCGACTTTACTATAGATTCATTTGTATTTCTATTTCCTTATAAAGCTGTGTTAAAGTTGTTTATAACATTAACAGGAAGATTGAATGTGGTAGTAGTAGTAGTATAATTAGCTTTATTTATATCAAATTATCCATCCAACACCAGAAAATACAACAACTATAATAAAATTCTTAAAAACACCAACATTATCAACAAAATCTAGAAATAACAAAATAAAAATAAAAAAATAAATAAATAAAAAAGTTCTAAAAAATAAATCCATAAATAAAATTATAGCCTTAGAGCGTTTATGGTTTCTTCTTAAAGTAATTTAATGCATGTGTAAAATTATACCTAAAATTTAAGACATAAAGAGTGAAAATCCTCTTGTTTTTAAACCGTCAGCCGATTGAATGTATTTAAGAAAAAAGATAATTTCAAAAACTTTCCACCGTTTTCATATACTTATGTACTATCTACAACTTGTCGACTAAGCTATACTAGTATACTATTGTAGTTAATATCTTCAACTAAGTGTAATATGCTATTCATTATCTGAACTTCAAAATATCATATTTTGTACGCATGTGATAACCCCACAAAAATAAATTGGCACACGATGTCAATCAGTTGACAGGGCTTGAAAAATCAGGCTCAGAAGTCACAGTCACTGTAGATATATGTATATCTGGTATAGGTAACTTCCATTACAATCACTTTTCAATTTGCACATCCATTCGCAAGTTACTAAAAAGCCAAAGGTGTTGATACCATAATAGTACAAGCCGCTAAAGATGCCATTACAGGTTTAAGGATTTGTGGAGCAACAGACAAAAATAAAGTGAAGTCCACATTCAAGTCACAGTTAACAGGGCTCTTATCTAATTAAGATATCTGGCGGGTTCTTATCAGCTACATATTAAAATAAATGCACCCCCGGCAGTCGTAACTTATGTCATTTAGGGCGTCACGACGGCGCTATCTTTTCGCACAGGACCCCAGGACCCTGAACCTCATTTGGTTCCTTTGGCTGGTCGCACCACAAGCAGCAGACAGAAGATAGCCAACCCACCAGACGTTGAAACTCGGCCTTGTCGGTGGTTTTTTGGCCCTCTTCAGTCTATTAGCAAGGCAAATTTTGAGACGAGAATAGGAAAGGTGGCGCAGGACGACGGGTCCAGAAAGAAACCAATTTTGGTCAGTGCGTGGCAGCATCCTTGCTAGGCTACAACGGTGCCAGAAACTGTGCAATACAATCTTGAAACTTGAATAACGGAAATAAAAATTATGAGCACGAATATTTTAACGTTGGACGATTTGCATAAGAAAACCGTTAAGAGGCCCATCCCAGGCACTCAACAGTGGCCACAAGATGAAGTCGCCGCCATGGGCCAAGCTGGCAAATTTGTATGGGGCACGCACACAGGTCTACAGTTCCCCCTCAACTTTCCCCTGTCCATGGCCATGGAGTTTATTGTTGTTTGGCGTTGTAATTGATAAGTTAATTTACATTTTTATTGAATGGCCCTCGCAATTGTTGTAGGTGTCGTTGTACGCCTTGTCATGAAGGTCAGGGCATGTTTTGCATATTATTTCGTACCCCCCAGCCGCCCTAGAAATAGGTGCATTTTTCCTGTCTTATAGTGTCTCAAAATTTAATCGAAAACATTTGTGGTTTTGTTCCTAGCAAATCGACTGTGCACAAAAAGGCTCCTACAACTCAATAGGCTGTGCTGAGATATTCAACAAAAAGGAAAACCGATTCTAACGATCAATTAAACCAATTTCCAACAAAGCAAATAGCTGGGGAGTTAACAGTTGGAATGCTATAAATCAAGTTAAGGTGAGACTTTATGAGAGATTCTATATGAAGTGTTACTGCAGTGTTTTATTAATAGACGAATTGCAGTCTAGTTCAGAATCCACCACAAGGAAATATTGACAGCAAATATGCAAATTTGCCAACCTTCGGGATCGGCAAGTCTTACACCCTCCCAACGAAATATACGAAGTGGCAAGCATCCCGTCATCCGAAATTGTATTGTAATGAGCTCCTTCATGACACTGCTGGTAATACTCGTATACCTGGTGTACTATAGAGGGGCCGAAAATATTAAAACTTTGCATTAAGCAATACTAAGAATTATAGGAGGAAAAACTTTGAAATAAAATTTGATTACATTCAATGAAAACTTCTTCCAAGCATTAAAAATCAATGTTTCTTCAAAAATAAAAGTTTTGATCTATTCTTTTTAAAAATTTTTGGTTTTGTTTGGATTTTAAATGCCACAGACAGAAATTGTTGTGCGCCCTGAAGGTGGAGGATGGAACGAACGACCATCGTCGAGGCATGTTCCACAATCCAATGGATGCTCGCGAATTTTAATACTTACAGTATTAATTGTCTTAGTAACAGCATTGATCATTGCTCTTACTTTATATTTTTATGTATATGACTAAGAACACGGATTACCAGTATCATATGCGACCAAAGGAAATAGATTCCAGTTATCAAACACAACTTACTAGTTATGTAATGGATATTCAAAATATACTTTCAACTTCTCGCTCGTTTTACTCTCGTGCTTAATTGTTTATCCAATAGCTATAGAATATTATCAATCTTTCACACTTCTTACTCTCTCAATGTGGAAACTACAATACAATTTTTATTTGCTATAATATTTCAGCATTCTTTAGTTTTTGGTTATTCTTCCTTTGGGTTTTATTTTTGACTAGGTCACTGGCTATCCAAAGAATCGAGTGCGTCCACTTTATATGCCAAGGCCCAGCCGTGCATGAAAAGTTAACGAGAATTGATGTTGCATGTTTCGCCAGGCAAAACAAAGCATAAATTTCTCAGTTACCAGTTACCAGTTGCCAGTAGCCAGTTACATGTAGCTGCGTTTCGAATGCATGGCTATCCCTATCGAACTGTAGCCCATACCCGATCCCATTCCCGTCTCCTTCTTCAGTTCCAGCTCCGGCTCCATCAGTGTCTCCATTCTGGTAACAGCGAACGCGATGGTGCATAAATTTCAGCCAACGAATTCAATTTGCGTAACGCATGCGGCGATGGCGATGGCGATGGCGATGTGGATGTGGATGTGAATGCGAATGTGAATGTGAATGTGAATGTGACTGCGGAATCCTGGTTCCCAGCGCATTGCCGAATTTTACTATTCAATTTTTTTTCTTTCTCTTGGACAGCGGCAACACCAAGCGCATTACTATTTATGCTGCAGTGCATCCACAGTGCGCACTTGACGCGACTGTCAGATAGGGATGGAGGGGCAACAGTAACTGGCGGGCAACCCCAGCTAACTCCGGCTCTGTCCAAGTAGCGAACGCTCCTCAAGCAATCAGCGCCTAATCTGCGTCGTTCCCCCACCGTCACCAACACCGTCTCCGCCTTCGTCTCATCGTTGTTGTTGCATGCAAATCACCTCGTTGACTTGCGGTCACAGTGGGTGGCAGTTGGGGATCGGCCTCCAGCCACAAGCCGTCACATGTCGCTGCACTGCACCATTGTTGTTGCCATGTCTCCTCTGATTTCAGTTGATGAATTGCAGTTTTTGGCCGGCAACTGGTGCCAAGATAGGGACCGGGACAAGAACTGGATTTAGAACTGCTTTGAGCCAGGCCAGGCGCTTTACTATTCGCAATATGGCAAAGTACACAAAAAGAAAACGGAGCAAGTGGCCAGACTAGAAGTTGGTCAAACAAAACCGAAAGGAAAGCCCTCAAATGGGATGAGCTTGTTACTGTTCTACAGATTCTGCATGTCATTGTATTTGTGTACAATCTTATTGGATTAACTTGCATATTAGTGCACACAACAGAAAGGTCATGTCGGATAAATCGGATAATGTGTATGTAACATATTCCTGATCGAAAAGGCTTCATTCAACGCGTTGGACAGTTCGTATAAAGATTACGAGTAGTAAAATACCAGGGAAAAGCCTATGAATAACTTTGATGGAAAGTTTTCGATACATTTCTAAAGTAGCGGCTAAGCAAATAATTCTACAACAAGAGATGTGTTCGAATTATCATTGAAGTTTTTACACTCTCTACCTATAAAATGGTTTAAAGATGAAACTAATTAATTCTAAAATATAATATAGGTCTGCCCTGCTAATTGCAACAGGAAGATCTTATTACGTTGCCATTTTGGAAATTATTTTAATAACTTATTGTGTTTGGTTGTTGAAACTGAGGAACTGTGAGTACGCCATATATTTATTTAGTACAGCCCATATCTCAGATTGGCATCTTAGTTCTGAAGTTCATTGTTTCTTTCTTATGAGCGGGATCCTTCGCCAATGTCCTTAAGTGTAGTTTCCGAGACTGCATCGTATTGATCTGCAGATCCTTCAAATAATAATACTCACTCTTCTCAAAGGCCTGAAACTGCATCTCCCTAATAGTATCCTTACTCAGAGTTCGGTTGCGCCCTCTTTCTTCTAATAGCACTGTCCTTCTGTAAATTGAAAGATTTATTAAATATGTGTATATAAAAAACCAGTAAGATGAAACACACATTGTAAACACGGCTGTTCACGGGCTTGTAGTCGTTAACAATATTGTTGAGACGCTTTTACCTGCGTAGAGGTTTGTTGCTTCGTAAGGATTGCTTTTTCGTTCTCAAATATTGAGTTAAATGCTGGGTGACATTCCATCTTGTGTGTAATCCACGCCTCCATTGCCTGATCCGCGTCATCGACCGTTGAAAATTCTCCCGTACGTTGTGTCGCATAGGCCGATTTTGACAGCTTTCCGTTCGTGCTCTGTGTTCTTTATACTGCCTGGCGCCACTTGAAACTCCTCGCTTAAAATAAGCTTCAATTTGGCTGGGTTCTGGTATTCCGGCAACTGTTCCATGCGCACAGTCGCCACTTGCATTTCACACGGAGATTTTTCCCACAATTTTGCAGCGTAGTTTTTACCTTTACTAGCCAAACTCCGCGCGAGGCGTCCAGCATGTCAATTTTATTAACTTCTTAATAAAATTTCAGAGAGGAATGGAATAAACAGGTGACAATTATAAAAGCACATGCTTTTATAGTACTTCATGTGCCGATTAATATCAAGCAAACCCGATTCTCTAGCTATCTCTCTTGTGCTCATACTTATCAACTGGTAACTGATGACTCACATTATGCATGTCACTTGATATGCCTTGTCTTATTGCATCCTGGTAGTGCTAAAAAATACTATCGATTCAATTGATCAAACAGATTGTTAGGAATTTATGAAATATAGGTTTTTATTCTTAATGTATTAATTGTGCGTCTTATTCACAAAGATTACATCAGACAATTGGCGATGCTAATACAGAATCAAAAAGTACCGCTTGTTCGGTGCTGCCAATCGGGCTTACTTAAAAAATAACAAAAAACGCATTTTCAAAAGGCTGCCAACTTAATTCACAGGCAAATCGATATTAAACGAATTTACAATCAAAATTGAACATAAGAATATAATAAGTTCACAACAGGAACATTCTCGTATATACTCTTGAAACAAAGTTTTGATATTATGGCAGCTATATAGTACATATATATGTGATCAAGAATGTGAATAATTTATAGGGTTGTGTATAGTTCCTTCTGCCTATTTTAAGGGCACAGGGGGTAGAAACACTTTTTACTCCCTGTACCCATAAAATGGGTAAAAAGGGGGTATTACATCTGTGCAAATGTATGTAACAGACAGAAGGAGCATCTCCGACCCTATAAAGTATATATATTCTTGATCAGTATCAAAGAGATTTCGATTTGGCCATGTCCGTCTGTCTGTCCGTCTGTCCGTCTGTCCGTATGAACGCGTCGATCTCAGCAACTACAAGAGCTAGAGACACCAAATTTGAAATGTAGGTTCCGGTATACCATACGCAGATCAAGTTTGTTTCATATTTCAGATATCTCCCCCGTTCCCCCGCAAATCGATTAAAACCGTTTTACAGTAACAATTTCAAGATATAGCTTTAAGATTTGGCATGTACAATACTTTAGTTACTCGTATCTACTGTCCAAATTTCAAGTCGATCGGATAATAAACACGGAAGTTATTCACGAAAGAAGATTCAGTGATGCAGCGAGAGGAGGGAAGAAGAAGCACAGCCACCAATTAACTTGCCTCGCTTGCGCTGTCGCTTTTGCCGCCAGTGTGTGTGTGCGTCTTTGTGTATGTGTGTATGCAAGTGGACGTATATGTGATTGAATCTTTAGACCTGGGTACAGGGAGTTACGTAGTCGGGTATACTCGACTATAGCATTCTTACTTGTTTAATATATTCTTGTATACACTTTCAATATTTACTTTCCACTATTTAATATTTAGCCTCATGGCATTTTCAATTTATCAGCCTGTTTATCTAGCAACAAATACAACAAATATAAATACAAATATTCAACAAACCGAAATCGATTTGCGTACACGCAAAATTCATTGAAAGCATTTTTCAATTAAATGCAGCATTTTTGCTTTCATCAATTTAATGCTTAGCTGGCGTTCTCGGCGCAGTCGCTGCTGACGTTGGCATCGCCGTCGGCGTCGGCATCGCTGCCAGCCTTGTCTATTATTAGCTGCCATCTGCGTGTTTATTCCTTTGGCGCCTACAGTGGGTTAAACTACACCGAAGTGGGAATCAATCTAAACAAGCATTAAATCTACAATGTTACGCGTTTCCCCTGATTAAGTAGAAACATACTACACCATATCAATGACAGATGTATAGTTAAATGTGAAATTAGTGAACAAGAATATATATCAATTAGAGGCTCTTTAATGCTATCTTACAACTTTTATCCGTTTCTTATGGGTTCAGGTTATGAATAGTTAAATTGTATCCGTAAATAGCGAATTTTGCAATCACATTCAAATGAACTTTCAGCAGAATTTCGATATTCAACCGAATGAAACCGCAACTTTAACACATTATGCCAGCTCTTAATTCCCAGCTGTAATATTCCCTGCGTGTGAGACCGACATAACAAAACAATCTCGAAATTGACGATGACGTTTATATTCGGCAATATTTTATAGTATGTAGTAGTGATACGTAGGATACGTTTTAATGTCTGTAAAACAATTCTTATTTATAACAAGTAAGAATGCTATAGTCGAGTACACCCAACTACACAATAAAGTTGTACCAAATCGTTCAGACTTAGTTCGACTGAACTAATCTTCAAGCTGAACGACTGAACTAAGGCTCTGATTGTCGTTCATTCTAGTCATTCGAGTCATTTGAGTCCCATTCTAGTTTAACTGACTTGAATCCCAAACTCGTTCATTAGATTCTTTCGTTCGAATTGTTCGTTAGAGTCACACTTTTGATTTCGAATGTCGATTAATCGATATATACGACATACGGACGGACAGACAGACAGACAGACGGACATGGCCAAATCGAAATCTCTTTTGATACTGATCAAGAATATATATACTTTATAGGGTCGGAGATGTCTCCTTCTGCGTGTTACATACATTTGCACAGATTTAGTACCTCCTTTTTACCCATTTTATGGGTACAGGGAGTAAAAATGTACACAACTAAAGGTGTTGCCTACTTTTTTGGTTATACATATCAGGAATGCAAATTATCGATAGTATATATCGTTGAAATTCAAATATCTAAATTAAATTTGTTTCATTTGAGCACTGATTTGTAAGTAGAATATAATTTGACTGTGTTCACTGGGCGTCAAACAATTTACTCAGCACTAAAATCAGTTTTTGAATTTTTCCGTACTTTCGGAGTCACTTACCACTGTGCACCTGTGAGACTTTTTGCTCTCTTCTACTTGCTTCCATTACTTATTGGCGCTGTTTCCTGTGCTCTGGTGAACGGTTATTGAAATTGTTTCGAACATTTTACGCCTTCCCTTTGGGGAGACCAGACAATCGCGGGGGCGTGGTCGATGGCAAATTGTGTATTTTTTATTGTCCGCTCGACTTTGTCACGTGTCAAAGAAGCAGAGAGTTGCCATCTGGAGGACATTCGCGGAGCTCATTTAAATTTTAATTTGTATTGCGTTGCGTCTGCTAAACTCATAGCTATCATCATTCACTTCCACTTTCCTCTCCACCACCATGGCCACTTTTGCGTAAAAGTTTTTGGCATTGATAGCCTCGGAAACTTTTGAGGAATTCCCATTATATTTCAAAGCGTTGCCATTTGACTATTTGGCTGGCCCCATGAATACAATGAATACATTTGATGACTATTGAGTGAAAACTCAAGCGACTTTGATTGTGAATGGCACAGAGCAAATTTGTGCACAGAATTTTAAGTCAATTTTTTATGTGTTCAGTGTATAAATATTAACTACAGAGAAATGCCATTCATTAGAAATGCACATTAAAGGCACGGACTTATATTGGTTTCATTTTATAAAATACAGCTAAATTCATAGTTAAAATAGTTTGGGCTTAGGCCGACTTTGTGTAATGCTTTCAAAGTACACACATTTCATGAAATGATTTTGCAAAATATTGTATTGAATGATGGGCTTAAATTAGTGTCGCAACTGCAACTGCACAAATTGCAAAATTGCAGCAATTTTATATATTAATAGCTTGACACGAATACCTTAAACCTATTGAAATGCTGTCAAAAATATAGTCAAATGCTGCTATCACTTTAAAATCCCATGTCAATCAATAAAATGTACAACTCAAACATGCGCAGATTTCACGCAGATAACTAAAATCCGTACAAACGAGAGATATTTTTATTTATGGCCCGACATTTTGGTTGGCAGCAACAAAAACAACGACAAACACATAACCGATGCAAACAAATAATAAAAGCGAACTCAGAAACATCTTTAATCGATTTATGAATTGATCAGCATGTTCAGAGCTCGTGCACATATTGAATGGAGTCCGGAGAACTGCTGCGATTGATGCGTTTAACTGCCAACAATGAACCAATTTCATTAAAATCGCATAAATTCAAATAAATAACTAGCCAAGGAACAGGGGCATAGTGGGAGTTGGACGCAGTGCCGCGAAAAAGATTGAAAGATCGGGTTGCAAGCGGACGGGGCAAAGATTTAATAAAATGACACACAAAAACGGCCAGCAAAAACAGAAAAAATCAATAAACAATAAAGTTGATTTATGCGTCAAAGTGTCAATTGGCAGCAGCAGCAGCCGCAACAACAACAACAACAACAATACAAATAACAGCCGGAGGAGCTGAAGCTGGCGATGCGTTGGGTTCGCTGGGCATCCATGGCGTATGCGTAATTGCATTTGGACGGTCAGCGGCCTGAAACGCGTTTAAGTGCTTCATTCAATATTCCAATGCTGCCCAGCTGCATTGTGTGCGCTCAGCGCAGTGTCAACCACCCCCACATGGCCCACTAGCCTGCCCCCTCTCAATGCGGTGCCCCTTTTGTCATTTAATTCAAAATATTGCTGCCATTCAATGGCTGATTGAAAAATATGCTTTTGATTTTATTGCTGTTGACCGGCAACTGTTGCCGTTGTTGCTGTTATTATTGCTATTGCTGCTGATGTCGCAGTTGCTGCTGTCATTTAAATGTTGTTGCTGTTCCTCAGCTTTGACGTTCGCCAGCACCAGGATCCATCCGAATGAGAAGTGGCTCAACAATTCATCTGTCATCCAAATCAATTTTGTGGCTTCAGCCATTTATCTTTGTTAGCGCTCGATTGACGCTGCCGCAGCTGCCAGTTGCCAGTTGCCAGTTGCAGTTAGCCACTGGTCACTGCTGCTACTACTGCCACTGCCACTGCCACTGCCACTGCAACGGCAACGGCAACTGCGTTGCAGTTATTGATTTGGAACAGCGGCCAATTGAGCACATCAGCAGCACGTCCAACTCTCGTTGATTGGCATTTCATTTGCTTTGAGCGCCGAATTTAGCACCGAAAATGAAAAAGAATCAAAATGTTTTGTTTAAGGTTAATAACTTTGTTATAACGCAACAAGTATTGAGACAGAAAGTGTCTTTAATATATCGCTCACTAATAAACAACAGCTGCCACTCTGACTTGCTGCTAGAAACCTCGTCAGCCTTTAAAGAAAGATAGTAAATCCCAAAACATAATTTCGGAAAATTAGAATACCCTTATCACGAACAGCAGTCTTTACCAAGTAGCACTCCTTAAGCTATTATACCAAATCTATAGATTTAGTACTACGCCTCTTATATCGCGTAATTAGCAATTCTTATACTACAGGATATCTTAACTAACTTAACTAGCGAAGCATACAAGATATTCGGATCTACAGGTTACTTTTGACATTAAACATGGATGCTGAGCGTAAGTGGATATCCCGAAATTGTTATGTCACTTATGGTAATATTGCAGCAACCTTGGGACCTATAAGGACCAGCAAATTTAGGGGAGAATATTGAAAAAAAAAGTAATAAGTCTTTGTTTAGTTTTTGCTACTATTCTATATTCCCGAAATGAAAAACAGAATGATTATAAATAGCTAATGAGATTCCAATAGAATACATGCAAATGGAAACTATCTACAATAAATCAGAACCAGAACAGAACGCCAACTGCTGCTCGGACCTTCTACTCCTCTGCCGCTGCTGCTGCACCCAATTGACACATGTTCGTCCTGTCAGAGCACCTCCATAAAACAACACATGTCACTACATGTGAGCTCGAAAACATTGTCCTTTCCCATTTCCATTACGCAGCGAATTCCTTTAAATCTGTTGAGCCAATATGACACAACGCTAATACGACAGACTACCAGGATGCCAGGATACACTACGCAGGCTACACTATCCCACCCCTTGCCACCTCATCCGGCTGCCTTGGATGTTTTGGTTTTAATCTGCACGGCGACAGCATTAACTTTCAGTTGGTTGTAGATGCCGAGGATCACACACACACACACACACGAATACACGTACAGGAAAATTGTTTCAGACACACTGAAAAAAACATCGTTGACCGTTAACCTACCGTCAACGATATGTAAATTCTGAGACCCATTTTGTTTTTAAACAATGATCAAACTCCTTACTAATTGTTTATTTTAGTAAGCAACAAATAGAGATAATATTTGACTCTTATATTGATTATTTTAATAATAAGTCGAATGTAATTATCCGATAGTTTAAAGTTTTGAAGTGTTCATTGAGTGCTGCTTCAAGTAAGGAATGTCTGCATACTTAACATTTTTAATTGTAAATGTAACTCTGAAATTCCGAATCTTTTTGAGGCATTCTTCACACTTAACGCCCAATACTCGTAACTCATATTAAAGTAAGGAAATTTATAGAAATTCAGAATAGGAAAGAAAATTAAGCAGTCTTAATATTGATGCAAAAATGTTTCCTGGATATTTAGTACCGGCCAATAGTATACTAATTCCTCATTTTGGTATTAATTTTTTCCTTACAAATTTAAGACTTTTCACTTAAGTTTCCTTCGCGAAAGTTTTTCCAGAATTGTGTAAAATGAAACCTTAGTGGCATAATAATAAATATGTAAGAACAATGCACATTATAAATAATTGGGAACAACACCCTGAAGTAAACTATAGCTCTGTCATTGCCTTTTTCTATTATTTTAAGAAATCACAAAAGGTGTAAAATTATCGATAGTATCGACGGTGCAAGCTAATATTTTATAGTATATTTTGGTACGTCAAATTGAACTTTAAAATTGAATTTTTACAGTGCAGAATATGTACAGAATATGAGGATGACGCTGCACCCAGTCATAGCAGCAGGAGGAGGCACAGTTCCAGCTAATGCCAATTGACAGCAGCTTATAGCCCCATCCCGATTCCCCCATCCTGCGTGAACAGCCGCCAGGCGACATTTTATGAGCATTTTTGGTCACTGAATGCTCGGGGAGCTCTGCTGGACATGTCAGCGCGCATATTGAGCGCCAGCTACTTAGGCACCAGCCAAAAGTTTAACGTGACAGACACAAAATGGTGCCAGGGCAGGGATTCACACTGGCCATCGTCCGTCGTCCCTGGTCCCTCCTTGCTGCTCTGCAATCGGCAAGCAATTTGACTTTGTATGCCCGACACACATGCGGACATGGTAACGGGCAGGATAACGGTCGGCTGTCAGGATGCAGGAGGAGCTTTGTAATGCTCTAAAATGGACTTCCATGCTCATTTATTCTGCACTTGCTAAACTTTCTGACCAACACTGGCACCTCAATAAAACAATTTAAAAGTCATCGTCGTCAACATTTGCAGCTCCTGGCCCGCCTCCCCCCATCACCCTGCTCGTCCTGCCGCTCTCCCCAGTGTGCTGTCAGTTTCTCCATTTATTTTGTTGCGCATTATCTGCAAGCGTGAGTTGCCAGAGAGGAGTGGAGGGGCAACAACTGGCTTAGACAGACACATGTGGCCACTGGCAAGTAGCCAGTAGCCAGCAGACAGCAGCTAGTGGCCAATGGTCACCTCATCCACATCCACTTTTGCAATCAAATTGGACTTTAAGTGCTCTCTCCGTTTAAGTTTTGTTTAAGGAACAGCATCAGACGAGTCCTGTACCAAATTCCAGCCAAATGGCTGCTCCACATGTGATAAACGGGCGTGGCTCTGATTGCATTCCTGTTGCATATTGGGCAATCAAAAACTTTGAGCAGGTAAATGGAAATGAGCTAATATGGCGGAGAACATTCATTGCAGCAGCTGAGTCAGACTTAAAGATTGCGTAATTGGTTACGCAATAGTGCGGAAAATTGTCAAGAGTTTCAGATCCCACAGGAGTGACATGAATCGAAAATCAATAAAATATTAGTGAAATCAAATTTAACTCCAGCCAACATTGCTCGTCTGCGCACAAGTCGGAAGAAGGCACTTTGCGGGGGTGTGGGGAAAGAGCCAACATTTTATATACACTTGAAGTAGCCTGATCAAGAATGTATAAGCATATGTGTAATTTATAAGGTCGGAGATGCCAACGTTTGCCTGCTACGTACATTTGCATAGCATAATTAAATTCATTTATCCATTTTTAATGGTTATACTATACATTTAGCACGAAACTCGGTTTTATTAATACTGTATAAGTTTAAGGAAACAAAACCCGAAATGTATATGCATTTAATGTGGCAAAAAGTTGAGGCTACGAAGAATAAGCTCGCTATCTTGCTATTCATAAATGCCCTCATATTGCGAATTCTGTTTAACAGCCAACTTTACGAGTATATCATACAGTTTCGCTCCTCCACGCAATAAAGTGCTTTTTTGGAGGATTCACACTAGAGTTGTGCACGGTTCGGGTAATTTGTAGGCGTCGTATCCTGTGTACACGAAGCGAGGCAAATAAAAGGCGCAAAGGAACACAAAAGAATCAAACAAATATATAAGAAAGTACTTCAATAATATTATACTAAGCAGCTAATTTAGTTATCTGTTCAATTTTCGCAGCCTTTCATTTAATATCCCCTTTCGTGCTGTTTCGTGCACTGAAGTCCTGGATGTCTTCCATCTCTAGTAAAACTACATGTACGTATGCACATTTATGGGCTCTGCAAAAAGCGCCAGCAATTTGAGAGGAAATGCATTTAAATTAATTATGTGCAACACTCGCTGTAATTTACATTTCGGGGCTCGTCATTTTTGGTCACCTCTCGCCAAATTTCTGGCACATGGAACACATCATATGGGTACTTATACATGAGTTTTTTATCAGACGGATTCTCAGAGAGTGCCTGGCCGGGTTGCTGTCTGCCGGGCTCTCACTTCAAAGTTAATTATGTTGACATAGTCAGTTCCAGTTATTCCTTTCTTGCACAGCCCTTTTTCAAACGGGTTGCCACGCCCACACAGCTGCCCTCACACAGCATGCATTAAGAATTCATGCCACGCCCGACGCTACAAAGACGCCCACGGGCCAGGCTAAAGCAGTAGGACAGGGGTAGAAGGGAGCCCACCACCGACCGGGAGAGAGACCGTCCAACCGGCCGGTTGCCAAGTTACTCAAATTAATTAAGTTTCGCCTTTGCCAACATTGCGCATACGCCCCATGCGCCACCGCCCAGATCCGCCTGCCGGCGCACCCCCTCTGCGTATTCCTGCTGTGCCTGCTTTGGCTCCTGGGGGGGAGCCTGCACAACCTTTCAATTTTTTAAGTGACATTTGCCAGACGTCGCCCAATGTTTAATATTTTCTAACCGCGGCGACTTCCACACCACACCACGCCCCGCCATCCAACGGGGCAGCTGAAATTTAAAATTAATTGCTTTAGCGCAGTTTTAATTATTAAAAAACTATTGATGGAAACGGAGCAAAAGTGAGAAAACTTTTCTACTTGGCTTTATGGTATTCTTTTGAATGCTTTTACTTGTGGCTGCGTTTTAAAAACTCTGCCACAATAGCCGCCTGAAGAGGGTCAAACGAAGAGTTCGGCATCCATTGCTGTGTTAATTTCAGGTGCAAATACGGCAAAGTCCGAAAGTTTCTTGTTGCAATACTTGTTGCCAGTAAAAGAAACATATTTATGAACGTTTGTGAAACTATTTGGCGGTTGGTTCTATTTAAAATTAGCATCGATTCATTTATGAACTACTTAGCGTACTTAGCGTTAGAATGCAGGATGCAAAAACTAACCAGGTTATTTATTTTTTATTTTCAGCGGAATGTTATTCTAGCCCCAAATAAACAGTCACCCTTTACCGATCTAGTAATAAAAACTGTAGTATGTAGTATATCTAAGTTTATCTGGCAACGCCATGTGCAATGTAAGTAGTTCCTAAGCAACCCTGTGCAATATCGATACGCTCAGTCGATCGTGAGATTGGGAAAAATAAAGATCAACGCACTCTCTTATACTCTCTCCAATGGGAAAAATAGTGTGTATACTTTTGTATACTGAGGAATATCCGCCTGTCTGTGCGTATGACTCCAATTAGCTTCAACACTTTAGAAGTTTGACCTACATAGATATCTCTATATCTCCCACAACCTTATAGCTAGAATCACCAAATTTTACATTATTAACGCATCTGGTAGTGAGAACAAAGTAAGTGAGCACAAAGGAATCCTAGTAAAGTGTTGTGGCACTGTTAAGTGCAAGTTTAATTGAATGTTCGCGTTTTTTAAAATCAGTTTATTAGTTAATTTCTTGAAAATATTACGTCAATTATATGATCTCAAGTGAGAGTGTTGATAAAGTAAAACATGTGTATAATTGTATATTTGCTTGGCAACTTCTATTGCATTGGAAATGCAGGATGTAGTGCATATTTGATTGCTGTATTAGAAAACAGTATATTATATTTGATTATCTGCGTGATTCCTCGTATGTATGTCTGTACCTGAATGTACACACATCGATAGTTTAAATGTCAACATCTGCCTACGCAAGATAAACAGAAAAGTCGAAATGAATCAACAACACAAACAAGCAGCAGGGGTGGAAAAGATGGAGGTCCTGTCCACATCCTACTTAGTCTTAAACAAACACAAATACCAAAGCAAATACCGCAGGAGACTACTAATTAAAGCGAAACTAGTAAGGTGGCCTGGGCGTCAAACTCAACGGCCACACCGTATCAATCTATTAAGAAGCTAGTTAATTGCAAGTCGATTAAACCGAAGTATGTAATTAAACGTTTTATGTGTTCATTTTGTGTATAATGTGTTAGACCGCCCACAGTGACTCAAAACCGCTGATACAGTGTTTGTGGTGCAACTGCAGTTGCCAGGGGAAACACAGCTTGTTGGGCTGGCGGAGGGGTCTGTGAGGGGTCTTTAACCCTATTACGTTCTTAGAAGAGCCGCATATTCGGGCAAAAACAAGTTAGAATGCACTATTCGAGTATAGCCGACTGAGAGACAGCCTGCCTCAGGTCTCAAATTCCTAAATCTTTGTACACATACAAACTTATGCCCACATAGCGAGCAGACAATTCAAGTGTCCTCCCCCTTCCCTGCAGTACTAAAACTGTTGAAGTTTTTTATGAATAAATAAATTCTGCATTTAAAATCCGATTCGACTGAAATATGTGCAACATGTCAAGAAGCACTTAATAATCATGCAAGCCAAAACTTAGAACTAAACTAAACTGAATTTCGGTGGTACGGAGAGAATATCTAAGAAATAAAACAACTTTTGATCTGCGCATAGTATACAAGAACCTACATTCCAAATTTGATGTCTCAAGCTCTTATAGTTCCTGAGATCGACACGATCATACTGAGAGACAGAAGGACATGGCTAGACCGACTCGGCTGTTGATACTGATCACGAATATATACACTTTATAGGGGCGGAGGTCATCTTCTTCGTAACATACATACATTTCTACAGATTTAGTTCCCCCGGGGCGTGGTATGACAAATTTTGGTGATTCTATTAAGGTGTTATATAGTTTTTGCTTATTTACTGCGGAGTAGAGGAAGAGTTGGTCGAAGTTGCAACAAAATGTTGGCGCAGGTTTATTATTATTATTATCTTTACCAACAAATATACTGTCTACCCTAGCTAAGCACTTGGAACTTTATCAGACGTAATATATAAATTTATTACACAAGCTGTAAATTTTCACCGTGTATAAACAAGAAATTTACCTTAGTGCTTGCCGCTTGTGTCTTTTCGTCATGCTGTGCATGCCTATGACGGTGGTAGGGGGAAGATACCAAACACATTTACGCAAATTAGCCGCTACTTCGACATCGGTGAGTCAGCTAATTGAGCGGGTGCAATTGAACGGGTGCCCAGGCTGGCCAAGACCAGAATGGCAGCCGGGCCATATTAGCGCCTATGATGATGGCAGCAATTATGGTTACTGTTGGCGTCGAGGGGGCAGTCGCTGGCAGGGGCCGGGCCAACTGCACGTGCCGCAGCCGCTGGCGCACATTCAATTTGGATATGCGCAAAATTAGCAACAATTTTATACAAATAAATAAGAGGCTGCCGCATTTGCCACCGACGACAGCCGCTCCAGTAACAACAGCAACAAGAATGTGTAACATACTCGACTAGCAGATACCCTGGATATAATCGATAGCAAAAATCTCGATAGTGGCCCCAAGAAATTACCATCGATACTATCAATGGTGCCATCGCTATTTAACAGCCCAGCTCTATGCAAAAACACATACACACTAATGTTCATAAGAACACACACAATGCAAGAAAACACTTCAAGCAGTGCACATAAAGCAGTGTTTCTGCTTTTTCGAACTATTTTGTGCTTATCATTTGATCGTTTTCAAATTTGCAGGATACAACATTTTTGTGTTATTTTTTCAATATGTTTCTTAACTTACAGTATGGTTTTGGTCAGGAAAATATTTATGTACACGCTCTATTTAAGCCAGGGACCGTAACGGCTATAAGTAGTATACATATATAATAATTACTTCTTAAGCATTATTTCTTGAATTTATTTATTGCTCAAGAAATAAAACTTATTTTTGGCAATAACTATTTTCCTTACAAATAAATCATATTTTTTTAAAGATATTTTTTCGTTCACAAATAAATATTATGTCTTGAGTTTTGTTTTATATTTTGCTTAAAAATAAAATGTATTTCTTGATATTTTGGAAAATACTGCTATTTTTGGTATTTTTGACTTCTTGATAAAATACTGAACAATTGCAGTATTAATTTAATACGATTTAAGTCCCAAGCAAAATATAGAACTCAACAAATAATCGATATTTTCGTCGAAATATAAAACTTAAGAAATTATTTATATATAGGAGCGAAAAAATATATTCACAATATAAGTTGTATTTTAAAAAAACTACCAACAATAAGTTGTATTATTGAGCTTAAAAAAACAAAAGCCATTGAATCAAATTGGTACATAAGCATTATATACGTTCCCTGATTTATAGTGATATCATAACCTTTTTCCTATTCCTGTACAGGATACAGCAAGAACGAGGCAAACAAGCATACAAAATAATTGAGTGGACCTGTAGTTGAGCTTGTGGGTGTGAGTGTGTGAGTCAGTGTATTCGCATGTTTGTAGAGGATAGGCATATACATATACATATAGTACATATATGTGGTGCTGTGGATGCTGGCGGGGGAGTCGGCAGCTGGACAAACTCTGGTCGGTATCCAGTTCCTTCTGTGTGGCAATTTGGAGTCCAGGCTGTTGTAGTTTCAACATTTGTTAACGAATTTGTTTGCTTGTTGCACATTGTGAGCCGCCTCCTCGTTGCATTGTTCGTTGTATTGTTGCGATTGTTGCAAGTGACGTGGCCACCGCCGCCGCCGCTAGGGTTTGACACGTATGCCACTCCCCTGGCACCCGCAACCTCTCCCCCGGAAAGGGGGTCTTGTGGTCAACGTATGGCCATGCGCCTCGTTGGCAATGCGACGCGTTTAAAAAACAATCAATTTTAATTTCAATTTAAATTAGTTGCCGCTGCCGCATTTGCTGGCCAACTGCCGTGCCCCCACGTCCCCCACTTCTAGCACTCCCCCCCAGTCCCTCCACCCCACCACTCAGCAGCTTAACGCCGCTGCATTGACCATAAAATTATTTTTGCTCATTTGTGTTGCTGGCTGCTCTTTGTTGGCCATTGTTCCTGTTACCAATTGTTGTTGTTATTTCGGTGAATGCAATTTAGCCCTGGTAATTTCGTTTTTACTGTTGCTGTTTTTGCGTTTAATTGCATTTAATGCTAAACTCTGGCAATTGTTGCGAAAATAGCAATAAATTTTACTTAAAAATAAAAAATCCCATGCATTTCAAATGCATTCCATTTAAATTTGTAGCCATCTCCCTGCATTTTTCCATGTCAATTGTTTCACACATTGTACGAATATTATAAGCACATTAAAATTGCAGCAAATTTTGCACAGCACTTACATTAGCATAGAAATTATATAAATAAATAAGAGAGATAAATGAAATTGTTTCCAATTTAATTTGGGATTAACGAATTCAACTCAATTCTAATTTATTTTATTATTGTGTGAGCAATTCAATAAAGAATTTGACGATTACATTTGCAAATATTGATTAAAATCAAAATGTGATTTTAGAGATTATGAATAAATGTTTGTTTTGCATTACGTTACGTAAATAAAAGATTGAGAACAGCCACTGGATTAACGGGTTAGTTGAAAACAAGCCATCCAAACATCTGACGATGCAGCACTTATTGCATACATTATATTTACATTTCTTTGATGAATATTTTAATTAAAGTTTTATGAAAATGATTTGCGGCAGCTGGACTCTGGCCCGGTGGATAGGATTGCTTTGGAAGACAATGACGGGGCAATTATTCCCAAATGGAGCCTTCCTTTTACGTTAATGCAAATAGTGAAAATCTCCCTTTAAAATATATTTTCTTTATTCTATTGGATTCTTATTTGGGAATGCATTTTAATTTTTCAGGGTTTCATTTAACGCCAATTTTGGCATAGTATTTAATTCCTTGTAGGTTTACTTTCTAAACCGAAAATGGTATAGGATTTATTCCAGTTTCGGTTTTAGTTTTAAGCCTAACACGGTTTAGAATTTCTCTCCTTGTTCCGCCATCTTTGTTATCTCTCTCTCTCTAAAATTAATTATTTTTTCTGTAGCATGTGGCTAATTTGCTTGATTAGTTTGGCTCTGCTTATTTTTGACAAACACATAGTTAAGATTCATAACTTAGTTAGCTTAATCTTAATCTGATCATTTTTTCAACTCCGCTTCCTTTTTAAGCTGATTTTTTGTACTTTCTCCCTAAAATCGGAATACATATATTCACTTTGAAATAGATAAACGCAACTTACACGACTTTTTTCAGTACACATTGCCGTAGTAAAGGGTTGAAAAGTGTTGGTCAAGATTTGCTCATTTATTTTGTTGTTTGGGATGAATTCTTTTATCATCCTACCACTACCACTGGATAAACGGCTTAACTAACAAAAAATAACTGGTTCACCTTGTTTTTGACAAACACAACGTATAGATTAATAACTTACGTAACATACAAAACCATTCAGATCCTTAAGCGGATCATCTCCGCTTTTGCCAAAAACTTTCAAGTTAGTTGAAATTTGTATCGTTTGCGCAATTCTTTTTCGAATATTTGGCATTTCTTATGACACAGCTATTTTCAAAATGCCAAATTCACTTAACCTTTGTCAGTGTATGCCATTACAACTTTAACCGTCTTAGTTCTTAAGTCTCCGCCCAATTATTAGGGCGAAGCCACGTGTTGTGCTGTGCGGACCAAAGGAAAATAACTAAAACTGATTTGTACTCTGGCAAATTGGGATTAAGTGTGCAGGTTTCGTTAACGGTTTTCCCCGTGGGGCTTAACCCAACCTAAATCAATCAAGCGAACATGCGAAGCGGCGTGCCAAAGAGTGAGGATATGCCAGGACTCTGGCACGCAAATCAGTCGCAGCCGCAGACCAGCGCATGGGATTACAGATACATTCGCATCTGAGAATGTATCTGAGTGCGCGTACGTGTGTGTGTGTGTTTGTGTGTATTTGTATTCGTTTGTTTGGCCGCTAGCGCAATTCTACTTAACAGCAATTTAACGTAATTTACGTCTTAACCAAGAATTCAACATATGCGTTTAAACAAGCTGCAGATACTCGTGGCTCGTGTATCCAGCGGATACATTGAGCATCCAATGGGCGGCGGCAGCGACTGCCGCAAAACATGTGTTCCTTTAAGTAGTGGCAAACAACTTTCGGTCTCCAACGCTGCCTGGATAAATTATTGGGTGTGTTGCCCCGCACATAGTACACACATACGAGCATATACTTACATAAGTAGAACCCAAACTGAGACACCCCAACCCCAGCCCCAACCCCAGCCCCAACTCCAACCCCAACACTAACAACATTTGCGTATCTGCGGTTGCGTGGTCTTAACTTGTAGCCGAATCAAAGCATTTAATGGCGCTTTTAATCTTGTTAATCGGCCTTTTGCCTGGTTAGCTGAGATTTCAGATAGTTTCGACCGCTGCGCCGCCTGTGCTATTCTTGTTCTTGTTGTTGTTTATGAGGGGAGGGGCGGATCAGAGGCGTGTCCATTGAAATTGCCATGTTTAATGCAAATTCTGTTGGGTTAGGTACACTGCCTTTGTATATCCACGCACTATAGTTAAATTACACTAAGCCCGGCAGGCTTAGTGGCCCAATATACGAATTTGTTGCATACTTTTGTGCGTCTTTAAACCTGTTCAGACTAAATTCAAGCACTCTACCAGAGATACTCTGTAGGACGTGTACTTGGGCTAATGGTATGTCGCATTGCCAAGGAAATTCTTTAATCCGATGCCACTCGGCTCGGGCGTTTGCCCAAGGACAATTTTGACATGCTGGCATCCTTTGGCGCGTACATGGCACGAATGAATATTATTTCTTTATGCAAATTTCCTCAACTGCTGCCACTTGTTGTTGTGACTGGCTGTCAAGTCTGCTCTGAAGCGTTCCCATCGCCCTGCCCCGCCCCGCCTCGCTCTCCAGCTCGCAGCTTGCCCATTTGCGTGATATTTTGTTGAGCAAGACAAATGATTTCCATTTAATTTATTTTCGCTGCTTATTCTTAGACTGTAAGTGGCTGGCGAAAGGATTTAGCTGAATAAATTATAGGTTGAATTGTAATATCTTTGTCAGGAGACTGCTAGGAGAATGCTACTGCGGGTGCGGCTCTGACAAATGTTGGACTAAAAATTCTGAGCTGCAAAATGGGCGATATGGCAAACTAAATTTATAGTTATTTTATGCTTGGTCTCAGAGGACACTCAAAGCCAGGAAACACGCTGCCAGATTATGGCTTAACCGGATAGAACGCGGAACATATCAAGAGAATATAGTATGCTACAGATATATGTACAATATAAGTAGGTAGAAGGTATTAAATGATCAATAAATTTGATCACTAAATATTGTTAATCTCAACTGTAAGTGGACTCAAAAGTGTCAAGAAAAGTTTGCTTAGCAGGTAGTACGGACAGAAAAACAGAAGCCCAAAATACTATTTTTTAAAAAAAAAAAGTAGGAAGTCGGAAGCTCAAACCTGCTATTGAGGTAGGCGTTGCTTAGATCTTGTGACTTAAATTTCCAATAAGATCATTAGGACTACCCATCTCAAATTTGCTGACTCTAGCTATAAGGTAGTGGGAGATATAGCCTATACTCATTTGCGTGTTAAAAGAAATCTTGACATTCTATCTGAGTCGGATATATACTCGAATACCAACATGTGTCCCAACATACGGAAGCGAGCATAAAAACCAACGTTTTTATGAATATTATCCCTTAAAGGCGGCAATGCAATTAAAATCTAAAATAGTTATTTGGGGCTGCACGCCTTAGTTGGCCACAATTACCCGAAACACTCATCCTATGCTCATAATGAGCTTGCATGCGATTAATTTTCCACATGAGCTGCTGATTTTCAGAGCGTAGACATCGCATGGGAGTTAGTTCATAAATCATATGCATTGTCATTGCCAGCTTGCCGACTTGCCAGCTAATCTTGACTGAGAATTAGGAGGTGGCAATCGCGCAGTCGCCTACTTAATATTTCCGCTGCCTGTCGCTTCATGCCCCTGCCCCTGCCCCCTGCCCCCTGCCCGCCTGCACCCCTCACTGCTCACTCGTATCGCAGACTCACGTCAGATGTCACTAATCTAAATTTATGCAAATTGCCAACTGTCTGACTGCCTCACATGGTGCATGCGGCTGGCATGTGCTGTTGCTGTTGCTGCTGCTGCTGCTGTTGCTGTTGCTGTTCCCCGCCAGCGGCAGGCATCCACATTTACATTCACATTCACATCCACATCCACATCCACAGCCACATCCAATGCAGATGCATTTTCAGATGGAGGCGACTTTGCAACAGTTGTAAAAATTGCAGCTAAATTCAAATTTGACATGCGGCAGGCAGAGTCGCAGTTGGAGTCAAAGCCGCGACTCGCGAGTGTTTTGCTGGTATTTTCTTTTCTTTTTTTTAATACATATATTTCTCCTTTTTGCTTCCATGCTGGTAGCTTTCAGCTCCCATTCATTTGGGATGCAGTGCTCGTGTTGCAGTTGCCGGTTGGTTGCCTTGGCAAGCTCTTATTAAATTAAAACGAAGGCGTTTAAGTGCGCCCCAAGCTGCTGCTCAATCTGATATGCAAAACATTTTTGAAATAACTCAGCCGTAAATACTTAGTAGCTCAGAACTCTCTCAGTCTAAGCCAAATTAATTGAAAAAGTTACACGCATCGCTGGCCAAGTCTCTCTAGATTCGAATTCGAAGTTGGTTAGTTGGCCAATACGGCCAATTGCCAAAACTCGTGTTGTGGCCAGCTGCCAAAGCCGGCTGCCATTTGGCTGCGACTCGCAGCTTGGAGCTGCCTTTCAGTTTCATTATCGCGCCTGGCACGCGATGCCCGCCAAGTTGGCCTCCATTTACAAGTCGGCGCCTTTTGTAATCGTTGCAGTGCCTTCACACCCTCCTGCCCCGCTCCTGCCCGTCACGTGCCCCATATGCAAAGCGACAAAGTGTGAAATTTCAGCCCGCTTTACCCACACACGTTTGCCTGCCAATGGGTCGGCAGCAGGAGCAACTATGTTGCAGAGGACAGTGCCCATCTGGCAAGATTAGACTCTGACTGCTTGTGAAGTACAGCGCTCGAAATAAGCCGAGACACTGAAAGCTGCCTTGAATAACTTGAGGTTCAATCCTAGTCATGTGAAAACTGCGAGCTGCACAAATGTGTGCCCATATTTTCTATTGACCACGCCTTAAAGCGTCTGTCAACGTCTGAGTTAACACGTCTGACCTCGTCCTGTATCTGTACTGATATCTATCTGATCATTACATCTGTTAGTGTCTGACAATGTCTCACCATGTCTGATTACGTTTTACCATGTTTTACCTCGGCTGACATTATCTGGGAACGTTTGACCACATCCCACCCCGGCTGAAATCTGGCAATGCCTGACCACCTCTTACATTATCCGACATAGTTTGACCACGTCTCAAGAAAGTCTAACCACGTCTGACTACATCTTAAACAAAAAAGAATGCTATAGTACCCAGGTCAAATATTTCCGATCGCATCTTCGTACACTTACACACACACACACATACACAACGACGCACACACACAAGCGACAGCGCAAGCGAGGCATTTTAAGTGGTGGCTGTACTACTTCTTTCCCCCGTGAATAACTTCCGTGCTTATTATCCGATCGATTTGAAATTTGGACAGTAGATTAAAACTGACCAAAATATTATACATGCCAAATCCCAAAGCTATATCCTTCAAAATTGTTGCTGTTAAACGTATTTACCGAATTGCGGGGGAACAGGAAGAGATCTGAAATTGGACAAAAAAAACTTGATCTGCGTATGGTATACCGGAACCTACATTTAAAATTTGGTGTCTAGCTCTTATAGTTGCTGAGATCGACGCGATCATACGGACAGACAGACGGACAGACAGACGGAAATGGCCAAATCGAAATCTCTTTAGATACCGATCACGAATATATACACATTATAGGGTCGGAGATGTCTCCTTCTGCCTGTTACATACATTTGCACAGATTTAGTACTCCCTTTTACCCATTTTATGGGTTCCCATTTTTTACAAGGAAACAAGTAAGAATGCTATAGTCGAGTATACCCGACTACGAAACTCCCTGTACCCAGGTCAAAAATTTCCGATCGCATCTTCGTTAACTTACACATACATACACAGATACGCACACGCACGAGCCACAGCGCAAGCCAGGCATTTTAAGTTGTGACTGTGCTTCTTCTTCCCCTTGCTGCAGCACTGAATCTTCTTTCGTGAATAACTTAGGTGTTTATTATCCGATCGACTTGAAATTTGGACAGTAGATTAAGAGGGTCCAGTACTTGGACATGCCAAATCTTAAAGCTATATCTTGAAAATTGTAACTGTAAAACGGTTTTTATCGAATAGCGGGGGAACGGGGGAGATATCTCAAATCTAAAATAAACTTGACCTGCTCCCGCTATACACGAACCTACATTCCAAATTTGGTGTCTCTAGCTCTTATAGTTGCTGAGATCCTTGCGTTCATACATACGGACAGACAGACGGACAGACGGACAGACGGACAGACAGACGGACATGGCCAAATCGAAATCTCTTTTGATACTGATCAAGAATATATATACTTTATAGGGTCGGAGATGTCTCCTTCTGCCTGTTACATACTTTTGCACAAATCCAATACCCCCTTTTTACCCATTTTATGGGTACAGGGAGTAAAAAGACAGTACAGTATTATTCTAACTTCTTTGGCCACACCATATCTGGAAATGTTTTATCCCTGCAGCATTGGGCTTTGCCTAATATTTCCCCACAGTTGCGGAAGTATCCAAAATGTGAGACTCTTCAGCCCACATACAAAATTTGGTCTCTCTAGCTCAAAGAGTCTCTGAGAAACTTTCGGACCAAATTGAGAGACTAGTTTGCAGAGCAACGGTCACATAGACCAGGCTTTATTGACTCTCTCCCCTGATCAGGCCTCTTTATGTACATATATGTGTGGTCAAAACTGACTACATTTAAGCTTGCTTAATTCTCTTTACAATTCATTGTTGTTTCTTTGGCTTCATTTTATCGAAACAGGGATGCAAGAAGATTTGGGGCTTCTTGTTTGAATCGAAATGCTCGTATCCCTGTCCCCAGTCGTAGCTCAATGCATAGGCAAATATCTGGCCATCCGCATTAAAACAGCATTTTGTCACAGGTTGTTCCATAATGCTGCTGGCATACAGCCTTTCGCGCGTATTCGTATCCCAGAAGTTAAATACGCCATTGGAGCCAGCCGTGGCCAGCGTATTGTGCACGGGATGATGCTTTAGATCATTCACCATGTAGACGTTCAGATAGCCCGCAGGAGACAGCGTCCAATGGCACTTAAAAGCGTATGTACTTTTAGCAGCGTTCATATAGTGAACGGCCGCCCGGCCTTCAATACCGCCAACCACAAAGCCAGCTGCCACTCCGTTGTTGTCCTTAAAGATGTTAATGCAGCGCAGCTGCTGTTTCAGAATGGTCTGCACACGCTTGTACTCCGTTACAGCCTTGTGCAGGGAGTAGGTCACGATGCTGTTATTAGCACAGGCCACAACAGCCATCGGATATAGCACATCGGCAGTATAGCAACGATCGGGCAGATTCAGCGAGAGCATCGGCACGGGGCTGCGCGTGTCCCAGAACTAACAGGCAAGATTTCCAAGGTTACTGCTGGATTGAATGTGCTATTGACGCTGCTTACCTTGAGCGTTTTATCCCAAGAGCCAGTCATCAGGCAGGAATAGTCTGGCGTTTTTACCCAGTTGCAGCTCCGAACACCCAAGTCATGGAGACCCACCTGCAGCTGCTGATTGGACTGCAAATCCCATTGGTACACCTCACGGCCCGTGGTGCTCATATAGATCTTGCTGCCATCATCGCTCCAGCTCACGTCCATTACTGGGTTACCTAGTAAGCAAGAGGCCCGTGGCACAGTCTTTCCATTCATCTCCACATTCCAGGTGCGCACCGTTTTATCCCAACTGGCGGCGCATAGCAGATTGCCTGGCGCTGGACTGAATTCCAATGCCGAGATGGAATCGCTCGGTGGCATGCACACTTCAAAATCCATGGAACGTGCCATCTGGTGACTTTCAAAGCGAACAATTGTAGAAAATTAGAAATTCTTAATACAAATGTCAACACAAAATGTCAACGTCAAGTTTCAATGTATATGTTCAGGGCTGCAAGGTTTTGACAGATACCACATGAACCGTCTCAAATCTCATTCCGAAGATAAGATCGGTTTCAACGTCTAATACGAAACTATCAAATGGAATGTGGTGAACATTCACACAGAAACAAGAACATAGGAAAATAGGGTTATCAACTTCATTAAAACTATGTATGTAAGAACAGTGGAGGATGATGTCGGATTACTCTGATATTTGTTTCGCTTTAGAAACGATACATTTCAGACGACTGTGTTCAAATATTTACCCTATTTTACCTCCGGCTTCCACCTAAGGTACGTTTCTTATCTCTCCCTATCTATCTTACGTCCTGGGGCAACCTCAGGCAACTTTACGCCTTGCTTCAACACCCTACCCAAAGTAGGCGGCGACCACTTTACTACCCAAAAAAGTATGGAACAAGTTCTGTGATTCCAGAATATCAAAATTGACATCAATAGTTTGCTTCTGGTAACATTATCCTACCAATCACTTGTTGATCCTACCGTATTCTAGCTACCAGGATTCCGAGCTGGATCCCATGGACCAGCTACTTGAAATGGGGTAACACTTCCGTCTATACGAGTCGCTTGAATTCAACAACTTGCCTGATTCAATTCATAAATGATCTCGCCAAGGCCAAACGTGCCCCTTATCCCTCCCACTCAGCACACTCAATCAGCAATCTGCGAAATCTCCCCCTCAACAGTCCTTTTTTTGTTTTTCTGTAAATTGAAATTATGCAATACTCACTGTTTGCATTCGCTGGAATACAAAAGCTACAAAAAAACAATTCCCCGGCCAATAAGCGAGCTTTTTATTCGGATGCGAGTGTTTCAATGAAATGAACAGCAGCGAGCAAAAAGTATCTGCAAGATACACACTGGGAAGCGTGCAAATATTTTAACTAAAACGCCAGCGAGTTACTTTTATCTGCTGCTGCAAATAAGAATGAGTATTTGTGAGGCGCCGATATACGCCCACACGGCCACGCTCAGCCCCGTGCCGGCAAGCGACGTGGCAGCAAACACTGCCGCTGTTTTCAGTCAACATAATTTTACTACTTTTATGGGCAAAGTAATGCCCGACTGAGCCATGGAGGGACTTCATCCTGCAGACTCGGCTCCGGTTGCCGCTACATCCCCCCGCGGCCCTTACGCCATCTACGTGCAAGTTGAAATTTTAACATTTCCTTTCATCTCACGCGTCTCGCGTGTGCAATATACTGAATGTGTTTTGTACAGAGCCACACCCACACCCTCAACAGCGCACCGTCCCCGCCCCCAGCCTGCCCCGCGACTCTGTGAGTTTATTGGCCTCGCAGCATACTTTGAAATTTACTGAGCTTCACTTGTAATGCTTCGCTATATTGAAATTAATTACAAACAAAGGATGCTGCTGGGAGCATGTGTATCTCTATCTTCTACCTCCTACCACTATACCCCTGCCCCGCCTCAGCCTCTGCCTCCGTCTGTGTGTGTGTGTGTGTGTGTGTGTGTGTGTGAATAACTCCACTGTTGAGCTTCCCGAATTAATGTTCCGCCTTCGGCCACGTTTGGTTTCTAATTTCTGATGTTGCCCAAAGCATGAAATAAAATACGTTTAAATGAAATATTCACATGTGCATTTAGTTTCACTTTTTAAATATTTCTGTGTGCTACATTTATTTTAAATAGCAAAAAAAAAACTTAATTTAAATTCAATTGAGCAATTTCACGCTTAACCAAGTTAAGTCTAATAAAATCCATTGTTAAATTGTTAATTGCCAAGCATTAAAAATAAATGTGCAATGAATATTTAGCTGTTGACATTATGATTATGTTGATTGTGTACTAGAAATAAAGACGTTGCAAAACAAAATATTAACCAAGTTTGTAAATTGGTAAGAGCATAAATAAAATATATTTATAAATGCAAAATTACCTCATTATCCCCTGGAATGTTGCTATTATTAACCATTTTCGATCTTCACAATAGAAAAATCTAAAATTTCCAAGCACAAGTGCGATTATAAATGTGTGCTTAAACTCACGTGCATTTCTTGAATTTTACAGAAGGAGGGTATTTTTAGAAGAAAGAATGCGCACCTAAGACTCTAATTAGGAAAACTATTAGGGACACGCTATGGACACTCGCAATCAATTGCGAAAATTGTATCGATAGGATAATAAATACAGTAGTTATTCAAGAAACTATATTCAGTACCGAAGAGCGGGCGAAGCAGCAGCGCAGCTGGCACTTGAAATCATCTGCTTGCTTGCAATGTAGCTGAACTGCTTGATATGAGTGTGTGTACGAAGACGTATTTGGGAATTACAATTCTGAGTACAGGGTGTCTCGTACTTAGATATACTCGACCATAGTGTTTTACTTGTTTTTTTGTCATCGGTGCATTTTGCGTATTTGGCAGCCCAGGTATACGAGTACAACACCAAATTTGGAGTAAAATGAATAATCAATAAATGAATAATTGAATTGAATTGAATCAATTCTTTACAGCCTTCATACATAAATGAGTTCGTTAGTATACCATTAAATAATGATATCAAAATATTTATAAATTTATGTTTGTTTTTGACGCTTTGCCTCAAATCAATTATGCGTTATCCATTTGTGAAATACATAAAACAAAACTCAGAAATATAATGATTAAAAATAATGCGTAACTAATTAAAAATGCTTCACAAACAAATACACACACACACACACACAGATAAACAGACAAAAGGCAATTTTCCAATTGTGTAAACAATTTTACAAGATAAACAAAAGCGTTTTAGATTGAAGAGGGAACATTAAATTTAGGGGGATAATTGCATAAGCACAAAGAAAATGCACTGCATGGTTAACTTTTCTAAAGATAAACACGATGAGAAAATGCCGAAGGCCGCTGACAAAAGTCAACATGCCAAAAAAGCAAAGAAAAGTTGCCGAAAAATGGCAGAAAATGCAAAAGAATTCCTTTTTTATATTTTTAAATAAAGGAAATTCGCAAGGCATGCAGCACATGTTTGCACATTAAACACTGGGCGTGGCAGCCAACACAATTAGCTTGACAACTTTCTCAGGCAATTTCAAAGGCAATTTAGGGCACATTTTCTAGCCAAGTTCAAATGCCACGCAAAAATTAACAAAAGCTGCTGACAGACAAACAGCTGTCTAGCGCAGACAGTCCTGCCCGCCCCCATTTTAAACAGCAGTAACATAATTTACACAAATCTGATTTGTGACAGACAAAAAGGACAAAATCTGGTCTTTGTATCTAAGAGATTCTGTTATTATGTCTAGCCGGGCGCCATTACAATGTGTGTGTGCGTGAAAAGCTAATGAAATTTAAGTCCTTATGGCTCTGAAAATTGTTTTTCCACGATGAGGCTGCCAAACATGCAGCCAAAGCAACCAATAACTAAAACTAGCATTCAATTCAATTTGGTGCCGCATCTCTCAGAAAGCAAAGCAATTTTCCACTTTGAATTAGAGATGAACACGTGATGATGAGTTTCTGGATTAGAAAGCTCAAAGCTTGATCTTACTCAGAAACCAAAGCCAACCCTTGACTACACTCAAGAAAATAGCCCTATAATTTAGAAAATCAACCTAAAAGCCTGAAAATAGAAAATCTATTTTATAGAAATAATTTCTTAAATTAAGAAACTTATTTCTTAAAAGTAGAAATGCAGGCCCTAAATCGGCAATCCAAAGAACATCATTTTTTGTACTAATTTGCGGAAATATTTTCTATTGTTAAGAAATATATTTCTTCATTTTAGAAACTTAAACTCTAATATTTTGAAATTTTTTTCTAGTATTTAGAAAACTCTGCTCTCAACTTTAGAAATGATGACCTTAGTTTTTAGAAAAACGAAAACATGCTATTTAGAAAATCAACTTTCTGAAAAAAGGGCGAGCTTCAAAAGTATGGCGATTTTCTGAAATCTAGAGCATTTTTTTCTGAGTGTAGTTAAACAAGTTGGACACCTACTGAATTCCTCCTGTCGCACTCTCATTCCCTTTGTGATTGTGAACTAGCAGAGCGATGAATCACGCTGCCATCTCTAGGCCAACGGCTAATAGGCCATGAGGAGGACGGAGCTGAGCGGTTGCGGTTGAAATTAAAAAGGAATTTACCCAAATTGCTATTGAAGCCCGCGAAGCGAAGCGTTTCCGAGGCTTTTGCTTCTGCGGTTTGGGCAAAGTGCCAGGCCAAGCGAAGGCAACAGTTGCAGCTAAGGGGGGAGAGGGTCCTGGGAGTCTGGGGCGACAGTTTAATTGGGTTAGCAACGTCAACGGGCGTCGCATCGCCGGATCATTGGCGCTGACGTGCCATGAGCCCATGGGGATGTGAAGAGTGGACTGGATTGGATTCAACTGAGGCGTAGATAGGAGCTGGCAATGCGAATCCCAATCCCAATCGATTTTCGGGCTCACCGTTCTCTGGATTATTTGGTAATTTAACGCAAATGCAGCGGCTGCCCATGGCTTGTCTATAGTCAACCCCTTCCCTGGTTCCCTGGGGCTGTCGGCTGTTTCTTTTTCAGTTGGCCAAATGAAGCGTAACAGCGCGGGCGTGGCCAATGAACGTTGTTTTTGACTGACCACCAAAGCGGTCGTCGATTGTTGACCATGTTTGCTGACTAATTAATGACACTTGAATGCTTGATTTCACTGGATGCTGTTTTAAGCCACGCAATTCCGCATCCATTGTCCATGGCATTATCTATGGGTCAGTCACCATGACGGCTTCGTGTTTGCGGTCAGTTTGTGCGAGTTTCGCATTGGCATTCCTGAAATGTTAATAACCTTGTCCACTATTCCTGCACCTGATCTAGACCTGGCTACTGCTGCTGGGTTCATTTGCAATTCAACGACCTGGTCACCGGAATCGTTCACATTTTGACGGATAAACTGTTTGGCTAGGGATTTGGATTGAAATTGACTGGAGGTCAAACTGTTTGCCTTCGATTAGCTTGTGGGAGGCTAGTGAAAGGCGGAGCTTAGTTATTTCTATCTACTTGGTAATCTACGTAGTAGATTTGATTGGTATCTGATCTAAATGCATGTTCAGGCATGTCCCCATTTCCGACTACTTTTCATTCCGTGACGTTTTTTATTTACTGTTCTCCTTTTTTATTTAAATAGCAACAAATGTTGAAATAGTTTTCAATCCAATCACTCAAAGGCAATTCTTTTCAAACCGAGTGATTTGTTCATAACCGAAAATGTGTAGTAGATATGCCAATTATAGAAAATAATTAACTCATTCTATATGTTTTAAATACAATTGTTCTCCCCAGTTAAGATTTGAAGATCTAAAACCGTCTGGTTACAATAAAAACAGAAAAACATAAAATGTTCTTAATATTGATGGATGGTTCGGAATCTTCGCTTCGAATATGCTCTTCATACGAATAATTTCGGAGCTTATTATCCGATAATTATGAAAGTTTCACCATAGATGTATATTTTCAAATTGATCCATGTTTTTTATTTATTTTATCCAGTGGTAGCAGTCTCTGAGATAATATTAGATGAACACTAAGTATGATATGTATACTATGTGTATAAAAATTCAAGGCTAGTTATATTTTCAAAAGGATCCACGTAATGTATTTATTTCATCTAGTGTTAACAGTCCCTGAGATTACGGCTGATACTGATCAAGAATATATATAGTTCTCATCCCTTTCCGTCTTACACACATTTGTTAAACAGGACTGGAGCTTACTTCTCGATTGTTCATTGTACTTAGTCAAAGATAATCTTAGTCAAGCAGTTTATTCCAGCACAGGAACTTTAAATGCGCCTGCTATCCAACGATGGCCTTCACAACTTGACAAATGAGCTCGAACCATTCCCATTAGATTACTTTTATAAAAATAACACCCAAAAAGGCAAACACACGTTTAAAGTTGGCCAATGTCAAATGCTCCAAGCCGTCTCACACTATCGCATTTGTTTGCAGGGGGTAAAAATGTGCACACTCCTTTCGGGGTGTTAAGTGCTATTATATGTTGTTTGGCAAATATAGCATATATGTATGCAGCCTGCCAGAGACCCGCAGAGCTGCATTAGCAACTAATTGCAGGCAGTTATAGGTGCAGGACATGGAGCAGGACTAGGACCCGCACCAGGGCCCGAACCTGAACCTGGTCCAGAATCCAGCATCATAATTAATTCAAATTTAAATTTCCTTTGGCGCATCGCACGCGCCATTTTCCACCGGCGAGACGGGGCGGCCAACGGGCCGTGTCGGTCAGGTGGCCATAATCAGGCGCGGCTTTTAACGTCTGCCACGCCCATATGTGTGGAGTTGTTTGTAAAGGGGCTGCCAGCCAGCATAATAAACTGTTTAAATATTTAGTTGAAACGAGTTTTTAATGCTCATTTGCGCTTTTAGCAGCTGGCAACAGCAAACGAGGAGACAGAGACAGAGACAGAGACGGAGACGGAGACGGAAACGGGGAAGCTGGCAAACATTTTTTGGGTGTTCGGGTCAGTAGCCCAAAAGGGCACATTCCTTCATTCCCGCTCACTTATTGTTGTTGGAGTCGGATCATGAAATCGCTCTTACATAATTACAGATTGCGATTTCAACACGGTTCGCCGAACCAAGCAGCTGTTCCATGAATGCTCCGAGGCGGATCCAGCCGCTTATTAATTTTTAATTATGCCAAAGACGGCTTGACCCTTTTATGCAGCACTGAGTAGCATTTTGTCTTGGCGCTGATTCGGGATTACATTTCAGTGCTGGCCTTTTATTTTTGCTGGGTTCTGAGGCGATTTCTGGCAGGGACGGGGCATATTACAATGCTACTGAGGGTAATCAGCTCAGCTGGTTAAGCTAAAGTTTTTAAAGTGACCTTTGGCAGTAAAACGTGTTGTTTAATTTCAACAATATGCGCTATATGTTGTCAGACTCGGTATAAATATTTAAATAGTGCTCACACGACAGTATCAGGGAGAAAGAAGCTTTCACTTTAATCATGCTTCGGAGCCCTTGTCGCGTTTACTTTCCGATTGCCGAAGCAGAAAATGTAAGAACTAATTTGCATATTCGCTGCAAATCGTGAAATGTAAGCCAAATCTGAGGAATCCTCACCAAGGACTATTTCGCTGGCGTTGCGCAATTATTAAAATGGCCCGTAGAGCCAACGGCAATGACAGTGGGGTGGAGGGTTGGGGGAAGGGGTAGGGGGAAGCAGCTCACTTGGCTAGTGCGTGTGTCTGAAGCATTGCTGTCATTTCGCTGAGTGCTGCCCAAGCCTCGGCATCTCATCACATGGTTGAGGTGCGAAAACTGGCACGGAACTGGCAATCCAGCCTGAAGCAGTCAGAGTTGCGCGGTGTACAGAGAAACCTGCCAGGTGGGTCCGATGGAACTGCAGCTGGTCCAGACCCCAACGATCCGCATTGCTGACCCTGCGGCCACAAATCTCGGCAATAAATTACAAATGAATGCCCAGCAGCAAGAAAAAACTAATTACTCTATTTAAAGCTATAGATGATAGCTTGAAACGATAGAAGCAAAAGAGAGATTTACAGACCGGTCAGAGTAGACTGTGGATACCTTTATACCCTGTATCCATCCCGAAAGATCAGCTATGTTCGGCGTGCCGAAGATACACTTATGTACAATGTTTCACAGAATCTTAATTTTTGAACGATGGTTCCTATGGCAGCAACATAATATTGTGATCCGAATTCGATCAAATTATAGAAGAATAAAAATTATATAAAGCATAATAAAACTCGCAATTGCTGAGCTTGAATGTAATCTATATAAATAAATGAGTTTGTCCTGACTGATTGGATATTATCGCACAGTCCAAACCGTAAGAGCTAGAATGCTGAAATTTTCACAATAGTTTCCATCTAGACGAAAGTTTACTCTAAGGTGGTGTTTTAGGTAATTCCAGCGACAATCATGAAAAACTGTTGTATGAAACATTTTTGTTTACCCCTCAATCGGCCGCAAACTCGTTTTCAAAGAACTATACAAAAAATCATTTTAAATATAGTTTTTTACTGATTTAAGAAAGTACAATAAAGTCTAATTTCAGACCGATCACATTCAAAGTCATTTTCAAAGCTTTTCACGTAAAATAATTCAATACGTGTCCCACCGATATTGGGTAATTTACTCCCACTGTCAGAAAATTTGTGGGAAACTCTGGCATTCGACATTTTTTAGTTCTCATGCGATTGGCATTCAACTCATTTTCAAGGATCTACACAAAGAATTCAAGATTTTGGAAAATCAAACCTCGATCGGAAAATTCGAGGAAAACTGTTGTATTGGCTTCAAACTTATTTTCATATCGTGATGAGACTTGGCACAGATCCTTTTTTTCTGCAGGCAGTACATATGTATGTCGGAATCGGACGGATCGGTCATAAGTAGGAACCATCGGAGGACAACTATGTTTTGTATGAAAAACTTTTTTGTTTATAAGGATATCGTCACCAAACTAACCGAGTTTATACAATCTGACCAAATTTGTTCATAATCGGAACACTATATCATATAGCTGCCATATGAATAATCGGACGAAAATTAAGTTTTTGTATAAAAAACATTGCTGAAAAGGATAGAGCTTCGGCATATCGTTCTTATAAAAGTGTATTTACTTCGCTGATTGGGTAGGTGAAATTGAATGTCGGTATGAAAATACTTTCAGCAGGTTACATAGCTTCGGCTCCGAAAAAAGCTGTTCTTTATGGTTAGTTTATGCAATTGGATAATTTTTTGTAGCATACATATTTTATTATTGTATTGTATTTATTTATATTATTGTAAAATTATGATAATTCTTCTAGTGCAGTCAGTCTGTACCAATATCATATCACATTAATATTATTCTTTATTAAGAAAGTTGATTTGTTGAACACTGCGTATGAGCAATGTAGAAGTAGTACTTCTGGCTGGCTATAACAAACAAAAAGGCATCCAAGGCAACATTTCAAAGGATTTTTGTGCTTAACAAATGCGCTACTAAAAGTTGCCCAAAGAGCCACCAATCAGTCAAGCGTCAGTCAGTCAGTCTATTGGGTTACGGATACGGACCCGGGAAACATTTTCTGTCAGTTGCATCCTTTGGCTCTGCTTCTTCTAAACTGTGTCAGTGGGCAGGACGGTTCGAAGCGTGAACTGCGGTTGCTAAAAATGCTTTCAGTTTGCGCAAAATGCAATTCGTCGGCAAATGACGCGTGCCACTGGCTGACAGCCATTGTAGTTGTTGCAGACGCTTATGCAGCTCCAGCCATATTTTGGACCTCGAGTCTGCCCTGTTGGGTTCGCATTTGGCCAGGCTTAACAGTCGAGTGTCAGCTGGCAGCCTAATTGAAATACAGCTGAAGAATGGTTGCGCCAAGCTAGCAAGAGCCACAGCTCTTCTCGTTACATAATTAGAAAACGAGTGAAGAACTATTTGAATGTGAAAGCCGCAATATAGACTAGCACTGTTACGTAAGTAATGTCATGTTGATATGTATTTATTGATATTCAAAGACAAAACTATGTTCTATCATATGCATGTGTTTCGTTAAAAAAAAAATGCATAATACTTATAATTCAATTTTAAGCATTTTCTTTTTGTGCAACTTATTGTATTTCAAACCGTTTTTGAAACAAAACATTACTACGGGCTTACCAAAAAAAGTTGTTCCCTATTGATAAAAAAACGATTCATTCATCCTTACAAGTAATCGCTGCCAATCATGCTTTTAATTCATATGCATGACCTCCTTGAGATGCTCTATTCCGCTGCCAGTTTTTTTGGCAACATCCTCAAATACCTGCCATGAGATGGCGCCCGTTTTTTCATCCCGCTCTTGGACGCATTTGATAACTTGACGATTATCCGCCAACAGAGTCAAGCCACTCGGATACTCGATAAAGACAACCAGGTCCAGCAAATCCGACAGCTCAATGATGCGATGCAAATAGCGGGAGCAAATCCATTTCTGCAAACAAAACGATCGTTCCGAAAGTAATTCTCAATATTAGCTTCAACTTACAGTCGAGGATTCATCTTCACCATTAACGCTGTTCATAAAGGACGACCTTACATATTGCAAGCAAAGGAACTCGCTTAGCTGTGGCAACAAGTAACAAGGTAAGTGACCAAACTGTGTTTAGTTTAATTTTCTTACCTTTTCGAGATGGCTCAGAAACAGTACCGACTGTTCGGCAACATGAGCCAGTGCCATTTGAAAGGCCACAAGTAGTATATCCATGATATTGTGATCGGCACTGTGCCAAAAGAACTCGCTACCATCGCGGGTCAGCTTGATGCATGTGCGGACATCGCGCAAATCAAAGTCATCCAGATGCTTTAAATAAATATTGAAAAAAATAAAATAAAAATGATAAAGTTATGCTCAAATAAATTTCAATCAGTTCATTTATTATTCTATTTTTATACCCTAATAATTTTGTCCCGAAATGTGTAACGCATTCAAGGAGACGTTTCCGAACCCACAAAGTACATATATTCTTTATCAGCATCAGCTGTTGAGCCGATATAGTATGTCGGAGCTGGCTGGATCGGACCACTATAACATATAGCTGCTATAGGTACGATCGGTCGTCAACTATATTTTTGAATACTTTTTTGTTTATGGTATCCACCAAATTCATCCAAACCAAGTCTCTGGATAGTTTATACAGTCTGACCAAATTTTATCATAATTGGACCACTATATCATATAGCTGCCATATAAAGAATTGGGTGAAAAATGAGTTTCTGTATTAATAACTTTTTTGTGAACGGAAATATTACATTCAAACTCAACGATTGTGAATTATTTTACAATTCATATAGTTTTCTATAATCTTATCTAAATTGGACCACATTATTTATTAGCTGCCATTTGTTTATTCTATAAAAATCATTGCTGCTAGGGTATACACGCCGAAGATAGTCGTTGCTTCTTGTTATTCACACACAAACAACTGAGTAATTAGATGAGCTGTTCTCGAAGAAATTAACAACAGATTCCTTCTAAGTAATCAAGGGGAAACATGAACAAAATGAGTGAACCTTCAAAACAAGCAGCCTATTAAGTAAACTACGTCAACAAACTGGCAAATGATAGTTTCTGCCTGTCTCAAACTCATTATTTATTTGAAGAATGGATTGCCGATAGCCGAGTATATCCGACTACGAGCCACACTGTGACCAGGTCCACAATTCCCTCATACATCTTATTCACAAACTCATACGTCTCAAGCAGTTCAGAGTTCATCTGTATTAGCTTACATAACTATAACTCGGATCCCAACAGTTTTTAAAGTATGTACATATAAAGTATGTACTTACCACTTGATTCAGGGCAGTGTATCGATTTAGGCGCGGCACAAAGAACCACACGGTATACTCCTTTACAGTGATGAACTCAAAAATCATACGCACTTCCTCGAATATGGCCAGCACGAAGCGGCGCTCACTTAGACGAGTTGTCTCATTGGCCGCCAGGCAGTTTGTGGTCAGTTTCTTCAAGAGATCCTGGTCACAATCCTGGCGATCAAAGAGCTTGGCAAAGGTTTCAAATGGACTGCCTTCGCTTCTGTATAAATCAGATTTTAATGGTTATGTAAAAGAGAATATGAAGTTTGCACCCACCTGAGGCTGCTGTAGATCTCCGAATTTGCTTGGATGATTTTCAGCCAGTTCTTGGCACAAGACTGATGACCACTACGCAATATCTCAGACGTATGCAGTGGCTGCACAAAGAATATGTTATGGAACTCCTCAATGGGCATCTCCTGCCAACCTGCCATGTTGATCTGAAACTTGACGCGATCCAACACTTCCACATCGTCAAATCGACGGACTACGTTTACTTCGTAGAGCAATTGCCGACCATAGCGAAATTTCTGCCTTTTTCGGTCTCGGAACTTCTTGCGCTCCTGCGCCTGCTTCGAAGTGCTTGCCTCCATGTCCAGGTCGCTATCTGAGTCCGAATTATAGTAAACGGGCCCGGGCAAGCGTTGCAGCATAAAAGACATTTTGACGCAACCTTTGCCTATTGTCAGCTGCGGCAAGCGCTGCAAGCTTTCTGTATCGATGTACTCTGAACTGCACAGCAGCTGGAGAGCTTGTCCAACAGGCGTAATTGTCGGCGCCGATGATGGCTCGGTGTCATCCGCCTTGTATAGATTATAGAGCAGCAAGTGCACGTTGTCCATTTGCGAAAATTTCAGTTCCACATTTTTGCATCCCAAACAATCATGGATGCTCAGCTGCAAATTGCATATGCAACTATCACTTGGATATTGTGATCATATATCATTTAATTTACGTACCTTCATAAATCGCAATGTGCTTTTAAAATGTTCGTCCATCTCAATTCCAACTATTATTGTTCAATCGTTTGTAATTACCATAAACTTTACCTTTATCTTCCAATTGACGCACCCTAGCCGCAACTTACAAGAATCAGTGTTGCAAAACGGCTGCAGCTCATCGATGTTTGGACAATCATCAACTATCGATGATTTGCGTTTACATCCCCAACCGTAAATAGAAATACAATAGGCATCTAGCCAATATTCAATCATACAATATTTTCCTAATTGCACTGGTTGGGTCTCCTGATTTGCTAATGGTTCAGTTGATATCGATATCATCTGAGGTCGATGATTTTTGTGACAATGAACACTAACCGTATTCCTTGGTTATTGCTGCTATCAGCAACAACTTATGATTTTATTTAAGATCTTACTAAGCTATTGATGCTAGCACCAGTGATAGTTTGAAACCTGCACTGTGGATATTAAAAAAATATATCGATTGCGATTGTGATCGATCATTTACTAACAGACTCACGGAAAATCCATTTGTGCAATGATTATTGCCAACCGATATATATTATTAACTAGTGATAAAATGAGACGAGGCATATCATGGGACTCCCATGATTTCAATAACCAGTTGAGCCCACGAGAATTATCATGAGTGTTGGGTTGAGTATGTCCGTGATTTGACAGTAGTCGTCACATGAAGTACTATCATGTTATGCGCTTAAATAATTGTTATGCCAATTGGTAATTGACAAAACCATTTACTTTCCTCACTGAATTCTGATTCTAAAAGCTGGCTGGTCACTCTGTGGCTCTTTTATGACTTCGTGTTTGTGTGCTAGAGCTCTGCATAATTGCATTCAAAACGGGGTATGAGAGAATATCTCGAAACTATGTACATACATGTTTAACAGTACTCATATTGGGTGAATGAGGTATTTGTTGTCTCTGTATCATTAAATAGTGTACCCTTGCACCCTGAACGTTGCACAGCAAATTTGTTTAAGGGTACACTGCACAATGAGACCAGAGTGCAACACTTTTTGAGTACAGCCAGTGTGTACACACTTTCATTTTTTAAATGGAAAATAAAAATTCAGTTCATTTAGAAGAAAAAAGATGTTTTACAGGATAGTATTCGATAAGGACATGTTTATGTATGTACAGGGTGGGTCAAAAGTATCACCCCATTGGAGAGTGCAGCCATTTTTGTAAATTTGGTTTTGACATTCGTAAAGTAGACACTTGCGAAATCTATAGTGAATAACAATGGATCGCTATACCCCTTACGAACGCGCGATAATTGTAGCAATGCTTGCGCGCCATATTTCATCAGTGGTGTTATACCAACCGGAGTATCGGCGAAGATATCACTTCATTCTTATTATTATATTATATAACGTAGTAAGTTATTCGCGTGCGAGAGAAGTACACACTAAATACTTTTATGTGTTAATAAATTATATATTTATTTATTTCATGATATTGTAAATGAAAATTAAACTAACTTGGCCTTTGGGACTTGTGCTTGGGTAAACAAAATGATGTGTCCAGATCTGTTATACTCACTCCTTGGAAGCAACGCAAAATTTTGGTAAATCAACAAGGAATTCGCATTATGAGCCGCACCCGCACGAAGTGAGCCATAAAATTGGAACAGCCAACATAGTACATAAAATTAGGATTAACGGCTTTCTAAGTGCCATCAAAGCACCACAGTGTAGTCTCAGGCCAACAATTAGCCCAACGTGGCATATTAAAATCGCTATAAAATTGAGTTTTCCATACAGAGAAGATGTTGATTCGCCGGGTGAACTTTTTAATTCACCGACATCGGCACTGACTTGAATTCCAACGGCGCGTCGTAAAATCGCCAACAAAGTAAGTAATATTTATTTTAAACAAATAAATGCAAAATTGTGATTTTCTTTTAATTTTTATGAAGCCAGCCGTCCTTTGGTACTGTGTACCAAAGAGTTTCCTGACAGCAGACTTTTTATGACCAGAGCTCCAAAAAAAGAAGTAATCGTCGTCGTTGCTTTTGATGTGATGCCGTCATGTGGAAAGCGGAGCAGTCCCTCCGAACTGTAACTCAAATGGACACTGAAGAAAATCATTTATATTTTTGCTCTGTACGGTATGCGTTTTATGCGCTTTTGAAATTTTAATGATGATTGCGTTTTGGCGCAATGCGTGTCGCTTGATTTACAACCTCTCTGAGCAGATGCGTTCCAAGGTTTCAATGTCCGTTTGCCCGATCATTAGGTTTTAAAGTCTACTCAGATTCTGGACATATTTACAGCATGTAACCCGTGTATCATACATATCCTTGGGCCACACAGACAGCTTTTAATTGCAAGTGCTTCATTTGTTGCCAATGCCAGCGGCAGCAAGGGGCTCAAATAACTGCAATTCGCTTTTCCATTACCATTAAGCGGGTAATTCAATAAGCCCCAATGCATTGCTATCGTGAAATATTTGCCTCATTCCTTGCATCCCAAATCACTTAAGCCTCCCTCTTCCAGCTGCGGCTCAATCGTTTCGACAGTGCCTTAAAATATCCAATGCCTAAACAGCGCGGACAGTTGCAATAGAGCTGTGGCCACCTAATAAGCCAACTTTGGCTCCCCATTTACGGCACAGATCGTCAGCTCGTAAGGCAAATGAAATTATGGCAATTTAACGGACGATCGCGATCCTCAAGACTTCGCCTCCCATCGCAATTAGATGGCAATGCAGCCTCGGGGCTGAGCTTTGCTTCCAGAGCGGTCGGTAGTCGTTGAGATTTTATCGCAAACATAAATTTTCTCGGATAAAAGCGCGAAAATGTTGCTCATGACTGGCTACATGTCCACACAAACATGCACCGCGCATATACTGTTTCCACTCGTATGCCCCGCCCCCGCTGCCCGATGCACCGCATAGTTTTCGATCATTGAGTAAAAGAAATTATAGCAATTTGCTTGTCAAATTGTTGCGGACTGATGCAATAAATCGAGAGCTTTATGGGCTGTGTTGCATTTGCTGGCCCGATCGCGATAGAGTTGTTTTAGAAATAAATTATCCCCAAGGCTCAACGGCAGACAGATCCTCGTTGGCGGCTGGTGGTTGGTGTTTGGTGGTTGGTGGTTGGTGGTTGGAGTTATCCGTCGTCATTTAGTGGTCGTAAACTTGTAAAATGTGCAATTTCATTGCCGTGGCTTTTACTTAAGCCGATCATTTTTACCACTAATTTAATGGTGCTACACCATAAAACAGCGCAATTGAATAGTTGCAAGACGGTTCGAAGACCAAGTTGATTGAAATATTGTTATGTTGATTTATAGCATGGGGCAGGTAATTTGACTTTTGCTATGGGTTTCAGATGGCTTCGAAATAGATAAGAGTATCGGTTTTTTTTAGTAAAACAAGTGACGAAAACAATTCACAACAATGCTGAGTGCACTTAGCAACAAAAAGTTCATCAGTTAATTGATTCAGGCAACATCCTTAAGGCCAGCATCAATACACATCTTTTAGCTAAACAGTTTCCAAGTTCATCTGTGTTTATAGTGCCCAATGATAGTTTTTATCTTCTACCAAATCGACTTTAATTCACCCGTTTATTTAGCCAAATAAGTATCTACTTTGCTGTGTCTAACTGTCGGCTGCACAGTGGAAGATTGAACAATCTTTCAAAACAGGACAGCAATTATGCTAACTGGTATTTGATATTGGTACTAACAAAAACTTTTCTAATTGCACACCATAAACTTCGAAAAACACTCTTTATTTGTTAAATGAGATATTGAATGATTTATTGCGTAAAGACATTATTATTCAGGAGATTGTAACTTTGTCTAAATTGTATTATCTATTGTATGTATATGCTTATTTATTAAGCTTAAAGTTGTACAACAGAACAGAAAATATCACAAGTTTGATTTATCTAACTTTTGTCAATTTAACCAAAGACATGCTAGATTGTTCAATTTGTCCCACTGTGCGCTGCATAGGTCAACTGTTTTTGTTAGCTATTCTCCCGTTTCTAAGCTCCTGCATTTTAGGCATTCCAACTCGGCTCACATCTGCAATTACGGCTATTTTTATTGTCTCTCTGTTATGAATGCCGCTTGCACCTGCCATGGTTTTTCGGTTCTGGATTTGGAGCCATATGTACTGGCAGGAAGCGAAGCTTCGAGCTCCCATTGCCCGTAATTCGAAATGTTTACGGTACATTTAATTTCATTTGGATTATTACAATATGCTTTAGGAGGTTAGCTGAGATATTTTTGGCTGTTGCCTTGGCTCTCTCATGCTCCATTTGTAGCGTTTTCCCCGGAACAATGAGCCATGAAGTGGGCGGCGGTTGTAGTTGGGCGTGATGAGCTTCTCTTCTCGTCCCTATACAGGTGCTAGATGCCGGCATACTCGTATTTCATTGTTGTTGCCAAAATGTAATTGCGAATTTCAGACAAATGTGAAATTTGAATTTACAAGTTCAACTTTTCTTGTAACGAGTAAAATCATTTGTTTGGCTTGCTTACAGACACACAAGCACAGACACACACACACACACACACAGCCAGGACATCGACTGCTCCTTTTGTGTGTCGAGTGTGCAGTTGGCAATTCTCGACTTAGTTCATTTGTTCCATTTCAACGCTCCCAGCAGAAGGAGCTGGCAGCAGGCAGCTTCCTTCGCACTTCTTGCCAGGCCGCATAAACAAATGTACTACTTGCCGGTCTTCGAAGCCGCTCACCCCTCAGCAGATCCTTGGATTTGGCCTCCATGTACCAGTACTTTCAATCTCAATGCTCCTCGTTTGTCGTTCGTCGCAGCCGTCGCCATTTCACAATGGCAACCGTTGCCATATTTCCGCCCTTTTGTATTGTACTTCTTGTGCTTTGTACTAGGGTCGGATTGAGTTGAATTGAAGCCTTAGGTAGCCCAGCTAAAGTATTATATCATTGTATGAATTCTTGTGGGGAATCAAACAAGGTTATTCTGGCCTCTGTGGACAAAACATGACCAATTGTTTCCATGCCAATGTCTATTATATAGTTTTGATTCCTAAGAAGTCAACTTTACAATAGTTTTAAGATGCGCCCACATACTCACTATGTATATACAATACATATGCAAAATATCGTAGATTTTATATTGGAAGATAAAACATTAATTCAACCACCAGTCCGTAAAACACAAGCTCGGGTAAATGAGTATACCCGACTACCAAAATCTATAGCTCCCACACCTGTACTGGAAGAGTCACTAAATTTGACAAACACACTACTGATTTTTCACGTCCCTTTCAGCTAAAAGATTCCACTGTACAGTACGAATCTTGATCCTGATCTTGACACTTTATAAACTGAAGGTATTCACCAATATGTGTACCAAGTTTGGTTGCTCTATCTTTAAGGGTGTGGAAAAAATAACGCTCATACGGACAGACAGGCGGACATTACACAAACCCAATATACTTCCTTTGGAAACAGATAATAACAGTAAATTATAATCCATTCCTTTACATACACGTATGGAGGCTGTCGAAATATTAATATATTAAGGATATAATCTTTTTCAATATAATTTTTATTTATTGTAGTAAGTGTGCCAATACTTTTGTTCCTTGAAAATGTGCCATTTTTCATTTCATTAAATTAATAAAATTACTGTTTTGATATTGTTAAGAATTGTTGATTGAGTTTTGTTGGAAATTAACAGGCATATATGTACAGGAAAAATATTTGAAATGAATGTTTGCTACCAAAAACGGCTGTAAAATAGGTCCAAAGTACAAAATGCTTGCTGTGCCAATACTTATGTGTGTGTCTGTAAGTACATATACACACATACATATGTATGAATGTACATGGCTTCTATATCTATACATACATAACATACAACCTGACTGACTGACTGATTGGCGACTTTTATAAGCTATATATAAGCCTGGAATTTTTACAGTACCTTCTTATTATAAAGTTAGGTGGAACCCTCGAAAATTGTAAGGCATATATCGGGAAGTACACGAAAATTGTATTTGAAAATTAATGAAAATTTCGGTATGCGCCAGCTGCTGCATAACAACGTGAAAGCGCAAATGAGATAAAGCATCTCTCTGATGAATCGGTCTCTCGGCCTTAAAACTTATAAGTGCGACTGAAATCACCATATTGCTTAGTCTCTCAGACACTGCCCACGATTGAGAGACAGAGAGATTGAGCTCTCTCAATCGTGGACACTGCCTATGCTTTGCTGTCGATCTACGGTAGATGGCGCGCTGCTTGACATCATGTGTTTTGCGGATAATTCTTTAGTAAAGCGGCCACATACAAAGGACTGCTTTAAAATGTCTAACTTTGGTCTTAAGCTACGCGTCTTAAAATGAGAAAGCACATTCAGGCGGCGGAATAAGACTTTATTGTCGAAATAATGAAATGAATGCAAATAAAAGTTGACCGATATGCGTATATCGACACGATAGTTGTTTGTTTTAGTGTTGGAAAACATCAAAGATTTACCAGAGTTGCCAGACTGTTAGATATAAACCGCCCAAATTTTAATGTGGCGGTCGGTTAATATTTGACAGTACCAACATGTAATATCGCCAAATTTGGGACTTTTGAATTTTTTCTGACTGCGATGCACATTTCCGCAGTGGATTTACACTAACAGAAAGCGAGAAATGTGGACTTGCGCTATATTTTGACAATGGGAATAATTGCTTAACACATTTTCACTTGAATTAAGTACAGACCTTTTCCCACTATATCGCTATTTTCTGGATGTTAATATTATCTTTCAAACTTCATCAAAAATATTTGAAAGGCATACGCCCATCCGTCGCGACGAGCGGGAAATGAGGGTCAAAATAAAATGAGTGAGTTTATTTGCTTAGTTATATCAACTTAATAATCATTATCACAGCCCGGTTGACGATAGTAGTAAAATTCAACACGATGCATTTTGATTTAAATATTTCGCCGAGCAACGCTGGGGTTTCAGCAGCTATGTATGTACATATGTATATACATATGTATGTGCACACGACCAGGATGGGCCATTCAATCGAGCACTACTGGAGTCGGCAGCATGGTATGACATCCGTTACCCGAATTGTGCTGTGCTTGCAGTTTGGGCCGTACTGAAGGTAGACTCGCAATACTACATGTGGGGCATTTGAAAGACCAATTAATAAATATTATTACTCTTGCGCTTTTAGCATGGACAACAACTTCTATCATTTTCGCTGAATGTCATAAATTTTTACAATTTTATCAAGAAAATGCATAAAAAGTGTTAAAAAGAAGTAAGAACGTTGCAGTCGGACGCACCCGACTGCAGAATACTATGTTCCCAGTCCGATATAATTTGGTTATTTGCGGGTTCGGAAAGGGACGCGAAAAAAACAGTAGTATGTATGCCAATTTGGTGACTATCTGTACAGGTGTGGGAGACATAGATTTTGCTCCTTTGTGGGAAGAGGGGGTGGGGAATTCCAAAATTTTTGGTGCAGATTTGTCCAGGGGGTCAACATTAGTATGTGTGCCAAACTTGGTGACTCTACCTGTACAGGTGTGGAGGTATACCCCTTGAAAAACGTGTTTTGGGGATATCATATGCCGATTTCTCGACACTTCATAAATTGAGGGTATACACCATAATATACTAGCTTAAAGATAAAGGCAAACAAAAATGCGTTCATACGGACATACGGACAGACGGACAGACAGACAGTCGCAAGCCCAATATATTTTTTTAACCTTCGCGAACGTAGTATAAAAATTGGAGTGACAAAGACAGAAGAAGTCATCTGCTGCTATGTACATAAGTACATACATATGTATGTACGCCCTCGAACAACGCAACTCCGCGATAAACACAAAAACCAAATTCTTGTGAATTCGTGTGAATATCAATGCAATATTTGCAAACTTACCCACATACATATATACTATTTGTTTCGGTACACACAATGAAGTGAAAAAAACTGTTTGCTTAAGATGTTTAGTGTTTACTTTCATATGTACATACATACATATGTATTAAAGTTTGCTCTGCCATAAGCAGCGTTTGGGCAGCCCTGTCCTTCACATAAGCCGATCAAGTTAATTTTGGTTTTGATATTTCGTATACTCCTCCCCACAGCCCAGAAAACAGAACAGTGGAATTCCATTTTATATTTTCGTACATTTTGCACACTTTACGGAAGTAAAGCTTTTTCAAAAACTTTTAACGGCAAAGACAACAGATCGTAACAGAATGACAAGGGCTCATTGCTATATAAAATGCACATTTGTGTTATACTTAGCTTGTGTCTGTGCACAAAAAGCTATACACTTATCGATATACTATCATTAAATCGATGTCTACCCAAGATCAATGAGTCATTTTTTTCCAGAATGGTGATTTCCACTAAAGAGTTCGCTGGCGCGTCTATCGTGAATTTATATACTGCGACTGGCACTTTTATTAAATGTTAATGTCTTGAAAAATCGAATATTAAGGTAAGTAAGTTGAATCAATGGATAGATTACCGTTCTACGCGCCAAGTGAATCAATGCTGCAGGCTTTTGCTGTTAATTTTAATGACCGAAGTCTGAGGGCATCTGAGCCAAAAATTAGCGAATATCTGAAGACGCATCAATTGGACTATGACAATGTCTGCTCGGTACTAACTACCCTGGTCAGCATTGAGGACATATCGACTATGCATGTTTTTGCTCAACTTATGGAGACTAATTTAATAGTTCAGAAAATTGACGAGGATGTGTTCGAAATAAAGCTGACCCAGATGAAAGTAAATGCTGAAGATGTGTTGACAGCCGACATAGATGAGCTGGTGCTCGTGCCTAAAGCTAGTTTGCTGGCCTCGCCACTCCCGAAGCATATCATCTTGGCACAACTACCGCACATACACGAGGGACTCAAGATATATGATCCACAGTGCCGCCATGTTGGCAGCATAATCGAGGTGAAGCGCACGAGCATCAAATTTATGTACTTATCAGATGAAATTAACATGGGAACATTCGACGTGATCTTTCGTTCTGCACGCGTTCCGTTTCGCCTAATGTATCACGCACTAGACCTGCTCAGGGATAGCCCAACTGACCGTGGCTATCTATTTCCTATTTATGATATCCAGGAGTTGAAGCAAAAGACATCCGTGCTCACCGCGGACCCATTTGCTTTGATCAACGCCTCCATTGCAACAAATGCTGAACAGTTACAGGCAGTACAGCAGATCGTAGCTGGGCCCAGCTCCCAGGCGCCCTACATTGTGTTCGGGCCACCAGGTGAGTAACAGAGTTCAGCTTATCCTGAACACTCACTGATCGCATTAATTACAGGCACAGGGAAAACCACCACAATCGTCGAGGCCATTCTACAACTTTACCTAAAAGGAAAACGCATCCTTGTAACCGCGGGCTCAAATTCGGCCTGTGACACGATTGCTTTGAGAATATGCGAAAATATTCAAAATGACGAAAGATTTAAGATTTGTGATGTGCCAAAAAAAGCGGTGCGGCGCTTGTTCTCCTACATAAGATTTAAGAAAGGCCTAAAGACTATGCATCCGTTGGTGTTGAAACACTCCAATTGTCAGGTCAGAGAAGGAGAAGATGGAGAGTATGAAAGGGAAAACGGAGACGGCTATGGTATTGTTGTGGCCACATTGTGCAAAGTGGGCCAACTCGTTATGGAGAACATTACCCTTTTTACGCATGTTTTCATTGATGAGGTGGCAGCATCCACAGAGGCAGAGGCGCTTTTAGGCATCGTGGGCATTAAGAAAGCGGGACGCCACATCATACTCTCCGGTGATCACAAGCAGCTGGGTGCGGTCATCAAGAGCAATCGAGCATCCTCCTTGGGACTGAACCATTCTCTTATGGAGCGTCTGCTGCTCAGCAAGTTGTACGAGGTGGACGCCACTGGAAACTATGATTCCTCATTGCAGACACGCTTACGTCGAAATTATAGATCCCATCCGGAGATAGTGGGCCTCTACAACAAGCTTTACTACAACAATGAGCTTATACCACTGGCCCCACTGCTGGAGGTAAACCTGGCCGCCAAATGGAACATTTTGCCCAATGGCCAGTTTCCCATCTTATTTGCGTCCACATATGGAAAAACAACACGCGATTCGCACTCGATGAGTAGCTACAACGAGCTGGAGGCGCAGGTGCTTTGCTGGTATGTGTCGATTCTCCTTAAAAAGGGACTCGGCAATGGTGTAAAGGTACAGCAAAGTGATATTGGTGTCATCACTCCATACTTGGCTCAATGCAAGCTGCTTAACAAGATGCTTCGTCAACGCGGTCAGTACAAAGTGGAGGTGGGTAGCGTGGAGAGCTATCAGGGACGGGAGAAGCCCATAATTATTGCCTCGCTAGTGTCTTCTTTTAAGATCACGGGCTTTGTCGGCGATCCGCGCCGACTGAATGTGCTTCTCTCGCGAGCCAAGTCGCTTATGATACTGATTGGTAATCCGGAAAGCCTGAGCCGAAAACCCGACCTAAAGTACATTGTTGATCAGTGCAAATTACAAGGAAACTTGTTGAACAATAATGCCAAAAAAAAGAAGCACAATAAATCGAAAAGCAAGGCTAAGCCTTCTGGCCATGGTTCACTTTCCACAAAGATGGCGAGTTTGTCACTCTAATAAGCCATTAGTTCATTTTTATTTTTTTATATGAACAAACAGCATTTGTTATTACTATTTAATTTCCGAAATCGAAAAGTATTGAACATCGAAAATAGATATTGCAATTAGAGTGGTAATTTTATTTTTTCCAAAAAATGCATTCAACATACTATGTACATGTGAGGTACACATGTATGTGAAAATATGAATTATGTTATTTAATATTGTTTGCAACAATCTAAAATTAAAATGTTTGAAAAATTCGTTATTATGAATTTAATGTTAAGCGCATGATGTGCTATTATATTAAGAATTTTCCATTCTATCCCAGACAACCGCACAACTGATTTTCAGAAATTTAAACGCATTCTTGTTTTTTATTCAATAAATAATCATTTTAAGTTATAATGTTAATTCAAAATATATTTTGCATCTGTTTTGACTGCTTGTAATTAGTACATTTATTTTCTTAGTAAAATTGACACTTTATACAACTATTACAGTCCATTTGAATGAACATTTAAGAGTATTCCGGACCCGATGGTGAGTTCTCACATTTCTCGCTGGCTTTTGTACATTTGTTCGGCTTTACGTACCGTGGGGAGCTTTTGTGCTCGAGCGTCATACCGAAAAAGTTGCATTTCACGTATTGTTGGCTCTGGCTGCATTTGCCCTGCTTCTTCATATTTTCTTGCTGTTGTAATACTTCAGGCCAAAGCCAAAGTGGTGCGTTCCGGTCGGCCGCCTAAAACACTGGCAGGCCCCCTGCCCTCAGTCAGGCCATATCCCATAGGCCACAGCCCACAGCCCACAGCCCACAATCCACAAGCCATGGCCCACTTGAACCACCCTCGCATGCACACATGCACAAATACAATTAGAGACTTGGTTTGTTGGTTCAACTTGTTTGCTTACATTCAACTTACTTCACTTCTGCTGCGATAGTTTCCTCCATTCTGTGGGACTTCCCTTTCTCTGAAGTTTTGGGCAACTTTGTTCTCGTCATTGTGTGAGAGCCTTAACTTAATTTTGTGGATTTCTATGCATTTCTGTTCGTGTGTGTGTGTGTGTGTGTGTGTGTGTCCTTTGTATGTGTGTTTCTGAGTGTGTGGAGTTTTGTGTTTGTTTAAATGTTGTATAATTCACTGATTTCTTGTGGCTTTTGTTGTATTTTTGTTGGTCGACTCTGTGATTACGTTTGGTTTGAAATCTGGTCGCATGGTGCGTATGAGGAATGTTTGTTTGTGCACCGACAAAAATGCAAGAGAGAATTGTGATCGTAATTCTCCCTGTACCCATAAAATGGGTAAAAAGGGGGTATTGGATTTGTGCAAAAGTATGTAACAGGCAGAAGGAGACATCTCCGACCCTATAAAGTATATATATTCTTGATCAGTATCAAAGAGATTTCGATTTGGCCATGTCCGTCTGTCTGTCCGTCTGTCCGTCTGTCTGTCCGTATGTATGAACGCAAGGATCTCAGCAACTATAAGAGCTAGAGACACCAAATTTGGAATGTAGGTTCGTGTATAGCGGGAGCAGGTCAAGTTTATTTTAGATTTGAGATATCTCCCCCGTTCCCCCGCTATTCGATAAAAACCGTTTTACAGTTACAATTTTCAAGATATAGCTTTAAGATTTGGCATGTCCAATACTTTAGTCCCTCTTAATCTACTGTCCAAATTTCAAGTCGATCGGATAATAAACACCTAAGTTATTCACGAAAGAAGATTCAGTGCTGCAGCAAGGGGAAGAAGAAGCACAGTCACAACTTAAAATGCCTGGCTTGCGCTGTGGCTCGTGCGTGTGCGTATCTGTGTATGTATGTGTAAGTTAACGAAGATGCGATCGGAAATATTTGACCTGGGTACAGGGAGTTTCGTAGTCGGGTATACTCGACTATAGCATTCTTACTTGTTCTTGAGTGATATAGAGGAAATGGAATAATTAAACGCTTTGCCTTTGCAGACGTTGAAGTTATTTTTGGCAAGCTTTAGGCATATTCACTTTGAACTAAAAGAAAACCGTATTTCACGCAACATTGATTTTCTCTGACATTTATTTATTTTAAATAAAACTAAGACTAACTGAAAAAAAAGTTAAAACAAAATTGATAAATATTTAAATGCATACCTTTTAAACTTACTATATTAAAGAAGATTAGGTTCATGCAGTTACTGCTTTAGGATAAAGCCAAAATGGAATTTATGAACTTCATGAGTGTATATTCCTGTTTGATTGTTATTTCCCTCAAAACACCAAGAGTTGTTTTGTTCAACCCGAATGCATGCCTAAGCTTGTGCTAAACACTAGAATTCCAAAGGATCATTGTTGTAATCCAGCCCGAAATCATCAATTGCTGTTTAGGGCTATAAAATAACCAAAATATGTACTTAGCCGAGCCCACAGCCCCCCATTCTTTATGCCCAAGCGAGACGAGCGACATGCACTGCAAATTGTTGTATCCAAAATTTATTGGCAGCACTTATCAGATTCGCTCATAAATCTGAAAAAAAAGCCAATTCCCCTTCGCTCTCCGTCCTGGGTGGCTGGTGGGGCGTGGGTGGCTGGCAGGCAGCGAGACATTTATTTGCATGCCCCACTGTTCAGCGCTGGACGTACAATCCACAAATTAACATGACATTTTTACAAGCCCAAACATGTGTACACATGGGCCTCCGGTCCGAGTTCGTGTCCGGGTCCAAGTCCAACCACTCGAAATTAATAGCCAGCCAGTCAGTAACAACAAAAACAACTAGGAAATACCAGGCACGGCCCGGACATGGACATGGACAGTTATGGACATGGGCCAAAAAGTCAAACATTTGAACAGCATCTGCGGCTGGTGAATATTGAGATCGAAGCGAACAGGTTGCCAGTTTATGCATGTGCCGCCTGACCATAAATTTAATTACTCAAAGCACCCAAAATGAGCAAAACAAAAAGCCATTAGCCCAGGTGAAGGCAATAATCCCCCCACTGCTGCTTTAGCCCTTTCTGCATTAGTTATTTCCATGCCAGATATTCGATAATCTGGGCCAAGTGATGTGCACACACACATACAGATAAACTAGCTGCAAAATTTTCATTGACATTAGTCCATAAAAGGCAAAAACTGAGTACAAAATACATATATACGAGAACACACACACACACACACACCAGTCCTGACAAAACATTTGGGCAACGAGTTTAACTTTTTGTTTTTTCAGTGCAAATATTCATTCATGGCCAGGACGATGACGCTGATGACGATGATGAAGTTATCAGCAAAAACAAGCAAAATGTTGGCACAGTTTCAAAAAACCAAGCCGTACAAAATAAAAAAAAAGAAACCTCGAGAGACAACAATCAAAAAAGCACACTGCAATTTCTAAACCAGGCACAAAGTTTCGACTGCAACAGAAATTCAAGCAGGAACAAACACAGGACGATCCTGTGAGTGAGTTGTACAAGCCATGTGTGAGGCTCTCAGAGCGATGTCAAAGCTGTAAATGTTTTGTGGAGCTGCGGACGGACAAATGCAAGATACGACAAGTTAAATTCATGTTGGCTTTCATGTTGCCTACACAAATGAAATCATTTTTGCTGCTTAGGCACTTATTTCATTGCAGTTGCCCGCCACAAACTTGCGGCTTACCAAAATCAGAGAAGAGCCATTCGAAAATGTGACAAATGCAAAATGAAGAAGCTGTCAACTTGATTTGAGCAGCAATTGTGGCTCGTTTGCTCAACTATTTTGATAAAATCAACTGCATTAAGCAGAGAATTCAAGTTGCTCTAGCAACATTTTCAGTACTTTTGTTCAACAAACTTGACGCCACCTGGCTAAAAAAGCTTAGCTAAATCGAATAAACTTGTGTATAAATTGTAACATTAAGCTTTTTCCCATTTCCTATACTAATTGTACCCATACAATTATAAAATGCGACTCTTTATAGTAATAGTATAGTATAGTATAGTATCCATTAATTCTAGATCAACATCAACAGCCAAGTCAATCTAGCAATATCCGGTAATCTGTATATGCGCATAAGCGCTTTGAGCTCGGATACTATATTCAGATCAGGAAAAACACATTAGGTGTATAATCAACATCTTATAATGTTATGGTTTTACTCCCTGTACCCATAAAATGGGTAGAAAGGGGGTACTAAATCTGTGCAAATGTATGTAAGACATCTCCGACCCTATAAAGTATATATATTCTTGATCAGTATCAAACGAGATTTCGATGTGGCCATGTCCGTCTGTCTGTCCGTCCGTCTGTCTGTCCGGATGAACGCGCCGATCTCAGCAACTATAAGAGCTAGAGAAACCAAATTTTGCATGTAGGTTCCTGTATATATACGCAGATCAAGTTTGTTTCCAATTTAAGATATCTCCCCCCGTTCCCCTGCAATTTGATAAAAACGTTTTATACCTACAACTTTCCAGGTACAGCTTTGGAATTTGTATAATACTTTGGTCACTTTTAATATACTGTCAAATTCAAGTCGATCGAATAATAAACACGGAAGTTATTTGCGAAAGAAGAACAAAGAAAGAACAATAAACTTATTCTGGAAATAATGCTTAAAAAGTAATTTTATATATGTATATGTCTTCTTATAATCGTTACGGTCCCTGAAATTTTCATTAAGATATTTCCGAATTTGAGTATCTATTAGTCGAGTCTTCTCGACTATAGCATTCTTGGCTGTTTCTTGTGTCCTATGTTTCCCAAATCTGCTTAAGTTTGTCTACTGTCTGTAAAAAAACAATGGATGCATATGCTGGTAATATGTCAAAAGTGTATATATGTATATATTGTAATTGGTTTCCATAAGCGGCTTTACTTGGCAGCAAATAGTTGCAGCCCCTTTAAGAGTGTACTTGTCATTTTCAGGTTAAGTATTTTCATCTAATTGAAACCCCACATTTGATTGTTACTCTATTCGCACACATTTCACTGGAGCGCATAACAGATATGGTAAAATTACATTCCCCAAGTGTTTCGGGGGTGCACCTGTCTCCAGCTGTGCCTCCTGTGGTGTTTCTGGAGCTGTTGTTGGCCGAACTGGAGCCTCCACAAAATATGACGTATGTTGATGCTAACATGAAGTTGCCCGCAAAATAATAAAATGATTCTAATAAATTTTGTGCTAGAAATATTCCAATGCTCTTCTACGGGGTTCTGCCTTCAAGCGGAAATTGCACATTTTGCAGAAAGCTGGTGTGTGTGTGAGTGTGTGTGTGTTGACTGCATGCCGAGTATAAAAGGAATTAGGAATGCAATTTGAGGTTATGTTGGCAATGTGCACAGGCAGATCGGTACTCGGTCCCGGTAGTCGCTTCCGTAGCCAAGCAACCGCATTTGTAATACGTGTGTGTCAGTTAGACAAACAGACAGTTGGTCTGGCAGTTGGACAGATGCAGACGCAGCAAGCTACCCACACCCTCACCCCCACACCCGATGCGGACCAGGACCAACTGAGCCCGACCCCTGTTCACCCCAACAATTGCCTAGATATTAATAGACAAAATTTTGAGTATTGCTTCCGTCATGAATAACATTTTCGTGCAGCAACGCATAACCAACGACGTAGGGTTTTCAACTTTTGACAAGCCAACCCCACTTACCCCCCCCCGCCACATCCAAACGCAGCCCCCGAGGAGTCCACCACCGGAGTGCTGCACTCACATTGTCGTGTGCGTCAGTTTCCTTGGCGTCAGAAGCTCCAAAAGTTTTCAAATGTCCATTCGTGGAGCATTCAACGTCCATTCAGATGTCTGTTTCTGTGGGTTTTTTAATTTTAATGATGCCTCAGCTGCCATCCAGTCTTCCCACCGCCACCCCTGAGAAGAATGTAAAATACTTGCGGGAGCTGCTTTTGCAAAATTCTCAACCAAAACAATTTTGGGCATGTGCATTTTATGTGCGCATCGGGACCCGGTTCAGATGGAACTGTATGAAAAGTATTTGTGAGTTTATTCGTGTGTATTTGCGGCAATGCTTGCAGCTGGATGGCACTTTAAATGAGATTATTTTAGTTTTGGAATAGTTGAAATTTTTGCAAATGTAACATAAGCGAAAGCGTTTCGTAATTTGGCAACGACAACTTTCGTCAGCAGGAAGACATGTTCAAACTACTGCAAAAGAGGTCTGTAATATTACTACACTCAGAAAAACATTTTAGAATTGTGTACTCACGATTGTTAAAACTCGGACACACTCGACATTTCTTGATCTTTCCAGGAACGCCATGCACAGGCTCCTCAATATGGTAACTAGATTTCATTCTCGGAGTGCGCTTTCTATTCCTTTTCCAGATTTCTGTATCGGAGGATTTCTATATCTATATGTTATAATTAATGCTTTATAATGGTATTGAACTATTATGACTACGCCTATTTATATATAGATAGGGTACTAGGGAACTCTGAAAATACCCTTACTTTATTAATGATGTTATTGTAGTTATCGATTTTAAGTTCCATATTGACTCATACTTAATTTACGAACACTCAAACATGAATATACTTAATATTGCATTGTTTCGCCTAATTTAGAGTTCGAAACCTGGTTTTTCTGAGTGTAGAATCACCCCAGTGGCCGAAATTCAAGAAAATAAGTTGGAGAGATCCCTTGAACTAAGTAGCTTCATTGGTGGAGCAACTCTTTGGCAACTGTCAGGCCACAGTTGGCGCCACCTACTGCAACAGTGAAGCAACTGCAATTTGAGGCAAAGAAATGAAACCACAGTAAATTGTGCCAAAAGCAAACTCAGTCGAATAAACAACTCAAAGATTTATGATATCAAAATAGTGTCACATAAAATATTCACACCTTCGCAGCCAGAATCTAACGTCCAACAAAATTACTTAGTCTTGGTCCCTGTCCCAGACTGCATATACTATATATACATCGATATATGAATGTTTGTATGGGGTGTGTGTGCAAGTACGGGTGGGTGTGCGTATAGCCCAGTGTACTGTACTGTGCCCCGTATCCAGTATCCCCAGAGTGGCCTCGCAACGCCAGCTGATGCCGTTGGTTCGATAAAGCCATTGTTTATATTCGGTCGAACGAGTTGGATTGCATTTTGGCCATAAGTTGGCAGCATTTTTTATGCGTTCATCATGCGGTCAGCATAAATTTTTCATCGCCGCTCGTTCAATCGCTTGTGGAGTCGCTGCTTTGCTTGGTTGGCTCATTTTTTAGCCAAATGTCTTGATATCGGGCCCCGGCTAGTTGCAACATGTTGCCAATTTTGATGTCTGAATGCCATAAATCAAAGCGTTTAAAGCCAAATCCGCAGCCAAAGTGAAAACCCGACGCCAAATGCATTTGTGCCCGCTAGCGAAAACTGTGAAAACTTTTACTTACCCCCTCACCCAAAAAACTTTTCATTGACGTTGCCGTTGTTGTTGTTGCTGTTGCTGTTGCTGTTGCTGTTGCTGTTGCTGTTGCTGTTGCTGATATCGTTGCTGGTGTTTTAGTCGTTGCGGTGTTTGCGGCTGTGGTTGACTATAGAATTATACAAAGCTTTCTCAACGCTGCTCTGAAATTGCCCCCCAACAGCAACCGAGCAAATTTCCGGATATTCTCAGAAGAGCAATCTTGAATTGAGAATTTAATCTTATTAGTTTTAAGACACTTAATCATACTAGAACAATACCAGCACAGCGTACAAGCAGAACTCAAAATGGCATTGCCGAGTAGAGTCGGTGTAGTTTGAAGAAAGTTACAAAGATGCAAAAGATACCTTCCTTACAAATGGTCTAGTTTTGTATTAATTAGTTACAGTCCTGGTATAAATTTATAGTACAAGTAATAATGATATTAGACAGCTTATTTTTTTGACGTTTTTATTGTGCCAAAGTTTAAGGAAAAGGCGAATACATAAATCTCACTATACTCAAAGATGTTCAAGATTTTACTAACGGAAATGAACGAAAATCAAACGTATTCAAGATTTCAGCGCCAGTGCGGTACCTTCTTTCCTGCAATGAAAATTATGGGATGTCGTTAGTTGATAATATACATACTGTGAAAGTTTTAAGTTAATGCTTAATACGTTGAGTGGTGTCAATTATTTGGTTATGAGACATACAAATCTTTTTAAAAAAGAGTAATCGCTGTTGAGGCCGTCAGACTCAAAGCCTCTTAGCTACTTTCATCAAATGTGATCAAAAATATTTGTAATATTAATCAATTTTAGATTGGATTGAACTGGCGTGGATGCTTGTAAGAATCAAGAATCAAGGCTCTAGGTCTGAAATCGCTAACCTCATAAACATACACACCAAGCAGTGCACTACTTTTTGCGCAGCCACTTCCCCTTGCTCCGTACTATGAAAAATAGTATCTCGAATGATTTCAGAATGAAGTTTACACAGTGGTTAAACAGTAAGCTAACAATCATGTCTTTAAACAATTGCTGTAAATCAATTTTATCCCTCTTTGTAGGGGAAAGATTTCCAATAAACAAGATCTGAGTGTTGTACTCGGATATGGAAACCTAACAACCAAATTGTGGGTCTCATTCAGATTGAGTCGTTCACACGGACAGACACACAGACGCTCATTACCAAATCGAATCGATTGTTTATGCTAATCAGGAATATACTATATGCTCTATATGGTCAGAAATACCTCCTTCTGCCTGCAAACATATATTTGCAGCAACTTTTAATACCCTGCGTTTTGAATGGGTAAACGGTGTAAAAAGCCAACGCAGACTTTAGTTATGATCATTTTGACCAGTTAACATACCAGATCCATTGCTTCCTTGCCTCAAAAACCGCAGTGATTCATTTATTGAGGGCGAGCTGAAAGCATATGTAGGGTTGAATTCGAGGCAATTCAAATAGAGTATTTAAAGTCACTCACTTTAAGCCGTTGCGGGTCTCCCTGTAGTTATTTTGTTGGTTGGAGTAATCGTAATGGGATTTCATGCGCTGCTGTTGCTGGTGGTCATGCTGCTGCTGCTGTTGTTGGTGGTGGTGTTGTTGTTGCTGTTGCTGTTGCTGTTGTTCTTGTTGCTGCTGCAATTGCTGGGCCTGCATATTCGGATAGCCCTGAGCATAGTTCCACATTTGGTTGGGCATCATTTGGCCACCGTTGCCACCGCCGCCGTAATTCATCCAATTGGATGGGCTTGAGGTGGCACCGCCCGCCATTCTGCCCTGATGCTGCTGCATTTGGAGCATTTGAGTATTTGGACTCATTTGAGACATTGCTGACAAAGGCTGAAGATCCGGAACAACAACATTCATGCCACCCCCATCAATGCCGCCGCCGGCACCGCCCATCAATGGCATCATGCTCACGCTGCTTAAGGGTGTTACAGCTCCAGGCGGCAACTGCGACATCGTTGGCATCGAGAGTTGCGACATGGTCATCTGGTTGCCCTGTGCCTGCTGTAGTGGTTGCATCGACTGCATTGCCTGCATCGGTTGCATCGATTGCATCGGCTGCATCATGCCCATCGGCTGTGATTGCGCAATGTTCCTAGTCAAGGGATACGACATTTGACCCGTCGTCGTTGGCATCGGCATCGACATGGGCGCCATGTTGCCCATGGGTAGCTGCATCTGGCTCATGGGCACATTCATGCCCGCTCCCGGCATACCCATCGGCATGCTCATTGGCATGGATGTGGGCTGTGCCTGGCCAGCGCCGGATGGCATACTCATTTGAGGCATGCCCATAAACTGCGTTGAGATTACCTTATTGGTGCCGTTTTCGTCGGAATATTCCGCTTCATAGGGAATCTGACAATAGTTCATGTTCATTCTGACCGTTCAATGTTACGAATACTTTAAAAAGAAAGTTCAAAATCACATTAAATTTTGAAAAAATTTATTTTATTAAAAACCTTATACGTTTTCAATCTAAACAAACTGAGGGCCAACTTATTTGAAACCTTCCTACAGCAAACCAAATAAAACTGTCAATTGAATAAGCAGAGCCTGCCTGAATTCCGGATAGAATTGTGAACAGGTTGTACCCTATACCGATAAAATGTAAGAAAGGTTAGTTCTGCGAAAGTGTATATATTTAAGAGTATATGTATTCTGAATCAGACTCAATGCCCCTATCGGTCTGGCCCTGTCCGTCAGGATGAGCGCGTTGATCTCAGAGAAATAGAGAAAAAAGTTGGGGTTAACGAAATTCGGTATACACCGTTTGTTGAAAAATTTAAATACTCCCCGGAATATCTTCTAAAATTTATAAAAACTATGTATAACGAAAGTTTTCAAGAAATGGCTATCGGGAATCGGTATAAATATTACCATGCATGATTTTGTATCCTGATCTATTGTGTAAATTTCGTGTAACAATTATTGTAATGCCCTGCTTGCTTACGCTACCGCTGAGCTGTGTCTGCCCAAGTGTATTTGGGCACATTTTAGTTGACTTTTGAGTTGACCATACTGGAAACTTGAATTATTTGATGTGACAATTAAGGCTGACTACTTAAGGGTCTAGTTTACTGTTTAGTCACTTTATATTTTCCTATGCTTGTGCTCTCATGGGCATAACGTGATCAACATTAATCTGTCTCCAACCCCAAGAGCTAGCCAGGTCCCTGTTCCGATGTCTCCGGGACCAGCTCCCCATTCTCGGTTGTCAGCTAGCCGGCACAATTAATTTTACCTTCGCTTGTCATTTTATTGTTTATCTACATAAACATGAACACGAGACGGTAAGACGCGAGTGCAGTGGGCGGTACATGCCCCTGGCCGCCCCCCCACCATACACCGCACACATCTCGACCCTCAGCTGGCGTGTCATTTATTCAGCAATGCCGCAAAGCCGTCGAGGTCGGCAGCTATAGGGGATCTGTTGGTCGTCCTGCTGTCGGATATCCTTGCTTGTATACTCGTAGTTGCCGTTGCCACACCATTTATGCCATTAAGTCATTAGCTTTGTTTAACAAATAACAAACTGTCAATGAGTTGATTAACGATGTTTTTCGCATGAACTGCAATTAGCTGTCGCTGCTCGTGGCCTCCGCTGCCACTGATAAATGGGTGCGATTTTTGCCCAGGCTTGCCTGTTGACTTGCTGCCAACTTGGTGGCCAACAAGTGAGAGCGACACAGCCACTTGGCCAAGTTACCGACGCGGCGCGTTATTGATGCGCACCAGTCTCCATCACCATAGCCATCATCATCATCACCATCGGCATCATCATCACCAACACCAACACCATCACCATCACCATCACCATCACCATCACCGTCACTCGGCAATTATTGTCCTCTGTGATGAGTTGTTGTGCGGCTGCCAAGCCACAGTCAAAGTCAGCAGCGCTCATCGCATGGCATCGTCAACGCAATTACTACCCGTTGACAAGTGTAATGTCAGCCAGGACTATCCTGTTGCTCCTGCTGCCAGAGTCGACGTGACGCGCTTCATCACTCACTTACTCATAGTATACTCTTATTTCTCATGATGACTAAACGACACTCGCATTTCGATACTTGCAATTTTTTACATAGACATAGACAGGAGCGCTATGTGGGCAAAATGGGGCCCAAGGAAGCTTATTAGGCATATCTGTCATACGAAGTATATTAATGCGAATTCTTAAACGGATTCACTCTCGTCAGTTCGGAAAGTACTTCATAGAGATACTTTACCATGTAGTTAATACCATGTTAACTCATAGTTTTAACTTTATGTTAGCATTATATAAATAAATAAATAGATGTCATATTGTCATAAGAAACCTTGTTACATTCGTGTTTATGTTTTATGTGAGATGTTTAAGCATTTCAGAGCTGGGTTGAGGGTATCTCGTAGTCGAGCAGTGTCACTAACATGATTTTCAGATAAAAATTCAATTGACAGTGCTTTTGCATGTTATACGAAGACACAAGCTTTGGAACTAAGATGTAGTTTGAATGATTGCCGATTTTTCATTGGCTTAACAGAAATCATAACCCGAATCCACTCCTGTCGAAAATATTTACACTGTAATTATTATGCACTTGTACAACTTTCATTTACAATGTTGACATAAAATACGAGTCGAGCCGTGAGAGGGGCAGTGGGGTGGTTCGGTGGCTAAGCACAAACAAATGCGAACATAAAATAAATTAGTTTATGTGCGCCGCTAATTGCCTTAGCCCAAAGTTAATTACGGCTGAAATTTGAAATTTTGAAAATTGGACTTGTCAAAAACATTTTGACATTTCCCACTAGGAAATTAGTTTTACAAACTTTTTCGTTTTTGTGTGGACTCTTTTGTTGGCTTTTCCTCCCTAACTTTATGCGGTGTTTGCTTTTCATGATAATAATTACATATTATGATTAGCACGGCAAAACACAACATTAACGACAAAATTGTATTCCAAACGCAGTGTTTATTTGAATTCCAGGTTAAATGACATCAAATCCCATTCACGCTGATTAAAACAATCGAAACCACACACAATTAAGAGCCATCTGAATACTTAAATGTACAGAGTCGAATAATTGCATTAATATTGTATGTGCAAATAGTGAATTAAATAAGTGCGTCGGTCGAAATGTCACAACCAGCTTTTATCATTTTCATCATTTTGGTTAGATGAAACTATCTTCTAAAACATTGAGGGTTGGAAGAAATAAGATTCAAATTCAATCTAAGGTAAAATATTTACTTTTCTTGGGCGTAATGAAGGTTAGCAATGTTCAGTTTAACTGAAACAATAGATGTCAAAACTGACCTATCATGACATTAGTTTAATGTCTAATATCTAAGTTACGCTAGCCAACAATGTAGAGAGGGTATTCTTATTTTGTCACAATGTGTAACGCATTCAAGGATATGTTTTAGGCCATGAAGTGTACGAAGCGTCTTTTTACTCCCTGTACCCATAAAATGGGTAAAAAGGGGGTATTGTATTTGTGCAAAAGTATGTAACAGGCAGAAGGAGATATCTCCGACCCTATAAAGTATAAATATATTATTTTTCAGTATCAAAAGAGATTCCGATTTGGCCATGTCCGTCTGTCTGTCCGTCTGTCCGTCCGTCCGTCTGTCCGTATGTCCGTCTGTCCATCCGTATGTATGAACGCAAGGATCTCAGCAACTATAAGAGCTAGAGACACCAAATTTGGAATGTAGGTTCGTGTATAGCGGGAGCAGGTCAAGTTTATTTTAGATTTGAGATATCTCCCCCCGTTTACAGGAACAATTTTTAAGATTAAGCTTTGGGATTTTGCATGTGCAATAATTAAGTCACTCTTAATCTACTGTCCAAATTTCACGTCGATCGGATAATAAACACGGAAGTTATTCACGAAAGAAGATTCAATGCTTCAGCGCGGGGGGAAGAAGAAGCACAGCCACAGCTTAAAATGCCTCGCTTGCGCTACGCTTGAGCTGTGCTCGTGTGAGTGCGTCTTTTGTGTATGTGTGTGTGTATGTGTAAGTGTAGATGCGATCGGAAATTTTTGACCTGGGTACAGGGAGCTTACTATAGCTCGACTATACTCGACTATAGCATTCCTACTTGTTTAAAATGTAATTTTCGATTTTGTTGATTTCATATTTATGTTAGTGCTCATTTTCCCAACATATGTTGACATCATCAGCCATTTTGAATTTATAGTTTGTTTTTTCACAGATATAAAGAGTGCTTATCAAAATCGGCATATTTTATAATATTTTTACTCCCTGTACCCATAAAATGGGTAAAAAGGGGGTATTACATCTGTGCAAATGTATGTAACAGACAGAAGGAGACATCTCCGACCCTATAAAGTATATATATTCTTGATCAGTATCAAAAGAGATTTCGATTTGGCCATGTCCGTCTGTCTGTCCGTCTGTCCGTATGAACGCGTCGATCTTAGCAACTACAAGAGCTAGAGACACCAAATTTGGAATAAAGGTTCCTGTATACCATACGCAGATCAAGTTTGTTTCATATTTCAGATATCTCCCCCGTTCCCCCGCAAATCGATTAAAACCGTATGACAGTAACAATTTTCAAGATACAGCTTTAAGATTTGGCATGTTCAATACTTTAGTCTTTTTAATCTACTGTCCAAATTTCAAGTCGATCGGATAATAAACACCTAAGTTATTCACGAAAGAAGATTCAGTGCTGCAGCAAGGGGAGAAGAAGCACAGCCACCAATTAAAATGCCTCGCTTGCGCTGTCGCTTTTGCCGCCTGTGTGCGTGCGTCTTTGTGTATGTGTGTGTGTATGTGTAAGTGGACATAGATGTGATTGAATGTTTTAGACCTGGGTACAGGGAGTTTCGTAGTCGAGTATACTCGACTATAGCATTCTCACTTGTTATATATTTATTTGATCTTTCCTAGTGCTACAAGCTAAAGCTTATAAGTTAGGACACTAGTCACTATAATTATACATATTTTATAATAATTTTACATTTAGTCTTTTAGATTTAACATATATAAGTACATAGTTCATATTATTTAAATTCTATCTGCCACAGAAACCTTCAGATGAAAAATAATTATTTTCTTTTTAAACTATTTTTTGTTTGGAGTCAAAACTTTCGTCATATATTTAACCCAACTCACTAAATGCCAATTTTATTACACCTTTTATAGTTTGAATTGATTTGATTAAATTCGTTTGAGTATGGTATATAATCAGTCAATAATCGAGTTTTTAAATGAAAAACATTGCTTCAAGGGTATTTATATTTGGCACGCGGAAAAAATTGCATATTTTCTTATTTATTCAATTCAGGCTAACTTTATTTAATAATCATAAAGGAATTCGCCATTAATTTTTGTTTTGTTTATTCCTACTTAAAAAGAGTTACAGCAATGAAGCAGTAAGGTTCCTGTCGAGTATTCTATATTACGAGGGGGAACAGGGTGTACCCAGGACTGAAATGATCCATTTGTATACACATACACGCTGCAAATAGGTTTTTGGTCGATAGAAATCAAAAAAGTTTATTCAACAACTTTCCTAGTCACAACGTGACGAAAAGAAGTGCACTCGTAGATCAAGAATTGCTGATCAGTTATGTATATACTTTATAGAGTCGGAGACGCGTCCTGCACAGTTTTATACCCCCTTTAAACAATTTTAAATGCGTACAGGGTGTAAACGGAAAAAGCACCTGTATTATAGCCTTGGAAAAAATCTCGGCCGGTGCAATTTTTGTGTTTCTCCATTGTACTTTGTACTTTGCAATATTACAATGGACTTACAAAGGCACAATTAATGAGATTTTGAAGAAGGATGCAGGATGCTAAAGCAGCAACAAAATAGCAAGCAGCAAAATGCAGCTGTCAATTTGATGCTTCTCATCTTTTTGAACTCATCTCTTCAACTCATTAGACATTAAGCATGCATGCCGGGCAAGCCTTTGATTTAACACCTAAGCTGAGCTGAACAAAGCCGTCATTAATTAGGAATGTTAAGATGATGAAACCTAATCTGCTAAAAGCTTGGGCCCCCGTTCCCCTGCAGGCTCATTTGTCTGCAAGGATCAACACAGTGCTGGCAGACTCTGAACATTGGAAGGAGAAGTAGAAGAAGGATGCGAGTATGTCATTGTTTGGCACAAGCTCACATACGCTTAATGAACTCCAAAGCTGCTACCAGCTTCAACAATGTTGCACAGGATAAAATACGCCGGATTCGACAGGAAAACAGAGGCAAGGCAACAAAATAAGGCGAACTTGAGCTCGGCAAGCAAAAATCTGTGCAAATCACAAAATTTGCTGGGCGAAAAATGAAAATTGGGTCTTCAAATTGGGTGTGTGTGAAGTGAAGAGGAAGTGGTTCTGGAAGTGGAAGCTGAAATCGAATCCGGACACAAGGAAACAGAGTGAGCCCCTCATTGGAGTGGTGTTGCCATAAACTAAGTAAGTTGTATTGGCATTCCCACCTCTCTCCGCTCTCCACTCCCCGCATTGCCTCGTCTGCATTCAGCTCGTGATGTCGATGCATGACGCTTGGCTGAGTGCAAATTCAATTAACTTGTTACAACACAATCTCAGGATCAGCTTTAGCATCTCTGCAGACGACGACGGCGTCGACTTTGACTGCAGGCGGCACTGGCATTGGCACTGGCACTGGCACTGGGATTGGGATTGGGCTTGGGATTGCCATTGGGATTTGCTGCACTAAAAGTACAAGTAAAACTAAAACTACTCGATGGCTGCACCATTTCCTTGGCCATAAGCAGCAGCCCGAGGCGATTTCATGCCCTGTCCATGTCCATGTCCATGTCCATGTCCATGTCCTTGGTTGTTTGGTTCGCCAACTTTGTTTATTTTATTTAGAATTTTAATTCCAATGAAATTGGTTTGCGGTGCGCGGCGCCTCGGTACCACTTATCTCCGACCATCCACCAACATATTTGACTATTTGATTTAAGTTCTTCTAAATGCATTTTTCTTATTCAATTAATAAGAGATTGCATCCCATGCTTGTTGCCGTTCGATTGACAGTGTCAGCAAATATTTTCATTTGCCATTTACCCACAGAAGTTACAACCGAGCAGCTGAGATTGGCATTCGATTAGAAACGGAGATGGACAGATGAGAGCAATTGCATCGCAAATTAAATGAATATCTTAGTAGGTGAAAATTGAATTATTAATTAACTGTCAATTAGTTTATGGGGAAAACTGACAACAGTTCAATCTGGGCTATAAGCTAAATATAAGGTTGTGTCTACATCAGAATGGCAACTGGATATGTAAGGGGAAAGAAGCTTATAATGAAGGATGTTTTTGCAGTGAAAGCATTGAAGGGGATCCAATAAAAGCCATATATCCTTGAGCTGCAATCATAAAACCAGCCTAAAAACGCAGAAACTGAAAACGTGTTCATTGCCTCCAGTTAAATATGCTATGTTTTTGTACAGAATTTAAAAACCGTTCGGTTTTTACCACACATATTATTCATAATTCATGGTCTTCCAATTTTTAAAAGTACCAAGGCCATTATGAATTCATTAGCACCTGCGGGCTCAGTAACAACAACACAACAAATTTGAGTTGAGCTGTAAATAAAAAGCCAAAACGAAACGAAACGAAGGAAAGGAGAGAGATGAAAGGGGCTGGGGCCAATGTCAATAGGTTTGAAATTAAAGTTAAAACGCTGACACGCCCCTGAAAGACGCCCACGTCTCGGTTGGCTTTTGCGATTTAACGGTCTCATTTTTTGTGGCTCGAAAGCGCCCAAAGGCGAGCATTTAAATTAGTCTGAGAAAATTGAGAATAATGTGCGTTGTGGCTCAAAAAAGTAAAGGCCATGAAAAAAAGGACACTGAACCCGCGCTCAGCTCTTTTATATTTCAACGCGCCATTGAGTTTTGAACTTTTTATTTGAATTTGCGTAAGTTTCATTGGCATTGGCTCCTAACAACAAAATGCTTATAGCACCCATTTAGCCCACACTTGTGTCTGGGCCAGTCACCCGGCGATCTATGCTACGTGCAGCCAATTTAGCTGCTCAAATCCTTGGACCAATGCGCTGCACGTTCGCCTGCAGTCTCAGACCGGCAGGATTTGCAATTAGATCGACCACTGGGATTGGGATTGGCAGCTGGCAACTGCAGTGGCTACGATTCTGAAGGATTTGCAGTGATTCTGCGGCGCTAAACAGCTAAACTTCGATGCCAGCTGGAGACCCAGGCGAGTGCTCACAGCAGGATGCCCAGACTGGAAAGGAATGGGGCTAGAATGGGGGACTGGCAAGGCACAACAATTGCCAAGACGAATACTGCTGGCCAGACATTTCGTAGCCAAATGCTAGCTGGCAGCAAATCCTGCGACATTTTATGACGTCTGCCTGGCTGATGGCTCCTGTTTGCCACATCCTTGGCAATGTCACCTTTAAGGCGTTGTCCAAATCAACGTCACGTACCAAATACAACAACTATAAACGCTTCGCACGACTTGACGAATAGTTTTGCTGACTGCTGCACAACTTGCTTCACCCCTTACCCCTGGCACAGCCCTGGTCTGTACTGTGTGTGCTGGTTCGTGCTGTGAACTTAGGTTCAGCTACGTGCCAGCTCTAGTTACAAGTTCAAAGCAATCGATGGGTAGGCAAGGTCATGGGGGTCAGATTGTGTGGGTTGTCAGACGGATGGATGGCCAATTGTCCGGCCTGACATCAATAACAGCTTGTTTGCATTTCATATGTAAAATCCATGATAGTTCAGTCCTAAATATGACTTGTTGTCTGCAAGATTGTAGCATAGCGTCTGTTTCTGCCTCATACACAAGCAAACAACAAGTTACAAGGCATAAAACACATAAAATCATATAAATTTTTGGTTTATTCTGGGAAAAAACGCTAAAGATTTAAAAATGTAAGCAGTTATTTCAAAACATGTGCCTATGCGAAAATACCTCCCGTACCATATCACCAGCTCCTTTGCTGGTCCACCTCTGAAGCATTTTCTGCATGTTTTTGCTTGTCTCTATTTCACAACCGATACTCGAACAAAGCTTTAAAGGCCAATGGTCAGGCATTTCCGGTGGCATACTACGGACACAGTAAAGCCAAGAAAGAACAGCTTTATTCGGGTGCCGGAGATGGAATACCCTTGCAGACATGCAAATCAATTTGCTCCTATGGCAGACATTGTAATCAGATTTTGATCAAATACCAATTTCTTTAAGTTTGCTCCAGATATCTGTAAATACGAAAAACTTTTATGCAACGGCCAAATTTTCCAGCAATCGTTGCAATCAGCTGAATGATATAGTGATCGGATCCGTCCGGTTGCGAAGTACATATATTGTATGTGTATTTACTCCCTGCAGCATCTGTACCAATGTCGTCAATATAACTGCCAAGCTGCAAGACTATTTTCAACATTTAGTTGTATGAACAGCTTGTTAGAGTAAAGATATTATTGTTTTACATGGCAATACTGTTCAAAACTATTATATATGTACATATGTAGATCCTGGATTGTTAAACTCTATTCATGGTTGCCTAAGCATGAACGAATTGTATTTTAAATCTATATAATTTCGAGACTTAGCTCGTATTTAAAAACCTATTAATAGTTACACCCTATGGTACATATAGTTTATAGGGTCGGTATCTTTTCAACGCGTTACACATTCCGTGTGAAAATCACAATACCCTCTGCAAGGGTATAGTAAAACAAGCAGGATTTGAGCATTCATTCGCAAAGTGAACTTTAGCCAAGTGCTACAGTCGATTTTGCAATGATTTTTGTGTTTTCGGCTTTCGGAGTCCAAATAGCAAAAGGCAAAGTTCATCATTTGTCCATTGACTGTTGGTGGTGTGATTCCAGAATTAAGACTACGTGTCCAAGTGTATCGACATCGACATCGACATCGATGCCGACTGTCGGACTAACTGACCGGAGCAGGCCATTCTTCATTTTGTTGCACTTGACGTTCGCATCTAAGCACCATGCCACATGCTCTGAGTTTCTCCTCATCGGCTTGTTTCACTTCAATCAGTTGTCGGTCGACTGCTTTCGTTAAGTGCCATCTTTGCATGTGTCATCTGTCGTCCCACACCCCCTGTTGTCTGTCAGTCAGTCTGTCAATCGTGGAGAGCACGCAATGCACACCTCTGCATCCCGCTGCAACCCGGCACAGCCCCTTAGACCAAGATGGGAAATCATTTGGGTCTGTCAGTGCCATGATTTGGACTTTTGATTACTTGATTACGTTTGCAATGTGTTTCCTTTGCAGGCTCTGAGCCTCCATCTTGTACGTCCGTTCCATTGGCAATCGTCGTCTCTCGGCGGCTTCGTCAATGATTTAAATGGAGGTCAAGTCGAGTGCTCTGATTGACGCAGTACATCAAAGCCCTCTTTCCTTGGATGGTCGTCCCTCTTTGCAGCCACATCTGTGCGTCAATTTGCTGGCCAAAATGTAATTTGCACATTGATTACATGCAGAAAATGAGTTGCGCTGCAATTTAATGCGTAAATGAAGTGAAACCGATCAGCAATTTGTTGATAGTTTTGCCAGCACTTGCAGCTGTGTTCCGACCGAATTGAATTGGGTTAAGTCGGGTCTAGTGGCTGCTGGATTGGTCGTGAAGTGACATGGACCAGAATATTCAACAGAATCACTGACAGATTCATGAAACTATCAAGCTGCAAGCAGCAGAATGCATAATGAGAATAAGTGAACATCCGAATGGCTATCCTTTGATTTGAAGTACAATCCTTAACTGTCTTCGTCTACCACCTCTTTAACTGCCCCAAATAGCTTCAGGGTAATGCGATTCCCTGATATGATATGTATATACTTGTGTGTACATAATAAATCAATCGACCGCCAGGCCAGCAATTTTCAACACTTGCCTATTAAAAACTTGGACATTTTCTGCCGCGTTGTTGGTTTTGGCTTGGGGCAGCGCCTTTCACTCTCCCAACACGGAATACCATCCCCTGAGCCCCCTGCCAAAAACACCTTGATGTGGGCCCGTTAATTGTCCGCTTTATGTTGTTTATTCTTGGTATTTTAAAGAAAATAATTCATAAATTAATTTCAACATGTTAGCGCATATAAAATAACAAGAAATATGTAAAAATGGTAGAGTCAACGTTTATGAAAAATCACCTCATAAATTTACAACAACGCGAACACAACAATTATTTTCATGTGCTGCCCCTGCGAGCAAGGAGAAGTAATTGCAAATGGAACCGGGATGCGAAAGGGGTAACGGGAATGGGGTTGCAAACCAGGAACATGTCCACGTCCATGCTGCTTACGTGACTGGCTCAAAAATCAACATTTATTTACTCAACAATTTGGCAGCCTTTTTGTTAACAACTTATCAAAATTATGACAAAATTGCTTGCCAATGCCACACATCCAGGGCAAGCAGTCCTCTGTTGGGTTAAGGTTAACCCATGGATGCGAGGTTACTCGAAAAAGTAACTGATAACAGATTTGCTTGTTACTTACATATATGCGTTGCGGACGTTACATTCTTACGCAAGTTTCCTTACGCTCTAAATACGACTATATTACTTTCAAGTTACCAACTCTGGTAAGTAACTTTTTCAAAATACTTTTCAAATGGTATCCGTCTCCTTCTTCTTAATTGGTTTTAGCACACATATAAATAATAGTAAGAGATCGTTGCGGACGTGACAATACACAGAAGTAGTTTTAGAATTACTGGTGCATTTTTGTCAACGAAAGAGGTATATTTTGGGATAATAAATCCGCTTTCGAGAACATCAAATATTGTAGTTCATTCCAAGTCTCTTTTATTATAATCATAAATCTTCAAGAAGTTTAAGGAATAAGATTCTTAGAGCATGGAGTTTCTCAATTTTGATTTTATTAAAATATATAATTTTAAAAAAAAAATTAAGCAATAATGTGAGGTACATATGTAAAGATAGTCGTAATATGTATTTCCCAGAACTTTTACTGTTGTTATTCTTTAGAGTACATTCTTATATATTCGTAGCCTAATCTACCATCAGCTTAAAATAAGATTTATTCTTATTAGAATACGAATTTCTAATTTGTTGTCATGAATATTATTTTTCTAGATTTGCTCATCTTCAGAGCTTACAGTTAAAGTGACGAAACTTTTTGGGTTGACCTCGCAAAGGCAAGGCGTCTTTCGGCGGCGGCGCTCCTGCTGATTGGCATTCAAGCACTTCATTACTGCAATTGCCCCATCGGAACTCGCTGGCTGCTCCTTCTGCCAGCAGACTGAAAGCCGCGAATTGAAATTTCACGCAAGTTAAACGCAGTGGGAGCAGCTTTGGGGGAGGGCGAGCCGCAGGGGAGCCGCCGGAGTGTAGTGCAATTTAAATGTCGGCCAGCGCCTGGGTCCGGTCTGCGTCTGGGCGCGGATATGCTCCCGTTTGCATTGTTGACCACTGAGTGATGCAGCAGCTATCCCCCGCCCGCTCGCAGCTCGCAGCTCGCAGTTCGTCTGCGAGTCCTGTCCAGCCCCCTTGTTTGGGCCAGGGCTGCCTTGCGTTTTCGCGCCGCGCAAGCCGATAATTTATTAAAGGCGATTATTATGGCCTGGTTCGAAGCCCCCTGTCTGGTGGACCTGCGTGTTGTGGTAATTTACTGGGCTTTTGTGGGGAAACGAGTTTGTCCGGAACTGGAGACCTGAGACTTGAGACCTGGGACCTCGGACCTCGGACCTCAGACCTGGCACCCGGCTGGCTATACTCTAGGGTCTGTTCGGGTGCCATGCGTGATGTTGTACTTGCGGTATTTACATATGAAATGTGTTAAATTGAGCTCTTTTTTAGCGCAAGTTTGTTTTAGCGAACAAATTGCTGACCTCCCCCGTCAGAGCCGCCAACCCCTCTGCCGCTCTACCACAACACTGGCTCTTTGCAACATAATGCTCGAATTATAGTTTCAACATTCCAGCAACTCAGCTTGCCCCATAATCGGGCGCCGATTTGATTAAAAAATCGCACAATCATCGCGCCGGACTTCGTCGAGGGAGGCAGCAGCAGCAGGAGGAGAAGAAGAAGGAGCAGTGAAAAGGAATACCTGTGGGCACACAAAGGCTCCCCAAGCTTGGGGAGGGCTGCCGCCCTGACTGCTGGCAAAATCAACTAACTAATGAAAAATTTGCATATCCACATGCTCAAGTGTTGAGGGCAAAGTTGAACGCGGCTCTGATTTGATGTGGGCGTGGCAGCGCCTATCAAAGTGCATTCAACTGTAAATATTTGCAGCACATTTGTTGCTTTGTTGCTTTGTATATGGCTTTTAACTTTTTGTGTATGGGCTTAAGTGTGTGCGTGGGTGTGTGTGTGCGTGGGTGTGTGTGTGTGTGGGTGTGTGTGTGTGTGGGTGCCTGTGTTTGTGTGTGATGTTGTTTCTCGTTGGCGAAATTTAATCGACATTTATTCTACTTGTTAAAATGCTATTGTTCAGAATGTGGAGCACAGACGGCAAACTGCAATTTAAATGGCACAAAGAGTGAAATTTTATATGGTACACAAGAGTACATACTTATGTATCCGAATGCTTGGGCAGTTCAGTTGGTGATGGTTTAAACTATGGAGACTGTCGATAATATCATTTCTAGGTAGCTACTATATCATACAGCTGTCATAGAACAAGCGCTCAAAAATTGTGTTGTTAGAAACATGTTGTTTGTGAAGATATTTAACTGACCAATTGGAACACATATTATGATCCAAACGAGCTGACCAAATTTGACCAGAATCGCGTCAATATAACATATAGCAGCCATAGGAACAATCAGTAGAAAAACAAGTTGTATGAAAAACTTTCCTGAAGGTTATATAATTTGATTAAATTTGGTCACAATCGGATGACTGTATGATATAGTCCATTTTAGTTCCTGAAAGGGTGTATAGTATCTATCTACCGAAGACAGTAAAAGTTCCTTCTTGATTCTTATTGAATTGTTTTTAACTATGAGTATTATATTTATTTATATTAATCTAGCCGTCGAATTAATAAATTGTTTTTATTTGTAGACAAATAATAAATAAAAACAAGTAAGAATGCTATAGTCGAGTATACCCGACACTCCCTGTACCCAGGCCAAAAATTTCCGATCACATCTTCGTAAACTTACACATACACACACATACATACATACATAAGGGCGCACACACACGAGCCACAGCGCAAGCGAAGCATTTTAAATGGTGGCTGTGCTTCTTCTTCCCCTTGCTGCAGCACTGAATCTTCTTTCGTGAATAACTTCCGTGTTTATTATCCGATCGACTTGAAATTTAAACAGTAGATTACGAGTAACTAAAGTATTGTACATGCCAAATCTTAAAGCTATACCTTGTAAATTGTTACTGTAAAACGGTTTTTATCGAATAGCGGGGGAATGGGGGGAGATATCTCAAATCTAAAATAAACTTGACCTGCTCCCGCTATACACGAACCTACATTCCAAATTTGGTGTCTTTAGCTCTTATAGTTGCTGAGATCCTTGCGTTCATACATACGGACGGACAGACGGACAGACGGACAGACAGACGGACATGGCCAAATCGAAATCTCTTCTGATACTGATCAAGAATATATATACTTTATAGGGTCGGAGATGTCTCCTTCTGCCTGTTACATACATTTGCACAGACTCAGTACCCCTTTTACCCATTTTATGGGTACAGGGAGTAACAAGAAAGAGCGGCTATCTTCGGGTGCCGAAGCTATATTCCCTAGCAGCAATGTTTTTTATACAAAACTAATTTTTGTCTGATTGCTCCTGTGTTCCGATTTCGATTAAAATATAGGAAACTATTTGAAGTATTATAAAACTCTCACTTAGTTTGGATGAAATATTTGTGTAAACAAAAAGTTTGATATAGTGATAAAGTGGTCCGATTTTGGCCAAATTTGGTCAGATTGTATAAACCGTCTAGAGACTCGGCTTGGAAAGTTTGGTAAGGATACATTAATAAACGAAAAAGTTTTTCATACAAAAACATATTTGTCGATCCTATTTCCTATGGCAGCTATATGTTATAGTGGTCCGATCCAGCCGGTTCTGACATATGTACTGCCTGCAGCAAAAGAAGGGTCTGTGCCAAGTTTCATTACGATAGCTTTAAAACTGAGAGACTAGTTCGCATAGAAACAGACGGACATAGCTATATCGACTCGGCTATTCATGCGGATTTAGAATATACATATATACTTTGTTGGGTCGCAAATGTCTCCTTCAGTCCATTAAACATTTCGAGACAAAATTATAATACCCTGCTAGGGTATAAAAATAAACTTATTTCCATGGTATGTACACATTTTGAATTTTCAATATTTCAATACAATCGATAAGAAATGTCGGAGCTATCAACGGATTCTCAGCTCTTGAATTTGTACATATATGAATGGTCAGTGCTGTAAATGGCATCGTCTGTGACTCGAGAAGGCTTCTCGAATTGAATGATGAAATTAAGAGAACATTGACAGTTCACTTTTGTTGGATAAAATGAAGCTTCACAAAGGTTTCAGGGCTGGTACAAACTGCGTGAAACAATCAAGTTGATTATTATAACCAAAAAGAGCGTTCTGTGAACAGCGTATAATTATAAAATCATTCTTAACTAGTTTCTTTTTTGGTTTGCTCATCCTTTAAGAGTCCGACAGCACCTCAGCTTGCTTGTCAATTTCTGTTGATTTGGCCAATCCTTCAATTTGTGATGTCTTCATTTTGAGCACTTGGTTTTACGGCCCACAAAATTTCACGCAGCTTGGCAGCTCTCGGTTCCCAACGGAACTGCCCAATTTGACAGGCGGCTGTGGGACGCACAAATTGAAGACATGTGCTGAATTTTATGGCTTTTAAATAACAAGCCATAAAAGACGACTCTTGGCAGGACAAGAGCACAAAGGAAAGGAGTCAACAAACCGGAAATTGTCAAAGGAATCAAACTAAAGCCAAAGCGACAACGAAAACGAAAACATTTCGTTGTGTGCTTTATTTAAAAATAGAAAGAAGATACAATTTAATGCGCATTTCTCTTCGGACGCGACAATGACCTCGCAGCTTTTTGCGCATGTTTTATGAAAGGATCGGCCCATATCTGAGTTGGAGCAGGCAGGAGTCTCCAGAGTGGAGTCAGAAGTCGGTTATCGGTAGTGGAATGTGACTGTCACGCGCTGCCCAGCCTTGTTGGTTAAAATTACAAGTGTCCAGGGAATTTGGTTCCGGCCCTTCGTTAACTTGGCCACAGGGTCAGCGAGGCAGTGGACCAGTTCCAAAAGCGTTGCCCAAGAATGAAGAATATGTAATGAAAACAAACGAAACGAAACGCAAAATGGTTTTTATCTCTTTGAGTTAAAGGCACAGCACTGAGTGAAGTCCTCAGAAGGGAGAGCAGCGGGGGGTAACCGACCAGCAAATGCTATTTACACTCCACAAAAAACCAGACCCTCTTAGCCCCTACTAACTCAACTGGCAATAGCAGCGTCCGAATGAAACAGAGCAAATAAAAGGACGACGTCGAAGCGAATTCCGATAGCCAAGTTAAATGCCTGCAGTGATAATGACCGGAGTCGGAGCCGGAGCCGGAGGGGAGAGCCGAACAACTGAAAAGCCAGTGGCAGTAAAAGCATTTAGATTTCACTTAAAAGAAACTAAAAATGCAAACGAACTCGCTCGAATAATGGCAACCAGTCCTGAAATACGAAGGTGCAAACACAACAGCATCAAGTTGGCGAATTCTTCCATTTTACTAGATTCCTGCTGCCTGCCGGCCAGTGGGGCGTTCGAGTCCCTATCCAATGGGGCTGCAAGTGGTTGCGGTTCTGTGCAGCTGAGTGTAAAAAGCGTGCCCCACAATTAGAGCAGCTGAAAAGTGAACTAGGTGAAAGCCTTGCAATCTTCTTTAATTGTTGATGTGCGGCAATGGGGGTACTACAGTAGAAGTCTGTTTTGCTGGTCAAAAAGTTGCACCTCAATTAAGTCAAAGTCTCGAAACAGGCAGCTTTCGAAGAGAATGTGATGTTAGAGCATTCCAAGTGGGTGGAATTGACCACGACTGGTAAATGAATGGTCTAATTGCGAAATACCAAAGTCTGGCACATAGGTTAAAAGTGATTTAATTTAGCTTGAGTAACTGCAAGCAGTTTAGAACAAGCTCGATTGAGCCTTTTATATTTTGTTTAATAAAATGGATATGAATATGAGCTGGGATTTAGATTCCACAGTCATTAAAATCGAAAGAATTATCTTTAAACAAAAATTTCGTATCTTTTGTTTAGCCATTATTAGTTTTTTTTGTTATCTAGTTTAATTAATATGTTTCTAGGGTTTTTTTGGAAATGGGAACTCGAAACAATGAGATTAAATACAATTAACACTCAATACAATAAAAAATGAAAGCAATTTAATTAAATTGTACATGACAGAATAAAGGTAACACATAAGTAAACATATAATCTATATGCATAATTCGATGAATCCTTGATCAAGTCATCATTTTTAAGTTGTCTGCTTTTGCTTGTTTACATTTTACTTAAATGTATTAGTGTGGGTGGATAAGGGATTGTCTAAAGTCGCTTTTCCTGGCCTAAGCAATAACAGACTCCCTAACAGTTGGTTAGACAACACGTAAAAATAACTAACACGTTTTAGATTGCGTTTAAGGTAAAAATGGTAAAATTAAAAGTGCTAGACAAACATTTGTGTACCATTGCCGAAGCATTTTTTATAGGAAGTTTTTCATTTCAGGAGTATTTCAGTTGAAGTGAACATAGGCCTTAAAACTGTACAGTTTTTTTTTGTAGCTCTCTAGGCCTTAATTGTCTGCTTTCTTCATTCTATGGCATCACAGACAAGCTGCAAAAGTTTTCATTTGTTTTGCCACTGTCACTTTGCATTTCTCTTAACTTTTGCCCTGCTTAAAGCCCTTTGCAAGCCTTTGCTGGAACATTCATCATACGCCTGCTTTGTTTATCTGACGATATACCCGATAATCGTCAGTTTTAAGCCTGACATAAATCACTAGCTCCTCCGTCCGTCCGTCTATTTACTAAATCGGTAAATACTATTTACTTAGTCTACGGTTGTTGTTGCTGTTGTTGTCTTTGTTTTTCCGTTTTACTTCGCGCCTCATAGTTGATGGAGCCGGGGGAAGTGCAGGGCATAGTGTGACAAAATCACTTGAGCCGGCTTAACGAGGCTTGTAATTGAATTATGCGATTTTATTGTGATTATTTCAGAGCTCAGGGCTTCACAAACAGACAACTGGTAGGATACATACTTGTACTTAAGGGAGGGGGGTGGCGAGGTCGGTTGGAGTTCGTGAAGTTGTCGCTCTGAGTAATGAGATACGTAAAAGTTATTTAAACTTTTAAATCCGCGTCGCTGCCTTTTACTTTCGCATTCGCTCATTTTGCGCTCTCCGGTCGGAACGTTCCGGGCTTGGTCGCCTCTTGGTATGCTACACTTTCAGCAGCCACATCCTAAACGTCCCGGAATGTCGGCTAGTTAAACGTTTGAAAAGTTTGCCGACTGAATCGCTGAAATGATTTGGAAAATTACAACAACCAGCCGACGACGCCAGAGACAAGGAAATACAAATGAGTTGGCGTTGATGTCGACGTTATACGGATCTCCCCACACCAGCTCCCATCCCCAAATTCCCGAAACCCCTAGACTATCGCATGGCATTCGTTCGTGCATATTCCACATACCAAGGCAAAGAAAGGGTTGATTGGCATTTCTCGCAGAGTAAGCAAAAGCCTTTTTTGCTTTGCTGTTTTTTGAGCCAACACCTCCTAGGGACCGGCAGATGGAAGCGGAGGAGCGGGGTATCGGGGAACGGCAGACATTGGCAAGTGTTTCAGTTTTTTGGACTGATTGCAAGTACGAGTACCCGTAGCTGCCTGCCAGTCCGACACCACACTCTGAGCCACCGTCTGTTTTATCTCCGGCCTTGTGGGTGTTTATTTGAGCAGGTTTCCCCGACCCCTCTGTCTCACAGGGAGCTGACGTTGCCTGGGCCTGGCTGCCAAAAATTCATTTGTATTTGGAAATCCCCTTTTGATGAACTCAACGTTTTCATGTTTGTCTGCAGTTTTTGATGCCTTCTTCCCTTGCCACCTAGGTCTAATGCGATTGCTAAAAATATTGTACTATGTACTTTAACAGTGCCCGAAAGCCGCCTTTGATTAGTTCAGCGTGTACCAAATACTAAAGTTCAGTAAGAATTATTTCTTTCATTGAAATCTGCACGTGCACGTCCCACATGCACAGTGGAGTTGCAACGGGGATTGATAAACATAAATTGAATAGTTCAACTGTTTAATATTCTTATGGCACCGATTATATTTAACTTTTCAAAATATTTTTTTCCACAAAAACATACAATTTCATTTTACTAGTAACCAGTGGCGCAGATAGGGGGATTACCCCCCCCACCCCATTGAGTTTTTGGCAAAAGTTTACGTCTACATAATCTTAAAATTTGAGTTTTCGCGCTCAAATCATAAGAGATTGAATCTGATTCGATGTGTTTTAAATTATCAAAAAGTTTCACACAACATTTTCTCGCGATTTTCCACGCTTAAGTGTGGAATTTCCCAAAACGCCGTCTTAGTGTGCACATCCAGCTCGCTAGCTTTTTCGATTTAGGCTGTGCAAAGAAGTTTTAAAACTTGATTTATCCAGTCAAGATATTATATATCAAGATAATTAAATATGAGCAAAATAGGATGACAAACAAGTAAGAATGCTCTAGTCGAGTATACCCGACTACGAAACTCCCTGTACCCAGGTCTAAAACATTCAATCACATCTACGTCCACTTACACATACACAAAGACGCACGCACACAGGCGGCAAAAACGACAGCGCAAGCGAGGCATTTTAATTGGTGGCTGTGCTTCTTCTTCCCCCTCTCGCTGCATCACTGAATCTTCTTTCGTGAATAACTTCCGTGTTTATTATCCGATCGACTTAAAATTTGGACAGTAGATTAAGAGAGACTAAAGTATTGTACATGCTAAATCTTAAAGCTATATCTTGAAAATTTTTCCTGTAAAACGGTTTTAATCGATTTGCGGGGGAACGGGGGAGATATCTGAAATATGAAACAAACTTGATCTGCGTATGCTATACAGGAACCTACATTTCAAATTTGGTGTCTCTAGCTCTTGTAGTTGCTGAGATCGACGCGTTCATACGGACAGACGGACAGACGGACAGACGGACAGACAGACGGACATGGCCAAATCGAAATCTCTTCTGATACTGATCAAGAATATATATACTTTATAGGGTCGGAGAAGTCTCCTTCTGCCTGTTACATACATTTGCACAGATTTAGTACCCCCTTTTTACCCATTTTATGGGTACAGGGAGTAAAAAGAAAACAAAAGAAAATTGTAAATTTTCAGAAACCACCCCCTTTGCAAAAATCTATGTACGCCACTGCCAGTAACCTTTTTAGATGTCTTTACCAAGCCACATCCGCCTCAAAGAAAATTCGAGTTTACTTTGAGTAGGCGATCCCATTAATTTTTTCATAAAACACTTATTTTTATAGCCGATACTCATTTAAAATGCGTAAAAAGGTTGCAATCGAAATTTTAAAATGTGTGTAAGCAAATGAAAAAGTTCAATCTGAAAAATATTTTCATTGCCATTATAAAGTTTGTTTTAAAAATTCAATAAAATGTGTTTTAAATCTCTTTTATCATACCCTTACAGAGGGTATTATAATTTTGTCATGGAAGCTAGAAAAACAAAATTTGGTACACATGGTATATACGCTCAATCGAATGAAAATAGGGTTGTAATTGGGTTGGAAGCGATTTGTAGGTGCTTGTCATCTTTAACATAGCTACCTGACTGACTGAATTGCGACCAACGGGCCCGGGCCAGAGATTTTCCCCACGGACGAAAAACTGTTGTATAAAAGAGTGGGAAGAGTGGTAGCTATTTTTGTTTATTTCCTACTTTCTCATCCATGCAACCACAATGTGCCACAGCGAAACGTGGTAGAGAACAGCTAGCATAGCATACTTCTGAAACGTTTGTAAATATTTCCAATTGATGCTCAGGCTGCTCCTTTTGCCGTCAGCCTCTGGAAGCCTGCGTGATTTTTGCAGCCTTGCTCGTCTGCCCTATTGTGGGGTAATAAATTATCATTCTGCTCGTAATGTAGATTTGTGAGAGCTGCCAGCAGCGTACAGCACCTGCCAGCCCACCTCCCCCCAATTAGCGTCTTGCTTTGTGTTTCGAATGCTCTTATAATGTCCATAATTGCAACAAGGCCCTTGAAAAACTTTAATTGCTCTTCGGGGTGGTATGGGCAGGGGGCGGCTGACTGCCCGAAAACCGATTTGTTTGATTTATGGGCTGGCACTTGTAGGTGCTTTGTGTGAGTGCGAATCCCCTCCACCCACTCCCATTCATATAATGCTCACTTACGAGTGTAGTGGCGAAATTGAATCAATAAAGCATGCATAAAAAGTTGGCGAAAATAAATTATTATATTTCGCTCCTTTCAGTTGCAATTAATGTCAGACACACAGGACGAGAGGAAGACTACAACAGCGTTGGGGAGGAATAAAAAACAATAAAAGCGAATTACATTAAAATTATACAATCAGCAAAAAGCAGCAGCAGCATCAGCAGCAGTCGAGGCAGAAATGGAAACCTTGTTACGCTGCATGGGGGAAACAAAAAGCGAAATGATTACTCAGTGGATGGCGGGGGGCGATAACGGGGACAAGGAGGACTGGGCAACAGGTTCTTGAACCAATTGAAAACGTTGTTAAACGAGTTTTAATTAGACAGCGAAAGCTGCGGCTAAAACACAGCCCAGCGCCAGCTCCAGACCAGCCCAAGTCGGAGTTGGCCAAATGAAACAATGGATATAGACAATCGGGCCAGCGATTCAAGGTAATTTCAAATCATGAGCAGAGCACAAATGGCATACTAATTAGATGTGGCTGGCAAGGACTTTAACGCGAATGATGTGCGAAAAAGTGTGAATGATTAGTGTATTAGTGGTTACCCTTACCCCCGTCCCCAATCCCCAATTCCCAATCCCTTGCCAATAGAAAGCCCTTTGTGTTACCACTCGGAGAGCGCATCAAAATCAAATCGGAAATGCAAGAGAAGTTCGCTTAATTACTTTCTTTGCGAATTAGCAGCGCGGAAATAACGAGGAAATGAAGATGAACATAGAATAGGTACTAAGGACAATGGACAGGGCACATAACGGAGGGATGTGGCTAAGCACTTGGTATGGCTATTATAGAGCTATAAAGAAATTGGCACGTAATCAGCAAAAGCTGCAAATAGTATTAGTAGAATTCCATTAAGTGATGTGCTTTGTGCTAATTTTGCAGGAATTATTATCTTAAGTGCAATGATGAAGTGCTCAACTGTCAAATACATAACATACTTATAACTATAGTATGTACACACACATAACATACGTCGAGTTCCTTAGATGAGTGGATAATGAGGTTTCAGATTCGATTAGATGGCATGCTTTGTTTGGGCTAGGTCAGGTTGAACAATAATCAACATATTTTATTGTTTTGTGCTTAGACTACAATTGAAATTAAATGAAATGAACAAATGCATATTAAGATAATTTTAAAATCTTTTGCTGCCTACCAAGTTTAGTCAGTTTTTCGTCGATTAATTAAAGTAAGTGAAGTAATCTTGCTTGAATATATCACCCGGAATGAATTTAATGAAGCCATAAGCCGTGTTACACATGGCCAGCGGAGACACCTTGAATACAACTAACTCAGGGTTTGCCAGACTGTCCCCAGTTGTCTCCTGTTGGGCATCGTCTCGCCCAGAGGTAACCCAGAGTTGTCCACTGTGGAGATTGATTGGGCGTAACCTCGACGCATTTCTCATTGTCGAGTGAATTGCTGAAATTTCTTGGCGTATTCGCTGTGTTAAATTGCTGTCATTGCTCCGCATGCAGCGCCATCCTTATTCTCGCTCCCTTCGAATTTCATTGCCATGTCGAAGCCGGCAGAAAGCAGCCAGCGATGCATGCCACACGTTTGGTTAGGCCATCCATCTGGTGGCCTCTGCGTGGCTCTGCCAGCTGCTGGCGGTGACTTTTGAGCATTTCAGTGGATACCGGCTAGTGGCTGGTGGCTGGTGCCTGGTGACCAGTGGTCAGTGGCCGGTGGCCAGTGGGTTCGTTTCGCGTTGGTTGTCAGCTCGCTGACAGAGGAATTGATTTAATGCTTTTTATGCCCCATCCACAGGTGGAGCCAGAGACTCTTAATTGGCTCCACTTTGGCGGTGTTTATTCATGCGTTGTGGTCGTCCACTTTTTGCTGCACACAAACATTTTAATTATTGCCACTGCCACTGCCATTTCAAGCAAGTGATATCAACAATCGAATGGGCGGCAGTGCCACAAAAAAATGATAAGCACATAATTGCCATCAATTAAGTTGCCACTGAGGGTGAGTGCCGCAAAATGCGGACACAACTAACTAGACACCTTGAGTGCTCAATCGAATCGAAGTAGATGTCACTGTATCTCAACTTAATTGAGTTCACTTTAGCTCAAACAGGTAGAGGAGCTTATTAGCTAAAACTCTCATCACTCGTAATTTGAGAAAACGGTAGGTATGCAGCTCAAGAGTGTCTAATGGCCTATCAGATAGATACTTAGTATTACAATCTGGCTTAAGTGGCTTTGTTAATTAAAAAGGATTCAATTTACTACATACGAGTACAACTTCAGGCTCAAAGGAATCGCGTACTTAAGTACATTTCTATGTGTATGTATATGTATTTATAATAAGGTTAAATTGTATTAAGGATTCACCCTAACTGGTCAAAGAAAGCCCCGACAAGAATACTAAGGTCAAGAAGCATTCAAGGAATTTTTACGAAAGTTGAACCAGTATACATGGAAAACAAGTAAGAACGTTGCAGTCGGACGTTTACGACTGCAGAATACTCTGTTTCAAGTCCGGTATCATTTGAATTTGCCTATTTTTGGGCTTTGAAAGTGCCGTGTAAGCACGTGTCAAATTTGGCGACCTTGATATTTTATAAACTAAGGGTATATATCAACAAGTATGCCAAGTTTGGTGGATCTAGCTTCAAAGGTGTGGAAAAATTTTCCGTCTATACGGACATATGAATAAACAGACACACGGACATTGCATAAGCGCAATATACTATTTTTTTCAAAAAGAATTTAGTTTGAAACAGAGTATAATATGTAAGATGTACTATAATTAAGAGGTTCGGGAAAGAATTTCCAATAAGAGCAGCCCTACGGGCACAAGACTTAACCTCCCCAGGCAGGGAGTAAGAACTCCGTGACAGATCCTATGACTTTAAATATAATTCATACGACGAAAGATGTCTGGATAAATCCTTATTTCGAAACCCAATAAAACAAATTTAAGTGCTCTTTATGCACCGATTAAAAGCTAATCCTAAAGGAATTGAGAAATCAGGCAAGTTGTTCCTATAGTACGAGTCCCTAAATTCCTTAGACCATCTTTTAATTACTTTTAAGTGTGAGACTAAACGTATAGACATGCCTAACTGAAAATCAAATATTTCTAGACTTGTATCTTAGATATAATTTCAGGCCAAGACCCAAAACATCTTGTATTGGTATCGTTAGTGATCCGTGACAACATCTCTTTAATTGTTTAATATTCTTAAATTTTCTAGAAAGTTCAAATAATAGCGTGCTTAAATTGGCAACCAAAAACTAAAGTCACCGCTTTTGGCTAAAAACAAAATCAGAAATAGTCGCTTAAAACGCCTATTTTTTTAATTTAATGGAACCAAACACTAAAGGCAAACAACCAGGAACGAGATTGCCGCTGGAAAAATGGTTAAATGCGAAACTTTTCAGCTGGTAAAATGTCGATTGGTTTGAGGTATGCTAAATTGGGGAATGTGACGCTTTTGCTTTTGTCTGTCATTTTCATTTTTGTGCGCGCGTTTCCGTAATGGAATTTGCAACTCTCGTGAGAATTTTTGGTTTTAATTATACCCTATGCTCAAAATATGGGCAAAGTTGTGGCAATGTGTGGTACAAGCAGAGAGATGCATCTATAACCATATAAAGTAAATAAAAAACACATTTTTATTATCAAAAACAGTAAAGTGGATCTAGGATGCATAAATTACAGAGAGTTTACAGGAATTAAGTTGACCGCACCTCACAAAATGACGAGCAATTTCAAACTGGGTGCAGGCTATTCCTAGTCGGTCAGTCTGGGTTGAAGTATTACAACATGTTTTTAAAGTGAAGCGTTTATTTATAAACAAGACACGGCCCAGCAGAGCAAGAGTCCCGAATATCAAAAATGTGAGGGCATTTCAATTAACACATCAAAAACGTGCAAAAGAATTCCATGTAAATTGCGTCCGCCAGTGCCAAGTTTTTTGCGTACACGATTTTTTCCGGAGCATTTAGCGCTCTTTGTGATTTATTTTGCTGCTCAGAAAAACTATATAACAACAATAGGAGCGACGTGCACTTGAAATGGTTTTTGGTTTTTGCAACAATTTTTGTTTTAATTAAAAGTGAACTTCAATCGGAAATTGACAAACGTATGTGCACTTTAATGGCTCTGTAGATGGCATCCACAGCGTTGAAGTGATTTTCTGTTTCTGGCCACTGCAGTGAGAACAACGGCTGGGCAAGTAAGCCGGACCCACAATTGGTTTTCCATCAAACAAATTGAAACACACAGTGCTTGAGCACTGCTTGGCTGGCCGGCTCATCTTGAATGCACTTAACTTAAAAACGTTTCATTTTATATGGTTTTACCCACCGTTGCCCCTCGGGGGTGTTCGTTCCCTTCGACGTTGCGCCATAAAGTATGCAACTTCATTGATAACATTTATTTCAAATGCACTCAAAAACCACTCAATAGTATGAAATTTGTTGCAGTTTACCTGCACACAGCTCACCCACAGGGTCACACACACACAGCTACACAAACACACACAAACACACACACATACACTTAATGCCTCGTCTCTTGGGCCCAACGACTCGTGCTCATATCGCATATCGCACAACCCGGCAAATGAGCATACAGTTGAGTCTGTGTATAATGTGTGTGTGTTTGTGTGTGTTGTGTGTGTGTGTGTGTCTGTGTTGGGTTTATATTAAAAATTGTTCTTTATTATATTTCCCACATGCTTTGCATGTCTGCCCTTGTGTTTGGTCCCTGTGTATATATAACAATATATCCTGGTTTTGTATTGCATAAATTTTATTGAAGTGCGCACATTCATTTCCCGTTCAATGTGTTTGCATAAAAGTTTATATAGAAATATTTCACTAGTGAGGACAATGGACATTCGATTCCATCCATTTCACTGCCTAATGATTGGATTGCTGGATATGTGAACATGTTTACCGATGCTCTTGGCATTGGAAACCTACATAAATTTTCTGTTGCCTACTTATATGGGCTACAAAGACCGCACCGTTTGGAAGCAAACAAGCTTAGTTATTAATAGCATTATCCTTAATAATTGTATTCTGTTGTCGCATTCATTTAGTTATCAATACAATTAATTGCAATTTAAGATATTTAAACTTTCAATTTAGAAGCGTTGGCCAGATTTCATGGTTGTTGTATGGTCAAATAATTAAATCTTGCATAAAATGTAATACCCTAAGCGCCTGCATTAAAATTAAAACTGACACAACACAGTTTAAATTCGATTATAATATTGTTGTTATTAAATTCACGACTTAAATTCTTACTTTAAAATGTTTTGGTCATAGAAATTAGAATGTGAATGGGCATGGACATCATAATATTGCACTTTAAATGCATAGCCTGACTGAGAGTATTATAGTTTGTCACAAAATGTGTAACCGCTTGAATGAGGACGCCAATCCTATAAAGCATAAATATTTATAATCAGAGCATCGAGATGAATCAGTACATATTGATAAAACTTGCTACAGAAGCATTTATATTTATTTTGTTAAATAATGTTAAGTTAACTTATGCACAACTTGCTTAAGCAGCCACGAGAAGTAGCAGAAAACTCGCTCAATAAAAATATATGCCGATTTTTAAACAAAAAATAAAATAAAAAAAGTTGAAAGTGGAAGTAACTTAGTCAGAGCCTTCAGCTACTCATTTTAAATGCCAAGTGATTTCTGTTTTGCATTATTATTATCTAATTAATTATCGAGAGGATGTGCAAGCCCTAATAGTACTAAGTGATTCAACAGCACTCATATTATGATATTGTGTGCAATACAAAGCTTGTAATTAACAAACATTAAGTATTTCAAGTCATTTGAAAAACTCTCATCTTGTGACTTGGCAATCTCTTACAATCCGAACACATATTTAAATATTTTCCACACTAAATGACCCGCTCTGTATTAAAATATGTGAGCATGTATATGTGTACATATGCCACACTCCTACATATCTAAATGGCATACACCAATTTCATTCATTATGGCATTTGCAATACATCGGTTATGTAAGTTATGTTTAGAATGCCTGCTGATGTGAATTTGGTCATGTTCGACATATAAACCTGTGTTCTAATAGGAAAAATTAGCATAGTGTGTGTTTGGATGCTGAACAGTTAAAATATGGCCAGTTGGCTTGTTGGGGTCGATTTTTGCATAAATTAATGACAGCCAGAGACAAACTGAGAAGGGAGCTGGGGAATCCAAATACAAATTAGGTTACGTCGTCAATGTTGTGGAAAATAAAATAAATAAACCAAAATGGGCAAGATACACTAAGTACACACAAGTATACATGTTCGAGTACTATTACTATATGCATTTGGCTGGGAAACACATTTGCTTATTATTAAGGGATCTGACCTAAATTTTCAGAGCAAGCGGCGACACATGCAAAAGTGCAATTTCATTTTGCAACAAACAAATTAATAGCATAAGGCAAAAACAATGAGAGCCACACAGATAACAAATTACTTGCCATGAATAATAATATAGTGCAGTAACTAGTGTCCATGGGCACGCCCACCATCCAGCTCGGGGTCCGTAATGAATTTCAGATGACAATGACGACAACGATGACAATGTTGACAAGCCGATGAGCATAAAGATGCGCACAGAACCGAACAACCAAACATAAGTATATAAATTTATAAATGTACAAGACCACGTGTTCTGGCATTCAATTCCGACCCGAATTCACCAAACCTGATGCTTTTGCTAAGCTTACTTTTACTAGCTTTTGGAAGGACGCTCGAGTATTATAAAATAAGGTTTTTAACTTTCACTTCAGGCTAGCTATTACGGTTTTGAACCAACACTATTTTGCGGTTTGCCTAATGTAGGTGAAATCTGGTTGAAATTGAATGCTGGAACGCGGACATTAAGTTAAAAATAGCCTTGAACGGGCTGAAACAATGAGCAAAATTTCATTACCGGACTATGGACGATTCATTGCGCCTGTGGATGAGTCTGTAGGTCGTGGAGAGGGACACTTGCTGCAATCTTGACGACAATTGAAATGGAAAAGAAAATAAGTAAAATGTGCTCACGATGAGTGGACGACGAGCCGGCTTCCATTCTGGCCTGGTTACTTGGCCCAGCCATGCTGCGATTCGCATCATCATTTTCGTTGTCGCCCCCGCTGTCAACGTGGCTGTCAAGCAGTCGTACCGCCGGCTGCGTCCCTCCCGCTGTCCCTCCGGTTATTTGCATTAAAAATATTATTCATTGCAATCACAAGGATTTGAACAAAAATGTCCTGCAATGAGCCCTCACAGGGATGGGCGGAGGGCTGGCGCCGCTTTGTCTTCAACGAAATAAGCGGATAATGAAATAGTTGTGACACAATTTGGCATTGCCAAAAAATTACACAGGATATGACAAACGACGAAGCGCTGAACGATGAGTTACAAAACAAGGGACAAGAACGAGAAAAGACGCCAATTTGGGTTTATTAAAATTGATGACGATGCCGGCAAGGACAACAAGCAATATTGAAGGCTTGTATTAGAACGGAGTAATTACAAAGGCATCTAGATATAATGGATGTGAGCTGAAGGAATACATAAGATTCCTGTTTGCTATCCTTTCATTTAAATTACTTTTTATATGCATTTTATCATGCTCGAAGTCTTTTCTAGATTGCATACTTACGTATACGTAATATTCGCAGCGGTATCATTAAATCGCCTGATTAATTTAAATTTTCACTCTGCCTCTCGCTGCATTTGTTGCCACAGAGACAGCAACAATAACACGGCAACTAATTGCCGTGAATTTCAACAGATATGCGACTAATGTGCAGTTGCCGCCTCCAAAGTGGCAATAAATGCAGAACACACGACGACAGCCGCAACAACATCTGCGCTTTGAAGTTGCCCCACGTTGCCACTGCGGCGGCCAGCGACGTGTGGGTGGTGGGGGGCAAACTGTCTGAGGCCGGGAGCTGATAAATTGGAAGTGCATCTGACACTGGAGCCGATGTAGCTGCAGAAGATGTTGCAAGTTGCTGTTGTTGCTGCTGCTGATGCTGCTGCTTGTAATGTTGCTGCCGCTGTTGTTGTCGCTGCAGTTGCTAATGTGGCCGTTGCTGCTGCTGTTGTTATTGTTGTTGATGCTGCTTCTGCTGCTGTTGTTGTTGTTGATGTTGTTGTTGCTGTTGCTGCTGCTGTTGAGGCGCGTGTCTTGGCTGGCGCTGCATTTGCATTTGTTGGCGTAGCCGCCGCTGCTTTCTTCGCCGCAACTCTGTCGGCTCCGTTAATGAAAATGCCAAACGTGGCATCGTCCGCAGTTGCCATACTCATTTGCCCCCTCTGCCCGCTGCCCCGCCAGCTGCTTTTGCCACTCGTACAAGCCCAGCCGAACGTGTTACTTGACAGCGGCAACAACATGAGCAACAATAACCAAAAACGCCAAATCGAACTGCCCGACAAAGGAATGCCCTGTAAACGAATGTACGAGTTCAGTTTGAGTGTGGTTCTAATATGATATACATATTTAATGGTCAAACGTAAAAAACAAAACTTATTTTATCTGTTTATTTTGTCTTTGTTGTTACCAGATTAGTAGAATCACCAATCTCCCTACAAGCGATCTACACAGAACTCGAAGAACAAGCTCAAAAGACAGTAAGCCGCTGATCTCCGTCAGCACCGACATGCAGAATGAAAAAGATAATGTGGAACACGCAAAACGCCAAACAATCGCGCTATATCCTATCACACTAACGAAAGGACTGTAGGATGCTGCTAGATGACACTGCATGACGGCTCATGCGAAGAAGCATTATGAATGAGGAAAACTGCAGAAAGTTAAGGGAGCCGGGGGTATCCGAAGCCCAGGAAAACCTCTGCTGTACTTTCCCAGCACTCATGAGAAGCAGACTCAACCTTCTGGGATCCCATACCTTCCTTGAGGGTGTATCATGGACATCGCTGAACCAACTCCAAAAATTCGAAACAGTTATCTTTAAAGAATCCTATACGTCGCAAGGTTCAATTATGCGGTCTTTGTGAGGCCACCCGTGGGGGTGACCTGTCGCCTCAACCTAACCTAACCTACCCGACTAATCTAGATCTTCAGATCTTGACTATGTAGTTACATATATTGTTTTAATTCACCGATAGTATTATGAGAATTAAAATAAATAAATGGGGTTGTAAGATTTAAATTAAGATCTGAAATTTTAGAGATTCCATAGTTTGGTGTATGCTCGCCATCCTTCCTTCTGCAGTATTTGTTAAAAGCTGGTTCGTTTTAGTTGGTTTTTCCTATTTGATTTTTGTCCTCTTCTGTTAAAAGCAATTTTAAATAATTTGTTCCCACTACCACACACACTTGTTTATTCAAAATTCTATTAAAAGTTAGAATCTCAATATCTAATTTTCAATCTATTACGGACATCGTCATTTGTATTGTACCAAAAGCGGTTTTAAATCTTTTGAGAACAAAATTGATGTCATATCAATACAAATTGGTTCTGTAAAGTTCTCAATTTTAAGCCACGCATGAATTTATCCAAATTAAGCAACATTTCAACGATTTTGGAAAATACGCTTAATTGAAACGACATTAAAATATTTTCCATTTGCAATTTTTTTATTTATGACATATAATTTAATTAAAAATGCATAAATTATATTTTACTGGAATCTTTTGAAAATTGATAGGGTTGCATAAGCTATATTTTGATATTGCTTTGGGACAGGGTATATCAGCAATTGCAGCACACATGAAGCACTCGCCTCTCTGTCGTGTTGGCGCTGGTCTAAATGAAGATGCCGCCTTCCAGCTGCACATCATCCAAGCTGCCAACTCCCAGCTCAACAGTCACGCTTGCTTGTCAAACACTCTCGACTCCCCCTGCCAGCCCCCTGCAGCTCCGCCGGCTGCCCCTTTGCATGCTGCCACTCTGTTCGCTTGGCAAAATCCATTTGCATATTTGCATCCTTATGCCTGCCAGTTAACTGCCCCTGTCACACCCGCTCCCATCTCCCATCTCCCGTCTCCCATCTTCCACATTTCCGCGTCGCCCCCCCCGTCACTGGCACTCGCTTGCAGCGGCGCGGCTTTTAACGACAAAGTGTGAAATTTCATTGAATTTGAGCTCGTTGACAAAAGTGGAATGGCAACAACAACAGCAACAGCAACAGCAACAACAACAACAAGAACAATAGCAATGGTGCAGGTGTTGCAGTTTTGATGTTGTCGTTGTTGTTGCTTTCGCAAATTAATTTAAATTATAGTTTTTGTTATCGCCGCATGCTTTTTAAGCGCATATTAGCCGAGAGAGAGAGAGAGACAGGGGGGCCAATGGAGAGAAAGCGAGGGGCAGAGCGACGGCATGGGGCATGTGGCATGTGGCATGGGGATAGTTTTTCTGTGGATGCAGCTAATTTCGTGGAAAATAATAGCCGCAATTAATATGCCGTCAACGTCGTTGTCCTTGTGCATTATTATTTTATGCAAATTTTTATCACGTTGAAATTGGAGCAGAGGATTGAGGCAGTGAAATGAGATAGTCAGACATCTACATGGAATAGTTTTTTAAGTGCTTTGTTATGTGCAGTAGTGGTGTCATATGTAATTGACAGTGGCGCCTGTCATTCTACATTTAAGTGAGGAAATTTGGTCATATAAGCTAAATAAAATAACAGCTCAGATTTTACATTGCAATCATGGTTGCCTATCAGTTTAGGCAGTTACTTTTTCAAGCAATCAGTTTGGTATTGTTAGTTAATTTCATAAAATAAAATAAAAATGTTCGGGAAAAACAAAAAGCAAACTCTCACAACTTGTGCAGAGGAAGATGAACTAATTGAACTCATTTTAGCACTTAAAAAACAAAAATTGTCCACGAAAGCTAAATATGCGCCAGACGATCGTAATAAACGCTTGAATAATAACTTTAACGTCGTAGATGGGAGAAAACTCGACCAGGAAAAGTTCAAAAACAAGCCAAAACTATTTTGGCATAGCAATAAATACATGAAGCAGGAGCCTGAAAGATCTGTAGTAAACAAAGAAATATACAGCAATAAATACATAAAACAGGACTCGAAACGATGTGTGTCAGACAAAGTAAAATCAAGCGGCAAGGGAAACCCTAAGGAGTTTCAGAATCAACTGAAGAATTTTCGGTTTCGTTTTCCAGGTAATGGAGTTACTGCGACTGTGAATTTGAATACTATTTCCCAGACTGTCCGAGAGAAGCCTGAAATCAAAGTGAGAAACAATGTCTCCGCTAGGAATGACAAGGAACTGGAACTGGGAGGGAAGAAAAAGCAAATCCAGCGGGAGTCACCCAAACATCAGCTAGATCATATGTACTTTGTGCTGGACACCAATGTGCTAATAAACAGCCTGTATCTTCTGGAGGACGTGGCCAACCTGGTTCCCTTTGGCACATCAGGCAGCATCCTTTACGTGCCTTATATGGTGATCAAGGAGCTCGACAAACTGAAGTCCTCGAAGACTGGCTTTGCCGCTAGACGCGCCACACAGTATCTCAATGACAAGTTTGAGGAACATACGAAAATAGAGGACCAGTCGGCGCTGGATAATGCACGGCAGCTCATCGAGGTGGACAGTGGGGACGATAGCATTATCAACTGCTGTCTGCAACTCAAGGCTCGGCTGCCACACATGATGCTGCTGACCAGTGACAACAATCTGCGGCTCAAGGCACATGCCTCATTTATACAGGTCTCAACCTGCAGTGAGGTAACACGCTACAAACTCAACTGGTGGAGTTTGCCCAGGGATCGCCGCACTCAGAGGCACCAAAGGGTTATGGGTAGAATTTGAGTCTAAAATTGATTTGTTTCTTAGTTAATTGTTTTCATTTGGTTAATGTTTGTTTATTGTTAGGTGTTCATTTCGTTAAAATTGCCTCGTTAACAGTTTCTTTGGTGTTATTAAAAGAAAAATTAGAAAATTAATTGCAAGACTTGCTCCTTTAAGTGTGTGTGTTGTCCTTTAATTACGAGCAAAACAGTCATTTGAATAAAACAACATGGCGACCATGCTGCTTTGGTATCAATGCATAAAACAATATCAACTTTTTCAAAATGGCTGCAATAACAGCATAGCAGGAGGCACAACAGCAGGACGAGCATCCTACTGACAATATACGACCAACTTTCGCACGCTAACGAACTTTTTCTATAAATCAAAATAATAACTTCTAAGCTGGGAACGACTTCCCAAATGGGGTTCCATTCCAAATCTACGCAATGAAACGTACGCTCCATGGAATTTGCTGCATTTTGTGTCCTTTTCGGTTGTCATCAACAAATGTTGCACAGCTCGACGTCGACGTAGACGGCGAATGGAGACTATAGCCTGGCCGGAAAGGCGCAACCACAAAAGATGGGAGCGTGGAGGAGCAGAGCTTACTAGGAGCATGCGATAAATTTAATAAATTACAAACCAAATCCGCAAATTTGTTGAATTCCAAAAAATAAAAAGCCAAGAGACGGCAAATGACTACGGGTGTACGGGTGTATGGGTGCACGGGTGTGAGCTGAGCTGCCAGGGAGGGGCATGCCTCGTTCCGTGAACTGGCTAAGGCGCCAAATGGCAGTGGCGACAGTTGCACGGCGTTTTGGGAACATGTGAGACGTCAGCTGCTGCACGTGTGTCCTGGAGGCTTGGCGGGCGGGGTTCACGAGGCAGGACGTTTGCATTTTGCGGGCAAAAGTTTTACTGTAAATTGCTTTTAATCTAATGAACACCGCTCAAGCACCCGATGTGGTACACAAAATAGAAAAGGGAGGTGCCACGACAAACGACCCCTGACGTCAAACTCATTTTTCCTCTGTGGTTTCATTAGAAAATTACTTAAGCTGCAGGCACATGTATGTATACAACTGAGAGCATAGCGGGAGATATGAACAGAAAGAATGGGGAGTAACCCAGCACTTGAGGTCAAGCCTTACGGCGTAAGGGGTTATCTGTGTTGGCCAAAACAGCTGATTTTAGCTCAGGTTGGAATGGCATAAATGGATTGGTATTTAACAAATTATATGATGTAATTAAGGAATACTTAAGTAAACAAGAACATTGCACTCAATGTTTTCTTTTCCTCATTTGCGGAGCGGAACACATTGGGAAATGTGAACACTTTATCTGCCTATAGTATATAACAACATGGCTATCAAATTTGGTTGGTTTACCCCAAGTGTAGAAAGAAAACTCACTGACACTTCACAGGCCCAATATATTGGTGTTGCTAAGGATAATTCTGGGGGAAACTTCTAGCTAATACGATAGATAAGTTCTAGAGACCTCAGAGGATTCATTGTGTATCTACCAATCAAATAACTAAGATATAAATTATTGATCCAACGTTTTTCCAATAATATTGATATAAGGACATGGCACATCAAATTTTGGATATTCCCTATAGCTTTCGAGCCTTTTCTCCCGTTACAGCTGCTACCTTAGCCTGTACCTCATGCTGCTGAAGCTTCTGCTCTATCCATGCCCTACTAGTACAGGGCATTTCAGGCTGTGCCGCATTATTCGTCGACTCTACGCAAAAAATCTCATGCAGATCGGTACAGTCCGTGTTGCAAATGTTCTTCCAACCCTTATCTTGGATGTGGTACAGTCGCACAATGCCACCTGAGTAGGCATCTTTGCTGGTGGCATGATAAATGGCTCGACGCGCCAAATCGTATGCTTCCTCATCGCTCAGGTCCCAGCGATAGCCTGTATCCAGGACGCCCAGGGCGTAGAGGGAACCGCTACCCACCGAAAAGATGCTGCCATGTGATCGCATGCCCTCCGAGTCCACATATATTAGTTTGCAACCCTCGTCATCGCATCCAGCAAGCATCATTCCCATGGAAAGCCCCATGCCCTTGTACTGCGTGGATATGTTCAACATCATCCGCGCCACGGCATCCACGCTGATCCTGCGCTTGTAGCGCAGCTCGTGCAGGCGACACTCGCGTGCCAGCACTCGATCCCAGTAGACACAGTCGGCAGCGCCGCCGGCCAGGGTGCCAAGCATATAACTGGTAAGCTCCACGATCTTTTTCATGGTCTGTGAACCAATATAGACGCCGGAAGTTGCCCGCGAATCGGCGCAAAGAATCACGCCCCCCTGATACTTGAAGCCCAACGTCGTGGTGCCATGGTCGAATTCCATACGCACGCCACAGTGATCAAGGATCTTGGGCAGATTCACTGCTGGCTGCAGGCGAAGTTGTCAGTTTAGTTGTTACCGATATGATAAATTATTTATTACATTTTCAAAGGGAGGTGCCATTAATGAATAGGGATTGCTAAAGTTTCTGGTGGCTACTTGAATCTGCTGCAGACTCCACTCCTTGTGGAGTGCATCGAAGCGATTCATAAAGGGCAATTTATTGACACCGCATATCGCTTCTAGGGCCATAATTGGAAGATGAATATGCTCTAAATATATTTACTAAAATTTAAATTTTTCAAATTTTGAGTGATATTTCTCTGATTTAACAAAACCTTGTATTTTTACTCCCTATAGGTACAGGGGAGGACCTTTTTACTCCCTGTACCCATAAAAAGGTAAAAAGGGGGTACTAAAGCTGTGCAAATGTATGTAACAGAAGGAGACATCTCCGACCCTATAAAGTATATAATAAATATATTATATATTCTTGATCAGTATCAAAATTAATTTCGATTTGGCCATGTCCGTCCGTCTGTATGAATGCGTCGATCTCAGCACCTATAAGAGCTAGAGACATCAAATTTGGAATGTAGGTTCCTGTATACTATACGCAGATCAAGTTGTCTTTCGATTGCAGATATCTCCCCCCACACCACCGCAATTTGATAAAAACATTCTTTGCTGGGATAATTTAAGTTAAATCAGTCTGAAAAGATAGAAAGAAACCATTAGAGCTAGCCGTATTTATTCTGTTGATACATCATCTACATTACTAGCTACAATTTATACAATCGTTGAATATGATTTAGGGAAATTCTTGCATGAGAAGATTGTCTCCCTAAAATGCAGATAATTTGCAGTCCAAGCCCAAATCTCGCACTACGCTTGGCGTCATCTTAGCCAACTCCAGCTTCAGTCTCTTTTTATTAAAACAGGTTCAACTAAGCTTCAATTAATTGCCCAGACACTCCAACAGGCGAATGAGGAGGGCCTGGATGGAAATAAAGTTGGGGAGGGGCTGTTGGTGTGTCTGGAGTTCTCTAATAAACTGGCAGCGGAAATTTTTAACAAGTTGCTGTTTGCCAGTTCCCGGCTGGCCCGGGCTGTAATTAACGCACACACACAGAACCAGGAGAGGGTGGAGTAGATGGACGAGGAAGAGCATCCAACTGGGCTGAATCCCTTCCTTTGCCTTATGCTGTTGTTTCGCGACTTTAATGCAAGTCGCAGTTAAACTAGTTGAGATTTTGCATATCAGATTGCCGCTCCTGCTTGGCTCCGGCTTGGCTCCAACACCAGCTCGCCTTGTGATTTAATAATCAGCCAAATTGCCAACTACCAGCTACCAACTGGCAACGGCTGCTGCCGCTGCTGCTCCAGGTCCAGCTCCAGCTGCAGAGCATCCAAATGAATGGCTTGCCCTGTTGCACGGCCATTAAGAGGGCAAACGAACTGCGAACTGGAGGCGCGTGCAAAATGAAATGTGGCAAACGCTGCACACGCATACCAGAGAGCAGCCACTCTGAACGCTGGATACTGGACACTGCACCAAAGTTGCAGCTGCCAATTTGCATAAATTTAGATCAGTGACAATTGACGTCCGAATCGAAAGGACAATATTTTGTAGGCGTCTCCTCCATCCCAACGTGCTAAACACGCAGCAAACATTTCCAATTGGCGTTTAATTAGAAACTACTCCATTTCCTGGGCATTTTGGGTAATCTATGTAGGTGCCCCATTGCAGGTGTTGATGCCACTGGCAGTCCAATTAAAATGTCATGTTTCTTTGCGATGGCGCCAGAAATCTCCAGGTTACTGCTGCAGTGGCTGCCACTTTTGTGGGCGTTCTCCGGCCATTGGAGCTGTGTCCGCTGCGTCTGCAGAGAGTTGATTAGCTGCCCATTAGAGCAGCGCTTAATTAGAGGTAAACGCGTCCATGACCTGCAGTCTACAGTCTGCACCGCGTAACTGAGAAGTGGAAGAACTGTCGTCCCAATGGAGTATATACTCGTATTTAGTACTTTAGTTCTGCTTCGACAGAATTAAATTTAAAAATCTGGCCAGCTCCCAATCAAATCAAATTATTCAGCTTCGAAATTGCTTTTGCTTTTAAGTTTTTATTCAACTTGCCCAAAGGCAAATCTTTGCAAGCCAAATATTCAGTCGGATTTTGGAATTTAGAACATTTAACACTTTATTTAATTTGATTCATGCCTCGAATCGATTTTCTAACACGTTCCGACCAGTTTTATTAGTGTTCTTGCACGCAGCTTTGCATTGCAAAAATGGAAAATCCAAATTTGTTACAACTTCTGCCTAAAAATCGCAAAATTACAGCACCAGGAACTGAATTCAACAAAACATAATCCAAATGTAAAGTGTATTTAATTTTATTTCATTTTATTTAACTTTCCTTTCACTTTATTTTATTTACACTGCCGCTTAACATTATTGTTTCAAAATCTGGCAAATCCTTTGTTTTACTGCTTATTGCCAGCGAAACTTTGCCGAAAGAACTTTTAAGCTTGCTTAAGGCAGAGGACACGCGACAGCGGAGAAAAACGCTTAGATTCAGTTCTGAAGGATGTTTTGGGCAGCTTTCATCATACACAGAAGTTCGGCTGTCGCTTCTGGATTTCGCTCCTGCCACTCCCCTGCCATGCCATGGTTCCCATCGAGACAGGCGCATCCAATTTGCAGTTCATCATCTGTCCCGTGCCTGTCAGGGGCTTCCCGGGAGCAGCTCTACGCAAATTTTGACAGTGCGCCTAATTGAGCCGCAAACAGTTTTGACATTTGCGACCGCGCGTCGCATTTAATTTATTTTAATTGAAACAGCCCCGCGACGGGTTAGCCGGGCTAATCCTCTTGCCGGGCCACTGGCAGAGTTCAAAGTTGAGGCTCCAACTGAAACTGAAACTTTGCCAACTTGCCAAGTTGCTTATTAGGTCAACTTTGGCTGACAGCCTCTGCTGCGGAGCAGAGAGTCAAAGGCAGAGCGACCCAAAAGGGAGTCGGAGGCCCAAAGCGAAACTATTTTTACAGTCGAATCGCTAACAAAGTATCAAATTTTTACGATGATGCATTAAATTAAAAAGTTTTCGCCTGCTTTTCTATGCCCCATACCCCACAAATGATACCCTTACAACGAGATATAACAAGTGTGGCATAAAACTTGGCATGTGTTAAAGAGAACATGTTGGGAAGATAATATTTCGTACTGTGGCTCTTAAATACTTTAAAAATTTCCATCTTTACTTCAAAACTTATCGAAATAGAGCTCAAAAGGATGACATTTCATACAAAATGTCCAGATAGGCTAAGAATTTACGTATGACTCGATTTAAATTCGATGAATAAATTGTTTTTAATTACAAACATACAAACTATAGCTATTTAATTTCCTAAGTTTCGAATATTGTCGATACTTTCAAAATCACCATCGAAGCGATTTATCATAGAACTAATATTTATTTATTTGAACAAAATTAAACATTTGCTTTCAGAAGAGTATACAGACATTCGTTAGACAAGGCAGATTCAAAGTCCTGCTCTTACGGGCAACAACTTTGGTTGCTTTTAACGACTTTGCATTGGTTTTCATTGCCAAAAGGCCGCTCCAGCTTTTGCAATGACCAAAACCAAAACCAGCCCGAGTTGAAGTCTCGTTTTGCTTTTATGGCTGACAACATATTCGCATTCCATTGCATTCAGATCTCACATCCTTGGACTTTGGCTAATTGTTGCGCTGTGGATTTTACGGCACTTTGAAAGCCGTTAATCCGCATTTTATGTACTTAATTAGTTTCCTGGCGCAATTTTATGACGCACTTTGAGCAATGTCTCGTAAATTTTGATGATCGATTTGCATCGATGCGCAAAGTTTGAAGTGCCAAGGAATAAGATTCAAAGATAAGGCCTAACTTGCATTTTTATTGCTCACACATCGTACAAAAGCTTTTCCACATAGGAATTGAATTTCACGGCTGTTTAAGAGTATCTTTCAGCAGTTGTTTTAGCAAACATGTTGAACCGCTTTAAAGATCCTGCACCGAAGTGCTAACTTCATGCATTATAAAGTTAATTACTGCCTTTTCGGTAGATTCCATGCCCTTAAACTTTACTAAACAGAATTCTTAATCAATGATATAAAAACAGTTTGGACTTTGTCCCAGTTTAAAGCTAGTACTATTAATGCCTTCACGTGGACGAGTCATTTCGGAAATCATAAATTGGCACAGAATGGAGGGCATTGAGTAACAGTGTGTTCTGGCTTTAGCTGGAATGCATATGACAAGACGTGACGGGCCATTGGCAGCGCCTGTTAGCCAAGCAGCAGAAGCAGCAGCAGCGGCAACAATTGAAAGGCTTTTATTGTTTGCCAAACGCGTCAAAAGACCGCAGAAGGCACGCGCTTCCCAAAACCACGGGCGGTCCTTTGTTATCCATGGGACCCGGCGCGGCACAAGGCCCCCAACAAAAAGAGGTAATGACCACAAGACCTGCTAATGGTGGCTGCCTTTGCTTCTGTTGAAGGCCACCGATGCGGCATCGATGTCTGTGACGGTCGTGACGTCTGCTCCGCCAGCGCGTTTATCGTTGCTGCCATTTGCATTTGGCCGGGATGTGGGGCTTTGTTTTTCATGCCGGGCGCGTTGCCTTGCCCGATTGCAGCTAATTTGCGCACAAAGTGTGGAATTTGCTCGGCCATGGGCCTTTGTCCATGTTAGGATCGGGATATCAATTGTCAGAGGCGACTGCCACTGCTGTTCCATGCGGCACTAATCAAGTTTTTATACCAATGCACATTGCACACATGCCGAAGTGATGCACGTACATGGCGTCAATTACACAGCTCCAGCCTTCAGCTCAATGTGAGAATAAAAATCAATGGAACGCGCAATTGACACAAAATTAGCGATGAAGTAGAGATGCGCAACATTTAATGAAAGAAGTAGCTTATCTGTTACTTTAAAACAGTCCTTTTATGCGAATTTCATTATTTCCTTATACCTCCGACAACGTCAAAAACAAAAACCCCACAGGTTGAATACTGAATCGTTCAGACTTAGTTCGATTGAACTAATCTTCAAACTGAACGAACATTCGAGTCATTTGAGTCCCATTCTCGTTCAGTTGCTTATCGTTCATTCTAATTTTCGTTCATTCTTTCATCTCAAACTCGTCCAGTCGTTCATTAGATTCTTTCGTTCGAATTGTTCGCTAGAGTCACACTTTCGATTTCGATTGTCGATTAATCGACCATACAAAACAGTTAGAATGCGGTTTTAATTGCACTGATTGTGAAACGCTCTGATGTGTGGAACCATTTTATAGTGTAGATGGATATACATATATATATATATAAAATACATATATATATATTATACATATGTATATATGTACATGTATGTATACAAATGTACTTTCAATAAAAACTCTTAGATCATAAGAATTTGAAATAATTAAATATAAATATAAATACAAATAAGAAAATGAATAAGAATATAATGAAATATTTGCGTTAACAAAACACAGTATTAGTTATAACAATTTAAATATTAGATAAAACTGTTTTGTACATTCAAATCAATTAAATATGAAATACAATAATGTTTAACCAACATTATTATTAGGGGAGAATACTATTAAACTTATTTATTTAAACAACACAAAAAAGAACACAATTTTCAAAAAATGTAGGGCAAACATCTAGCACTTCATCATATACATGCTAAAAACCATTTGGAAATTATAAGCATAAAGAAAATGATTAATTAATGGTTGAACGATAATGGGACTCAAATTACCTATATGAACGATAAGCAACTGAACGAAAATGGGACTAAAATGACTCGAATGATTAGAATGAGCGACAATGGGATTCAGTGACTCAAATGAAAGATTAGTTCGTTCAGTGAAAAATGAGCTACTGACTAAATCAGTGAATTGAACTAGAAAGTGCAACTCTAAACTGTTGGAAATTGAAGCACTCTTATAGTGATGTAAGAAAAGAATCGATGTTCCGATATTTCATTCTAACCGTTGTGATAGAACATGTTAATTATCGGCTCCATATATTGGACATTTCCCCACCTCATGAAGATTCAAGAGTGGTATTCCAATAAGTGTGTTCCTATCGGCCTGAGACAGTAATTCTTTATGCTGGCACCTCCAGGTAAGGAGCTCTTCAAGATCTCTGAGCTTGGTCTAAACTCGTTTTAAAATTAAGAAGCAAATTTACGACTTTATTGCCGAAATACTGAAAAAATGCGTGTTCGATAAAGAAATATCTAAAAAAAAAAAAACACTAAATAGTTGGGGGAAATCGTCATTGGCTTAAAGATTATCTCATTGTCATACACAACAGCAGCAACAAACGGCCACTTTCCTACTAATTTATAAAATATTCCTTTCTGCTAACGTCAAATGGTAGAAGTTGGATGGTGTCAGTATGAATCGGTGTTTCACATTTACCATCATTCCCATTCGTTCCCCAATGATGTACTCAGTGGAAATGGGCTATTACCGAAAATTCGCCGATCTGCGTATATAGACAAAATAATTGATAATTTATAGTGCTGTTAAATATCGAAAAATATCCGGAGCTGCCAGACTGTTCGATAGCTTAAGCGTAGAAACTGCTCAAATTCGAAATAAGTCATAACAGCTTAAAATAAAATATATATATATATGTACCTATAAAACTCGCTCAATTAACATTTATAATTTATACATACAAATATACTAAACGCTGATATTTTAAAGCCCTCTTTACTTGAGGGCGCAAGACCAAAGAATTCGTCATTCTTCGCTATTTCACTATCCAAATAAATACTGTTTGGATACTTGCTTACAAATAAAGTCACTGTCACTGTCACAGTCGCAAATACTGCTCATCTCTAAGCTTTAGCAGTAGTCATGCTGGGTGAATTGCCCAGTAGCGTTTACTATTATTAAGTGCTGCCAACAAAGCGGTAACAATCTCCAATGCATTTCCGTCGTTATTGTCAATCAATATAAAATTGCCAGGAGAATTGCGTTATCAAAGTCAATTGCTCGTGGTATTTATCTATTTGCAACATGTTGCAATTGGAAAGAAAAGTTGAAGAAAATATAAGCTACATAAATACGTACGTATATAAAGATATGTATGTGATCAGCTGTTATTGCAGATTATAAAAATGTTCTATTTTGATATTTTCTCTCTAAGCGGAACAGTTAAAGTGGAGCATTGAGCGATGAAAAACGATAACTTATCGGCGTATATTTAAATGCAAACCTGTTTTTACGATGCGTTTGTCTCATTTTTAATGACGCCCCACCTGAGACCAATTGGGAAAAACAAGCCTGATGAAAAAAACAATTTAATTAATTGCATTGTGTGGACATGCATAGCGCGATTTACGTGCCTAGGCCTCACGTATAAATATTTCAATGGCCTTAATTAACCAAAAAATGTTGCAATTAATTGACTTTGCTGCTCAATTTAATTAATTTTTTTGCAAAGGGCGAAACGTGAAACGTTTAGCTGCAGCGATGGTTAAATTAGGTATTTGGTTGTTAACTGATGGCAGTGAATTAATCAAATTGTGTGAAAATAGCCCACTTTCAAAGTGCTTCTAAATTGCTTTTATTTTACTGGTAATCAGCTTTACCGATTCATTTAACAGGCTTGCAGGGATAATAAAAATGACATGCTGATTTAAAATTTCCGAACCCAGTGCATTTAAGCAAAATACACTGTTGTTAGCTGTTGCACAGGACTTGTCGCTAAAAAGAAAGCACACGTCAATTATCATGGCTATATATAAGTAGTATGTGCATATGAGCCGGTCACAGATTGATTAACTCCATCATCCACAAAAGATGTTTCATATTATTGACAGTTCTGTCTTGGCTATTCTACCTTATTAATTTCATATACGGTTAGATAAAAAGTATCTCTGTATTTATGGCCTATTTAGGCTATAAGTCTCAATATTCGATAGATACATATGTATAATAAAAAAACACTAAAATGAATAAAATTATTTTGGCAAGATACCGATAAAAGGCGTATTTAATTATAATATATTTTAATACTAATTATTTTGGGCGTAGATGCATTTAAATAATCGTGGAGACATCTCCGATCCTATAAAGTGTATATACATATGTATTTATTCTTCATCAGTATCAATAGCCGAGTTAATTTGAACTCCCCCAGCATTAAAATGCCACATTGCTTTGTAGCTGCGCCATGTTAAAGCTCTTTGCATTGCAGCCACTAAGAAAAGTGTCAACTAAGGTGAGATTCTTGTTTGTACACTTTTAATTGTACTGGCGACAGGTGGAAGAGCAGAGGTTCTGCTGCTCACTTGACCCAGTAAGGCGCCAGCGGGTGAGGGCCGAGGTCGGAGCGACAAAAACCGCGAGCGTTTTCTTGGGGCAGCAAAAACAAACAACTTGCAACGCATAGAGGGAACAACGCAAGGACATTACGAGTAAATGTAAACAGCTTAATTAAAAAATAAAACTCCGTTGTGCGTCACGTGGTTAAGACCGCATGCATTTTGCTACATAACCTCAAAGTGCAGCCAGGTGTATGCGCATGTGTGTGTGGGTGTGGGTGAGTGTGTGCAAGTGTGCGTCTGTCACAGCAGAACGCCCACGTGACCGTCGCACTTTATTTGCTTAAATGCACGAAAGTGTTTTTAATTTAATTTTTCGTCCTTTGCACTCTTTTTCGCGCTCTTTTCCATTGCACTTTTCCGCAGCTCCTAATTAAAATGAAAGTAATTTACCATCAAGCAAGCAACGTTAGCACAAGTATAAAATATTTTTAGCCATACGGAGAGCTCATTAAAAACAATTTTCAAGCGCTTCGCACATTTTTGAGAATTAAAAACTGAAATAATATACGAGTACACACAATAAGCACATGTGTGCATATTTTCGGTTTAAAAAAATTTAAGTTATTTGTTTCGCAATTACTCATGCAAGTCCCGCTGAGTCCTCAGCTTCGTCGGGCGAACGTCCTCAACTGTTCCTCAAGTGTTTATTTTGAAACCATTGTAGTGGGTATTTTCATTTTGCTCCAAAATGTGCGACGATTTAATGGAGGTCTTTTCCATCCCATTTTGAAAGCAAACTCCTGTCCGTCTGTCTGGTATTTATGTAGTAGCTCAAAAGCCGATCGGATCGGATCATAATATTGGCTGTAGTAAAGAGAAATCCATTATTTTTGCATTAAATTTAAGGATGTACTTAGAATTTTCGTCAAATATGTGCCGTTTTGTTCGATAACCTGTAGCCATTTTGAAGATAATTTCATGAAGCCTCTCTCATAGAAGCTCTCGTCCTTATTTGCAAAAAACTGGGTCAGTTGGTTTTCACAAGCCTCTTTTGAGGCCGATTTATTACCCGAAAAATCGTTTGCTATAGACAAAACTGAGTCAACCAATCGCAAAACTGTCAGAGAAGTGTTTTTAGTACAAGATGTCATCTTTCTAATGTCATCTTGTGCAAGCCGATTGGACTTTTCCAACACGAGATACCCACTACCAAAGCCATATATTATAGAAAAACCCTACACCTATTTCATACAGCTGTCATAGTCTTAATCAGTCAACAATTGAGCTGATGTAATAACCTTTTTGATTTTTTTAAAACCTTGACCAAACTTAACACCTTGGAAGTTTCATCATGCTCATACAACTTGACCCAGTTCGATTTAAATCAACGATCCATATATTAAAGCTGTTCTAGGAACAAACAGTCAATATTCATTATTGTATAGATATACTTTATTGTTTTTATGGTTCTATTAATGTTCTTGGTTGACAAGGTTTTCATTTACACAAACATATCATCTGCGAGGGTATTAAGTCTTCGACACCCCGAAGTTCTTTCATGTATTTATTCAAGCCAAACTTTTCTTTTAAATATTTTTCATACTTACCCCATGAGCTTCCAAAGTTTTATGCACACGAGAGTGCATGGGTGGGGGGGTAAGAGAAGTGATTCTTTTGTATCGCTCTTCATACATATGCAAGTGATTCATGCCAGGAGTGAAGCAACGTCAATGGGGCATTTAATTATAAAGTTTGATTGTTGCAACTTTGCTTTTAGACCCAGCAATATGGTCTCAAGATTCGTTCACTGGGTCACAGCAAAGACAATTTAAAAGTTAAGGCTTGTGTGGTGTGCTTTCTTCCATGGCGTTAATTGTGTTCAACTTCTTTCTGTCTATTACAGATTTCACTAATCTTCACAGACTACAAGTAACAAAGTGAAGAGAATGTAGACATGGCTTCCCAATGGAATTGGCAGACTCTCATCCACGTTCTGAAAATGGCTGTCCAACAACCGATTGTGTTGTTAATTCATTTAAGATCCTGCAAGTATTCCAAACATGTTTTCAACCACACTTTGCATGTCCTTTGATGGCTCTTCAAGTTGCCCTGGCAATATTGTTCAGCCATGCGGTGCACTCTCCTCAATTTGCATGCCAAATTGTTTACTTCTAAAATTCAAATTGAGTTTTATGTATTTCGTGCATTTGTTGTTTACCTTTTAACTTGTATGAAATTAATTTCGGTATTTTCCGCAAAAACCAAGAATGAAAATTGCTGTTTGCAATAGGGAGCATGTCAGTTTTTATAAATTTTTGTATGCATTTGAACCGACATACCTAATCCATATACATATTTACACATTGTTGTTTCATAAATTTAAAGCAAATATGGCTTAGGATTAGGCGTACTTAATTATTGCCTGTTTTACTGCTTCTTCCTTCCACAATACACAATGGTCTCGAATTTAATTGGCATTACAAACTGCAATTTCAAGTAAGATCATAGTAATGGCGAATCCCTGGAGAAATGTGAAAATAACATGTGAAAAGCAATTATGTTAGCAAAAGTGCAAGAAAGATGGTTGTGGTTTCTATGGATTAGGCGTCAAATTATAAAGTGGGAGGAATATCTGAATAGATTTATGTATGCATGGTCTGACATACGTGGAAGTGGGTAAAAGTTGCAACAAGTTCCGTAATTAAAACCCAATAACAGCCCAATTACAAATCAAAATTTTTGTTGTGTAAATGGGCTCGGCACGACATTCCCGATAGATATACGCCAGTCTCGGACAAGTTTTTTTAATTCAGACTAGCCCAAACATCCCGCTGATACTCTCTCTCTCGAGCAGAATTCTTATCTTCCTCATATTTATTCCTGAGTCACACAATTTTATATGAGGACTACTGAAAGGTTTATCTTCAAATTGTTTTTTCACGCTCAAAGATAATAACTGGAAAGAGAACATTGCTGCCAGGATCTTCCGACTGCAACGTTCTTACTTGCTTAGAAAATGTACAGAGTATAATAAAAAATATAAAACAAAAATATATTTTTATAAAAAGACATCGGTTCTTGGGTTCTAGACATGATTTGGAGACTGGTAGACTCGACACAGTAAATTAAAAAAATCATAACATATATGAAATATGTTCACTGTTATAGTGAATAACAACAAAAAACAATGTAACGCAACCACGCTTATAAAATAAACCTTTTCGCCAGCACACCTTTACTAGCCGGGCCAACAGGGCGTATGAGTTGCATGGTCTCCATAGCACACACCTGAGCCTGACGTTCACACCCACGCATCTGTTGTCTGGCCGGCTGTCCAGCACTTTGCGCTCCAATGGCGCTATGAAAGCTGGCGAATGTCTATTTAATAGTGTCTGCCGATTTCGATGCAGACGCCATCGGCAGCATCAGCTGCAGCGTTAACTAACAGACACGTGGACCGGGAAGGCCAGTCGGAGCTGCAGTTCTGCCATCATCACCGTCACAGCTGACATCGCTGTCTGCGGTGTGGCGACCGCACCTGCATTCAGTGCTGCGGGAAGACCGCAACGCGGGCGGGTGGGAAGCGAAATGAAGTCATAAAGTCTGATTCCGCCTGCTCATGCTCATTACCACGTAGCGACGCAGTCGTGTAGCATGGCAACGATAATGATGATGAGCATCATGATGTTAACTATTGTTGCTCCTGGCTGCTGCCAGCGCTCATTTATTTTCCAGCAGCTGCTAAACTTTTTGACCATAGCTGACACTTTCATGAAACAATTTAAAAAGTCATTGTCATCAGCAGGCGCACGCTTCCGAGTCCTGCTGTAAGTGTCCTGTCAATGGCGTCGTTTGTTTTGTTGCCCATTATGGCGGTCGTTGTCCGAGTCTAGAGTGCAAAATGAAATTGTCATTGCTGAAAATGAGCAAATATCGCTGTTAGCGTATCGAAAGTGAAGTATACGCCCCGTTAGCGCCGTCGTTGCCTTACCTATGCCAACTATCTTATATTGTTGGCAGAAGCACTTTTCTTATTATCGCCTTATCTTTTAATGAACTTATAAGAACCCTTGTGCAAATATCCGACCTGCCTGAACTCAGCTGAACCTCAAATTTGTCCATATGAAGGATGTGTAAACTTCGTCAAGCCGATAGATATCCTTACAGTTATGTCAAGTTTTGTTTTTCGCCACGAAACTTTCGAGTTAATGCGAGTCCTTCTTTGTTGTGTTGTGGGCGGTGCGGGTTGCGTGACATTGCAATTTCGAAAACAATTTCAAGTTTCTCAACACGCCCAACTTGTTGTTGCGCTCCTCCTTGGCCAAGTGCTTTTCAGTTTAAAAACTTGACAGCAAATGATGTATGGTACGGGAGAGTGTAGAGTGCAGTTTGGCTGCTTAAAGAGTTCTTTGTTTTACCAAAAAAACTTAAATTGCCCTGCTCTACAAACTGTTACTTTCAGACAGTATTAGACACAGAAATGACTAACCCCAACTTATACCAGTTGGTAATCAAGTGTACTATATTTGCTCATCCAATACAGAGAGACGACGAGCTTATAGTCATTCAATGTTTTCAGTACTCATTAAAGTGGTTACGCTGCTTAAATTCATTATTACTTGTGTGTAGGAGACATCTTCTGATACTCACATTCAGCTCCCAGCTGGGTAATTGCTGCCTGCGAAGCCACAAAATTTATTAAGCGTAAAATTAAAAGCATAAAATTGCATGCTTTAAATTCAAATGCAGCGGAGCAGCAGCAGGAACAACGGCAACCACAAAGTGTCGAAGGAACCCATATCGCACAAAGTTCAAACAAAGCAGCGGCTGCCACCCTCCCTTCAATCCCCCAATCTCCTCTAGCCCCACTCGCACTAAATTCAACTTATCGACAGACTGCAGTGGAACGTGTTGCGATAAGCACCACCGCATAGAATTGACTGGGCTGCACCACCCATCCTCCATCCTTCTATTTCTATTCCCTGCTGGCAGCTGGAAAAATTTGTGCCAGCTGATATGTAAGATACGGCGAGATATATTGCCACTTGATAGGCAAAATAACTTTTGGCTTAAGGTGGGCAGCGAAGCGTCTGGTAATTTGCAGCTTCCATTAGATTGTAAAAAGCACTGTAGGTAAAAATCGACAATTTATAATAGTGTTCCGAATTATTCGTAAGTTTTAACTATGAAACGTTATTCTGACGTCTGGTGAATTATGTATTTATGTAAAGCCCAGTTTCTCATGAGCCTGAATCGCTGAATCTTCCCCAGAAAGGAAACCATGTCATTCATTTACATCTACGAGTATACATATGAAATACCTTGCACAGCCAAAACCGTAAGACGCTCAAATTTTCAGCTTAGTTTCAATTTATGCCAAAAGTGCATGTGGGTCTAATTTTCGACCAATCAACTTCAAACAATTTTTTAATTCTTTACCTTATTTAAAAATAAATTTGCCCACAATCTTGTGCTCTAACAAACACATATCTGTTGATCTACGTGCGGTTGGCTTCACTCTAATTTTCATTATAAATGTATACAAAGTAACTAATCATAGTAATAACCTATTTTTCCCACGTACGTAACTTGCGGAACATTCCTCTGGAGTACTTTGTAGCTCCTGCACAACTGTACCGGAAGTGAGATAAATATGAGAATGTGAATTCTACATAACAAGAAAGAATTTTACGAACTAACTTTAGCTCGGGCAAAGCCTGCTAGTGGTACATATTAGCAATGATAATACAATTGCACTGCTCTCAACTTTCAATATGTTGCACATAAAGTCTTTATTATATTATAGCTTTGTTGTCAACACGAGAAATGGGTCAATAGAATATTTAAAAAGTTAATGCATTCCGTCTAAGGAAAATTTGCACATGCAACCGTTAAATAAGCATATATTCACCATCAGGTGTTTATTATCCAAATAAGTCCTGAAGCTGTTGTCCGCTTGTGGGTGGATTCCACCATCTTAGCAGCTAGTTATGTCATCTGTTCGCATCACTCAACCACCTGCAATCTCCTCTGTATTTGGCATTAGAAATTCATGAGCTCCGTCGCCGGCTCATCAACAACACAACAAAGTCAGGAAGATGAGGATGCCAAGGACAAGTGTGGCAACACATCTTGCACTTTGCAGTTTTTGTTATTTTCTCCTTCTCACTCACTTACTTACGCAATTCTGCTTTAGAAAGGACCAGCTGCGGCTGAAGCTGAAGCCGACGATAGCACCACCTGGCTTTCCTGCATAGCGTAAAGCTCATTATCGTAGAGATTACGGGCGCCTTACCTTCTAGGCAAAGCAACTGCGTCCAGTTTGGCTTATGGTTCAACAAGGACTTACGCAAGTGTTGCAGTTGAAGTGGGGAAATTTATATTTATTGTACAAACAGGAAATATTCAAATATGTAGTTTAACTTCGGGTCGTGCCATGAGAAAGGGGCTGAACCATTTTATAGAACTCGTTGACGCTTCTGCCAACCTGAAACTCTGGATGATAATTGAGTACATCCAACTGGAGTACTTTATAAGTGGAGACCAGCCAGTGACCCGCACGCACTGTTGGCGGCAAGGAATAATCCCTCCGGAAGCGCACAAATAGCTCGACAAATATTATGGGATGTGGTACCAACAATTTACTGGAGTCTGCGTATTTCTCGATAATATCGCGCACCTCGCGAATCTCCCACCTCGAGTTAAAATCGTTGGAGCGCCGGGACGCCAAGAAGATCATGTCCACAAAAGCGAATTTGTGTTCATAGTGCGGCATTCGCTGCACTTTGAGGGGAATAGCACGCTGGATATGCCGTTTCTCAAAGCGTATGAGCTTATGTGGCCAGTTGTTTGATTTCTGCTCCGTCGACTTGAAAAGATCATGCTTGATCTGCTTGTAGCCCATGGGCGTGGTGCATCGTTTGAGGTATTGGTCTTTCTGCTCCAGTATGAACTTGGTTACGACCAGCATCGCTTGTTTGGAGCTCTCTACAAACTGTGATTCGTTAAAATTCCAGTCCCAGAGTAGCTTAAGCTTCCAGAGATTAATCTTTGTTGTCAACATTTGCCAGGGGCTGTACACGTAAATAAGCATAGGTAATGACATCAGCGGATTTCTGTCCGCATCCTTAGCGCGCAATATATCCACCTGCAGCTGCCACTTCTGGTCGTGGGAAGGCGCTGGAGTGCTGTCCGGGCTACGGTGGGCACGGGCAGGATTCGTTCCTAGCATGCCCAGTCGACAGAACGAAGAGCCCTTTGTCAGTAACCTTTTGCGCCTCATGCTTTGGCGGTAAAGCGCCAAGGGGACACAGCGAAGTCTATGCGGCGGTCTTACCGGCATATTCCCATAATCTGTCTCCACTGAAAAATTTTGCTTGCTTAGCCGAAAATTTGTATATTTTTCTCCTGAATTATGCTTTCATTTTGAATAGGAAATCCCTACAATTTTTGAGTACCCTTTGAATATTATTATTGTATGTCAAGTCAAGTCAAGTCAAGTGACAAACATGAAATATCTAACCGCCGTTAATGTCATCTCAATTCACCAGCAACTGGCCGGAGTGAATATCAATGCAAAAAGAAAAACAATTAAGAACGTTGCGGTCGGACGTATCCGACAGCAGAATACCTGTTCCCAGTTCGCTATAATTTGGGTAATGTGGGGTGGGAAAGAGACGTGAAAAACACAGTAATTGTATTTCAAATTTTGTGACCTTATCTGTACAGGTGTGAGAGAGATGTAGATTTTGCGAGGTAGGGGGTGAAGGCGGTAACTATTTTTTGATGCAGATCTGTTAAGGAGCTCAACATTAGCATGTATACCAAATTTGCTGAATATAGCCTTAACAAGTATGAATGCTATAGTCGAGTATACCCGACTACAAAACTCCCTGTACCCAGGTCAAATATTTCCGATCGCAAGCGAGGCATTTTAAATGGTGGGTGTGCTTCTTTTTCCCCCCGCGTTGCAGCACTGAATCTTGTTTGTTGAATAACTTCCGTGTTTATTATCTGATCGACTTGAAATTTGGACAGTAGATTAAGAGTGGCTAATGTAATGTCAAATCTCAAAGCTATATCTTGAAAATTGTTACTGTTAAAACTCCTCGCTTGCGCTGTGGATTGTACTGTCGCTTGTGTGTGTGCGTCCTTGTGTATGTGTGTGTATGTGTAAGTGTACGAAGATGCGATCGGAAATATTCGACCTGGGTACAGGGAGTTTTGTAGTCGGGTATACTCGACTATAGAATTTATACTTGTTGGAGTTGGAAAATTTCGATATGTAAGCTCATCAGTCTGATACTTATAATTTTTACCTTACACTATATTTTAAAATATACCCAGGCAAATAAATAAATAAATATGCAGACCTTAAGAGACGTTTGCTCTTAAATTTTGTTTCTGCATCAAATTGTTTATAATTTGTAACTAAGTCGCAATCAATTTTTAATATACAGCGTACAGGGCGTCAACAAAATACAGCGAGTAACAGAACCTTGCAGCAACAGTAAGACAGCGGTGGCGGGGGAGCGATGGTATGGGGCTGCATGTCTGCTGCAGACGTTGTCGAATTGTATTTTTGAATAGATAGTGAACAAAACATTTTTTTTAAAATGATAACCTCAAAAAAAATCTGTAAACCTTAACATACCATTTGCCACAATCTCCAGATCTAAGCCCAAGAGAACATTTATGGGAAAAACTGAAGCGAGGGGCCAAAATCGTGCCGTTTCTAACAATAGCCGGTTAAAAACGGTTTTAGTGGAAAACAAGTAAGAATGCTATAGTCGAGTAAGCCCGACTACAAAACTCCCTGTACGCAGGTCAAAAATTTCCAATCGCATCTTCGTACACATATACACACACATACACACACATATACACACACACATATTCAAAAGACGCACACACACGAGCGACAGCTCGAGCGCAGCGCACGCGAGGCATTTTAAGTGGTGGCTGTGCTTCTTCTTCCCCTTGCGCTGAAGCACTGAATCTTCTTTCGTTAATAACTTCCGTGTTTATTATCCGAACGACTTGAAATTTGGACAGTAGATTGGGAGTGACTTAAGTAATGCACATGCCAAAATCCAAAGCAATATCTTAAAAATTGTGCCTGTAAAACGGTTTTTATCGAATTGCGGGGGAACGGGGGAGATATCTAAAAAAAACTTGACCTGCTCCCGCTATACACGAACCTACATTCCAAATTTGGTGTCTCTAGCTCTTATAGTTGCTAAGATCCTTGCGTTCATACATACGGACGGACAGACGGACAGACAGACGGACATGGCCAAATCGAATGCTCTTCTGATACTGATCAAGAATATATATACTTTATAGGGTCGGAGATGTCTCCTTCTGCCTGTTACATACATTTGCACAGATTTAGTACCCCCTTTTTACCCATTTTATGGGTACAGGGAGTAAATAGCCGTTTATAGGGCGGTAACGACCAGAAAGTTAGTTTATTCCATGCCAAAACGTTTTGAGACTGTTATAAAACAGAAATGCCCACAAAATATTGGTTATATTAAGTATATGACATTATTCAAATTAAATTTTAAGTGTGCCAATACTTTTGTGCGATAAAAATTTACCAGTTTTTGATTAATAATGAATTAAATTAGTGTTATGTTATTGTTACAAAATATTAACTGAGTTTTGCAGCAAATTAATAGGCTAATACAGGAAAAAAAAAATATTTTAAATGGATGCAAGCAAGCATCTTTGCTACCAAAAACTGCCCCAAAATGGGTCCAAAGTAGAAAATGCTTGCTGTGCCAATATTTATGGGTTATACATATTTTGCATCAAGGTAATATGTCGAAAATTAACACAATTATGATCTAAAATATGTCTAAGAATACGCAATCTAGCATGTTTACTTCAATCACAAGATAGTTTTAATTATATTTATATAGACTTATATATTTATATCCCCAAAATGATATAAAGTGAAAAGTTAATGCACAAAGTACATAAACGAGTATATATTTTGCCTAGAGTTTGTTCTTATAAAGGCAGCTTACTCGAATATTGACACTGTAGTCACGATTTTAATACGTGTTTTCTGTAACTGCCTTTTGTTGAAGCAATTGTATTCATCCATATGATTTAACAACAATGAGTTCTAATTGTGCCAACACGAAGATAATCGATTCACCTGCTCTGTGTCTGAGTTTGTTGATGATGCCCTGTGAGATCCTCCAGGAGTTTTGTGAGCATTGATTCGAATGCAACTTAGCATCGTGCAATTATCGAATGCATTATCCTATGCGAAACCACTGTAACGCCCTTCGCCGCCGCCCCTTCAAATTGCGCCTGCCTTCATAGTTGCATTTCATGTACCAAATATCCCCCTTTGCCGACCCCTGAAGGGTCTGGCTCCATTTGTTTGCCCAACCTAAAGTTTGTGTGTGCACTAATGTACATACATATGTTGTGTGGGGGTGTGTGTGTGCACTTGGGCTCTGCTAACTGAATACAAACAATGGCATACGAGAGACAGGCAGATACGCCCACTCACCGCCGCCCAAAGACATGTTTACAAACTTATTTCATTTGGGTTAATTGCTTCGCAATTGCTCTCAAATTTGCATTCTAGCTAAATAATTTTGCCTAATGTCGATTTCAATTATTACTTATATTTCTATGGAATAATTAAAGATACACACATTTTATGTAGGTAATATCTATGCTTCTCAAGTACGTACAAGGACTACCAGTATGTAATTTACATGATAAAGTTCCTGCCATGTAAGTAAACAACGCAGGGACATACGATAAAAGTCAAATTGCTTTCCGGAAAACAAAACACATTTGTCAAGACTACCCAATATAAACTGACTATTGAAGGGAGAAATACAATTTTATATACGGGCCTGAAAACTTTCAATTTTGTTGTGTTTTGTTTTATTTATTATCACAATCAGGAATGGATGCTCTATGAGCCAACTTAAATCTAGTGTTTAAAATCGATTCTTTATTAGGAAATTATTTGCACTTATCGTAAATCGATAACCTGGCAACACTTTTACTATGAAAAGCAGAAAATAACATTGGTAGATTCCGTTAAATATCTACAAACCTAAAATTTGGCTTAGAAATTTTTAAATACCCATGCAGAAAGTTTTTATACAAAAGATAATCTATTTACCGATTGCTTATAAAGCAGCTATATGATATCGTTAGCCGAATTTGACTGAATTTAATCTTTACACTTTGAGTTGATCAGTATGATTAAGATATCTTGGAATAGAATAAGGTCTACGTACATGTTATACTGCTCCGATCCAGCCTAGAATCATCTGTGCCAAGTTTCATCTAGATAGTGACTATTTTGGATAGATACAGACTGAAGGGGCGTACAAAAATAGATCAAGAATATATATATTTCATGGGACTTAAAACGTCTCCTTCAATGAAAACGTCCCTGACAAAATAATATGACCCTCTGCAAGGGTATGCAAATGCAAAGGGTAGATTTGTTACATAAACTTCAAATATAACCAAGTACAGTTTGTGCTCCAGCAAGAACAATTTATTGGTTGTAAATGTTTACTGTCATGTTTAAATCTTACCCAATTTATCACATAAATAGAGTCTAATAAAAATATACCCAAACTTATGGAAATACACACATAAATGCCAACAACAGCGATCAAATGCAGCATCTGCTCAAAACTAAGAGACGCAACAGAAATAAAAATATTTTGCCGAAATAACCGTGCCATACAAATCCTCATGTAATCGCCCCCAGAGCAACACGACATCATAGAGCACAAAAGTATCGCAATAAAATATGTTAAGTAAATACGGAAAGGCAGATATGAAGTAGGAGGAAAAGAGCTAGAGAGAGGCAGAGACTAAACAATAAGCCAAAAAGTACGCTTGATTAAGTTTAACTTCCGGTTTGTTATAAATTGAGCATTTATGTGGGATTTGTTTGCGAAAACTGTTTCGACTTTGTTGGGCAAAACAAATGTTTGCCAGTCGGCGACGGCCCATTGAGCTGCCAAAAAGAGGCGCATGTTCATGTGGGCATCTCGATTTCTGCCCGGCTCCTGCTCTGTGTGAGCACGCTTGTGTGTCTATTTCCGGCGGAAGTGGTGAATAAAACATGAAACGAAATAAAATCACAAGTCTGCCTGCTAAGTATACTACGTACATACATATGCGAATATTGGTAGGGGCAAACACATTCATTGGCCAAAAGTGAACTTCCGTTTGCCTTGTTGCCTGTTAGATTAGTTTTTCTCGTTTTGGGTGCAGAACGCAAAATGTCTAAATTATTCTGAAAGTCAAATCGAAGCAGCCAAAACTTAAATCGCAAAATATGCGGCCTGCACATTTGTTATAAACTTTGGCACATCCTCAGAGCTGCCCGGCCAGTGCCACTTGTCATCAACATTGGTAACAGCTACAGCTGCCAACTGGCCAGGCATATGATATAAGGCCTTTAATATCCGTACATAAAATATTCAATTTCCCTATGACAAAACTAGGAAATAGGCAACAGGCGTAACTACCTGCTGCTGCCACAAGATACGAGAACTTGATTCTGAAAACAGTACTTGGGGGCACCCACATTTTGCATTACTTCGACTGTATTTCTATTGATATTGCAACCTAACGACAACTCTGCTGCACATCAATACACCGGTCCGGATTGCCATTTTGTTCTTTTGCAAAAAGTTTAATATTTATTAATATATTTTATTATAGAGGGGAGTAGAAGTTGCATTTTCTTGTACTTTTTCTTAAAGCCTTTTTGTTGGCAATTGGCTAACAGAATATAATATGAAATGTGAACCAGTACGGACGGCGTGCCGAAGATATATACCCTTGCCGCAATGTTTTTCATAAAAAAATCAATTTTCCATCCCGATTCGGCAGGTTCCAACATACTAAAATACAATTCAAACAAGTAAGAATGCTATAGTCGAGTATACCCGACTACAAAACTCCCTGTACCCAGGTCAAATATTTCCGATCGCAAGCGAGGCATTTTAAGTTGTGGCTGTGCTTCTTCTTCCCCCGCGCTCCAGCACTGAATCTTGTTTGTTGAATAACTTCCGTATTTGTTATCCGATCGACTTGAAATTTGAACAGTAGATTAAGAGTGACTCAAGTATTGTACATGCCAAATCCCTAATCTATATCTTGATAATTGTTACTGTAAAACGGTTTTTATCGAATAGCGGGGGAGATATCTCAAATCTAAAATAAACTGGACCTGCTCCCGCTATACACGAACCTACATTCCAAATTTGGTGTCTCTAGCTCTTATAGTTGCTGAGATCCTTGCGTTCATACATACGGACGGACAGACAGACGGACATGGCCAAATCAAAATCTCTTTTGATGCTGATCAAGAATATATATACTTTATAGGGTCGGAGGTGTATCCATCTGGCTGTTACATACATTTGCACAGAATTAGTACTCCCTTTTTACCCATTTTATGGGTACAATAAGTGTGTCTTGGGCCTAGTTAATACCTAAGCAACAGAAACGTATGAGGGGCTTTGCTTTGATATACCTACTATGCAAATGTCAATGCTCATCCTTGAATTTTTCGCTCATTTCCAAGAAAATTATTAAAGTCCATATGCAATATCTGGAATAGCATAAGAAACATCTTAAGTCTTATGTGAAGAAATCAATTACCAGACTACTGCAGCCCGAAACATAAGTCACATTTATCCGCCACTTGTACCTTCCTTACACAACTCGCCCTGATAATAATAAACTCAATGTAACCCCACTGCGAGTTTACTTGGCATTGCCTGCAGAGCATTTCAGTATGCACTGAAATCCATGTAATCTTTATTGCCATGCCAGAAGCATTTGGGTACACTTGACAAACAGACAAGCAAAGCACTTGGATTTGGTCTAAACCGAGAACTATTTATGCACCCAGATAAACATTGGGCACAGCACTAATTTCGCCCCAAGCCTAAATTGCATTTAATTTGGAAAGTGCATGAAAGTGTATGGCTTTGCTAATCGCCTGCAACATTTACAATCTGGTTGTCCGCAAATTATTTTCAAGAGATTCCCATATCGAGAATTAAACAGTTAATGCTAGTCAGCATAGGGCTTTCAGCAAGGCAATAAGCAAATGTTGTTGGGCATATATTTATTGGTTTGTGTGCTATTTAGTTGAAGAAGGTCTCTCACGACATTCGGGAATGGGGAGTTTGAGAACAGCAAGGCGCATCACGGCACGGTCCATTAGGAGGGGCCGGGCAAGGATTGTAACAACGCATAAAGCACACAGGATATGTATAGGGATATGTGCAGGGATACAAGTATAGCGCTCTCCTGCAGCGGGAATAACAGTTTTTTGCTGGACATATTGGTTTCTTTTCTTGCTTTGGTGGCTCGATCTCCTCTTCTTCAGACTCGGCAGCATTTGGATGAAACTTTACATTGGTTTCCTCCTCAAACTCTTCTCGGGAGTAATTTGTTATACTCTTTGGAATAGACGAAGCAGAATATTTCTTATTGTATATGGTGACGTCTTGATCTTCACCTAATTCATCCGGCACTTGATCAAAGCCGTAGTTATTTGTTTCTTTCTCATTACCGGGTTTGCTGTTTCGGTTTTCGGTTTCCCGGCTTACATCATCAGCACTGGACTCACCGCTGATAGGAGTAAAATTCCAGGGTGTTTTGCGTCCACCATACGAGATGACTGATGGATTTGAAGAACTGGGAGTTTTTAGTTTTTTACTGGCGTTACGGTCAAAAACGACATTAGACCTGTTCATATTTTTACCTCCCTTGCTTTTCGGACTTGAAGCAGATCTCCTTGTTGGAGATTCACTCAATTTTTCTGGTACCTTTGCGCTTTTCCTTAATGGAAGCTTAGCAGATCCTGATAATCTGGATTCTTTTTTCCCACCTTTAGGCAGTACTATAGAGCTTTTGCTTACTGATATTTCCAACACGTCTGGCGTTCTAAGGTTTTTCGGTGAATGGTCTTTAGGAGACCCTGATATATCAGATCCTTTAGTCCACTTTGAATTTGATTTAATGTTTTGAAGGATTTCTGACCTCTGACTATGTCTTCGATTGTCCTCTTCTGGCGGTGACCCGTATAAATTTGCATTAATGTCTTCAGTTTCTTTCGAATTTTTGCGTGCATTAGATTCAGATCTACTTGATTTTGATTTTTGAGGTTGTTGCTGCTCTTCCATTGTGGTCCGAGATTCTCTTCTTGTTACCTGATTCTGCCCGCCAAATGTGGTCAACGATTCTCTTCTTGTCACCTGTCTAGTTTCCGTACCATCTTCCAATGTAGGTTTAGATAATCTACTCACTACCGGTCTATTTTCCGTAACATTATCAAATCTAGTTTGTGATAATCTTCTCACTTCCGGTCCATTTTCCGTACCATTATCAAATTTAGTAAGAGATACTCTTTTCGTTATCGCATTAGCGTCAGTATCTTCATCAGTAAATTTGGTAACGGATTCCCGTCTTGTTACTGTAACTTCCTCTTCGCCAGTTGGCTTAACAACGTAAACTTCACGCACTTCGCTCTCTATAATATTAACTGACCTACGATCAGGGGATTCTGGGCATTGCGTCATCTCATCTGTAGTTTCTATTTCGGTCTGAGCGAATTTTTCCTTCATAACGGGCTTCTTTACTTGTGGCTTTGGCTTACAGCACTTGCAACAGTTTTTAGGTTGCACTGGCCGTCGCTGTACTTGACATAACGCTGGGATTTCTTTGGAAACATTCAAGCAGTAAACAGTAGCCAGGAATGGATTGGGCCTTTTCGGCTGGTTACACGGTCGTGGTGAGCAGGGTCTACAATTTCGAGTTGGATAGTTTTGACCACACTCTCTGGGGACTTTGGTGTAACTGCACCTTCGAGCTTCAAGTGATGCCCTTCCTTGCGACATTTTGAAGGTGCACGGCCGACAATTTAATCAATTTTGCCAATTAAACAAACATCCTACAATTCACACTGAAAATTTGATGCCCAACAAACATTTTACTTTGGAAAAACATTAAATTAAAATGCTCATGAATGATATTTGAGTCTAAGCATTCATCTGAGGCTTGCCAGAAATTTTCAAAAGACAAAGTAGGTTTTCATTTTCTAGTAAATATTTCGATATGTGCTTTTGTTGTGTGATGTATAAGGTTTGTAGTTAAAAGATATTGAAAATTGAGCGTTTCCAAAATTAATTGTATTAGTCTTATACAAAATGGGTCAACTTGATTATCAGCATAAATTAGAGGAGTTCCAAAAGACACTCGACGTTCCCAAATGGTACTTAGGCTTATCGGACTACCAGGAGAGAGCCATAAAAGAGTTATCCGACGATCTGCGCGATGACTTCGAGCAGGGCACAAGCTTTCGCGTAGAAAAGGATTTGATGCGATTGGGTTTGGACCCAATAATAAGCAAGAAGAAGATTAGAACCATGGTGCAATTGAGTCGCGGCAACGATCTGGCCTTCATGTTTTTTATACTTGAGGGCTACTATATTGGCGCTCGCAAGAATGGAGAGTTTACCACCAACGAGAAGTTGCTAATGGTAGCGATGGCTAAAATTGATTTATTGCCAACACTGCGCGAATTGGATCGCATACTCCCACCGCCGCAGCTGAGTCCATTGGATCTAAAGCGTCAGCGCCGCACCCAATATCAACCAAAGACTGCCAAGTCCTATCATGATTTACCTCCAAAGAAAGGCGGAAAATCGAAGCAACTTCCTTACTTTCAACGTCAACCGCGGCCTAAGGAAATTGTGGTTAAGTATACAAGTAAGCCACCTAAACACATCGTTAGCTTTCCATTCTGGCGCTTGGATGAGCCACCTCAGTACGGCAGGGACACTGAAGCACCTTGGTTCTCTGAATACCAATTGAATCCTGTCAGTCGCCTGGTCAAGAGTACCGTGGGTGAAGCGGTTGACAAATACTTCAATCATCTTAATCACATAAGATACCTAGAGTCCAGAGCAAGGGTGAGCCGCAGGGCTGCAATAGCTTTGGAGAAGGAACTAGCGACAAGCCAAGATGAACCACTAATGTGCGCTTACCATCGCTTCTCAGTGGGAGAGGCACAGCTAATCAAGGACGAGCTGGTGGTGCGCGCCCGAGATCGCTGCATGGAGTTAATGGATCTGACCCTACCCTACCGTAAGCTGCGACAACGGCGAATTGTCGCTCAGCTAGAGCGTGATATTGACGATTGCATGAGAAGATATGCCCTAAAAATGGAGCGCACAACCGTGACCACGATCTCCAAGGCCGATTGCGTGCTGTGCCAGGAGAAAATGGTTGCCTTGGCTGTGCCAAAGGCCCAAGATAGGGCGGGCCGTGCCTTAGTCGGCGACTGCCTTAATCTAGCTCACACAGATATACTTGATAACTACGTGGGCAGGCGGCTCTGTGGCGGTGGCCTGCGTCGTGAATCCGTCGACTTTGAAGGCGAACTGGAGCACTGTCACAAATTAGCTGATGCATCGGCCCTAGATCCTGAACAGTCGGTATGCCAAGCCCCAAAATCGAAGAGCCAACAACGTATATCTTTCTTATTGGATGACCGCAAATTAAAGAAACTTAGAAAGAACCGGAAAGAACAACCCGTCGATGTGCTCTATAACGGCAAGCAGACTAAGAAGACCTTCTTTAAGGCGCCCAGCGATCATCAGCCCTACCAATTCAAGTACAAGCGCATCTTTAAATCGGGCCAAGAGAAGCCTCGTGATGTGAAAAGGGTTATTGCCAAGGCCATAGTGAATGCCCTGAAAGAAGACGATGCAGTGCGCGATACTTCATGTGAGAAAGAAAGCGCAGAAACATCCGAAGAAGACGTGGAAATGCAGATCAGCGGTTGTCGGCTAACAAATAGCTGCGCCTCCACTGATGGTACTAGCGATCACAGCATTCGCAGCCACGAGGATCGCAGGGCGGATATAGTTGATGCTGTGGTTCGCTGTGCCAAGGAGATTTGGATGAAGGGTGTTAATACCAAGCGGGCTGAAATAGAACGCGACGAAGAAGTCGAAAGAAGGAAGACAAAACAAACTTCGTTGCTTGCATACGACGTAGATATCTATGATCCTGATGACGCACAGTTAATGAACCGATTGATGCAGGATGGCTTGCAGGAGCTGCGTAAAAATCAGCGATACGTGCTTGCCTCCCTACCCGATGCCTACAAACTGCCCGTACTCCAAGAGTGGATAAAGCGACGCTACGGCAAGCAATATTCCGAAGCAGAGGTGCAAAAAAGTATCCAAGAGTCGGTCAAAGTCTTCGAATTGATTACCTTGCTGCAGGGTCATCCTCCACCACCAGACCTGATGGGCATGGACAGCTTGCCCGAAAGCAAAGAGAATTATGCCTACTGTCGACAGGCAAAAGCTCTGGTAAGTAAAACAAGTATCAGATTTGAGCGGCATGCATACTCACACAGATTATATTTCTTTTCAGGCCAACAAGGTGAGAGCTACGTATTATCAAAAGCTTAACGACATCTACATGAACCACACAAGGGCTTGTTGGTATGCCATGGGTAATTATATCTGTCCTGGCGGGCCCCCAAGGAAAGTATTCTACGCCTATATGTCCGCCAATACTCGGGACATTATGCGGAACCGTGTGTGGAATGGCGAGTACCGGGACATTCGCACGTTACGCGATAATTATAAGGAACAACATAAGATGAAATAGGATTTAATATTGTATTTTTAGTTAATTTTGTTCATTGCATAAGTAAAGGCATTTCACTTCCTTTTCTTTCAGTTCTTTTTCAGTCGAGATATGCGCTTGCCGGTGATGCCTTTGCTGGCCATGTAGGCCATAATGGCGCGTTTAGTGTGCGTCTTCAGGTTGCGCATATCCAACTCAATCTCCTTAGCGTACTTTAAATTCAGGCCTTCCATTTGGTGTATCATGTGTATGACATGCAACAGCATAACACCGTCCAGTTGCTGGGCCCTTATATGCAACTCCAAGTCCTCTTCGGCAGTCAATGGCAGATCCTGGTTATCATTCATCCAATTTTCGGCTGTTTCCGTCTGCTCAGAACGCAACTGTGTGACATCTGTTGCATGAACTGCTCTGTGTGCTTTGTGCCGAGATTGCAACTTTTTTCTGCTACTTGGCATCGCCACGACAGTTACTTCTGAGGAAGAGTCTGACCAATCGCCTTTAGAGCATATTCCGTGCAGCGGTACCTTGGCATACATATCCTCAAAAGCCAGCTGCAGTTTTTTGGCCATATCATAGCACAGGTGGCCGGGATTTGTATACAAATAAGCATTGTAGAAAATTAAGCGCATATCACGTGCAAAATCAACGGCACTTGCATAAAAATTTAAGCTAAGCCGGTGCCGTATTGTTGATAGATCCATGGGCTCCTTCACAATATGATGATAATCATATAGCCCTAAGGTCTGCGCATCTATAGGTTCATAAAATATCCAGGCCAAACTTTTGTATTTCTTTGAGAACAGCTTTCTCAAAATTGATTTGCATCTATTAATCTCCTGACTAGACTGTTCAGGTGCTGATGTCATACTGCACAAATAACAAAATGGTTATTATTTATTGTTCCATAAGTTATTATTTATTATTCTTACCTGTTCTAAATTATTTGTTTTGTGAAGCTTTAAAAATAAAAGTTTCAGTTATGATTAGAGTTGAACATAAACCGATACATCGACAAACGATTCTTTCAACATGATAATTGGTGTTTTCGATGTTTTTCTCGCTCGTGATGCTTGTCAAGCATGGACAATTTTGTGAAGCTATTTTTATAAAAAAAAGATAATAAGTAAATTTTGTACTCCTAAAAATCCAATGTTAATTATTAAATTGTCGGTATTTTGAATGCATCGACTCTTAAATTCGGTACACGTCGATGCAACGACATCGATGTTTAAATTATTCTTATTAACATCCCTAGTTACAATCGGAACTTTGGAAGTGAAATTCACAGTGTTGCTTTGAGAGAGGTGTAGTAGATTCTGTAATTAAACAATATCCCTGACTTTCATTAATGGCTCTGTTGACAATTACAAGACTTGTAAGACCGTTGTTAAATTCAAATTAAATTAAAATTTAATAAATAATAAGGTTGCAGAAATGTTTTTAATACAAAAGCTTCATTTTCGAGCGATTGTTCTTATGGCAGCCATGTTATATGTTGATACAATTATCCCGTACTGCTAGATCGACTCAGATATTGATGTTTTGTAGGGTAGGAAACGTCTCCTTTAATGTGGTATATTTCATGGCAATATTTTATTACCCCTCCAAAAAAGGAAACACGGAAACACAAAAAAAAATACTTTAGCTTGGAGCCGCTTAATTCAGAAAATAATATATGCAATTAATTAATTTTTATCTTATTGGCACTTACAGCTTGCAAGCCAAAATTTAAATTTTATACAATTGCAAGTTACTAAATTGACAATTCAATATTCTTTCAGTGACATCCTCCATACATTATATTGTTGGTGGCACAGTAAAGATATTGAATCTGCAAATTTTATACACAGATACCAGCCAACGATTCGTATTGTTTGGCAATTCCATTCCAGAAATTTGCTCAGCATTGGAATAGTTACGTCTGAACCTCATGAAAAGCTCAATGAAGACATAGGGCAGCTGTGAACTGGGATCGTCCAACTGCACCTTAAGCTCCGGCTCCATTTGAACAAGCGCACTCTTCATCTTTTCAAGATCCGCATCCGATTCACAATCAGCCACATGTCGCAGTCCCACCATAACCACATCTATTACAGCATATTTCAGGCCTAGTATATTGTGAAGATGCACATTAATGGGGACTGCTTGGCGTATGTCCTGTTTACGGAACCGCAATAGCTCAACACAGGACTCATGCGGAAAGTTGATGGCCTCGTTGGCCATCTGGTAATAGACATTTGAGGTTGAGAAATGATCAATCTTGTTCATATCGCGCAAGCGCAGTATTTCCGTCAGCGAGACGGCCGCCTGTTTGGACTCCTCCACGAAGTGGTGTTCCTTGAAGTTTCGATCCCATGTCCACCTTAGCTTCCACATGCGCAGCTTACTCAAATAGTACTTCAGTGGGTTGTACTTATAAACGAGCTGAGGCACGAATGCATTGCTCAGAACCTTCACATTGGACGACTCCGGTTTGGGTGGTATTATAAAATGTCTCTGTTGCTGGTGAAGATGCATTTGATCCGGAGTAGCAGCGACCTTCATCGCCACTCCTGTCCACTGTCGTAACAATTTCGTAGACATTGCTTTCCCTTTTTTCAATCAGTGTCGAATATTAAAATTTTGAAATTATGACATTAAAAAGAAAAACCTACTGTGTTGTCAATAGCTTAGTCGATCTGGACATGATATGCCTCTTGGAAGTATAGGAAACACCTGCAAAAAATGTGTAGGTGAGTGAAGCAAATCTGGTTGCAAACGCCTATTATTATTTGGGTGTACTGCAATTGCTAGAGCTGGAAGACTTTCAATAGCATTATCGATAGCAAAATAAATAAAAATAAATAAGCCACTATGTTTCGGCTTTTTATCGATTGAAGGTAATTATCCCTTTTAGCGCCCCAGGCAAAGAGTGCTTAAATAGTCATAAAAGACGCAATTTTTACATTAGAAAGCAATTTCCAACTGCGGAAAATACCTTATTGCAGGAATAATTAAATAAAAAACAACACAAAAATCGAAGAACAAGACACACGATTGCTATGGGAAATCAGTCAACTATCGCAATATTTTTGCGATAGTTTTATAGTGCTGTAAAATGAATGGAGTTACCACACTGTTCGATCTTATTCGGCGCTTGGTTTTCTTTCACACACTTCCACGTGCTTTGCGGATTATTTCTATAATTTCAAGAGTCAAATCATTTCTAAGTTTCAAAATATATCAGGAACGTTACCGGATGTAGTCTACCCCGAGTACCACACATTGGGCAAGAAACTCTTAGTGTATAATATCGCACATAACGTAAGAAACTTCTTGGCTATTATAATTACAGCTAATCACTTTAAATACATATGTATGTATGTATGTATGAACTTTAGCTGGATCAGACTTGTTTGCAAATGGACATATTTCATGATGTTTGTTTCTGTGGTAGACGTGCAACTGCATGGCCAGCGAAATCAAAGAAACAAATTAAAAAGCTGGCCACGTCACCTTGGGCAACCCGAGCAGCGCTGCCATGTAAGTAACAAGAATTGTGTTGATATATGTAGCTTAAGATTAACGTGATACTGAAATGTATTCCATATAGAGCATTGCGCGTCAAAGTTCATCGTATTAAAGGTGGCTGTCTAAGCCGCATCCGATTTCTTCAGACTAAACACACTAATTTTACTGCCGTTCACATAAACTAACTTAATAGGCAGCGAACGGTCGGTTTCTTTTGGCGAAGCTATTGCCAAAGCTTGCAAATAATGTTGGGTAATAGCTTGTTTGAAGGCTGCGAGCACCTATCTAAATACAAAAGTTTTATCATGGGGCATGCAAGTATGAGTCGAAGCACAGCATTGTCGCATATTGGGACAATTCATGAGATTGATCAGTAGCGATGAGCTCATATGTAGTAAACTGACAGTGATCTGTGCTGATGATGAGTGCTTCTAGAGAGTCTCTGAATTTTACGCTGAAAAACTCCAGATACTACAGGCGTATTCCAATAATCAGCTTCTAAATAAAAGACCAGTTGCTAAGTTTTTAAGACTTAATTGTTGCTGGCAAACAATGCACATTTAAGCCAGTGAACCAGCAATTCTTTGAAAGACCCAAAGGTCCTATTTCTTAAGCTGAGACAAATGCTGCAGCGCCACCAGACTTTCATTATCAAAATTGCACCCGCTCAACTGTACGTCTTGAAGCTGGTAAATCTTTGTAAAAAAAATAATAAGCATATTGCCTTCTGTTAAATATGTGCACAAGTATCAGTAAAAGCACAACATTGACATTGGGACAATTTATGAGATTGATCTCTTCCAACTCTTGTAACGAGCTCAGCGCCCTAAACCGACCATCCCCGATCAGCGTTCGCAATGCGGTCAGCTTGCTAACCAGTCTTAAAAGGCTAGGATGTGTTTCTCAAAGCAGTCTTACCTTCAATTGATAGCCGTGGACAAATAGTATCCTAGGGCTTAGCAACCTACCAATGTGCTCATATTAAGTGAACAGGCAGTAGTAGTGTTAATGGTGAGAATCTCCAGGAAGTCGCAGCATTTCTCCGTGAAGAAGTTCACGTCTATTAGCTGGAGCAATGCTTGGCAGCATTTGACCAAACATTTCAACTGGATCCAATGGCAGTTCGTAAGTTTTAGCGTCTCGATGCGTTTGGGAAGAGCTCTGTTTTACACACTACTACATTTTTTGCAGGTCCTTCCTATAATTCCAAGAGTCATCAGGTTTAAGTTCCCAAAGTTTCTACACAGAGGACCACACATTGTTGAAGAAACTTTTGTGTATAATACCGCACATAACGTAAGAAACTTGTCGAACTCTTGATTATTATAATTCGAGCTAATCAGTTTAAATACGTTTAAAATGTAGCTGAGAGTATTTGCAAATATGTTTCGAGAAGTTTGGCGCCGATGTCGACGTGCAACTGCATAGTCAGCGAAATCAAGAAAAACAAATCAAATACTGCCCAAAATACCTTTGCCAATCCGCGCAGCGCTGCCAAGTAAGTAACAAAAATTGTGTTGATATATGTATGTAGCTTAAGATTAACGTGATACTCAAATGTATTCCTTATAGAGCATTGCACATCAAAGTTTACCGTAAATTTGGTCGCCGTCTAAAAGTGACAACTGGAATCAAGAAGACGCGTACGGAGAAACCGACAACGAAAACAAGGGAAGCCATCATGAATCTTAACGGTCGGTGCCTGGAGCATATACTGCGCCCACTACTTCTCCACGAACCCATTCATTTGGAAAGTACTTGTAGGTGTTTCCGTTGCGTCTATTAGCAACTGTTCCCCGTACAGAACCATTATGTGGAACTTGAAGTCTTCGATGGAATGCCTGTGTGGGATTTATGCACATATTTTACAGAATATATGCTTTTTTTGCAAAGATGTATCAGCTTCAAAATCTACAGAGGGTGCAATCTCAACTATGAACGTCTGCTGACTCTGCAGAATTTGCCGCAGCTTAAGAAGCTAGCTCTTTGGATCTTTCAAACAATAGCTGGTTGACTGACTTGGATGTGCATTGCTTACCAGCACCAATTAAGTCGCTGAGACTTAGGAATTGCTCTTTTATTTAGGAGGTGCACGTAATTGGGATACGCCTGGAGTTTCTGAAGTTGGACAACGAAAATTCTGCGACTCTCTGGAGACACTCATCATCAGCACTGACCACTGTCAGCTCACTATGTATGAGCTCACTACCACCAATCAATCTTATGAATTGTCTCAATATGCGACAATGATGTGCTTTGACTGATGCTAGCTTGCCCTAAGCTGAAACTTTTGTATCTAGATAGGCGTTCGCAGCCTTCGAACAGGGTACTATCCTACAATATTTGCATTCTTAGGCAATAGCTTCGCCAATAGAAACCCGAGCGTTCGCTTCCTATAAAGCTAGTATATGTGTGCAACAGCACATTCGGATGCCAAGGACATAATGGAGCGCAAGAATCACCAATATATGGTATACATGATGGATTTCATATATTTCACATATTTTTGTATAGACCCAGGTGGATGCAGATGAAGTCCTTCCTGCTAGATCCATTAGGATAGGATTATTCGTTGGTATTGTCAAATTTGAATATTGTTAATATGCCCTAAAATAAAAGTGTATGATTCTTGACACTGAAGAGGGATAAACCTATAGTATCACATTTTATATATAAAAACTATTGCTAGCCACCGAATTTAATGTAAGGACACCTGATGAACTTGAAATATTTGAACAAAGCTGGTAACATTCTGGAAGAACAGTCCTTGCTGGCAAGCTTCCGACTGTAACGTTCTTGCCGGATTGTTTGAACCCCTACACATTTTCAAAAATCGAAATCTGGAAATATCACTTTTAATCTATATATTTTAAAACTTCTGAGGAAGTTAATTTTACGGCCGAAATTCATGATAAACGTTCTTTCTTGTTTAACTGCCAAATGAATCGATAGTGGCACTTCGATAGTTTGACAACACTTTCGGAGGAAATGACTTATAATATCCTCTACAAGGATATAAAAAAGTACTCATATTATGGCGCGCTTATTGAATGTATTGAATTTACATGCATTTGTACAATTGGATTACTTAGATGTGTTATATTACAAGAATCTGAAAACTTATAACATTTTGGTAGTTAGTCAGCTGCCTTACGCTGGAGACCATTCTTTTCGGGCTCGTAAAAATCATTGACAACGGCATCGACCATGCGGTTAAGTGTCTCCGACAGTTCGTCCCATCGTTTGTTCTCCGGCTTGCCGCACATTTCCGCATAATACTTCATTTTGGGCTCGGTTCCGCTGGTGCGTAGTGTGACCACCATACCATTCTTGAAGGTAAACGTTATCATCTGGGTGCTGGAACTAATCGGCATGGTGGCCTTCTTATCAGGTGTGCTGCTGTCATAGCCAGTGGTCAAGTCACGCACATGTTCAATCTCGAATTCACCGTTTAAGATGCTCGTTGGATAGGTGTTCTTCTGACCATCTTTAAAGTTGCGTAGGCGATCAAAGATCTTTTTAATTAGCTCCTGATTGCTGCAAATTACATAGGATACAATGCTTGTGTGGTAGCCGTAGGTCTCGTATATGTCCCGTAATTTCTCCTGCAGTGTCATACACATCTTGCTACGCAAATAGCATGCCATGGTTGCGACATGCGCCGCAGCACTAATTCCATCCTTGTCAATCACATTGGTTGATACCATAAAGCCAATGGCCTCCTCAAACGCAAACAGCACTTTCTTTCCGGCATTTTGCTCCTCGATCGCCTTGTTGCCGATCCATTTGAAACCCGTCAGCGTTTCATGGAAGGTGAAACCCTCGATTTGAGCCATGGACTTCAGTATCTTTGAGCTCACCGTACTGGCAATCATTACACAATTGGATATATCTGGATTTTCTTCACGTAACTTATAGTTCTCCAATGCCCACCAGCCAAGGAGGGCACCCAGTTCATTGCCGCTAAATAGTTTGTATTTTTTGTTTTCATCTATCTCGGCAGCAGCCAGGCGATCGGCATCGGGATCGTTTGCTAAAATGATTGGACTTTTTTTCGCAGTTGCAGTTCTTATGGACAAATCCAATGATGTTTTGCCTTCTTCTGGGTTAGGCATAGGCGTCGTTGGGAATTCTGGATCGGGTTCAACCTGTTCGTCTACAGGAATAAGCGGCTTAAGGTTAACTTTGCTAACTGCCAATTTTATATATGGATAGCCAACGCCGTGCATGGCCGTGTAAGTAAAGCTCAACGGACATTTTTTATTTGTCTCCAGAAGAGAACACGGGATCTCCTTTTCAAGAGCATCATAATAGGCAGGCACAACCTTGTTGTACGGGTCTTTTAACAATTTGTTGTCACATAGTACAGTGTCATCCCAGGATTCATCTTTTGGTGACAAATTATTTAATATGGACTGATGAATTGCCGCATCGTGTGGCGGGATGATTTGGGAACCGTTAGTCCAATAAACCTGGAATATAGGGACAGGCACGAATTAAAATAAGACTTGTTTTAATGTCTTCTAATATATTTAAAGTACTGTAATTAAAAGTATAAATTTTGATAAATGTTGTATTATTTTTCGGATAACTATATCATAGGATCGATATCACTTTGCTCATACTGAGCAAAGTCGAATCGCTACATCTTATAATCCAATATTAATCTTATAACAAATATTAACATATATTATATTATTATATTTAAAATTTAAATCTTAAACTAAGAATAATAATAGTGTTAATAATTGCAATAATTACATTAATGAAGTGAATATGAATCGATGAATATAAGGAAATGGATTTGGAATATGTATGTTAAAATAAAGAAAAGCACTATGTGTGACCAATATCTCTTTAAATGTTCATTGCAGTAGCTTTAGCTCATAGCAATAGGAAAATATCGATATCAATAGATGAGAACACCGGTATAGATGTGTGCGATATGTATGTATACAAACGACAGTTGCTAGATCTGCCGAATGAGTTTATATATATTATATACCTTATATCCGTTATCCTGCTTTGGATTATGAGATGCAGTTACCATTACCCCGGCGAGACACTTTAGCTTTAGTATTGTAAATGGTACAAAGGGCGTGGCAACGTAACGTTTAAATAGATACACCCGAAAGTTGTTGTTTAGGAAAACAGTGGCAGACAGTTCCGCAAAGCGTTGACTGTTATGGCGTGCATCATAACCGATGACGACGCCCTTATCGGCCCAGGTTGACTTATCCGGATATTGTTTTCTAATGTAAGCACAGAGTCCTTGCGCGGTCCTAATAATTAAAGGCAGTGGTAAGAACTATTTTTTTCCTCTTTATTTCATCAACGTGCCCAGGCGAAACTTACTGTACCACGACCAAATCATTCATAGCATCGAAGCCAGCTCGCATTACGGCACGTAATCCTGCTGTGCCGAACGTTATGCGTTTGCAAAGTTGAGACCGTAACCTAATAACGAATTGGTACTATTTAACGAGCGTTAAGATAAATAATATTGTTACTTACGTGTCCCAGTCTTTTTTTTTGACGGAATTCTTGATCTGAAGCAATGTGTCTGGGTTCCGGTCCCATTTAATCCATTTCTCTATTTGAGAGTCTAGCTCTGCATCGCCAGAGTAGCAATGAGACTTTGAGGACGCAGGATATCCGTTACCGACACCTTGGAATTTGTGGTTCCATGTCCGCATGAGCTTACACATAGGCAGCTTGCTTTGGTAACACTTGAGTAAACTATTCTTGAGCATTAGATCTTGCACGAGCATATTGCTCATCGCTTTTATATTGGACGATTCTGTCTTGGGTGGCATTAAGAAATGTCTCTGCTGCTGATGCAGATGAAACTGTTTCGGAGTTGAAGCGGAATTTCTCAAAGCTCCAATCCAATTGGTAGCCAATTTTAAGGAAATTTCTTCCATCAAAGGCGAAAAAAACATTCTCATTTTTATCAAATATTGGAAAACTGCAAATTTGACAACAAAATTTGAATTTTTAAATTGGTTAAGTAAAACTCCTTGATTTAAGATTGACTTTACTGTCACTTCAACCCCATCCTGTAGCCAGGTCAAAGGAGGGAATTTGAGGAACCTTATATTTTTGTGGAAACAGGCATCCTAATTAATTATATGTACATATGTATGTTGCCATCGGTTCAAGCAAATAAGTTTAGTAGTTGGTATGAATATAAACAACATTAGACATAAAAACATTGCAGTTGGAAGTTCCCAACTGCGACTCTGTTTCCAGACGGTTTTCTTTTGGTGAAATGATGAAAGTTAAGATATTTGCACACATATATACATATGTTTATAGGGTCTTTCCTCGACGGTACACGAATGTTCAATTCATGCCTGTACAATATCCCAAAAGTCCCGAATGTTCAGTTCAATAAAATTCAATGAATTCATATTTTGGGTAATTCTTTAGTATAGCGGCCCCATAAAGACTGCTTCAAAATGTCTGACTTTGGTCTTCAACGACGCGTCTCAAAATTGGATAGCAAATTCCCGCGGCGGAACAAGACTTTATTGTCGAAATAATGAAATTAATGCAAATAAAAGTTGACCGATATGCGAATATCGACACGATAGTTGATGGTTTTAGTGTTGGAAATTATCAAAAATTACCGGAGTTGCCAGACTGTTAGATATAAAACCGCACAAAATTGAATGTGACGGTCGGTTGATATTTGACAGTACAAACTTATAGCTTTGCCGCAAAATTTGGGACTTTTGAATTTCTGCCGACTGTGGTGCACATTTCCGCAATGCACGGGATTAACGCTAACAGAATGCGAGAAATTTGGGCTAGCGCTATATTTTAACAATGGAAATAATTGTTTTACGAATGTTCACCTGAATTAAGTACAGACATTTTGCCCCCATTCAGTTATTTTTTGGATGTTAGTATTATTTTTTCCAACTTTCTCAAACATTTTTGAAAGGACTACGACCACCCTTCGCCACGTGCGGGAAATGGGGGTCAAGGACAAATGAAAGAGATTATTTGTTTATTTATATCGACTTAAAAAACATTGTCACAGCCCTACTCAACAAATCATTAGGCATTTGGCTCAATTATTGAGCGGCAGTGAAAATTTTGATACGATATTTAGTTTCCTACCCCACGGGAGGAAAACTGTGATACGTTAGTTTTGTGTATTTCTTACGATTGACGAAAGTAATCAAATTCAACATAATGCATTTTAATCTAAATATTTCGCCGGGCAACGCTGGCGTTTTACCAGCTAGTTATGGTATATTGATTTTAACTCAGTTATTGTTTCGCAAAATTTTCTCCTGCATTCTTTGGCTTACCATATCCAAAATAAATAAATAATATATTTGTTAAACGTAACCCTAAATATATACATAATACATACATACATGTTTTAATTAAAATTATAAATTGTATAACAATACACACACAATAAAAACAAAACTCACTGATTCCCTCTCAACCAGATATGCAATAAAAAATACCGGCAATTCCGACTACTACCCATCCATCATCCGTAATATCCTCACCAAACACCACCCAAAATTCAAAATCATTTGGATTCCCGGCCATGTAGGCATCCGGGGAAATGAATTGGATGACCTCGCCGCGAAAAATGCAACAAAACTTCCACTCATACTGACCCCAAACTTCAACTTCCAAGACATCAAATAATATCTAAAAAACACTCTCAGTACAGAAACAAAAAACACTACACAACACATCCAATTGGTATCAATCTATACATCCAAAAATGTCCAAGACTTCAATCTTAGATCCTAAAATCAATGTCAAGATACTACCAAATTAAAATTACAAGGCTCAAACTTGGTCACACTAACCTACACACCAACACTATCTAAACCCATCATTAGACAATACATGTCCATTCTGCAGAAACACATTAGTATCAATTACACATATCCTAAAAGAATGTCCATCTTTAAAAACATCATACGCCGAAATATTTAAGCATACAGACCCCATACAATTATTATCCCAACCAACACCAAAAAATGTTACAATTATTCTAAAGTTCCTTAAACAAACAACTAATATAAACAAAATCTAGACATAACAAAAGAGTTGAAGGCCTCAGCAGCCAGTACTCTATAATTAAGTTAACAGTTGTAATTGAACATTATAATTTAACTGTATATAAATAAATAAAATAAATAAAACAAAACTCATTTCTGATTTTTAATTAATTTTACTATTTTCTGCTAAACAACGGAGCTTGCTGAAGGGCAGCAAGAGGTCTTCGAATGTTTCGCATCGCTAATGCAGCATTAGATACCAGGCGAACAACAAACATAGGAACGCACTTTTCCCCATTCTTGGATACTGAGCATAAGAATATTAAAATGAATGTAATTTTTATTGGTGTTTTCTTGTATACAAAGACAATAAAGGCTAGCTTCGATTAATTAAGAAACTGATGTATACTGATTAAAAAGCCTAATGTGATTTTGATGATTGGAAAGAAATCTAAATGTTTTTGTCTTGTACACGTATTGAAAAAGGGTTAAATTTGATTTGTGTCTAGTCAGCTGCCTTGCGCTGTAGACCATTCTTTTCGGGCTCGTAAAACTCATCAACAACGGCATCGACCATGCGGTTAAGTGTCTCCGACAGTTCGTCCCATCGTTTGTTCTCCGGCTTGCCGCACATTTCCGCATAATACTTCATTTTGGGCTCGGTTCCACTGGTACGTAGTGTGACCACCATACCATTCGTGAAGGTAAACGTTATCATCTGGGTGCTGGAACTAACCGGCAGAACTGCCTTCTTATCAGGTGTGCTGCTGTCATAGCCAGTGGTCAAGTCACGCACATGTTCAATCTCGAATTCACCATCGAGGATGCTCGTCGGGTAGGTATTCTCCTGTTCGTCGTCAAAAGTGCGCAGGCGATCAAAGATCTGTTTTATTAGCTCCTGATTGCGGCAAATTACATAGGACACAACGCTTGTGTGGTAACCGTAGGTCTCGTATATGTCCCGTAATTTCTCCTGCATTGTCATGCACTTCTTACAGCGCAAATAGCATGCCATGGTTGCGACATGCGCCGCAGCACTAATTCCATCCTTGTCAAAAACATTGGTTGAAACCATAAAGCCAATGGCCTCCTCAAACGCAAACAGCACTTTCTTTCCGGCATTTTGCTCCTCGATCGCCTTGTTGCCGATCCATTTGAAACCCGTCAGCGTTTCATGGAAGGTGAAACCCTCGATTTGAGCCATGGACTTCAGTATCTTTGAGCTCACCGTACTGGCAATCATTACACAATTGGATATATCTGGATTTTCCTCACTTAGCTTATAGTTCTCTAATGCCCACCAGCCAAGGAGGGCACCCAGTTCATTGCCGCTAAATAGCTTGTATTTTTTGTTGTCATCTATCTCGGCAGCAGCCAGGCGATCGGCATCGGGATCGTTTGCCAAAATGATTGGACTTTTCTTCGCAGTTGCGGTTTTAATGGACAAATCCAATGATGTTTTGCCCTCTTCAGGGTTTGGCATAGGCGTCGTTGGGAATTCTGGATCAGGTTTCATCTGTTCGCACACAGGAATAACAGGCTTAAGGTTAAGCTTGGCAAATGCCAATTTTATAAAAGGACAACCAACGCCGTGCATGGCCGTGTAAGTGAAGCTCAACGGACATTTTCCATTGCCCTCCAGAAGTGGGCATGAAATCTCCTTTTTCAGCGCATCGAAATAGGCAGGCACAACGTTGTTGTACGGATCGCATAACATTTCATTGGCACACAGTGCGGTCTCATCCCAAGAATCATCTTTTGGCTGCAAATTCTCAAGTATTGACTCATGGATACCCGTATCGTGTGGTGGAATGATTTGGGCACCGTTGGTCCAGTATACCTGTTAAGGAATTGTAAAGTAGTGCAATGTAAACATTAAGGATATTACTTTATTTCGATCATTTTAAGAACACCAAACATAACTTTGTACTAAAATGTGGATTCACACCAGATTTACTGAAATCGATTTAAGTCGGGCTTCAACATTACGAATAAAAGACTGCTTTGATTTAAAAAGTCTCTTAAAAAGTAATGCATTTGGTTTTAATATCGTTTTAAACAAAAAATGTGGTATTTTAGCATTATACATAGCTCAAATACTTTCTAAGTATTTTTCATATAGTCATACTATATGTACTGAACATATATGTCAATAAAGATACATACATACCTTGTAACCATTATCCTGTTTGGGATTGTGAGACGCAGTTACCATCACTCCCGCTAGACATCGAAGCCTTAGAATTGTGTATGGAACAAAGGGTGTCGCTACGTAACATTTGAAAAGATAAACGCGAAAGTGATTAGTCAAGAACACTATTGTCGTTAGCTCCGCAAAGCGTTGACTGTTGTAGCGGCCATCATAGCCAATGACGATGCCTTGTTCCGCCCAGGTCGACTCTTCCGGATATTGTTCTTTTATGTAAGCACAGAGTCCTTGAGCGGATCTAAAAGTAGAATCAAATGTAATGTTATCTCCTCCTTCACTGAAAGAACTCCTTTAACTCTTACTGTACAACGACCAACTCGTTCATAGAATCAAAACCAGCTCGCATTACGGCACGCAGTCCTGCTGTGCCGAATGTTATACGTCTACAAAGACGACACCTTAGCCTAATTATAAGTTGGTAAAATATTGAAACAGTGGGGGAATACGGTTTTAATTACGTACGTGTCCCAGTCTTCTTTCTTAACCGCCTCCATGATTTGACCCAATGTGTCTGGATTGCGGTCCCATTTAACCCACTTCTTTATTTGTGCATCCAGCTCCTTATCGCCGGAGAGTGGCATATGCTTTAGTTCGCATATTGCTTGGCCCATGGAGTGGCACATTGTGTACAACCTAAGAATTTAGAATTTATTCCGTAAAAAATATTAAGTTGTTAAAACAGCATACAACAATTTTGACAAAAATTTCACCACACAAGCTCAATGATAAAAACAAAAGGTCATATGCTTAGTTCCGACATTACTATCAAAATGTTTTTGTTGCTACGATTACAACTAAAAACTGTACACGATACTAAGGATACTCGTACCCAAACGTTTAAAGAACAAGCATTAGAACAATGCTTACGGTAAAACTTATGCGATGGATTTGAAATTACTTTAATAAAACTGACTTTAGATGAACTGAAATGCTAGGTTGAAAAATAAGCGCGTGTCTGTCTAGTGCATACGACAACACAACCTATATGCTCGTATATGTATCTACCATATATCTTACTGAAACCCAAACTTCGGGCGATTGTTTCAAATCCTATTTGGATCAAAACTGAATGAAATATCGGTATAAGCAAATAAGATTTTCGTACAAAACATTCATTTTTATTTATTTCTATGTATTTCTTCGGTAGCTAAAATTTATAATTTATAAGTGTCTCATCTTTAAAGGAACATACCAAATTTAGAATTGCTGAGTTTGGTTGCGATATCTACAAAAAATAAAACTATTTTCTATATAAGAGCTCAAATTTTTAATGATATTGTGATACGATCCTAATTAAAAGTGGGTAGCTTTTTAGAAGTGTAACGTTACTTTGATTTTGTTAGCTATAAAGATATCCTTATATGCAACTCAATTTTTGACCGATTGTTCCTTTGGCACCTATTTAGTATGTATGTCCGATTTTGGTTAGCTTATGATTTGGTAAGTTTGATCACCTTATGTTTAATAGGTGATTTCAAGGATATACAACTGTTATTTTAGTATATTATAGTATTCGGACATGCGCCCTTCTCTACTTTTGATCTTAACCCTCAGGCCATCAGGGCAACTCAACGGAAGTACAAGGAGAAAATGATGTGTCGCCACGGGGCACCTTTAGACACAAGTCGAGAATGATTGTGCTCATCTAATCACATGTGTGGCAAAAATATGTACATATTCTCCAAATAGGGCAAAAATTATCATAATGAACAAACGGAAAAACCGCACTAATTGTGACTCATAATTAGAGGCATGTTAATTGCCGAGTACCGCAAACGGAAAACCAAACAAGGGGAGGAAAAAGGAACGCTGCCAAGGAGCTGGAAAATGAAACAGCAGTAATACAATTGGAACCTTGTGACCAAGTGGTTTAAAACGAAAGTTGAAGGGAAAACTTTTGCTAGCTAAGTTTGCTCTGGTCAGCAAAGCACTTGCCGCAGATTGAATTAGTTAATCTAATTTTTGCATAATATAAACAGGCCAGCTTCTTATCGGTGTAGAGGTAGATGTGGGTCTGGAGCGGGCCAAATCGAAATAAGACAACACAAATGTTCAAATATTGGGCAAACATTTGGCTCCAACAGGCGCCAAGAGCAGACCCAACTTTGGTCAACCGCTAATACCAACTGGAAATTCAAAGGGGGTGGCAGCGGAAAAACAAACAGAACCCAACACCCACTCATCCATTCATTCAGTCATCCTTCCCAGCGGTTTGCATAAATTTTGTTGCGCAAATATTTCATTTGCATATTTTCGTTGCGTTGTGTGTATTGTGTTACTTTTTCTTGAACGACTCCTGGGGCTGTTTGTGAGTGTGGGTGTGTGATAAAGTTGAACATTTCCAAGATGTCAACACACAAACTCAATTCTCATATGCATCGATTTCAATATGTCTATATGTTTTTATTTAATTTATGCCATTTATGCGGTATTGCCCCTGGATTTGAAAAGGACAGGATCCATAAATGGAAGCTGCCTGAAGCAGTGCATTAAATACTGGGATTGGTTTATCTTTGACTTAGTACTTATCATTTTGGGATTTCTGAACCATATTTTAATTTATATTCGTCGCCTAGCCATTGCCTGTTTCACGAAATTAATTGGGCTCACCGAAAAACCTATAAAAATTCTACTTGTAACCAAATACTTAAAAGTCCTTTATTTTGTATTCAACCAATTTTTATACCCTAGCAGAGGGTATTATAATTTGGTCACGAAGTGTGTAATGAACTGACGGAGACGTTTCCGACCCAACAAAGTATATGTATATATTCAGAATCAGCATGAATAGCCGAGTTGATATAGCGATGTCCGTCTGTTTCTGTGCAAACTAGTCTCTCAGTTTTAAAGCTATCGTCATGAAACTTGACACAAATCCTTCTTTTTGCTGCAGGCAGCACATATGTATGTCGGAACCGGCCGGGTCGGATCACTATAACATATACATAGGAATAATAAGTCTAAGCTTCTTTGTTCATAAAAAAATATCCTCATTAAATTCACCCAAGCCGAGTCTCTGGAAAGTTTATACAATCTGACCAAATTTGGTAAAAAACAAGTAAGAATGCTCTAGTCGAGTATACCGACTACGAAACTCCCTGTACCCAGGGCAAAAATTTCCGATCGCATCTACGTACACTTACACATACACACACACATACACAAAAGACGCACTCACACGAGCACAGCTCAAGCGCAGCGCAAGCCTGGCATTTTAAGTTGTGGCTGTGCTTCTTCTTCCCCCCGCGCTGAAGCACTGAATCTTTTTTCGTTAATAACTGCCGTGTTTATTATTCGATCGACTTGAAATTTGGGCAATAGATTAAGAGTGGTCGAAATACTATACATGCGAAATCCCAAATCTATATCTTGAAAATTGTCACTTTAAAACGGTTTTTATCGAATTGCGGGGGAACGGGGGAGATATCTCATATCTAAAACAAACTTGACCTGCTCCCGCTATACACGAATGTACATTCCAAATTTGGTGTCTCTAGCTCTTCTAGTTGCTGAGATCCTTGCGTTCATACATAAGGACGGACAGACGGACGGACGGACGGACGGACAGACGGACAGACAGACGGACATGGCCAAATCGAAATCTCTTTTGATACTGATCAAGAATATATATACTTTATAGGGTCGGAGATGTCTCCTTCTGCCTGTTACATACATTTGCACAGATTTAGTACCCCTTTTTACCCATTTTATGGGTACAGGGAGTAAAAATAAATTACCGTAACCTTAATGCCGTAAAAGCAGAAGGCAATGGCAGACAAGTTTACTTTAAAAATATTTACCATTCTACTACTTACATACTTATAGTTAGCTGCCATTGGCACAATCAGTGGAAAAAAGTTCAGTCGGAAGTTCCTGGAAGTACTCTAATAAATTCCTATTATATTTTTTGAATAAGAGTATATTGGGTTTGTGCAAGTCCGTCTACCTTTCCGTGTATCCGTACGAACGCAACTTTTGTACTCACCCTTGAAGCTTTAGAAACGAAACTCACCTCTCCCTCAATTTGGGAAAAACCTATATCTTTCATATTTTTAAAGCTATAGTCACCAAATTGGACATGCACACTACTGAGCACCTTGACAGATATGCATCAAAAAAATAAATAAAATTGATTACATTTTCTAAATTAAACGACAAATTTGACAAAAAAACTAATCTCATTCAGATAATTAACGCAAGGTTTGTGATATTTGCGACAAATGCACAAAAATATTCCACTCAATGACCTATTAAGTTCGCTTGTTTTCTTTGACGGAAATGGACGTTGCAAAAATATTTGTAATCGTATCTTTCAAGGTGGTGATCAGTAGTCTTCATATCAAATTGTGGGGAGAAGGTGGCTGTTGTGGTGGTTTGTGGGATGGAGGTTAATAGCTGTCGGACCATACACAGTAATCAGCAAAATGTGAACAATATGAGTTTTATCCGAATGGTGTAGGAGCTGGTAGTGATGAGAGGATTTTTTAACACTTTATCAGACAAGGCTATATCATACCAAAACATGTACCAAACTTGGTTGTTCGAGGGTGTCGATAAAAACAGACAGACTGCCGAACATACGTACATTGCACAAACAATATACTCTGTTTACAAATTTTGGGAAACAGTGTGTAATGAGTCGTAGATTTCTTAACCAATCTCACAAAAATTTTAAGATTCGCTATTTAAGGATGTTGACCATGATTAAAATATATATTTTAAAACAATCTGTGAAAATTAGTTGTTGTGTGAAAGACTTTTTTGTTTTTACAGATATATCAACGAAACTATATTACACTTGATATAGTTTGGTCAAAATTTGATCACTATATCATATAGCTGCCAATGAAACAATAAAGGAGTTTAGTCCAAGGGATTTTAGGGTCGGCATCCCGATAACTATAATATATTTATATATGTATGTTAGGGTGTTTCAGACCCTCGGAGTACTGGAGCATAAATACTTAGTTGTTTCCTCTAATGGGACTTATCGGGGCTTCTGACGGATTCTATGTTAACAATATGCATATTTATTACTTCTCTTTCATAATGTTAAGCCGCAGTCAACAAGTTTAGTGCTCTGTTAAAATATCCCCAATCGGTCTGTTAACTTGACATCCACATGTTAACAGTTGTGAGAGATGCTCTGGGTATTCTTCTCCCTCTCTTTCTCTCTTCCGCTGTTAACTTAGGTGCCACTCTCGCTGTTAAGCCGGGTGGCAGCCCCAACTTTGGCCCCATGTCTTATTGCCAACACCTTTTAGCTTCAGTCCTGAGCAAGACTTTGAGTAAGTTGGCAGCGAACTGGGAATTGGAATGCGAGCTGGCCCAGAGCATACGCAGCCACGGAGTCAGTCGTCAGTCGTCAGACCAAAAGACGTCGTTGTAATTAGTGACCCAGTTGGGGACATTCTGAATCTGTTGGCCTGACCTTTGACACGCATTTAAATGCATCGTTAATTAATGTGCCGACGCAATATGCAAAGCGAATTAAACCACGAGTTACATTCGCCTTTGACTTCGACTTCCACTTCGACAATCAGTTGTTGCACAGCCACACGCACCCCTTCTCCCTTCATCAACTTGCTTCTAGAAGCAAAAGTTGCACGCTGAATGCATCGTTTCTTATTGGAAATTATGCATGCACTGGCATCGGGGAACGCAACTGACAATTAGAGCTGCACAGCCCCCCTTGGATTGGTTAAGTGGAGTGGGAATCAAAGCGCTGCAAGTGCTCCACTTGTCCAGGTCCGTCCTGGATCTGGGCCGTCCTCAACGCATTCGCAAAACGAGCAGCAAAATTATTTTATATGCCTCTTCGATTTTGCTTTTTTATGTTTCGCGTTGTTTTTTATTTATTTTGCTTTACTGGGTATCTGCATCTTTTAACATGATATTCCTTTTAATATTGCCGATTCATTGACAACTCTCCAGTTGGGGCATTCCTTGGGGGGTTTGGTTTTAAACCTGTTTGATCTTGTTGGAAACTCATTTCTTGGTTGTTAACAATCCGTCAATAAGACCAATAACTAATTATGCATATTGAATGCATGGCTATAGTATATTTAGCAATTTGTCTCTCACTTTCTCCGCTTACATTCTCTTGTAGCTTAATTAAATTATATACCTTTATCTGCATTTACCCGCTTAAGCCCAGACAAGCAATTGACAAAAGAAATTATATACTCGGCTACGGGCAACTGACAAAAGGCTGAACAATCTATACAGAGAAGCAGACCCAAACATCGTACCTGCCTTACACTCAGCACCTTTGTAAGGTAAATAAAAACGTGTGAGGTTCTGTGCCTGTCTCATGCGAGTATAAAAAAACCAGAGATCCCATTCCACAGCATAAGGAGCGGCTATATTAAAGGCAGCATCCCCATATATTTATGCACGAGTATGAGAAATGTTCGAAGCGGCACGAAGAGACCAACAGGCAGGACAGACAGACAGGACAGACAGACAGGACAGACAGCCAGGACAGACAGTCACATGTCAAACATTCTTTTGACACTTTGTCATAGCATCTCGCACTGACACTTGTCAGCAGTCGGATTTCACATTCGCAATACGCTCGCATTTGGGAGTGTTGTCCTTCACTCTCCACTTCCCAGTTGATTTATGGTATGTAGTATGTATTCGTATGTGTATCCACACATCCGCAGTTCACATTTGCTTATGAATCTTTTTTCGAATTCAATTTTCCTAATGATATTTGTTGCTTCGCTCGTCGCACCTTGTATTTACTTGCCAGGTTAGCCTTTTGGGTCTGTGTCAAGTTTATAAGAGGCTTGTGAAGTTTTTTGGATGCCTTGCAGGATAATACTTTGTTTAAAAGGCAGAAGTTCTGGCAACATTTCATTTAACAATTCTTAAATACAACAAAGCTATTTAAACAATCAACCTTTAAAGATACCCACTTTACATTCATTACAAAATGCCACTTTTAATTTGATCTAAATCTTTCTTTTATGCTGAACATTGCCATTATATTAGAAGCTTTCACACAAACCAGCTTCAGCCGTGCTTACAAAAGCTGTTCTGCTGTGTGATCAACTGACGCTTTCAAAAGCTCACTAATACAAATACAGCTTCATTCTCTGTATGCGTGTATGCAATGCTAAGAGCTGAAAGTAATTATAGAAGGTGTTGAATAATTACAACTTGCCTTGAAACGAGCCTGTTGTAGAAAATTCTATCCAACTTAAGCCACAAGAGTACGTACAAATGGCAGCTTTCAAATTATGTACAGATTTATTCAGCTTTCTACCAACTCTGTTAAAATGTTTTGATATCATTTTGATAATAAACCTATCTAGGTAGGTATTGTGTTTGAATTCCCTTTCTAGTATCAACACTCAGATGGATATATAAACTTCAATGAAAACTGCAACAATTTTGGACTAACACAATTAGCGCGTTAAGACTGAGAGCAGTTTTCTAGTTAACTAGCACGCTGACGGCCATTTATCAGGGCATCTAATCTAATCCTTTTACTGGTCAAATAAATTAAAATGAAAAGCCTTTTCGGCAGCCGCCGCAGTGGCCACTAAATTACGCCAAAGATAATTAACCTGTAGACTGGGGCGGCAACGCCAGCTGCGACGGCGACGGCGACGGCAACTGCGACTGCGAGGGGCCACCACGTACACCCAAACACTGGTATTCACTAGTATCTAGGGCCCAGGCACTTTATTAGGCCTTCGACCCTTAGAACGGAAGCACAAATGGGCGCACTGGAGCTGTGAAAGAGAGACGAGCCTCTTTCGAGTAAAATTACAAAATGGCGCAAATTATAGCGCAGCAGGAGAAGGACTACGATGAGGATAAGGACAAGGGCGACGGCGTCGCGGCGTTGGCCATTTCCGTTCGAAGGCATTTTTCCAAATGAAGTTTGCAAGTAATCATGAAAAAGGTAATTTAATAAAAGCAAAATCGAGAAACATAAAACTAATTTACGGATCTGAAATTGCTTGTGAAAAGCGAGCGAAAAGTCGAAGGATGCCCCAAAAATGCTGCAACAACAAATCGAATCAAATTTTGCCACAAGAGTTGGCTCAAGAGTTTGGCCGCCTTTTGCTGGCTTTTAGCTTTTGAAGTTCAAGGTTAAATATCATACTTAATACATTTTGCCAGACCATTGCTAGCCACTCATATTTCGACGGCATTTTGATTTTAAAGTTTCACCCGGACCTGAGCCAGAGCCAGAGCCAGAGCTATAACCATTGCGATAACCATGACCAGAGCCAGCCAGGCGTAATAATGTACTTCACATGCTCATAAGTGAGCAACCTAAGGATCTCAGGCGATTCAATAAGGACCAACAAAGCAAATGGATAAGCTGCTGTCCACTCGAAAGCTATATATAACATCACAAGGATGCAGGGAATCAGTTGAGAATAGGTTAAGTCCACGCGGAAGCACAAAACATGTTCAGCCATTTTACACAGCAACTATAAGCTGCTCAAGAAAAAATGGAGCAACTTGCTGACACTCACACACACACACTTCACAGACATCTCCCCCGCCTACCCCGCCTCCTCAGTCTGACCAACCGCACGTATGACAAAACAATTTGGAAAGCTTATTTATTTTGGGATCTTTTTTCTTTTTGGCCGTTGCCCAACAAAAATATTTGCAACAAAATGTTACAAGGCCAGGAACTGCAGCAAATATTGCAAATGCTAAAGGACAACATGTTAAAGTTTAAGCAAATACATATATGTGTCCTTCTGTGCGTGTGTGTGTGTGTGTGTGTGTGTGTGTGTGTGTGTGTGTGGTCGTGTGAATTCCCAAAGTATCCTTTTTTGCCATGGCAGGCAGTGACCGACATTGGCTGCAATTTTATGCCAAGCTGATTTTCCAGCCAACTTGCGCCACATGCGAGCCAAGTATTTAAGCAAACTTTTACCAGTCTATGCATCCTTGTGTGTGACTGTCTTTGTGTGTGTGCTGCGCAAGTTTCTGCACAATTGCTATACTTTTAAATCATTGAATGCTGCTTTAATGCCATTTTACTTTTGTACCATTCAAAATGAGTGTCCCAGCTGTAAGTAAATTTTGCATTCTAGCAAGTACTTGGTGAGACCATACTTAAATTACACTTTAGCAGCAGGTCCTTGCTTCATTTTCAATGGTTTTAATGTTCAGTAAACTGCTTTGACTCATACAAGCTATAAAATTTATGTTAAATGTACTCGAATATACATAATTGAATACTTTATAATACTACACTCAGAAAAATAAATGCCCTTAAGTGTAGAAAATCGCCATAATTTTGTTGCCAAAGGCAGTTAACCTCATTTTTTCCATATTATATTTCTCAAATTTAAACATTATTTCTATTAAACATACATTTTTTCTGGCTTTTTGGGTGAATTTTATTATATTTTTTATATTATTTATTATATTTTCTGAATTCAATGGTATTTATTTTTCTGGGTGTAGGAAACGCCCTGCAGCGTACTAATCTCCGCTCTCTGTGTGCCAACGCTTTCATTATTTTACGTGGTTTTTACATTAGACATTACACACTGCAAAAGAAATAACATGCTGCACTGCCCCTCAACCCAACCTTTCCAATAAAATCAAATTTACTGTGTTTTTGCTATTTACAGGTTACACATACGCAATGTTGTACAGTAATTATGAAAAGTTGCATATTATTTATGTATATCTATTTTATAAGAGCTTTGCAACATAATCCTGAATATTTTCTCTTTTTAAATGTTTGAATACTTAATAACATCACACATACGCAACATTGGACAGTAAGTATTCAAGATTTCATTCTATTTAATATCTGTATATAAATATATCTACCTTAAATGTCAGAATGCTTTTTATAATAAGTATTTTTAGCATAGCTGCATTCCCAAGAGATTTGTCAAACGTCTTTTGGTCGTTTCCCGTATATGTATATTCATATTCTATTTAAGGATAAGAGAAAATCATTGTAAAATAACAAAAAATTAAATATGCTGCATACTAATATTACTTGAACCGGTCAACTTCAAGGTTCGGTTGTGAATAGAAAGAAACTAAATTTATGGGTTAACTTCGGCGTCCAGCCCAGATCCTTAGTAAGTCAGTAAGAGTATGCGCAACTTGTCGACCCATTCATCTCTTAAAGTTTCACTTTCACTTTGCATTTGGTTAAAAGCCGCATGGAATAATTCCCGTCATATGTGACTATCTTTAACCACGCCATGGCTGGCAACTTTATTTTTAACTCTGTGTCAAGTTTTCAAGGTAAACACAGCGTTCTGATGTAGCTGTCCTGGCGAACCCCGCTGAGTTGAACCTCAGCAGCAAAAAAACAAAACAAAAAAACAGGAATTTAAAATCCATTTTAATTTCTATTATGCAAATTTGGCCAAGTGGCTCCAGCAGTTGCGTCGTTGTCGTGCTGCCAGCCTGCTGGCTGGCGACATTGCCGGGCCGGGGCGCCATCGGAGGCGCAGCTCCAGTGCCCCCAAACACACAGACACAGGTGAAGGCACACACGCAAGTGGACTAGACGGAATGGAGCTGTGCCTAGGCAGCCAGCCTTGTTCTGAATGCATGCATAATAATGTCATTTAGGTGATGGGGGGCTTTCAGCTGGAGTCTTCCGCTTCTAATGCCTGCTCCATGAGTGGCTTTGGGTTTTTGGATTGTCTCGACACAGAGTTGCATATGTCGCTGCCATAACGTAAAGTTGGTCATGTCAGCAGCTGTGTCCTGGCCATAGCCGACCCCAATTTAGCCAGCATTTGCCGGTTTTAACAACTTAATTTAGTTTAGTCAAAAATTGTGCTGGCGCTTGTTCATATGTATCTTGCATGGTTAATTTAATTTGGTCTGCATTATATTTATGAAAATATTGCACAAAGCGGCAAAAGCAAAGCAGCCCAATTTAAACGCTTGCAGAGTGACAGGCGGCCGCCCTAGAGAGAGAGAGAGAGGAGTGGGAGAGCAGCAAGGCAAAGTGGGTCAAAATGAGAAAAATGCGGCGCATTTCTCGCGGGTGACAGACACACAATGTGCCACACCACCATGCCACATACATACATATGTTGCCTGTACGTATGGGAGCCACAGTCGCATGCGAGCATGTTAAACAGCGCCCTTGCCACGCCCACAGCTGCCACAAGGGCCCAGCGGTGTCAGCGGCGGCACTTTGACATTTTTGGAGCAGTGTGCCCTGAGCGAAGCGGAGGCCATGCTCGAGTTTGAGTTTCAGTTTGAGTTCATGCGGTGGCGCGTCGCCTGAAAGGCAAATCATGTGCGGCCTCAACCGACAACAACAACAGCCACAACAAATGCAGGACGGCAGCATGCAAATAGAATACTCGTAAATGGAACAGCAGCGGCACAAGGGAGAGCACAACCACGGCCACAGCGTACCGGACGCAAAAGTCGCAGCCGAACCCGAAACCGTAGTCGGAGCTGGAGCTGTAGCTGGGCCGGAGCAGCTGTGACATTGATTTCGCATTTGACATTCGCAGAGGCGCAAATCAGTTTACGTATGTTGCCGGCGTTCGCCTCGAAATTCTGTAATAAAATTTTATGAGCGACGCCGGCGACGCGGTGTCAATTTTTATTGTTATTCCTTCGCCTCCTGCGCGACATCATAAACTTGAAATCGATTAGCAGGCAGCAGGAGCAGCAGCAGGAGCAGGCAGCAGGAGATCAGCAAGTAGCTGCCGCGATGCACGGTACCCAACTCAAAAGCTCAAGTGACAAAGTTTTATTTTGATTTATGGCCTGGAATCATGAAAACGCAAAGAATAGTATCCGCAAGCACCAAGAAATCAAAGTCATCGTCATTCTCAAAGATAAACCAAGCCAACGCAGCACACCGACCAAATAAATCACGCAAATTAAACACAGTCCAATGCAATTTTACTTTTGCAAAGTTACGAAAGTTCCGCACGAGTCTGCAGCGGAATCGAAGAGGCTGTAGGTCCTGCACATCCTGCGAGCAGATTGCCCAACATTTTATGATGCGGCCAAAGTTTGTTTTTTAATGCCACGCTACCTACAGGCGTAGCGGGCATATTAACTTAGTGGTGGAGAAAATGAAATACCAGAGATTGGGTTGTCTTACCTATACTATGTACTCGTACATTCTTTCATTACACTGTTAAACAGAAGATCTACTATAACTGGGGGAGGCAATTTTGTTTTTATTTATCTAAACTCATTGTAAGTTTCAATCCCATCAGTTCCTCGTAAAACTAAAGTTAGGCCTTAGCAAATTCTCTATATGTATATAATACTCAGGACTGCTCCCATTCCTTATTACTTATTCTTTCGAATCGAAGAAGATATTCTAAAACACTTGCTTTCATGTTAGTTTTTCAAATAAAAGAGCAACCCGCGTTACATAACAGAAATTTAATTTTGCTGAGCAGTATTATTGGACAAATCGAAAGATTTTAATTAAATTAATTGATTTGCGGAAATAAACTTGACCTGCACCCACTATATAGGAACCTAAATTTCCAAATGTTGTGTGTCTAGCTCTTTTAGCTTTCGAGATCCTTGCGTTCATACATCCAGACAGACAAATAAACGGACAGGACCAGATTAATTCGGCTTTTGATACTGATAAAGAATATATATATATTTTACATGATCGGAGATGGGTACACGGAGCTAAATGCCATCGATACTATCGATAGTACCATCGATATTTTAGTATCACTACTGTGCTACACTACTTACTCAGTAAGCTGTCATGGACCTCTGAATTCCAGCTCTATAGAAGTCCCAGTAAGGAAGTAAGTACATTTATCACTAAAATTTAATAGTTTCACTCCTAAAAGATGCACCTTGATTCGTCAGAAACGTGACCGTACACAATAGAGCTGTACAATTAATAATAGTGGCCGTACTAGTAGCATAGTAATATCGAGTGATTTGGTTATTGTCATACAGTATAATAGAAATGTGGATTTTAAAAGGATCTGCAACTATCGAATATATGTTGGAAACTTGCTCGTTGTTCTCCTCGAAAATAAGTTGTCAACTCAGTCAACTAATGTAAACACAAGTAATGCGTTAACCTAGGATGTCAACTGTTGATACAGCGAGAATTGACGCTGCGTCAACTAGTATAAATCCAGCATTAGTTATATTTATTACTTCTTCTAAACTTTTTAGTTTGATTTTTATTCGAATTCAGTAACTAAACTTTTTTGTATTGCGTGATATGTTATAGTCGACTATATGATATTTACATACATGTTTCGTTTGTTGATCCACGCAGTGTCTGGCATTTAGGCTAATTACAATAGCTTTTGTGCAAATAAAACGTATTTTGTGTCAAACTTTGAAAATATAAAGTATTATCTGCACATTAAGTCTCTATTGAGTAGATATTTTTTAGACATTAAAGCCATACAGAACAAATTGTTTATGAAGTCTCTATTTACGCTTCACTTTCAGCTGCTGCCCCACTTAACCAACTCGAAAGAAGTCTCCACATGTTGATAGCCTGCACCATTTGCACGTAAATCGTTTGTAATTTTGTCTAGTTCATAATAATAAGGAGTCATAATACTGTAGATACGTGTGCTCGACTAGGAAATACCCAGCAACAAGGTCTAAGGTATCCCCAGTCCGGGATGTGTTCTTATGGACGACCCTGCACAGTTATCGACCCTGACATGCTAGACTCGTACAAATACTTTTCAGGTTCAAAGATGCCTTCTTCTTCTATTCATGGGCACAGGGTATAAGTGGGGTCCAGTGAGCATGTGTGCGTATATGTGGGCTTATGTAAATTGACTTCATGAAGTCGTTTGCTCCGCCTTCCAGTCTTGCTCACTGCCCCTGGACATTTTGCCGTAAGTGCGCACAATTTTCTTATTGTTGAGACCAATTTTTGTATGCTGAGTCTCTGTTCTCTTGTCCATAACATGCGCAAATAACATAATTTCTGGCATTAAAATCAATTTTCATCGTTCCCCAGACGCCGTCACTTGTAGCTGGCCTCATCCTAGGCATACGACTTTCCCTTTCCTGGTTGTGCAGTCAATACCATAGACGCCCATTCCGTTCTATTTGACTTGAATTGGCCGCATTGTCATGAAAATAATGCAAATAGTAATTTCTGGGATTGCCTTGTGTCCAGACAACCAGCGTTGTTCCTTGCAACGGAGCCACGACCCCAGCTACAACAACAGATTTCGGACTGGAGCTGGCTAATGACAATGCCAGTATTTTCATTTATTTCTGTAGCGTTTGTGGCTGATATCCGCCGAAAATTGGCGACCAGACAATATTTCGCACACGACAATCATAATGTGCAGAAAGGCAGGCGGTCAGGCGGAAGGTTGGGGCTGGTCCTTGATGATGCATGACATCATTATGACTTTAATGTTAAAGATGGCGTACATACAACTAAGTTGCCTTGATGAATTTCTTTGGAAATCAATTCCTTAAAGGCTTACCAAAAGTGTCAAGGCGATTGGAGAGGGGACTGAAAGGGTTCAAGGAATTTAATACACATTACAAAATAATATAAATGGGAAATAAGTATAAACCATGCCGTGTGGGAGTTGGCCGGAGGGAATCATCTTGTGGGTTCGTATTTTGCGTTCGTGTTTGGGGCCGGGGGAACGTGTGAAAAATGAAAGGAAATGCCGCGACGCTGAGGCGGAAATGAAAAATGCACGAAAGAAAAACGGAAATGCTACCAACGGCGATAAGAATGCTTAACAGCAACAACAACCATAACAACAACAACTACAACAGCAGCCGCGGAGAGCAGCAGAACCAGTAGATGAAGTACGAGAAGTAAACAAACAATAAAATATAAAAAAAAACAGCAATACTTCACAGTAAAAACACATTAAAAATTTGCACAGTTGTTCAAAATATGCAACGGCAAGGACTTTTGTTAATGTGAACGTTCGCCTGTCCAATATTTGCATTTAATGAGATTTGCATGAAAAGACAATTTAAGCTTCAAATTATAACTGTTAACTGAAAATTAAAATAAAGAGACAGTTGGACATTTTTGAACATATCCAAAATAAAACAACGAAAGGCACGAAACTACAAAATTTATACTGACAGCAGACAAAATCTGTAATCCTTTCATGCTTAAGCTTATATCCTTTAACTCAACCCTCTCTAATCGAGTGCGAACGTTAAAGCTTTTTATGCAGGCCTGTTTCCAATTCGGATTACTTTTTATTTTACCAATAAATTAAGATCCGGTTTTCCTTATTTTGACGTTATATTTATAAACACTTGTCAAGCACAGATATAGTCTTGATTTTTACTCGCACTTAAATTCATTCTTGATCTATTGTGAAAGTCTTATAACAATTGGAAAAGAAACACCAGACTTATAGACGAAGCAGAATTGTAGAATATGTCCTTGAGGACGAAAATGAGCTTGAAGATTTTAGACTTGCGTATATAGGTATATCAATAGCAAATTTGAAATACAGACTTCTATTTTTTCACGTATCTTTCCTACCCCGCAAATAATCAAATTCTATCAGAGTTAAATCAGCGTATTCTGCTGTCGGGTACGTCCGACTGAAACGTTCATAATTGTTTTTATTATTTATTTATTTATTATTGCGTTCTTACCAATTTGTATGTCCAATCCTTTAGCCGCAGTTCGCTTCTTTCAGCCATATTCAAATATGTCAATCCAAGCAATTTGACTTTAAATTGCATGTCAAGCATTAAATTGAAGACCCTAGGAAGCTCGTGATTTGTGCTAATTGTCAAGCTGCAAAGCCCTCAAAGGTTCTAATGCAGCACCATGTGCCTGAGGGGAAGGAGACACCAAGGAGCGCCCCATGAAGAAATGGAACGTGTTATGTGCGCAGAGCTGTCGCGACTGGTGAGCATGGGGTAGACAATAAAGAATGTGCTCCCATAGCCCAGACAGCTGAGACCGAGATCCAGACCCGTTCCCATTCATATTTCATGGGCCCAAATTGCAGCGTGTTTGTTTAGCTTTCACACCAACTTTTCAGCTTCCGTGCTCTGCCTTGCTGGGGTTGAGAGGCTTTAGGACCGTGACAAAAGGACCGTCAAGGCAGCCCAATTGTCACGGTGCCGTTCCAGAAATGAGTCATTAAGCAATAAACAAAGCACTTGGTCAAAAGGGGGAAAAAAAGAAAGAAAAGCAGGCAAAAATTTGCACACGCGCTATCAATTTTTGCCCAACAATGGGACAAGGGATACCTCGGAACTTTGCCCAGCTACTCCTTTCAGGCGCGTGCCGGCAATCAAAAATAATAAACACCCCTAATTTTGAGAAATGGTAAAGGAAATTTGTTGCCTTCTGTCCGTTAGCCAAGTGTCCTTCCTTCGCTCCTGTGTCGGCTGTGTCTCATTAAAATCAACACCAACACGAGCGGCGCAATGATATTCCAGACATCGCATCGTCATTAATATTTGGCGCTTAGGCAAATGCAGCCCCGTCCCGGTCCGCCCCATCCTTTGTCAGTCTCCATTTGGCTGGCCACCCGCTGCGTTTGTTGCTGTCATGCGCCCCCGAAGTACAATGCCAGGATGACGCATTGTTTCATCCTGTGCGGGGCGGCACACAGATTTGGATCCTTGTGCCATTGTTTGCAGCATCGAAATAATGCCGTTTCATGCATATGTACGAGTATGTATGCAATCACGAATACGATGTGTGATGCTGCCACCGAGGGGGTGGCACTGGCAATAGAAGGTTGTGCTGGTGCCCGCAGAGGGAGAGCAGACAATCAAATTTGATGTCACAGTATGCCAGCGAATAAAAACGCTCTATTTAATATGCATATGCATCACGTTTACGCTTAAAGGTAGATTGTATCAGAGAAATCAGAGCAGTTAAGACCAGTTGGAATGGCGGATGAAACTTATCATCAAAAGATGTACGAACGTTTTTAAAACGTATCTGCAATCTATTGTGGGTTGCATTACGTCATCAAAATGTGACATTCTTTGAGTCTGGCATCGAAAATGTTGTTACACGGGCAGAAAAACGGTTGTATACTTTTGGGCGCAGTCATTAAATCTTGAATACCGTTTGAACATTCAAAACCCCAAGACCTGTCGGACAGGATTTTGACAGGATCTTGCGCAAATAAATAAAAAACTTCCATAATAATATAATAATATCCCTTAAACCTTTCCTAAGATAAGCTTTAAAAAAATTATTCCTCTGTACCCAATAGACCTAAATCAATAAAATATTACTTATTTTATTTTCAATAAATAAAATAAAGAAAGTAAAGTTTGAACACACACGTGCCGAAAACCGTTCGCCTTGCTTCCCACTATGAAAAATAGTCCTTTAAATAACTTCCGTATTGATGTTCGATCAGAAAAAAGATTTTACGATAGATAAGAAGGAAAATAGTAATAAATTGCATATCGATTTGGTGACTCTTTCTCTTATAGTCCTGAGATCCTTAATATTGATCACTTTGATGCTGATTCTTATAGGATACATACAGATTTACATAAAGGATTATTACCGTATGTCTGTATGCTAGTACTAAAGGTATGGGCAAAAATATCAAATCTATCGAATGGAGGCACTAGCTCCAAAACTTACAAGCATTTAGATAGTAATATGCTGATTTTAATATATATTTATTTATAAGCACTGAATAATTTACAGTTGCTTTAAAAAACCTTAAAGTCAAATTATAGCTAAAGAAAAGGAGACCATTTTAAAGAAAGATCCTCTTAAAGGGTTGAGACCTAGTAAAGCTAACTGGTCTTGAGGAAACTTTTAAAATATATTGTTGATGCTCAACTCCCTTAATTAAATAACACTAAGAAGTCAAAAAAGATATCCTCAATCGGAACTTGATGATTAAATAACGGTTATACGACACAGGAAAATTTTGATATTTAAATCATAAATTGAGTGAACTTCCGACACAAATTTATGTAAGACACCATCGTTACCTGAGTGCTTCACTATTTTTTTATACCATAGCAGAGGGTATTATAATTTTGTTTTGAGTTCTTTTAGCATTAAAAAAAGCACTTATCTATCTCGGTCATTATTTAACTAGCTATTTACTCGCAGCTCCAACGAAACAACGAGGCAGCTGATGTCCTGGTTCTCAACTCATTTCACTTATCGCGGGGGTTTTGTCAAAATGGTTGCGAGCTGGTTCTGCTGGGTTTCGAGGTGCTCTCGAGTTTCCCGTTCGCGTCCGTTCAAGCATTGCTCTATTGGTTTTCCCCTTCGATGCGTGCTAAAAGTGTTTTCCTTGGGGAGTGTGGGGGTTGGAAGGACTTGTACGGAGCCTGCCGAAACCTGAGTAAACAGCAGCAGCAACAGCGCCAACAAAAACAATAACTATGGCAGCAGCAACAACCACAACAACAACAAGAATGACAAGAACAACACCAACAACAACGACAAGCACTTAAAAACTGGCGCTTTGAACTTGACGTTGTTGACCGCTGTGTGTTTTTGTTGCCAATGTTATTGCTACTCTGGCAGGCACTTTTGGTTGGGGTTGATGTTTTGGGGGAATTGGGGATTTGTTTCGGTCCTGCGTATGCTTTCAAGGTCGTGCTCAGAGAACGTGTACATCCCCTCAAGTGCCTTTGAAGTGGTCAAGTAAATGGTGTCGTCTTGCCAGTCCATTGTAAATTGAATTTGCATTTGAAAGAAATACAAAACGCGGGTGGGTTATATTAGGCCACAGCAAAGGTTAAATGTGTATGTGTATTTATGGTGTGTATCTTGGAATGTCATGATGAGAATTCCAAATGATATCAGCGATATTTGAATCATTATAATCTAAAAGCTATTGGGTTAATAAGTCTTTTGAGGATGTTTATAAAAATATTGAAAAAAGGTCCTCTAGAAAGAGGCCCAATCAAATTTAATATGGCTGTATGCCATTCGGTTTCCAAATATTTGTTTATTTAAACTAAAGCTGCCGAACTTAGTACACATATTGGTAAGTCCTTAGTTTCTACTCCCTGTACCCGTAAAATTTATAAAAAGGGGGTATTGATTCTATGCAACAGGCAGAAGGAGACATCTCCAATCCTATAAAGTATTATATTCTTGATCTCTGTCTGTCTGTCTGACAGTATGTATGATCGCAAGGATCCCGGAAACTATAAAGGCTAGAGACAGCAAATTTTGTGAATTGTTATTATTATTCATATTATTAATAATTATATTAATATTATTGTTATTCATATTATTAATATTTATATTATTAGTATTATTATTATTATTATTATTATTATTATTATTATTATTATTATTAATATTATTGCTCTTATAATTACTGAAATTCAATTTCAGATACATCTCAACTTTGCAAATCGTGCAAAAGTTGCTTAAATTTCCATAAACAAACTTTTCAGCAATACAGAAAGCGGGTATCTACTGTACAGAGTGACAAATTATGCACTTTAAATTGCCGTACATGAAAAGATTACAGCTGGCCTGCAAATCCTTGGGTGCAGCTGGTGCCTTGGCAATTTAAGGACTACCAGGAAAACGCTGCAACCAGAAAATATTTGCAATTTAATTAAACGAAATTAAACAATCTTGCCAGCATTTGTGCAAACATGTGTGGCAATTGTGCTTGTAATCTAAATTTGTAAGTTTGCCATCTTAAAACAAGGAGTTGGCCCTGGTCCCTCTATGCTCGTCCTTTCTGGGTTACACCTCCCTTGCAGGTCCGGCCAGATGCAAGTTTTCGGATTCGTTTCTGTTTCTGCTTTTGTGGCAATTGCTGGAAACTTCTACTGAATGTCTCTGGCTGGCGGCAACAGCACAAAGGACCAAGGAGCCAAGAAATAGTTGCACGTCTTGCAAATTCAAACAAAACTGGAAGGAAGCAATAAATGCAAAGAAAAGTTTTGTTTCTAATGACGTTGATAAAGGGACGTAAAATTAAAATGAGAAGACGAGAAATCAAAATAAATGAAACTATGAATCGATTTTAATATGTATGTATTTATGCAATAAGCTTTGCCAAAGTAAAACAGAATATTTGCATTAAATAGTCGCATTGCTGCATTACTTGAAAACTTTTTAATGAATTTATTTTCATGCTGCCATTAAAACAAATAACAATTTCATGTTGCTTTCACCGTTGAATTTACGGCGTAAACAAAATGTAAGACAACAACAAAGCATAAACATGCAACTAAATGTGCAAACAACCTGCAAATTTACAACAAAAGTTGAATCCAGTGCGTGGGGCCCCAAAGCCGAGCTCCAGGTGGGCCATAATTGAAATAAACACGTTTTTGTCCAACTCATGTGCACATGAGGTGACCCAATTGAATTATGACACAACACGACTTGGGTGCCATTTGCCATTTGGGAGTGGGTTTTTGTCAGTGAGAGTCGCAGTCAATATCCACCGAGCAGGTCGTATTCAATTAGAGCTAATTAGGCAATTTTCTAATGGCCAGCAACTGGAGGCGCCTCCTGCATAATGCCACGTACACAGAAGCCAAGGCAAAGCTATAGAGAAGCTACCAATGTCCCAACGACCCACAAAGCACGCATCGAGAAATTCAATTTTAATGGATTATTACATAATTTGATCCTTATCGTGGCAGACGCTGAATGCATATTAATTAACGTTCAACATTTGATTGTGTGGCAATCAGAAACTGCAAACTGCAGCCAAGTAAGGCCAAACAGTTGGTTGGCCAATGCATCCTTGGTACCAGCAGCAACAGATCCTGCTGACACTGAAAAGGGCTACCCAGGCATTCAACTTTTCCCTCAACTCAAAGGGCTCGAGAATGTTCCGTACTGAAGTTATATTGATTAATGTTAATTCCCTTGATTAGTAGTCATGATAGGGCCAAGGCAATCAAATGTTTGGAGTACACTAAAAGCGCAAGTACATAGCAATGCTCGACTAGAAAACAATCTTTAGTTACTGTAGTTAATTAATGTAGCAGGCCGATAGCTCCACTACTATGAGACTGTTCTCCTCCCATAACTAATAAGCGGTTAATTATTTACCCATCACTAGATGTAAAGTGTTGAAAAACGTGCGAGAAGCCGAAGAGCTGAGATTTAAGGGATTGTTGAATAAAGTAAACGTTTATTGTGGGTTAAGGCGTCTTAATATAAGTCCAATCTTACAGAAATGTGTAAAAGATCCTCTCTGCTTACTAATAAATGCCAAATAATTCACGATTGCGTTTAATATACGATATTCATCATACCATAACATACCATAAGTATATCAAATCTGTGCGATAAGGCACATGCTAAAAAATCAGAAATCCTTTCACCCTTATGAACATTTTTATTAAATAACAACTGTTATTAACCTGTGGCCCACCGCAGTTCAGATTTCAATTTCAAAAAGTTAATCATTTGTATAAATTGGAGTACCTGTCGGTGGCTTTCTGTTTGCAAGCTGGTAATTTGACACGGAAATTATATTAAAGTGTCACATTCACGTGTTGTCGCTCAATTAAATTACAATAAATTAATAACTAAAAGTACAAAAATGAAACATTCATAATTTCTCGTGTCAATATGTGCTATACAAATAGAGCAGGACATCACATTTAATTAATTTAATATGCACATTAATAGTGTCAATTTCAAGATTGGGCCACTTTTAATTTTGTAAATTACATTTCCAGGGTAATGCAAGAAAAAAGTACTTCAGTCAAAAGTGCTCGACTTGCAGTTACCCATGTCTGAAGTACCCTAAGTTGTAAACAAGCTACTTTCCGCCACTTGACATGGTGTAACACAATTATCGTTAGTGATTTAAGTCCGATATTTGTGACATTTGAATTATATTATAACTAGATATTAAAGCTATCAAATAACTTAGAATCGAAAAAGTTAGGTGATCTAAATTCGTTAAAACGATTGAATATTGCGTTTGAAAAGTTTTCCCTTGAAGCTATTGAATGAAAACTATTCGAGGAAACATCTAAAAAGAGAACCAAATGCTTTTTCATTCGAAAGCGGAAAAACAAAATCGAATACGATTCGTAATGAAAACTACTCGCAAATGGGATCTAGCAACCCTGTATATCTTGAAGACAAAGTAGTTTTAACTTTTTATTGGTTTTGCGATTATCGTATATAAAAACCTACATGCCAAAGAAGGAGCTTATAGCCAAGCCAAGCCAAGCCTGTTCCGAATTCCACTTTCGAATCGATTTCACGAAAAAATTTAGCATACTTATTGGAGTACATTAAATAACAAACCCAATTTGTTTTGTACGTTCACATCATTTGTAGACTATCCCAAAAGTATTATATGATTAACATATTGCTGTACAATTGATTTTGAACAGAGTAATTGATTTCAGAATAGGAAGGTATACCCTCTATAACAATATTTTTTGGGTACTTTGCGCCGACCAATACTACCAAAAATTATGCATATGCAACAATGCCACTTTCACAACCTGCAATCGTATAAAACTAATACTTTTAGAATAATCTATATGTCTTCGGATTAAATGTTATATCGCAATCCATTTTTTGCATATTTATGGGAATTGTAATTTGTATTTCTAATTGCAAAGCAGCCAACAAATTAATTTGAAGATACACATTTATTTATCTTCTGTGATTACTCATCTGCATGCTCGCTTAAATTAAATTATCTGTCAATAAAGCAATTTGTTAATGCACATAAGTTAAAATGGTTGGCTAACACTCTAAAGGCTATTTGAAATTTCAATTTAAATTCATGCATAGACAGATATTAATCCAGTAAAGCTGGCAAACAATATTGCAATGCATTTAAATATGTATTAATATGAGTCTAAGTGAATTTGTTCTTCTATCAAGTCTCCATATCCCAAGAGGTAGACATTTGGATTTATTTCGATTCATTTGACTAATTGGCAGGATATAAAAACTGTTTTCTAAACGAAGCTGGCAGCTTATTCAAACAAAAAGGACAACTGAGGCGATGTCAGTCGGCTGTTTCAGCGTCGGCGGCCTCCTTCCATTCAGAGGACAGGCTACATCATCTGGCAATGTCATGCCCAGGACACACAGCGAAATCAAATGCCAAGCGAAGTAGCCTTTCGAACAAAGCAAATCATGGGTGAATATGCATGTAAATGTGTGTGAGTGAGTGTGAGTAAATGTGAGTGTGTGTGTGCTGTGTCCCGTGTTCCGTGTCAAGCAATTTACAAGTCAAAGGCACGACAAGGCAAGTTTCTGACAGGCCAAACAGCAGGATGCCATCCTGCTGAGCGTTGGTGGAAAGTAAAAGGCGCTCCGTGCTTGCAGAGCCTTCATTCCTTTCAATTTCAATTCCAAGATTTCATCACCATTGGGTTAATTAACACCATAGATGGTGAGCATGAGATGACAGCGCACTTGAATTCGACTTGAGGCAAGTTGTGTTGGATAAGTTATGTTGTTTTGAGAATCAAAGCTGCCGCAGCGTTTCTGTCTACACCTTTCATTTAATAAGCGTCGCTTATAAGTCAAATATTTATGCACAACTTAAACATATTTTCTTAAAGCTCTGATGAAATCTGTGGAACGCTGTGTAAGCCAATTCAGATTAACGTTACGCGAAATAAGAGCTTTTTTCAAAGGCTGCTCGAATTTGTTCAGTCCCTTCAATTTCTGTATCAACTCATCGTCCTTGTCGGTGCTTCTCTGATTAACGATCATTAATAGGGCCAGGTCCTTAATATCCCTAGCTTTCAACTTGTCACTGCAATATAAAGTGGACATTGAGTTATTTGTTAACCAGGATAACTGGGCACTTACTTGAGTATTTTGGCATGTTCCAGGATGTGGTTGGTGGTCTCCATTGCAACATGTTTATAGCGTAGTGCTGACTTCACAGCCTGAATGTAAGAACTGCTCGTAGTTGTCCTTGTTTCTTGCAGCAGATAGTCCAAAAACTGTTGCAGCTGTGTAAAGTTGCGACTGCAGCCCAGAGCTTCTGCCCAGGTATGTTGTTTTGACTCAATGGTCGAGTTTTTGAAACGTTCCATCAATAACTGAAACTGCATATCGTTGCCATGTTGTATGCTCGTACAATATACAATATCACGAAAGTTAACGGGTACTTTAGATTCATCGCTTTCTAGGGCCAGTCGCTCAGCCTGGTTTATGCAGTCGTCCACCCCGTACCGACAGGCCTGAGCATAAGCCAAGCGATATAGAGCTGTGGGTTTGCTCGCCGCGGTTCTAATCAGCATGGAGTCCAATTTAGGGCAGCGATCATAAAGCGGGACGATAAGTTTCTTCATGAAGACCTGTAATGGATAAAGCAGATATTAACAGGCCTTACAACCTGAATAATCGTTTAAGCTTACCCCGAATATTCTCGCCTGTTCACCAAGCAGCAGATTGCCAATATTGTTGAGGACACTAAAGATTCGACTCCATGGTGAATACTGCTGTTCACGTGGCAGATACTCCAGTATACTTAAGGCCAGTTCATAACTCTGCAAGTTTGTCCAGCCAAGTGCCATAAGGTCGTCTATCAATTGGGCTCGATTTAGTTCATGAATACCCCCAAAGTCCTCAGTTGTATTAAGTGTATGGATGATCATGCGCCAATTGCGTTCATCGTAGTTTACGCGGTAAATGGTATTCACCTGAGGTTTCAGCATGATCCACTCGTCCGCTTTTGGTTTGTTAAGTAGTTCTAAAGTGCGGTCAATAGAGGGGCACTCCAACCAAAACTGCGGCTGTGTTTGTTCAAAATTAGCCTGCTCCTGGATGACAAAAGTCAACGGGATCCACCAGCAGCTATTCGTGTGATTGTCTGTGCCATCTGCCAACCAAAACCGAGTTTGATTGATTCCGACATTGGCTGTCGCGTAGTCCCGATTCACGTTTACCACCGGATAACCCTCTTGCAGCGTCCAGGAGTTCATGACAGTGGACAAACGAATGTTAGCGGACAGACCGCCCCTCACATCCGCAGCCTCTTGCATGGCCTGCCAAAGATCAGACTGGAAAACATTGTCATAAGCATGTCGCTTCAAAAAGCTGCGTATGCCCGAAAAAAAGACTTCATCTCCTAGTAGTTTGTGCATCATGCGCATCGTAAGAGATCCCTTTTTATATACATACGGGGAAAATTGTTCCAGGATGCTTTTGGAACCCTGCACAGTACGTGAAATGGCGATGGTATTATTAACCGAATCCTGTCGAAAGAACATAGACAAATCATTGGCTATGTTGCGCTGGCCACTACCCCACTCGGGCATCAAAGCATCCAAGGTCAAGTAGGCAAAGTAAGTTGAGGGTCCCTCCTTTAGCCAAAGATCGTTCCACCACTTCATGGTTACCAGATTGCCAAACCATTGATGTGTATATTCATGTGCTATTGTACTAGCCTTGCTCTCCTTACTTTCAAGCAACTCCTCGTCATCGTTGTGCACAAATTTGCTTTCCTTGTAGGTGACCAGGCCCCAATTCTCCATGGCAGAAAATTTGTGAGTTGGTACCGCCAGCTGATCGACCTTGCGCAACGGAAAGCTGAGCTCGAATAATTTCTCTAAATAGCTTAACGCTTTAGGTGCAAAATTAGCAGAGAAGTCGCCATCTTCAACAACCTTCGGTTGCATCCAGCTGTGAAAGGTTACATTATGAGAAATGTCACTTGGTAGGGATGAAACACTTGTTAAGTTGTGCACGGCATAGGCCACGAGATAACTCGAAGTCCGGAAAAGCGGTTCGTGTTCGCACCAAACGTAGTTCTCCAGAGTTTCGCTAAAAGAAAATGTGGTTTAAGATCACTTTGGAACTGTATAGAAATCAGTTGGGATCACCAAATAACTTACTGTGCTACACATTTGCTCACTGGTGTATTACTGAGTCCTGTGTAGTTTTTGTGATAGCCTAAAGTTACTTGAAACGTAGCCTTCAAATCGGGCTCATCAAAGCAGGGAAAGGCGAGACGGGCAAAGGTCGGTGAGAATTGTGTCACCGCTAAGTAACTAAAAACAAAGACAATAAACTTAGCAATAATGACAACTTATTAACAAGAAAATTACCTAGACGTTATTATTTAACCTTAGACCAAAGACTTAAGATATATGAAAATGGTTCCCTCCCGTATTAAAAAGTGTCCTTTGAAAAATTCTTTTGTTAGTTAACTTACACACACAATTCGATGCCTTACTCTTTTTTCTTTATGTTGGGACGCATAATAAATCTCACCAAGAATTTTTCATAGGATTCTATTTTATTTGGCAGCTCCATACATTTAAAGTCTTTGGATGAACGCCTTTAAATGGTTTTCCACTGTTTTGTCTACACCTATTTACATACATATAGATTATTGCATGCTCACCGAGTTTGGTCTGCCGTAGAATCATTAAAGGAGCTCCAGTAGTAGCCCGTATCATTACCATTCAACGGTCCTTTAAAGAATATGATCAGCTCGTAATGTTCATTCCGCTGAAGAACCTCTCCCAGATGCATGATATAAAACTCGTTCTCCTCATTTAACTCCACCTTGGTTACCCAGTTGCTGCCCTTTGGCGAGGACAATATAATTTGCGATTCATCGATGGTTAAATTCTTGGCATGCAACGTAATATTCTTCGTCTGATCTAGCGCAAGCAAATCGATCTTCACCTGACCCTCGAAACGCAGCTGATCTGGTCCATTCAGATGGGTTAGTATGCGTAGATCATAGTGTTGTGGTTTGATGGCGAGGGGTAGGCGAAATGGATTGTAGGCGGACAGTGCACCAGGGGCCAGTATTAAGAAGATTATAGTATAAGCCTGCATGCTAGGGTAAAGTAAATACATATAAAGAAAGTTTTACTTAATCGGAACTGCTTTTAGTCATATTTCGGCCTATAATATTTAAACTTTTTTTTATTTTATAAACAAAATGTTAACCAAGTCACTGCGCTGCTTTTTCGCCTCTCTTTCCTGGTCAATGCCATCAAAATTAATCTGTTTAAATAGATGTCCGTCATCTTTATTGCGCCAACGCCGCGAGCTAAGCTACCTGGTTCAGCGTCGGCAAGGATTCCGGCTGGTACTTCTGCAGTGGCTCAGTGCTCTGCGTTCACGTTACTGCATGTGGAAACTACATCGTATTCTATCCCCCGACTTTGACGAGTGCGACTTCTTGATAGGCACTCGACAGGCGGCCAGCCATATCATCAAGGCGGTCCGTGAGTCAAACTGGAGCTGTATACGCAGCTGCTGCACGGATCAGGGCGCATGTGCCCTATACGGCCTTACCCAAAGTCAGCGAAACATTCAGTACACGCAGCTGGTGCGTTTTGAGAATAAGCACCTGTATCAGGTGGCTCCTATATCCGTGCAGACGCAGTATGAGGAAGGACGCTGCTACGTCTATGTTGACATGGCCTTTGTGGGTCTACGCGATGTGCGCGACTTTGGCACTATTGGAGAGCAGCAGGAGATGGTACAGCTAATGAAGGAGGTGCTGCAGGAATCGCAAATACCAGAGCAGACTGCGCCAAATCATCGTCGAATTGTGCTGGGTGAATTTATATTGACGCTGCGCAAGGAGCTTATCAATTTGGAATCGGGTTCACAAGACTGGCTTGTTGACTTTTATAAGGTGTATGGATTTAAACTGGTCAACTACAGTCCCGTCACATTGCGATATCGGGTCATTGAATTTCTAAAACCCGTTTGAGCTGGGCTAACGTTGCTATCATATCCCACCTTAAGAATATTTCAAGTTGTTTGTTCAGTTTGTCAAATATTCAATAACGTTGTCAGTTACGTGCTGATTTAACGATCGTGGCGCACATCCAAATTATCGATATTATCTCTCTGCAGTCTCAATGGTTCCAAAAAAAAAACACGTCTGCTTTGCAGTCGACACCGAAGTAGACTGAACGCTCGACAAACTAACCAAACGCGATTTATAGAACGTTGTTGGTTTCGCCGACCGTTCTTAAATAACAATCTTAACTGGCTTACTATCAATATTTTTGGCTTTCAAAACAATTTTTGTAATAAAGAATGTTCTCTTATATATACAAACAGCAGAAATCATTTATGTAACCTGCTCTTTTAATCAGTGTTTGAAATTGCTTCACAAGTATTATCTATGTGTAATTTATCGCTTAACACGTGGCGCTATATTTGTAAGCCATTACCGTCGGAGAAAGAAATATAATCAACAACGTAATGAAATTCTGTACAAGCAAAGACCAACTATGGATTCCATATATCGTTTCTATTGCACAAAAACATCGTGCTCACAAAACAAGTTGGAACGTTGCAGTCGGAAGTCCCGACTGTCATACTCTTTTACTCCCTGTACCCATAAAATGGGTAAAAGGGGTATTACATCTGTGCAAATGTATGTAACAGACAGAAGGAGACATCTCCGACCCTATAAAGTATATATATTCTTGATCAGTATCAAAAGAGATTTCGATTTGGCCATGTCCGTCTGTCTGTCCGTCTGTCCGTCTGTCCGTCTGTCCGTCTGTCCGTCTGTCCGTATGAACGCGTCGATCTCAGCAACTACAAGAGCTAGAGACACCAAATTTGAAATGTAGGTTCCTGTATAGCATACGCAGATCAAGTTTGTTTCATATCTCAGATATCTCCCCCGTTCCCCCGCAAATCGATTAAAACCGTTTTATTACAGTAACAATTTTCAAGATATAGCTTTAAGATTTGGCATGTACAATACTTTAGTCTCTCTTAATATACTGTCCAAATTTCAAGTCGATCGGATAATAAACACGGAAGTTATTCACGAAAGAAGATTCAGTGATGCAGCGAGAGGAGGGAAGAAGAAGCACAGCCACCAATTAAATTGCCTCGCTTGCGCTGTCGCTTTTGCCGCCAGTGTGTCTGTGCGTCTTTGTGTATGTGTGTATGTATGTGCAAGTTGGACGTAGATGTGATTGAATGTTTTAGACCTGGGTACAGGGAGTTACGTAGTCGGGTATACTCGACTATAGCATTCTTACTTGTTCTAGTCTGTTTTCTCCTCCTATTCTGTGGAGCTGGATTTAGGTAATGCCAAAATATTTTCAGTCAAATATTTCCAGGAGGCCATCGGAAGTCCGCATATCAAGTTTGGTGACTTTTGCTATGAAGGTGTGGTAGATATAGATTTTGCTCAATTAGTGAGGTGATAAAATCTGTAAAGAAAGTCAACAGTACTCCGTACGTTAATTTTTGTGACTCAAGATACCAAAATGGGGAAGATATACAACAGATTATTTGCGAATTGCGGTGAAAGTAGTTATATAATAGTAGTTGTACACACGAGTTTCATGTAACAAATTTAATTGCTCTAGTTTCAAGGGTGTTGAATGTCAAATGGAACGAACAAACAGACTGATATTATATATATACTCTTGTTACCAACATTTTTAGAAACAGAGTATGAAAACACAAAACAAAGCAGCACTCAAAAAATGTTTACTCCCTGTACCCATAAAATGGGTAAAAAGGGGTACTAAATGTGTGCAAATGTATGTAACAGGCAGAAGGGGACATCTCCGACCCTATAAAGTATATATATTCTTGATCAGTATCAAAAGAGATTTCGATTTGGCCATGTCCGTCTGTCTGTCGGTCTGTCCGTCTGTATGAACGCGTCGATCTCAGCAACTACAAGAGCTAGAGACACCAAATTTGAAATGTAGGTTCCTGTATACCATACGCAGATCAAGTTTGCTTCATATATTAGATATCTCCCCCCGTTCTCCCGCAAATCGATAAAAACCGTTTTGCAGTAACAATTTTCAATATACAGCTTTTAGATTTGGCATGTACAATACTTTAGTCACTCATAATCTACTAAATCTAAATTTAAAGTTGATCGGATAATAAACATGGAAGTTATTCACGAAAGAAGATTCCGTGCTGCAGCAAGGGGGGTGAGAAGTAGCACAGCCACCATTTAAAATGTCTCGCTTGCGCTGTCGCGCGTTTGTGTGCGTCCTCATGTGTGTGCATGTGTAAGTCTACGAAGATGCGATCGGAAATTTTGGACCTGGGTACAGGGAGTTTTGTAGTCGGGTATACTCGACTATAGCATTCTTACTTGTTTATTTAGCATATGCATATAGAAAACAATTAAGAACGCTACAATCGGAATCACCCGACAGCAGAATACTCTGTTTCAAGTGCGGTATATTTTGTTATCACTGGTAGTAGTCTGTATATCAAATTTGGTGACTATAGCTTTAAAAATCTGGAAGATAAAGATAGGTTTCAGCCAAATTGCGTGGGAGGGATTGGGGGTAGCGAACTTGATACTTTATAAACTGAGGGTATACACCAACATGTATACCAAGTTTGGTTGCTTAGCCTCAAGGGTGTAGAAAAAATTGCGGACATTTCACAAACGCAATATACTCTGTTTCAACAACATTTTTTTGTAAACAGAGTATAATAACATATAATGAAAATGATTTGTTATCTCTTTTATACTTATTTAACATTAAACATTACTTAAACAAAGTTGTATATGTGACCCCATAAAGAATTCATATATTTAGTATACGAGTATATATATTTGATCAACTTCAATAGTCATCTACTTCTATTTGTCCGGGTATACATACATATGTGATCGTGTCAATCCCGATAGAGCGATCTCTTTACAACTACCATTTCAAAGGTATGTACAGCCAGCTTTGGTATAGCCTTGATTCTTAACTCACTATTTATCTACCGTGGCACGAGTAGTACATTCGAATATATCATTCTTGCTTTCATCGTCATGTAACAAACTTTTTCATCCAAAGTATTAAGAATTCTTAGAAAGTTATTATCCCCTTGGTTAAGGGATTCCCTAATCCAATACAAAATAGGTACCATAATGTAATATTACCGACTTATTTATTCCTTACGGTCATTTTTGTATTCATTCCAAGAACATTGTAAGTATATGTGTTCTCAAATTAATCCTACTTAGTAGTCATGTCGTTCCCTTGCCCTTCAATTACACTCATAGCTCCCTTCCATTCAAACCTTTTAGCACGCTCAACACAGTCTCGTTTGGCCAAGTTAACAGTTGCATTTCCTCTACCCTTCGCTTTGCACGCACTTTATTTAGCCATTCTGGCTTGCTTCGCTCTGGGTTCTGGTAAAAAATAAACTATTCTCACACTTCTCGTACGGAATCACGGCGTGTCGCTTTCGAAAGGCACATACAAAATGGAGGGCTTAATTAAAAAGCAAAAATGTGCTGCGATTTTCCGCTTTTTTAACGCCAACTGCAACAACATCGCTCCCCCCATTGGCGGCGTATTACCCTGGCCAGGACCAAGACCAGGAGCAGAACCAGGGACAGAACACGTGCATATACGAAACGGACAACATTTGCAAAAAGAAAACACTACTTAGTGGCGACCTTTTATTTGCTGTTGTTCCTTTGCACAGACAGCAGCCATTTCAAATGAGTTCCGGCTTGAGCTCATGTGTCTTCTTAGTCGCATTTTTCCGCAGAAGGTTTTTCATTTTGCGCATTTTTCGGAGGAACTCTTTTTGTTAATTAAAACTACAGCGAAAAATGAAAAACTTTCAAGAGCTCATTAAAACTGAAATGTCACTGACAACCAGTGGTTTGCAAATAACGATGTTTGCACTGAATAATGGTGGCGAAATATATGAGCTATTTGAGAATCAAGGGCGTTTTGGACTTCTAGACTTTATTCTCTGTTAGTATGATCTAAATAAAAACAGTTAAGACCCATTAAAAAGCCTTAAAGACAACATATTCGCTTGCTGCTTGTTTTGTTGTAAAAGTTTTTCTTGCAATGCGTTGTATCATTAATTACTGAATACAGTATTCAGTAATTAATGGTTGTATCTAAGGCATGAAAAAACCAGTTAAAATAATAAGTAAATTTAAGAATAATGGAGTTACTAAATGAATCATAATAATCATAAAATAATTAAAAAGAGTTGAAAAATATATATATTCTAGCTTACTTGTAATGAGTATTTTAAAGAGGTTTCTCCCATAACGATGTCCTCTGAGGTTTTATCATTGGCTTAAGTTAATTTAGCGTACTTGTAAAGAATAATAATGAAATTCAACTTAAATTCAACTAAATGTGAGAAGCATATCGCACAATAAACATATATTAGAACGTGAATTTAGTGCACCCACTTCATGGGTAATTGTTATAAATACGTCAGAGTGTTCACTAATCCATATGTAAGCGTGTATACGTATTTATCTGCCTTTATAGTGGTGCGTAAAAACTATACAAGCCAAATGGCGGGGATCCATCAGAATTTACAGCGCAAACGGAGCAACGTTGGCAATAAAATTTAATTTATATCCTGGCGGAGCCGGCAATAGAATCGCTGCGGGCTGTTGGGTTAGCCCCGGCAAGGCAAGTGCGTTCAAGTGTTTGCAAAACATTTAATTCCATTTTCGATTACTGCGAAATGTGTGGGCCATGGGAGCAGCTGGAAGGCGACACGATTTGCCATATGGGCCACAGGTTGGCATATTAATGCCAGAGGGTTGGCCCCGATCTCCCAATATCTTGAGGCAGGGCAAAAATGCAATTGCAAATTCCCGACAAATTTGAAATTTGAATTGGCAAAACTACCTGACAGACAGACAGACATCCAGACGCATATTCAAACCGGCATTTGTACAGCCTCTCGTAGTGTCATTTGTAAGCGCTGTCCAACGCCCACTCGAATAGCATTTGTTTGGGTTACGAAGCGCATTCTCCCAGCAGCCTCAGATGCTCCTCGCACGCCCAGCAGCCGTGTGAATCAGGGCAATTGAAGTACTTTAAAGTGCTTCATGGCTGGCACATAAATAAATGTTTGCACATTTACTTTACCTTCCCTGCATTGGTGCTGGATTTGTTGCCTTTGGCTAGGATTCGTTGCACTTCCTGTTTTCCCAGCACGTTCATAACTCAACTCTGGCCACGTTGCTTGAGGTGGGTGGGCGTGTTGCTGGGCGTTTTATTTACTTGTAATTTGAAGCTGACTCTGCTGCAAGCTCAATACAAATCCTCTACAGCTCAAAAGGCAACTAAGCAAGTTGTACTGGTCCGCAATGCAGTGAAGGGCTCTGAATCCCCATAGAAGCATTGCCATAACTTTGTATATTGTAATGGCAATGCGATTGACTGAACATCCCAAAAGGATACTTACATTATTCTTTACTGAGTATCATTCTCCACACAATATGGTAGCCAACAGCCAGTCACTAGTTTTCAAATCCAGAACCATCAGCGCCTCACAATGGATCAACTCAAACGAAACCAGAAATACTACAAGTCTGTAGTTACTCCAGTTGAGGGGAGACCTCCGATTAAGCCAAAGCCAATCCAAGTGAAGCTCATGTTCCCAAGGCGCACATTACAAGCGGGTTCCCATTAACGGAGTCCATGGAGATGAGTAAGAAGTCACTGAAAGCTTATAAATACCTTAAAAAAACAAGAAATAGCAGCTATGTTCGGGGTGTCGAAGATATGTGCCCTTGCAGTAATTTTTTTCATCCAAAATCTACATTTACGACCGGGTGTTCCTTTCTCAGCAACATTATATAGTGAACAGATCAAAATCAAATTTGAGCAAACGATATAAAGAATAATACAACTTTTACTCAAAAACTCTTCCGACAGAACCTATGGCATCTATCATATAGTAGTGCATAGTGGTGCAATTTTGATACAATTTTGTGTTTAGCTTGCGTAAATCATATTGAAACTTCGATTTGTTAGTTTGGTCAGCTAAACAGCTTTTCTTAGAACAATTAAATTGACCATCTTTATGTTATAGTAATCCGATTCGGCCGGTTCCGCACATGTGCACATTACCTAGTGAACAATGTTTATACTTTGCAGGAAACGTCTCCTTCAATGTTACGAGTATAGCCGTATTTATCTGAAAGTTAACTTTTGGGCTAATATAAAATTTAATAACATTTTTCGCTTCTAGGATGAGTAAATTTTCTATGTGGGTTCTTGCATACCGCACCCTTACTAAACATATTAAATAAACGTATTTCGAAAGTAAGGTATTCAATTTAATTTAGCTCAAAAAAGCAGCCTATACACTTTTCTATGGATTGATTCGGAAGTGAAATTCGGAACACATCAATCCGATCACACAAAAAAAAAATAAACATTGAAATTACTCTCCATAGTGTGAAACAGTATAAGTATAAGTATGTGAACCTGGTACAGAGTTTCTCTAGAGCATCCTTACTTACTACTAAATTCGATATTTCGAACATCCCGCCATTCCCGAGATTTCTCTTGTGACCAAAATATATTTCAGCTCGGGTCCTAACAATGTTAATGACTTATAAGTCAAAAGTAGTATTGGCATTGAGCTTTAATGTTGAATGTTTGAAAGACCTTCGTTTGTGAAATGGGACCCACTGAATAGTTTAAAAACCCTACTGAACGGAATGGATCGGCATTGAACTTCCTTACCAACCTAACCCTATGTCCAGGAGTAGTTAGTTAAAATATCGACCATTTTGTTAGTAAGATCGACTGCTTTCTTATGGAGCATTCCAGTTCAAAATTCCTAATAGACAAAGCACGTGTGTATCGATTACAGTCATGGATGGCACTTAGCACAACTCTAGATAGGTAGCAGCTCTATAAGGTTGGTATATTTGCTTGGGATGTATAAGTGGGGTGGAGAGCAGGGTTGCGTTTGCAGTTGTCAATGGTTTGGATCTCTCTTTTCGGGCAGTTAGCAAAATGTCACGTAGCAAATGTGACAGCGTGGTCAACATAATGAATGGTTGCCGCCCCGGAAAGGAGCAGCGAAAAGTGCAGCATGACGCAGGTGCATGTGTTGTCCCTTGTGCCAGTGTGTGAGTGTGGGTGCCATTGTGTGTGTGTGAGTTTTGCTAGACTATAACACATGCACTTTGGGAGTTCATGTCTCTGGCATTGATTGCCTTGGCGGCGATTGCAATAACCTTAGTTCATGTGAGGCTAAGCGCGTCCAAATGTCACGACATTACCGGTACTGAAGGCAGCGGCATTGAATAGCAACTGGCAACGGCCCCAAAAATGTGTCCATGCACGTGACACTTCGATGCAATTTGCAATTTGAGTTCCTTAGTCGACCGGCCGGCAACAAAGTTCCAGTTGTTAGCTACATAAGTTCATGGATCCAATTGATTCCATCGTTCGCGTTGTGCTCCTGTCTAGGTGTCAACCGGGTCAGGTGCATTGTGTGTGTTTTTCAGTCCTGTCGATGTCCCTGCAATGGCGTCTTTACATTGTTACACTTGACCAATTCGTATTGCAATTACACACCTGAGTGTTCCCCTCGCACATGACTTTTGTGTGCAGAAATTGCCAAACAACGATTTGTGTTGGCTTTCGTTGTTTGCCAATTTGAACTTCACTGCCATTCGTTCCATTCCTGCGCAGTTCTTGTGCGGAGATATTGGGCACCATGCACAGCAGAAGTAATAGCCAAGGACCTTGTTTAGCTAGCCGGGCTGTTGAAAAGAGTCCTTTAGTTAACTACGCTTTCGCTGTAATGGACTAATGAAAGGTCTTAGTATTTTCTTAGATACTTAATTTTATTTTATCTGAGCTAAGATTCAAATAAAATGTATTGCGCTTTGTAAGCCCTACGAGTGTTTGCACTTAGAAGCCCACATCTCACATTTAATTAAAATGAAGCCCTTGCTATCGGAAATGGGCCAACAAATTTCACATATTATTTATTTTAACATGTCTAAGCCGTTGACTGTTTATTTGTGATTCGTTAACTCAATGCCACATTTTGCTGACCTTCTGTGAGGACACTGCTACGTGCGAATCCTGCTTCACATCAACCGTCTTCCTTCCGGGCGTGCCACTCATGCGGTTGTCCATGTGCTGTCACCTCATTACCAAATCAATGGGAAATTTCATGTTAATTAACGCAATTTAACAAGAGTGTTAAACTGGGTTTGACATTAACGGCAGCTGCTTCTCCCAAGCGACTGAAGCTTAGACAGATGGCGACTATAGATGAGAATAGAATTTGCATACATAAGCTGATTGGGTTTGATTTTTAATATAATTTAACTTTTACTCCCTGTACCCATAACTTATGATATAATAAGTATTGTAGGAGTAACTAAAACCTTCTCAGTTATTTTATAATCAACATTTTTTCGTACAAAGCAATATTAGCAGTCGATCGTTTCTAAGACGTCTATATTATGTGTATAATGAAGCGAATATAAACAAATCTGAACAAACATAGAATTGCGAGGTTCGCTGTAAAAACAAACAAGTTGTTCATATTTTCAGTCAGTTTTGACAAAGTTATATGAGTATAGGAAGAGCCGGTTTTATCAGAATCAACAATCGCGCATAAAGTATAAACAAATTAAGTCGCAACGCAAAATGCGTTGCGTATCAATTTCCATTATAAACAAACCCAAAGTATCTCTTTAGAATCTTCTGAAGCTAGTACACATGTAGATAAGGTCGCCACCCCGATTGACCAAAATCTATACCTCCCACATTTTTATAGCTAATGAAGACTGCTAATAACCTCATTGACTGATTCAACAAAAAATGCAAACATATGTCTTATATTGTAAGGTCAGCTAAAAACGGCTATTATAGAACATGTAGGTTTCTTGGGAAGTCTATCCTAGAAGGAAATGACGTAGGAACCCTTAACCCAATAAATATTCTTGCATTTATTTAAGAAATCGGGTTGGCGGCTTTATGCTGAGGCCCCGCCATAAAAATAACATACAAATTTTTACTAAGACACAGTTAGATTTGAAATTTGTGTTCAGTTTTCAATTTTGTGATGACTTAAAACGTTGTTTGTTTATTGTTTCTATATTGAATTTGTTGTATGCACTTTTTCTACCGTATCTGTAGACACACTTAGTTTCATTGCATCCATTATTATTGTTTTGGTAGTCCACAATGCCGACAAATTTGTAAGTAATCGCTCATATATGTATAAATACACATCCTGCAGTTATTTACACCATGTTCTGTCCAGGCTGACCCTGGTCGCTAATCGAGACTTTACAATGGTAGCCAGCGGGAGCTCCGTTGTCCACTGCCTGCTGAAGCCCATGAGCTTTGAGTTGAAGACGGCACAGGCCCTGATCCTCCGAACGCGTCAGGAGGGCATGCGTAGACTCCTTGAACGGGAATCTGAGCAGGAGAAGGCAGAGTTCAAACGGCGAAATATGATCCTAAAGAGGGACCCCTATCAATTTCGCTGCACGACGCTGGGCTGGTTGCCAACTAGACATTAATTGTCAGATTAACTAAATTCGTGGTCAGTTACAGACAACACTTTTGCGATACAGTCTCTGGGACAACTCTTTGGAGCTGGCACGCAAAAATGCTGTCTGTTTAATTAGCTGAAGTGTGCAAAAATAAAAGACATTTAAATATTTACTTTGCATTTCTTAAAGGCGGCTACAAAAAATATTCCTTTGATGCGGTCAACTGTCTGCAACATAATAAATTGATTTTGTCAGCTTTGTTTGTGGCCATTAATCTATTTTGTCGGCCCTAAGATGCCACGCCCCTTGCAGCATTTTCTGTTTATTGTTTAATGAATGAATGGAAAATTTCAATGGAGGCGTTTCTTGTGGTAAAAATCCTTTGAGTGTGAGCCTAGTTTTTGTTTGTTTTTTTGTTTTTGTCATGCACTTTTGTGTTTTTTTGGCCGTCCTCCCACACAAAGGAAACAACGAATGCAAACTGATTATCATGGCCTTGCTCAAATGCCTTTGTTTTTGTGCTGCGGTTGGGTTCAATAAAAACTCCACTTGTAATATTAATTGAAAGCTAAAGATAACTTGTAGGGTGGTAGGCGCAGTGTCCTTTCCGTTCTCCCAGCTTTATTTTTTTTTGTAAGTGGGTCCACTTCATCATCATTTGTCATTGTCTGTGTTGGTAGGCGGTTAACGGAGTGTGATTCCCCCACCATTTGGATGTTCAATAGGCATGTAGATGAGATAAGGCTTAGAAAGGACTGCCTTTCGTAGCCTCAATGCACTCAGATGCACTTCCGTTAACTTTTGAGCGCCTCCATTTGGTCCCTGGAGCTCCTGTCTCATCTCCTTGCTGCTCTTTTCAGTGTGCAGTCAGCGATGTGCTAATCAAATTATAAATTGTTCCCATTGGAGAAGTCGTTCAGTGCAGAAGAGTCAAAGCCACCAAGCTGACATTGTCGTCATCAGGACCGGCACGGAGATGCCATCATAATTCTCATTCGATGGCGCACAAAAAACGGGTCGTGCCTGCAATTTTTTTCCCAACCATTATGTTCACTTCTATTTAGGCGCTATAATGGAAAAACGCCATCGGATGGCATCGCATCTGGGTCGCGGGTCCATTTGCAATTGCTGCCCTTTGCAGTTTTTGTGCAAAGTTTGTGCGTGTAATTGAGCGGGCGTCGGCACTGGATCTGGGAATACGAGTAGCGACCCATGCAGGTGTTGGAGTTCAACCCACAAGGGGCACGTTAAACAATGCATTCCGTTAATTAACAATTTGCATTTGATGTTTTTTATGCCGCCCACGTGTGTATATGCGTGCAGGGCTTTTGTTTCACTTAATTGATATTTGCATTGCCAACTGTTGTCATACTCTCGCAAAAGGAAACTACATATACTCGTAGCTTGGTCACGATATGTGTTAAGCTTGTAAAGGGGCGTCTTCATTTCTATATCAGGCCGTTAACACAGTCGATAACTTCACAACGACCATGTCATGTATATGTTAAATGCAGTTGCGACAAGTGTATTTAATCTTCGGCACCTGAGAACAGCGTACCCATAAAATGAATGAAAGGGATGAGAACTGTATGTAACACGCAGAAGGAGACATCTCCGATCATAGAAAGTGTACTTATTCTTGAGCAGTATCAATATCCGAATCGATCTGGCCATGTCCGTCTATGCACTATGTTCGTCTGTCCGTGTATAACCGCAAATGTCTCGGCAACTATATAGCTATAAATATTAAATTTGGAATATAGATCCCTGTATAACATGCGCAAGAAAAGCTTATTTCAAATTTGGACCATACACCCCAGCACCCCCGCAAAGCGCTAACAAGAAATAGCCTTGATATTTGGCATACATAATTATTATTCTATTTTCAAGTCGAACGGATTGATGATAAGCACAGAAGCTATTTATGAAATTAGAGAGTGGGGGGATGCAGCAGCGCAGCCACCACATAAAGCGCTCTATTTGATTACAATGCCGTTGAACTGCTTGTGCATATGTGTATGTGGAAGATGTACCTTCGATTTTTAGACCTGAGTAGAGGGTGACTCGTAGTCGACTAGAACATTCTCAGTTGTTCACATGATAAAATGGTTCAATGCAAATAAATGCTGATTTTTGTATGCCTATATGATAGTGGTTCAGTGATGTAGCACTCTAAAGTCTAAACAATTGATTGAGGAGCCGATGTAATAACAAGTAGCAACGTTGCAATGAAAATTTTCAACTGCGGACTCTGTTTTCGTTTGCCTATTTACATATGTGGTGGAAACGCGCTTTGTTAAAATAGTTTCAGTTAAACCTCTCAAAGGTTAGCAGTAACCTTCACATCAAAATACTCTCTACAAACGTGTGGGAGTTATGGTTGCAAAAATGTTGTTATTAAATCTATCAAGGAATCCAAAGTATTATGTATCTCAAAATTGGAAACAGAGTATGTTTATATGTATGTAGTTACACGCAGTTTTCACATTGCCCTTTCAACAATTTTTCCTGAAACATTTATCTGGGACTCAATTATCTGGGACTTCAAAACCCTTAAAGTCCGCAAAAAAAATTTTTTTTAAGTCCCAAACACCGCCCTGTTTTGATTTACGGTAGGACTATGGAAAGGGACCCTGTGAAGGGGAATCTGCCGTCTCAAATAAGCCTAACTGTGACAAATACACGCATGTGCTCACTAATTTGCTAAGGTATGCCTAAAGTGCTCTGCCTGCTTACACTGTCGCTAAACTGCTTGATGCATATGCCTATGTGTACGAAAATATGGATGGGATAGTCTTGTGTATAATAGACTAGAGCATTCTTACTTGCTGGGATAGTTACCGAGCTGTGGTGGTAATACATTTCTTTAAAAGTGAATTCCATTAACACAAATCTTTTGGCATTTCCTTACCTCTTACGAATTTTTTTCTCGTCTCACTGATGCTTTGGCATGGCATTCAGTTTGAATTCCATTTTGCAAGGGAAAAACTGCAATCACCTTTGTGATTGTACCTTGCTTTTCAGCTTTATCGCAATTCCATTCAACAATTTTCGCTTTGTGCACTAAAAGTATTAAATTTCTTGAAATACTATTCTGAAATAATCCAAGCACTTCCGTCTGGGCGGAATATTCCAACAACTGCAACCAGAAGCGGTCGGCCTTTCTGGGGGATTCCCCTTTTTATTTCTTTGGTCAGCTGTGGCACGTCGTTCTCTCGCCATCAGAAGAGGAGGAATGCTTTTAATGGTTTTGCAACCATTTCTTATCATTATCAAGGCAAGCGTTTAACTTTAAACGACTTTTGTGTTGTGGTTTCTGGTCTTTTAGTTGTTGTTGTGAAAATTGTATGCGCTACATTGTTCTGATTACATTCAGGAATAATACAGCGTTGGATTTTGCACTTTTGGCGCATTTCCGTCAACTGGCATTTGTTTAGTAAGCATTCCAAGTACTTAAGCACACGATGCATACATATGTATGTATGTATGTACTCTTATGTAAGTACATACATACATACATATGTATTCAAATATTCCCATTTTATAAGTACCACATTCGTAACATCCCTATCGGACTTGGTTGCCTTCAAAATGTTCTTCGCTGCCCTTCCGCTTATACAGAACTGTTATTATAGAAAATTGGGTGAAACGTGCCAAAAGGCATTCTATCAGGAGGCGCAACAGCATGTCATGCGGACTTCGGTTCTAATATAATGCATGCAGAATCCAACAATTTTGATAAATTGCTTATGGCATGACAAATTGGATTGCCTTTCAACAATGATTAAGACATTTATTCCCTTTTTTGATATGTAACTAATTATTTTAGTTTTGGACTTGTTTGCATTTTTAATTTTTCTCATAAAACAAATATTACAAGGTTCTTCAGGGACGCGTATGTATGTACATATTTATGTACATGAATATGTATATGCAGTGCTGCATACATATGTACATACATATATACATACATACATATACAGATAATTACTTGTAACACACATTTAAACTACTAAAATGCTCTTGTCGAGAATACCCGATTAGGCGACTCCCTGTACCTAAAATTCACAAACACATCTTTGTACACTTACACAAACACACATATAAGCGACAGTGCATTTCCAGTGTCAGCTCTGCTTCTCCCGCTCTACATTACTAAAACTAGTTTCTTGAATAAGTTCCGATCAACTTCAAATTTGCACAGTAGATCAAGATAAACCCAATTATCATGCTTAGGTATACAGGATATATGTATGTATGTATGCATGTACTACATTGAAAATTTGGTTTCTCTAGCTTTTATAGTTCGTGAGATCAACGCGTTCATATCAACTGACGGACACGGCCAGATCGACTCGGCTATTGATACTGATCAAGAAAATATGCACTTTATAAGGTCGGGGATGTCTCCCTCCGCCTGTTACATTCATTGGCACAGAACTAACACCTCCTTTTTACGCATTTCATAGGTACAGGAGTAAAATTCATAAGAACACGCACATAAATATGTATGTATGCATGTGCTGATAAAACCACATCGTTGCCCGGCGAAATACTCAGATTAAAATGCATTGTGTTGAATTTGACTCCAATCGTCAATTATTAGATATACACAAAAATAGGACACCACGATTTTCCCGCCCGTAGGGGTAGGTTTTCCAAAAATGTTGTTTAGAACCTTAAAAAAAAGCTTGAAGCCAATCGCATGAAAAAACAAAATGTAGAATGCCACGGCTTTCCACCAATTTTGCGACCGTGGGGGCGAATATTCAAAAATCGCTGAGACACATGAAATTAGACTTTCGCTTATAAAATTTGTAAATTTTCCAAAAATTTATGAAATATGGGTCAAAAAAAGTTTCATACAACAGTTTCCGCGAATTTCCAGGCTTGTGGATGAAATTTTCCGAAATCCCGTCTTAGTGCGCACTTTCGTCATAGATGGAAACTACTGTGAAAACTTCAGCATCCGAGCTCTTACGGTTTGAGCTGTGCGATTGGCAATCGGTCAGCAATCAGTCAGTCAGTACGAACTGTTTCATATACATATATAGATGTATTCGTGTATAAAATTGGAGATGGTCATGTGCTGACGTTTGCAATATGTTCAACATATCGAAACAAATAAATCGGATTCAAAAGCATATTCTTAATATTAATTCTATATTCATACAAATATAAATATAGAACAAATAAACATAAAATGAACAAACATTCCTCATATGTAGTATTACAGAAGTAAACTGTTATCTGTTCTATGCTACTATGCAAAGTTCCATCTCTAGAAAACCGTGCTGCCATCACATATATTTTATGTACACTGAAAAAAACGCTTTCTGCAATTATACACAATTGCTTATGTCAGCCATCATCCCAAGCGTCCTTTACAGATGACAAAGAGATTTTGAATACATTTGACTTGGTGGGAAACTGATTGATGAAGAGTTGTGAGTATATTGAATGTATTTAAAGCAGTTCACAAGTATTTGTCTTTTATCCAGCTGTTGGTATGTATGTATGTATATGTAACGTAAATGTGTGAATATAAATTAAAACAATAGAGTTTACGCATTAAAATAAATAGTAATGCGTAGACAACCCCACGGGGAGAATATTCCAAAAATGTGTGTACATTTAAAGACGGGCGAGTTTATGTAATGCACTTTGTCTCTGATTTGTAGAAAATTTTCTTTCAGTGTACATATGTATGTACATATGTTCGGTGTTCCCGTTGAACACTCGACAACATTTGCTTTCCCGTACAGTTGCACTTTCTAGTTCAATTCACTGATTTAGTTCACTAGTTCATTTTTCACTGAACGAACTAATCTTTCATTTGAGTCATTGAGATTCCCATTGTCGTTCATTCAGTCATTTGAGTCCCATTCTCGTTCAGATGCTTATCATAACTATGTTACTCCCTTTCCTTGACCGAAGTACGTCCTCGAATTCGGAAGTATATGCATAAGGCGGTTCTTAATATACCTATAATGATTATAGTGTAAAAAAAATTTCTTGTCTATATGATTTTTTTATTTAATAATTAATTTCTTTACTCATGTGGCTATTTCAATTAAAGGATTAGAAGTAGTGGTTTTGTTTAACAATATTTATATCTTCCACTGTAATTGTTACGTTATTTATTTGTATGCCACATTGGTTAACTTTAATTATTTGGTTACCTGAATATATGTGTTTCTTTTCTTGAGTGGTTTAAATAAATATGTTTAATAGTATTCTCCCCTAATAATAATGTTGGTTAATAATTATTGCATTTGATATTTATTATATATTATTTTTATTATTATTTATATGTTTAAGATGTATAAATGTGCGAAAATATTATTTTTTAGGATCATTGAAATTATTTTTATTTTCTGTGTGCTTATAATTCCCAAATGGTTTTAGCATATATATGACGAAGTGCCAGATGTTTGCCCATTTTTTGAAAATTGTGTTTTTTTGTGTGTTGTTTAAATAAATATGTTTAATAGTATTCTCCCCTAATAATAATGTTGGTTAATAATTATTGCATTTGATATTTATTATATATTATTTTTATTATTATTTATATGTTTAAGATGTATAAATGTGCGAAAATATTATTTTTTAGGATCATTGAAATTGTTTTTATTTTCTTTGTGGTTATAATTCCCAAATGGTTTTAGCATGTGTATAACAAAGTGCCAGATGTTTGCCCTACATTTTTTGAAAATTGTGTTTTTTTGTGTGTTGTTTAAATAAATATGTTTAATAGTATTCTCCCTAATAATAATGTTGGTTAATAATTATTGCATTTGATATTTATTATATATTATTTTTATTATTATTTATATGTTTAAGATGTACAAATGTGCGAAAATATTATATTTTAGGATCATTGAAATTGTTTTTATTTTCTTTATGCTTATAATTCCCAAACATGTATATGTATATGATGAAATGCCAGATGTTTGCCCTACATTTTTGAAAATTGTGGGTTTTTTTTGTGTTGTTTAAATAAGTATGTTTAATAGTATTCTCCTAATAATAATGATGGTTAATAATTATTGGATTTGATATTTAATTGATTTGAATGTACAAAACAGTTTTATCTAATATTTAAATTGTTATAACTAATCCTGTATTTTGAATGGCAAATTCAAATGACTCGAATGACTATAATGAACGACAATCAGGGACTTAGTTCAGTCGTTCAGTTTGAAGATTAGTTCAATCGAACTAAGTCTGAACGATTCGGTACAACTTTACTTTCCCGTATCAATTCCAGAAGAGCAGGCAAACTGATCAGACGCCGTTGGCTACGCGGAACTTTGAAAAAACAAACGAAATAGTGTAAACATTTTAAAGTAGCTTCGCATTCAAGTAAGTAATGTGATCTATGTACATACATGTGTGTACTTACAAAAATACAATATCGAAGTCCGTTTGACATTGAAAGTTAATTCACTTTATGCCTGCGTACATTTGTAACATCATCCTTCTCAAGTGTGTATCCATAGCAACAGAAATTAGAATTTGCTGAAATGACATAAAATATTTATGCGATCTATGTACCATAACCGTTTATTTTTTTCGAGCAAAGGAGCTATCGAAGAAGTGCAGAAATGCGTCTCAAGTTCGGTACAGCGGTGCTGCTGGTGGTGCTAGTTTGGATGACGTCACTTGAGCCGACTAGAGCCTTCGGTATTATTGAGGACACGGTGGACATAATAAAACTGATTCAGACAGTGTCCACAAGCATACTGAAAGCCTGGGACCTGATAAATGGCGCGTCCTTTAGCGGCAATGAGGTCCCCATAATTCAGGACAAACAACGTCTAATAATGGAGCGCATGGACATGCTAAGCAATCAGATTCGTCATACCGAAGAAATGCACGCTAAATACTTCACACTGACCATTGAAACTCTGAAGCGTGAGTTTCTCGCTGAATCTTTGCTGTCACATAAGATAATCCTTGTCAGTGATATAACAAAAATGATATCAACGCGCTATGATCTGATGAATCCGTATCGCAACCATAACAATACACTGGAGCCATACACATTACTCGCTTACGCCGATTGGTGCGTAAAGCCTGGCCCTAGCTCGCTGATCTATCTACTGGAGCTGCTGCACGATGAGGTTTTCGGCAAGCCTGAGAATGTCAGTAACGACAAACCGCTGTTTTCACAGCTGGTAATCAACTATGAGGCCGATGTGAATCAGGTTTGCGCCACTGGGCGATCGCCGCAGCAATTTGCCTACGATCTTTATACTAAGGCGGCATTGACAGAGATAAAGGCCTTCATCATGATGGAGTTCTCATGGATGGCGCTACGTAACTCTGGAAAGGGGAACTTTACACAGGAGCGCGAGCTAATGCGGGGTAACTACCAGCGACGCATGCTTCAGTCGCTGCAACTGTTGCAAGAGATCATGAGGCACACTGGACGTGTTTACTGGCGCTGCGATCCGAAGCCGGAAGAGCATGTGCAGGGTAAGACATACGACATGGTCACGCGCCTGCTGCTGGGCTTCGTGGAGAACGAGATCAATCTGAACACAGAGTCTAATTGCTTCGGAACTTGCGAAGACTACCAGAACGTGCGCACTGAGAGCTGTCATGAGAACGGATTCTGCAACAAACAGCCCAAATGTACTGGCCGTGTACACAACTGTCGCTTCATCGACTCGGATATGTACGTTTGTCAGCCCAACATAGCCAACAGTTCGCGCCGCTATGATTTCATTCATTCTGAGAATGACCGTGTGCTTGGCGCTAATGCTGGCACAAATGACAAGGTGTGTATTCGCGGCTACGATCGGGTTGAGTCCATGTCAAGTTACTTTTTCTGGCGCTGCGATTACTGTTTCTGTCTGTGCGATGAGGATGATCTGCAATCTGATCGCTACTTTAATTTGCGTGATACTATATCAAACTTTAATCAAAACATGATTGTAACCGGCGTGCGTTTTGTTAAGAATCAGGGTGTATTTCATTTGCAGCTGCAGCAGGGTGAACTACTGCCAGGTGGCTTGATTAACCAGTCATCCTTAGCATGGATACCCTTGGAGTCATTTGATGTGAACCACGTGGACACACGCAATGGCTACGATTATCATAAGCTTACCTATGACAGCCGTTCACTGGATTTGGACGAGATAACTGCTGCAAATAGCTCACTTTTGGTTACTGGTGCACGCTTTCGCGTTGTGGATAAACATCTTAATTTGGAGGTGCGTTTCAGCACGTTTAACTTTACTACAGGTCGTCTGCTGCATCCAGATGTTAACAGTATTTGGATGTCCAATAATAATGTCAAACCCCGCCAGAAGCTTGTGCTTAGGGATCCCCGACAGCCGACACATGCAGAGCTTTATTCTGTACCACTGTCGGGGAACAATCAGTTTATGGATTTTGTAAGCTCCAGCGTCGACATGGATGCCGCCCAGAACACCGTACCTTATATTGATGTACAGGAGGTTGTACCCAATCCCGCTGTGCCCCTCTCCGGGCTTGGCATCTATCACAAGGGTCAAAGCGGCTTCGGTGGATTCTTTGCCCCTAAGATCGTTACATTGGATTTATCGCAAATGCTTGAGAAGCCCATAATATAAAGCATACACCCATGTAACACAGATTTATTTCAAATACGCTCATGCATTAAAATGTAATGATTGGATATATGTACTTACATTTGACATTTAATTAATAAATAACTGATATTTGTTTATAAAACTTTCTCTATAAGTTGCAAAATGTAAACGATTATCCGATTATCATATCGTGTAAGCCGTATATATCAGTTTTAATTATTTGTCTTTGCGGACTTTTAACGCCAGCTGTTCTTGTTAACATATACATTATCAACTCCGAATGTTATAAAGTTTTTTTTGCTGACGGTTGCTTCCACATAATTTTAATACGCTCCGCAAGAGGATAAAAATGAATACTTAACGACTTTGATTTTGAATTTAAAATTGTCGGCGCGTCAATGCAGCGCTGATTTTTCTCGATCATTTATGCAAAATCTATCGATAGACCCGACTTTATTTTATCAGCTCTAGCTTTATGAATTAATAGCACGGGCTGAAAGTGAGGACAGTTACACAGGTGGCGTATTGATTATAAATATTATTAGTATTAATTTCACATGTTAAAGGTTGCAAAACATTTGGATATACCGTTGGCAATGAGAAAACTTTAAATATAATAATTGCTGCAAACACGTTTGTACTCTAAAAAGCTTTAAGCAAGGAATATAATCATATGACTTTATTTTCTTTGTATGAACATACATATTAAATACAACGGAAAACTCTCCCGACAGAAATGAAAATATTTTTGGCTTCAAACTAAAAACTAAAATGAATTAATTGTCTCAGCTGTTTTTGTATAAGAATAACATTCAATATATTACAGCTAACTTTCAGCTGGTGTCATTGCACATAGAACTTGATTGTCAAGCTGACGCCGGGTGACATTGAAGTTGAGAAGCACATGTACACGCCATTATTGCTGAGCCGAGGTTTCCTACAACCGCACTTGCCACAATTGATTTCAGTTGGAGTTGAAAAAGCTTTCAGCTTAAAAGCAACAATATTTCGACGCGCATTTTGTAAAATGGGAGATCAAATTGCACTGGACGAAGCCAAGAAACTGGCAGCACGCGCAGCTGTTGACCAGTGGATCACCGAAGACACCAAGGTGGTGGGCATTGGCAGCGGGTCGACCGTAGTGTTTGCCGTGGAGCGCATCGCGGAGCGTGTATGGAAGGAGGGCGCATTGGCAGACATGATTTGTGTGCCCACATCATTTCAGGCACGTCATCTTATTCTGGATCATAGACTAATATTGGGCGATCTGGATCGTTTTCCCAAGATCGATGTTTGCATTGACGGCGCTGACGAGGTCGACAGCCACATGGTGGTCATCAAAGGCGGCGGCGGTTGCCTGTTGCAGGAAAAGATAGTCGGTTCATGCGCTAAGAAACTAATTATCGTTGGAGACCACACAAAGAAGTCGCTGCGTCTGGGAGAGCAATGGTGCAAGGGCATACCTATCGAGGTAGCGCCCATGGCCCATGTTCCGGTCAAGATGAAAATTGAGGCGCTATTTGGAGGCGAGGCTGAGCTGCGCATAGCCATTAAAAAAGCGGGTCCAATTATCACCGATAACGGTAACTTTCTGCTAGACTGGAGATTTGTGGCCAAGCGCGAATACGACTGGCAGGAAGTGGATCGTGCCATCACCTTGATACCAGGAGTAATGGAGACTGGTTTGTTTGTGAACATGGCAACCAAATGCTACTTTGGCATGGCCGATGGTACCGTCAAGGCGCAGAATAAATAACTCTCAACTGGATATCAAATGTTCATGTAAATTCTAAAATAATTATTAAAGGCATGTATTACAAAATAAATAACTAAAGGGTCGCTGTCCTTTACAAGGAACTGAACTAATCCAATCGACTATTTAAATCGTTGGGTGTCTAAAACGATTTCTTGCTGCGTCCCGGAAGGACTGTCTCCTTTACATAGTTGAACAGCGAAAGCAATCCCAGCTTCTTGTTGCGAGAAAAGTAGTTGCTGACCACATCCGGATTACTGCTGCCCATTCGTCGATCATTGGCGCTAACTGTAGTGGGCAGAACGTTGTCATTGGCGCTAAGCGAAACGAACAGCGCAAAGGGTACCATCCACAAGCACACAGTAAAGTAGGCGAGCACCTGAAAAATTATGCGTGCTGTAGTCAAAGTATTGTTGCCAAAGCCACTGGACGCTTACCTGGGGAAAGGGAACGTATACGCTGGTAAAATACTGAAATGCGAGCACATGATTGATAATCAGCATGCCCAGCGAGCCAATAAATGGCACCGAGAGCAGTTGTATAAATGGGAAATTATTCATAATGCTGAAATGAAAAGCCTGCGCCGCAAAACCGCACAGCAGGATGGTCCAGGAGAAGTCCTCAAAGAAAATGAACATAATGTATACGAAAATTGTAAAACTAATCATAAATAGAATGAATCTTCGCGCTGGCGTTGTATACTCCTCCGCCAATTCAGCCAAATAGTAGAGTCCGGCCACTGCAAATATGCAAACGTTGACTATTGTTGTTGTCTTATTTAACCAAGTCAGTTGATGACTTACCTAGAGACAGCGTTACAAAGACGATTTGTATTACTAACGATATCCAACTGAGTATGAACAGAAAACCCATAATATATTTCTTAATATTCAAAGTTTAGGTACCAAAACAAAACAATGACGCGGCGCGTCGATAGCCTATGTATGTATGTATGCACAAATATAAGCGGCGTTTATTCACAGAGTTGCCACACAGTCGTTGCGCAAACTAGTTCACTTGTTCAATAGGCTCATTATTTTGAACTCACTAGAGGTGAGGTAAAATGATTAGCCAGAAATGTGATATACATACCGTGTGCTGTTCAAAATATATTTAAGAACAATATGTATAGTTTTATAATGTTGCGTATATTCAATACATGTACACAAATTCTTGAGCGAAATTCATGAAAAATACGAAAAGGCTTAACAAATAAAGCTCACTAATTATGTTTAAATATCTTTAAGACATTAAAAAACATATATTGTGCATAAATACATATTTTTTACATGTTCTTGTTATTTGTATTGTACCCGATAAATGATATCGAAATTAATAGATGATGAAGCTAGACACTATCCCACCTATTACAGTACTGAAATGTTGATTGTGATATTAAAAATATTAAAAAAAATTAAAGTAAAGCAAAATAGCTGTTGCGGTATACATTTTGTGAAACAAATATACCGTGTAGAAAAAAAATATTGTAGCAGTTTTGGTACATTTTTATCAAATGTGGCAACGGCGTTGGTACGGCGAGTACCGCGATACTTTTGACCAGGTACCATCTCAAATATCGCTCCTCTCTAGTATACACGGTAACTCTACTTCGTTTGCAAAAGAAAAAGAAGCGCGTGGTTTTTTTAGCGCACGCAATTTGCATAGTAATCAAGTCAGTCGAAATAAATATAAACTTTGAGCAAAGCTGCAGCGTTCGTAAGCAAACAAACTCAAGAAATTGGCGCGCACCACATCGAGCTAGTGTGAAACGCTTGCCGCGTGGGCCGCTTTAAGAATGTCGAATACGAATGACAATGGGAATGCCGAGGTGCCGGAGGAGGAGGACAATGGTGAAATACCGAACTCTGGATTACCCAATGACATGGCGTTAGATGATGCTGTATTCGCGGCTGCCTACCAAAGCGACGACAGTCTCGCAGATGTATTGGACCAAGTTGCTGATGTGGAACTGGAGATGTTTGAACCCGGTGCACCAAGCGATGAGGATGGTGATGGCGATGGCGATGGCGATGGTGAGGGCGAGGGCGAGGCTGGCGCAGATGATGATAGCAATGAAGCGGGCGACGCTGGCAATGCCAATCCTGATGATGATCCTGCCGCAGACAGACGTTCCGCCACCAAAAAGGAACTAACCCAAATCATTGACAAATGGGAGCAGGAGCAAACACAAAATGGCTACGATCCAGTGCCCACATTGAGAAGGTAAGCTAAAGCCAAACCAATTTACAAATTTGTCATTAAATAAGGAGCATCACTTGCAGCTTGGCTGAGATATTTGAGCGTGAAAAGGATGCATATATGCGCAAGGATCCCGATCCACTGGATTTGAGGCATCCCTATCGCACCGATCCCAGTTGCCAGTACGGACTACTGCTAAAGCTACTCTTTCGCAAGGATCAGTTCATGGGCAAGGTAAGACCATCAATAATATCGAAAATCTTTATTATTTTCATAAAATCTTAATTTTTGAGCTTCAAATTGTAAGAACAGACAACCTAGTAATATTTTAAATTGAATTATATAGTAGTAGTAGCTCTTTTATTTGTAACCCATAGTATCTATAAAAAAATTTTAAATTAGAAGAATCGATATACAGCATGGCCTTAAGCCGTCTGCATAATATTAATTTACATAAAGCAATTTTCAAACAAAATTTAATTATTTTATTGGTATTCGCCTGGACTGATCGGATTAAATTTATACTTTCAAGCATGCAGTCCTAGCCCACCCCTAGTTTTTTCAATAATTTGTGTTTTTATTATTCGATGGACTTGAAAGTGCCCCAAGAATCATGCATGCCCAAACTCAATGCTATATTTTGACCTTTGTGGTGGGGGGTGGTGCATCAGCGATTTTTGGAAAATGCATGATCGTGTTCGAAAATAGGTGATGTCCTATTTTTTTTGTGGTGAAATTAGGCAAATTTAACATAATTAATTTTTCTCAAAATACTTTGGGATATTACCAGCTAGTGTTAGTATAATTCCTATCTCTAATCAAAATATGTACAAGTTTTTAGTATATTACTTAATATCAATATGTCAATATCAATATTTACAGCTGCTGAACGATTATCTGAGAGAAACTTACTTTAGTCGCCAGAACGTGAGTCACAGCTCACTGGAGCTGAACATCATTGCCTGTCGGCTGATACTGGTGGTGATGCCGGGCTTGGAGACGACAGCGGTATTTCAGGCGGAGGAGGATGGCATTATTAATCGTCTGTACAACTGGGCGGAGGACAGCATTGAGCCGCTGCAGAGCTATGCCACCGGCCTGCTGGCCGCCGCCATGGAGGTTAGCGATATTGCTATTTCGTGCCGCGATCAGAACATGCGTCTGGTGCCCAAGATGATCAATCGCCTGCACTTGTTGCTGGCATGCAGCCGCATGAGTAAAAGCTCCACAGCCGAGGCAAGCACATCGCACAATCACTCTGCGGATAGCAGCTTCTCGCCGGGCATGCTTAGCTGGATGGCCTGTGGCGTGCCCTCGGCACCACAGTCGCCGCAACATAACGGCACCGGCGGCAGTGCCTCCAACATGTCAATTCTGTTCGAGAATAGCCGGGATGCGTTCCCCCTGTCGCGCTATTACAAACGCATGTATATACCACTGCATCCGCCCACGGCAGACACCAGCCAGATGCTCATCATGCGCTTCCTGACCAGCCTGGGCGAGTACCAAGAGTTTCTTGGCATGGCCTTGGCAACAATGTAATGGCGCTGATCTTTGGTCATCTGGAAGAACTCGATAGACGCGACACTTGCCTGGCGTACGAGGTGCTCAAGTACCTAGCCTCGCTGCTCTGCCACAAGAAATTTGCACTGGAGTTCATATCCCGCGGCGGCCTGGAGGTGAGTTCAATTAAAATTTTCACCAGTTCCAGCCTTAAATGTTCTATTTTGTAGCTGCTCTTGAATGTGCCACGACCCAGTCTAGCAACCACGGGCGTGTCCATTGCCATATATTATTTGGCTTACTGCGAGGATGCCATGGAGCGGATTTGCAGCATGCCGCCTCCGTTGATATCAAATCTAGTGCGCTATGCACTGTGGATTCTAGGACGCTGTCATGATTCCTCCAAATGCCATGCCACTATGTTCTTCAGCCTGAGCTTTCAGTTCAAGGTCATACTGGATGAGTTTGACTCACAGGATGGTCTGCGTAAGCTTTACAATGTTGTAAGTTGAGAATTCTATTTTGTATGTATGAAACAGGCAGAAGGAGACCCCTCCGACCCCAAAAAGTATACATATTCTTGATCAGTATCAGTAGTCGAGCTGATTTGTCCCTGTCCGTCTGTAGTTCATTCATCCGCCAAAAATTTAGGTCAAGGATCAATAAAAACTATTTATAAGGACAATTTAAAAAGCCACCGCTATATCTATCAAGAAAATATATACTTTGTGCTATCCTTCAATGCATAACACACTTCCTGACAAAATTAGAATACTTTCTGCAAGGGTATAACCAGAAACAATGCTCAGAAAGTAACCTTTAACTGTTAGGTTCGCTGGTTGAGATAACTTAAAGTTAACTTAAGCTAAAATACAATTTCTATTTGTCAATGACTTGCAGATATCGGTACTCAAAATTTTGGATCCCAGTCACAATGACAGCGATAATGTCTCAGACATCAACGAAGATGTTGAAGGCGCCTCCGCCAAATGGTGCGACATGTGTGCGTTGCACTCAAGCGCTACATGGAAGCGCATTTCTTCTACAAGTACAACAACTTTTTATGCCAACACTACGCGACATCCTCTTCCTCCTCGGCGCACTACTTCAGCCAGCCGATGGTGGCCGCCAAGCTGACATTTGATCAGCTGCATGACCAAATACGCACGCTTCAAGAACACACGTCAATGCGTGCGAATTGGGAGCCTGTGAATCAACTTCTGAAGCTGGGCGGGATTACGATGCTGCTGCGCATCATTGCCTTTAGCTACGACTGGGGGGGCACGGGTCGCTCGGAGACAGTACGCTCGGCTCTGGACGTGCTCAGCGTATGCTGTGTCATACCACGCGTCTATCTGGTGCTCTGCGAGCGCCTGCAGATGCTGGACAAGACAACAACGTCTGGATTCTGTTCAGTGCTGGGTGCTGCTGCTGGCGAGATAACAGCCGACGCCGAGGTGATTAAATCCGCGCTGGCCGTACTCTGTCATTGCGTCTGTTCGCCAATAATACGCAAAGACAACGGCACCAGCAGCCTCATGAAATTTGCTAACTCATCACGCAAGAACAAAGCGAATCAGAAATATGCCGAGGAGCTAATCGAGAAGGTGTGGGAGTCAGTGTGCTCCAACAATGGTATTGTGGTGCTGCTGTCACTCATGCAAACCAAAGGCCCCATCACGGATGCTGACTGCATACGTGGCATGGCCTGTCGCGCCTTGGCCGGCCTGGCGCGCTCCGATCGTGTGCGTCAAATTGTGGGAAAACTCCCGTTATTCGCGAGCGGACAGCTGCAAGCGCTCATGCGTGATCCCATACTGCAGGAGAAGCGTGCCGAGCATGTCATCTTTCAGAAGTACGCACTAGAGCTGCTCGAGCGCATCTCAGGCAAGACAAAGCCGCTTAACAATCCGCTGGATCCTTCGTTGACCAACATGCACAAGGCGAATGTGATCGCGCAGACGCGCATTCAGTACAACGAGCAGCAGCTTTATCAACTCATCTTTGAGCACCTGGAGAGCAAGGGTCTGGGCCAAACAGCCCAGATGCTGCAGCGCGAGGTGGGTCTGCCTTTGCAGACGACGACGACCCGCAACTTTCATCAGTCGCCGTTTGACTACAAGGGTTTTTCTGGTATCAGTTCAATGTCGCGCAGCCGATTGCGTAATCGCATGCAGGATGTCAATGCAGCCATCATGTCCAATAGTGAGCTAACTCGCAGTCAGATGGATGATTTCTCGCCACTTTGCAGCAACAGTGGCGTATGTACTTCAGCTGCAGGCGGCGCGGGAGTTGCAGCGGGCGTGCCCAATTTTAACTACGTCGGCGCACAGACGCCCATAAAGCTGCGCAAGACTGACCGTCCCACAGCCTCCGTCAGTCGTTCACTGCAGAAGCAAATCAGCTTAGGCAGCGTGGAGGTAGGCGCAGGCGTGGGACTGCCAGATGAATTGGTTGTCTCGCCAGCGCTGCATCCCAAGCGCGTCACACTCAACAGCATTGTGACCGAGTATCTGACGAATCAGCACTCTCTGTGCAACAATCCGGTGACCACCTGCCCGCAGTTTGATCTGTATGAGCCCCACAAATGTCCCGATCCGCGCCCCAGCCGTCTGCTTAGCTCCAACTACAATCTGACTTCTAGGCACTTTCGCACTCAGGCTGGCTTCAATACAGCACGCTTTGATCGTCGTCATGTACACACACACTTTGCTCCTTGGCGTACCATACGTTCCGCCGACTACGATGATCTGGAGTTCACATGCTGCGACGTCGTGGGCAATTACCTCATTGTAGGCACACATCAGGGCGAGAGCAAGGTGTTCAATATGAACGATGGTGTGGAGCAGTTCTCATCCATATGCCACACGTACGGCGTAGATGCGATTCAGGCGAATCGTGGCGGGGATCTCGTGCTGACCACCAGTCTATGGCGTTTACGCACCACCATTCTGTGGTCTATCACGGACAACGAGTTCCGCTCCAAGCTGCGCCTGCCCGAGGTCGGCTATTGCGAGTTCAGCCAGAACACACAGGATCGATTACTGGGCACGCACACGGATGTAAGTTGAATGTAGTTGCTCCATCTCTTACACTTCTTATCTATTCTTTGTATCGGCAGTGTGCGGTGCTGTATGACATCAATACAGGCTCTAAGGTTTCCACATTTACGCCCACCATACCCAATCAGTACACCAAGAATCGCGCGACGCTCTGTCGCACAGACGAGCTGCTGCTGTCAGGTGAATCATTTGATTACTTTAACTTCTTACTTGCATTTACAACTTTTCATTCCCTTGCAGATGGCGTTCTCTGGGATGTGCGCTCTGGCAAAGAGATTCACAAGTTCGACAAGTTCAATCAGTGCATTTCGGGCATCTTTCATCCCAATTGCCTGGAGGTGAGAAAGAAAAATGTTCATGATTCTTTTAATTACTACTGATTTGATTTAAATTGTTCTATAGATCATAGCCAACACGGAGGTGTGGGATCTGCGCACGTTTCATCTGCTGCAGACTATTCCGGTGCTGGATCAGCGCAACTGCACGTTCTCGCCCATGCATGTAATTTATGGCGCCAGCTTGGGCGTTGATAGGGACCATGACGTGGAGACGACCACCTACGATACAAGCTTTAATGTACTGGATGCGTACGATTATTCGAGCATTGCCACCATCGATGTGAAGCGCAATATCAACGACCTGAGCGTGAGCGCAAATGGAAGCCTGATTGCCCTTGTGGAAGACCACAGCGGCTACGATTCGAAGCAGGAGACGTATGTGCGGATCTATGCCGTGGGCGTCAAAAAGAGCGAGCGCTCGGAAGAGGTGCGTGCGGTTAAGGATCTCGCCGTCGATGAGGGTGTCGTTAGAAGCGGCGCGTCCGAGGAACCGCCACCGCCCGTCAATGCACCAAGCGTTGACTCTGCGCTAATTCGCATCGTCGAAGAGGCGGCACGCCCCCATACGCCAGCGCCAAACTTTGCTCTGCTTGATGCTGATGCAGATGGTGTTGGTGTTGGTGGTGGTGTTGACGACGGCAACGAGGCACGCGCCCGTCGTCCGAGCAGGCTCAGGCCATCGTCACATGCCAACTCCAATCTGGCTCGCCAGCATGCGCCCAACAGCTCAATTGTTGGTGTGCGACGGCGAGCACGTACACTGGGCGGTGTTGGTGCGCCCGTCGATATCAGAACGCTCATGCGGCAGATGGATGATATTGAATTTAATATTATGTCTATGCTTGCAGGAAGATGATGAGGAGGTGCCCCAATCCAATGAGGAGGGCTCCGACACGGGCTCGGACACGGGCTCCGATAATGGTAAGTTAATTTCACCATTAATCAATATGAAACTAACGTTCCGTTCACTTTACCCAGCATTTGCACTTGGTCCGAATTTCATGGGTTTCCCGTTACGCAGCCATCGTAATCGCAACTTTATCGATAATGATTCCTCTAGCGATGACGATAACGATAGCGATATGGACGATGGTGATGACGATGATGATGAGCTTGAAATCCTTTCTAATGGTGACGAATTGGACTTTGTCGATATCAGCAGCGATGGTAATGGAAATGAACACTCTTTAGCCTCTGTACGCATACGACTTCAATATTCTTCACCCTCAGATTAAACCTCCTAGCCCAGTCCTCACCAGTCCTGCTACATCCGTTAGAGCATTGGCTCTACGCTAAACTGCTCGGTGCCCATATCGTTGTTTTCGTGTACTTTCTCCCTATTTTTCAGCACGACGAGCTCGGAATTGTCCATCTCTACACAACATTAGCTATAACATCGCCTAGTTCTTAAGCTGTTATCTTAAATTATATTTTATGTTGAAGTTTGTAAAAGATATTAAATGTAAAAAAAAGCCTCAAACAAAAACACAAAAAACTGACCTGTTAAGCAGCAATTGTATGTATACAAAAACTAAAAAAAAATTGTTCAACAATTTCAAATTGTACAAAATGAAAATTATATACTTTTCTAATAATAAAAGAATATACAATGCAACAACTGACAATACTGAAGAACATTGTAAATGGCGCTGTAAATTTATTTATATGCATGTAAGTATATTTATATTATGCAAATCAGGGTTTTTATGTGTTTTGCTAAGCTATTTTGGACGCTTTTTGTTCTCTTTATACAAAAATATTTTTCCTGACTGACTGTAATCAACGTAGGGTGGCAATGCATAGTTTCCTTGACAGATTTCATAGCAGGGTTTTGAAATCAAATCTAAAAATTCTTGGATTATTATTATTATTATGCCTGAAACACATAGTAAAACCTAAAAAAAAGGGAACTGCTTAAATCCATACAAAATAGGTTATTGAATAGCTTCACGAAGTTATTATCGTTTTGTTGTGGGCAGTATCCGAAATTTGAAATAAACTTGATTTAGGTTGGTATACAGGGACATGTTGAACTTGGTGTTTCTACACTCAGAAAAAAAAGTCCTAGATTTAAAAATTAAACACCATACTTTTGAAGCCAAGGGGCAGCTCGCCTTATTGTCCAGAAAGTTGATTTTTTAAATACAATGGGTTCGTTTTTCTAAAAACAGCTCATAATTTCTAAATTTGAAAGCAGTTTTCTAAATAAAAGAAACAAAATTTCTAAATATTAGAGTTTAAATTTCTAAAATATAGATATATATGGCAGAATATTAGAAATGAAAATTGTGTTTTAGGATTGCCGAGTTAGGGCCTGCATTTCTACTTATTAGAAATAAGTTTCTAAATTTTAGAAATTATTTCTATGAAATAGAAAATATTTCTGGTTTTTAAGGGCTATTTTCATTATATAGTGATTTTCTAAATTATCCATTTTCAATGGAGTCAGGATATAAAAAGAGAATTAGCTCGGGCAACGCTAGGTAACACCAGCTCGTCATTTACATATATTTTTAAGCACAAACTCATCATATGGAAGTGACATCACAGGTAATATCCATTACAAGCAATTAAAAACTGTTTAATCTTTAATCGTTTCGCGTGGAACACTAGAAACAAGACTCCGCGCTTCGTCATTGTTGTGAAGATGTTTGGAACCATTCTGAAATAGAGACCACACACTAAACGGAGCAAAGTGTTTGAGCAGTTTTTGGTGTTTAGTTTTTATCTTATCTCGGGCTATGGACACCGAGTTGGGAAATGACGCGCATGTGGCGTTTAATGTTAATCAATTCAGTTGTTTGGCTATTTGCTTTGGTCGGGTTCACCTAACGCTCGTGTTTCTCCAATCGAATCTATTGAGTTTATCCTTCAGCAATAGATAAATATGGTTATACGGCTAAGTTGGGTGTTTATCTGGTTTTTGCGGTCAAGTTGAATGCGTTTGATTCAAAGGCGACGATCACCAAAATAGCTGACTACCTAGAATTGCGAATTTCAGTTACGATTTGTCATCGACAGCGCGCGTATCAGCGGCGGAAAACTTCAGCACTCGTCCACTCAGAACCATAGAATGCATATTCCCGCATTAATAGCGCTCGTAGCGCTAGGAGGGCTCTTGCCCACATGCTGCCAAGCGTATGAGGAGCGCTCGGATTTCTGTATAGAAACGGAACCATTGCTTCTCACGGATATAGGACGCCATGTGGTTATTCCCAGCGAGAAGGAGATCAAGTGTCACATAACAGCCACAACGCTGACGGTAAAGGAGAAGGTGGGTCGATCAAAATCACATTTTTAACCTTATACAGTGCAGGCTCGAATAAGCGCACATTTATAAAGCAACTCGTGTGGATTGCATTTAAAACTTTTACAAAATGATGTGACTTATTTAAAAAAACAGCCAGACAATTTTGTCAGCACAGTCTGTAATTATAAAATTTGGAGTATTCGCTTTTGAATGAATGAATGAATGAAAGTTTCGCATAAAGAAACTAGATAGTAAATTTTGCCGAATAGTTTTAACAATTTCAAGCTGCACTCTTCTGCAAAATGCAAATAGAATGTAAATTTCTGCAGCTATTTTTATTATAGACTACTTTTATAATCACTTAAGTTCAAGCAATATGGATATTTAATCACAACAATGACAATTCATTAAGCCACACATTTTTACTCCCTGTACCCATAAAATGGGTAAAAAGGGGGTATTGGATTTGTGCAAAAGTATGTAACAGGCAGAAGGAGACATCTCCGACCCTATAAAGTATATATATTCTTGATCAGTATCAAAAGAGATTTCGATTTGGCCATGTCCGTCTGTCTGTCCGTCTGTCCGTCCGTCCGTCTGTCCGTCTGTCTGTCCGTATGTATGAACGCAAGGATCTCAGCAACTATAAGAGCTAGAGACACCAAATTTGGAATGTAGGTTCGTGTATAGCGGGAGCAGGTCAAGTTTATTTTAGATTTGAGATATCTCCCCCGTTCCCCCGCTATTCGATAAAAACCGTTTTACAGTTACAATTTTCAAGATATAGCTTTAAGATTTGGCATGTCCAGTACTTTAGTCCCTCTTAATCTACTGTCCAAATTTCAAGTCGATCGGATAATAAACACCTAAGTTATTCACGAAAGAAGATTCAGTGCTGCAGCAAGGGAAGAAGAAGCACAGTCACAACTTAAAATGCCTGGCTTGCGCTGTGGCTCGTGCGTGTGCGTATCTGTGTATGTATGTGTAAGTTAACGAAGATGCGATCGGAAATTTTTGACCTGGGTACAGGGAGTTTCGTAGTCGGGTATACGTTCGACTATAGCATTCTTACTTGTTTTTTCTAATTTACCAACTCATTAGGCATGGGTTCAAATAACCAGGCTATAGCCAGAGTTCCCAGTAGTTGGTGGCCTTAAAATTAAGTTCGCTAAATGGTTATAGCTATAATCAATCTATAATCATTAATCCACTATATATGTACATCAATCAAAATACATAGATATATACAATAGTTATCGTTATAATGAGTCATATCCAAACACATATATTTAAAGTCTCTGGGCCAAAACGCGAACATTCTGCTGCCTTGAAAAGCGTCCGTCCAATCAGGCAGTTAAGGTTAAGATGATGTTCATTTGGCCAGCAATAGAAACAAGTTGCTGTTAAAAAATCCTTAAATGACTACTCCAAGGCCCTTGACTCATAGACATACATATATGGACAATATAGATTATCACGAGTAGTGGAATAAATATAGTATAAATCACGAAAAACTTTTTGAATCGAGTGGCTCGCGCTCCATATACTTAATTCAATTAGGTAAGATAATGAAAGGCAAGCATCGAGGAAAGTGTCTGTGGTTGGATAGATAATGAACAGGGCAGATAATAAAATTATTTATGAGAGTACCAAATCAAGTATTTAACACTGCGTCACTAATCCCAGGAAAGCCTCGTCGATACCATGTGCACAGATCACGGCTCCACAACGGTGAAGCGAAGCAATCATCACTTCTTCAAGCTGCACAACGGCGAGCTAAGTGGACGCGGAGCCCAGCATGATGTATGCACTGGAAACGCCAACTCAATGCTGGCCTGGGTGCCCTACACAATCATGATGCAGAACTACGCAGCCGAACTGAATCCCAAGGAGCGACTCAGCTACATAGCCAAGGCAACTAACGTGGAACGAGAAAAAACCGAGCTGTGCCACTTCAGACACACGGATCTGGTCAACGGCGTCTTGGACAATCTATTTACATGCGTGGTCATGATATTCGAGGATAACTTTGTAAGTTAATAAGTTGCCGTCTAAGTTGTCTAATACCTTTGATAGTCTTGTCACAAAATTTATTATTTTATTTTATTCTTGATCAACATCAATATCCGAGTTAATCTGGACAAGCCGTAGTTCTATCTATGCAAACAAATCGCTCAGATTAAAGCTATTTTAATGAAACTTGCCACAGCTGCCTATCTTTGCTGCAGGCAATAACTCAACCAAACACCAATTCTAAATTTTTATGTTTTATTTAATAGCTCAACTATCTCTTAGGAACAATCAGTCAATGATATCTCAAACAAACTCACCACTTCTAAGTTTCATTGTTTTCATAGTTTTCTATTTCGTTTTTAGATTATAATTGATGTGGCTCAAAATTAAATCTTTTTAAATCGAATATTCAATCTCTTATAGAAATTTATAACAAGAAAATATAAATATAATTCATAAAACAAAATATGAAAGGACTGTATATATTATAGCTGACATAGGAACGATCAGCCGGGATTTCCTTTTTGGTGTTGAGTTTCCATTTGTATAGTTGTAGGAGTTCTGAAAGGGTATTAAGTCTTCGGCACCCGAAGATAGCTATTATTTTTAGTTTCTCTTCTATTTCTTTATTTTGTAGTACGGCGTGGAGGACAATATCAACGTTCTAGTGGAGCTGCAGCCGCTGATGTACCAGCTGCGCAACGTTACCTACATGCCCTGGCGCAACGTGACCAACAGCTACAAAATGAATCTGGGAAGCGGCACGCTTAAAAACCCCAGCGGGCAGCGCAAACCCATTTACGGCAGCATTAGCTACGCGTTTGTGGAGAAGATTCGCATGAACACAAGCAGCATTTACGAGCAGGAGCACGAGCAGGGGCAGCTGGAGCAGCTGCCATTGTTGCTCGAGCATCGCGGCACTGTGCTCGAGCTGGATGCCGCAGGTGTGGGCGGCTTGGATGTGCACGAGCAGGCGTACTTCGGGCGCACAATGGATGCCAAAACTGAGGTAAAGGTGCAGATTATTGGCCAGTGGGTTGATCAGCATCGTGAGTTCAGTGCCGACATCTATGAGTATTATGGCCATGGACTTCTGCGCTATAAACAGCCCATTACCAAAGCCCAACTTACGTTCGTGCGCATTGACGGCACCGAGCCGGCCTTTGAGGCGCCCGAGTCAAACAATCTGGCGAAGGCATCGCTCTTCCGGGACATGGCTGCGGCGCCAGCCAGGCTGAGTGTAAATAGCTCCAAGGAATTTACCGAGTGGGAGACGGAGGACCAGCAGGGCGGCAGCTCTTCCTTCTATCCTTGGTTTGTGATCAGTTGCCTGTTGATTGGCATTGTCCTAGTCGTCGTTGTATATGGCATTGTGCGTGTTTACAACAAAAAGAACAAGGAACGTCAAAAGTACGAGCTGGCCAACACAAACAACACACCAACGAATGCCTAGAAATTAAGCCACATGAACCCCAATAGCAAACATCAAGTATTCCGATTTATACAGTGATGAATCTGAGAAATAAACAGTTTTAATAATAGTAATTATTATTAATTAATAATAATTAATAAAAACTATTTTATTGTGGAGATTTCGTGCAAAATTATGAAAATAATTTTGTTTTAAGCTGGCGGGTAGCTTGGAACAGTGTTGATACCTTTTAGAAGCAAAAAACCTGTCTTTGGTGGTGCCGAAAAAAGCTAAAATTTCAAGCAAAAAAGCTGATAATTTCTGTCATGTTTTTATTAACATCCGATCTACAAATGTTCAATAATTTCGTATAAAATTAAAATTTGCAGAACAAATAGAGGTGGCGATCGCACTCTGTACATACGAGTAATTGCTTATTTTAAATTCGATAAGCCTATGTTACGGGTACAAAAATATGTTAAGCCTGCAAATTTAACATTTATTTTTAAATAATTTTGGTAAAAAGCGGGAAAAAATCAAAATATTTCGTAAAAAAAATAGAATTCCCGTTGCCCGCTGTTTTTGTAAATTTCCCGCAATTGGCTTTCAAAAACAGCCAGTTATGACGGGAAAAAAGCGAAATTGGCAGCCCTGGTTTGGAATAAAATCGGGGATAAGACGAAAATTTCAATTTAACATATGCAGTCTGGCTTGTTAACAGTGTTATAAGTTGTACCATCAACGAACTAACTAAGTTAGTTCGTTGATGGTTTACTATAGCAGCAGCAACAACGTACAGAACACGACAAAAAAAACATCGAATCATTGACATATAATCGCCAAATGTATCGAAATAAAATAATCGATACATCGATTTAACAACCTGGCAAATGATGATTGTACAAGTTTAAAAGGCACCGACGACTTGCGATCTGATTGCAATTTCCGCAACCCAGCCGATAATTCACTTTGAAAAACAGTAATTGAATGCATGCTTTCGGTGCTGTTTTTTTTGGCGCTAGTAGCTATTAGCAGTGCATCCCTGAATCTGTGATGTCATATGTGATGCGCAGCTGAAATGGCACCTTACCTCTTCCCTAAGCATGGCATGATAGCCCTTTAGTATACGAAACCGGAGCAGCTGTTACGTGGGCGTGAAAGATGCGAGCCGCTTTTTGTTTGTGATGCAAAACATACGCAAATTTATAAATGTGCCTACAAAATAAAAAGATAGAAACCAGACGACAAAAGTCGCAAAAGTGCAAGGCACAGGTGCAAATTGTGAGTGTTTTGTGTGATGTGCAACGAACGTTACTGAGCTGTGCGGACACATTAAGGTAAAAGAAGCTAAAATTTACAAAGAAACGTTGCCGGCTATGTTTTAGTTGGTTTAGTTTTAGTCTATAATTTAAGCACTGCTATTCTGTACGTATGTATTGCATCAATAACAGTTCTACACCAATTTCGTTGCAAAAAAAATGGAAGAACGTGCCCCTGGTTGTTGATATTATTATGCAGTGTGACCGAATCATAAGGGCATGATATATACCGTATGTCTTTTTACCCCGCGAACTATTTAGTGTATTTTTTTGGCTATATTTTCCTCGATTTTCGTTTCTGCATTTTATTTTCGTCGTATTTTGATTCAGTTCGGTGTGAAATTGTAGAAATAGTAGTTAGTAGCCTAACAGGAAAAACCAAACTTGCTGCTGCCGCAATGCGCCGCTATAATAACGCCGTAGCAGCGTAATGAGTGGCAATTTGAGGGTTTTATCAAAAATCGAAATTCTGCCCGACACGCCACGCCATCTCCTATTCTATTCGAAAAAGGTTTTTGTTTATGTTTAATATGTATGTATGTATTTGTTGTTTGTTTTTATAGCCAAAATTCTGTGTATTCTTGTATGAGCGAGTTGGCAGCGCCGGGCCAACGGCCCACGGTCGCGCCACATACGCATATCTCACTCACACAAGCAGAAGACAGGGCGAAACAAAAAAGAGAGCTATATATATGTGACGCGCGTGTGTGGGTAATCGTCGTTTCACGTCGTTTCAGCTGCCTCGCGCATTCTGCAGTCGACAGAAGAAGACAAAAGCAGAAACAGTACCACTGCGGTCGCACCGAAATTTCATTCATCGAATTTTTATTAATTTGGCACTGGTCGAAGTCTAGTTATTTCATTTACTTGCCAGAATAACCAACTGGTGCCGCATTTGTTTTTGTTTCGCATCGATTCAAAACAAACTCGCGCTCAGTGCTTAAAATGTGAAATTATTGCTTTTTTCGTTCCCAAATTGTGTGACGCGGCCATATTTAAAAAGAATTTAATGTTGAATCCGTGCATAAGCAAAGGGAGGCCACACAAATTACATAAATACTGCTTGGGTGAGTAAATGGCTGGATTGTGTTATCACAAGCCTTGACAGAAAGCGCAATGAGTATGGGAAATAAATGGCTAAAGTTGGCTAAAGCTACAGATTCTAAATGCAAAATAAATATCTTTGCTGCGAAAGTTAAAATATGATTTTTCGCTCGCACCAATACCAGGATGCTAAATTGTGTATAACTAGTTGTCGTCGTCGTCGTGTCGTGCACACAGTATGGACATCTCGCTTGCGCAGCTAGCTGCGAGTTGCCAGAGCGTTGATCAAGTGCCAGTGTTGCCAGTATTTCAAAACCGCCAATTTCGAATGTACGCTTATCAGTAAAGTTCTCATACCTTTGCGCTTTCTGCAAGGTCTCAAGCAACAAGTGTTACTTATCCCTAAATTGATAGTAGGAAACTGCAATTAAAACATTCAGTGAAGACTCAAACATGATGGACCGCAAGAAGGTATTGGAATTGGACAAAATCTGTCGCGTTTGCATTTCGGAGCGCAAGGAAATGCGTCCACTGTTCAGCGAAAAGGTACCAGAAATGCTCATGGACTGCACCAGTGTGCGCGTCGAGCCCACCGAGGGCTGGCCCGACAAAATTTGCGTCCAGTGCGTGCATGCGGTCAGTCGAAATCATGCATTCAAGTCACTCGTCGAGCGCAGCGACAAGGAATTGCGCGAGTATATCAAGAGTCTAACCGTGCGGCTTGTCATGGATGAAACGCTAACGCCGCAGGAGCGCAAACAGCAGAAGCTGCTACAGAAGCATCTCAAACAGCAACAACAGCAACAACAGCTCGAGGAGGAGCATCTAAAGCTGCAGCAACAAATTCTGCAACAACAGCAGCAGCTACAGCAGCAACAACAGCAGCAACAACAGCAGCAACAGCAACAACAGCAGCAGCAGCAGCAGCAGCAACAACAACAGACGTCAATTTTCCTGGTACAGCAGCCACAGCAACAACAACCGCAGAAGGTACATATTTGGTTGAGTTGTATCTTTTTGTTTTGAATAAGTTCAATTGAATGGTTCATTTCAACGAGTGCACTTATATAGTCGTTCACGAGCGAGACGGGCCACTTTATTCAGTTGTGCATTCGTTCATGAACGCCACAGATACTTTTTATTCCGTTGGTCATCTGCTCAGTCGTCATTAACCAAATTTGAACCTTTTGGAATAATCCAAAAAAGGGGGCCAATGTAAAAATTGCTCTAACTACTATTTTTAATTTTTTTTTTTATTTAATAGAAAATAAACAGAATATCAACTATTAATATCAATCAAAATGGATTTATAAGCTGTCTAGAAAATAGCTTAACACCTAAACTTAGGTGCGTTTTTCCCTAAAAAAAAGTTATTAGTATTGCAATTTTTGCTGTTTAATTACGTATTTATATAGGTAAATAAAACAGGTTGTTAGTTTTTTATTTAAGTAAGCTGTCAAAGATGTCTCAAACTTAGCGATCATAAACGTTAACAGCAGCTTATTGTCATTATAATCTCAAATCGAGCAAATATATACATATATTGAACAACTGAATAAAGTAATTTGTCCATGAACAACTGAATAAACTGAATGATTTAGTTTACGGAATAAAAATGAACGACTGAACTTATTCATTAAATTCAATTAGAAATTGCAACTCTAATATTTGGCAATCCTTGCTCGTCCACGCTTCCAATGACTTACAATTTTCTTTTTTATTTCACTAAATGCCACCACAACAGCAACAACCCAAAAGCAAATTGAAGCCGCTGATGCGCAAGGGCTCTACCTCGCGTCAGTCTAAGAAGCAGCTGGAGGCGGCACAGTTGCTTCCAGATCCAGCCCCACCGCCGCCGCCTCCACCGCTGCTTGCCCAGCAACAACATCAGCAAATACAGCAGATACAGCTGCCCACGCTGCAGCCAGCGCCCACGCAGCTAATGCCCACAACCACAGCACAGCAAATCCTCTTGCCAAATGGTCAGTTTATAACGACGCAGATTGTGGCGCCGCAACTGGCGCAGATCATAAGCTCGGCCCCGCAAACAACAACAACGAATGCTGCAACAGCATCAGCGCATTCACAATTTCTGCCCCAGCTGCTACAGGCGCCCAACGGGCAAACGTTGCAGATTGTGCAGCAGCCGAACGGCACACAGACGCTGCAGCTCGTGCAGCTCGTGCCCCAGCGAAACATGGCGCCGGTGAACACAACGACCAGCACGACAGAGATGTGCACGGCAAGCAGCGGTGCCTCGCTGGCGGATGCGGATGTGCAGCTGCTGGACGATGGTGATATGGATGATGAGGAGCTGGACGAGGTGTATGAGCAGCTGGACAGCAAGGATCACACGTTTGAGACGATTGTGCTGGACGATGATCAGCAACAGGACTATCTTAAGGAACATCAGCAGCATCATCAAGTGCTTATCGATGAGGATCTCACGCAGAGTGACACACATGAGCAGGAGCATGAGCAGGAGCTTGAGCACGACGAATACTTTGACGAGCAGCTGTTGCAGCACGAGGACGGAGTCAAGCACGAGGAAGATGACGAAGACAACTTTATAATTGAGGAAATACAACTAGATGATGAAGACATGCTAGAGGATCCCGATGCTGACGTAGATGGGGATGACATGACGCCCGTAGGCGATTGCGAGTATCTAACGGATGATCAGGACCATGCCCTTGGCGGCGATGTTGATGATGAGTTGCAATATGCCATTATGGAGCAGGCCGATGGCGATGTCAGCGCCAGCGACATTGAGCAGGCCTTCATCGATGTCGATGCACAGCAGCAGCTTCAAGAGCAACAGCAGCACCACCAACCCGTAGAGCTACACGGAATCTCGCTGGAGAATGCTGTGGTAGAGTTCAGTCAGGATACGCTTGTGGCGCCCACGTTGCACGTGAGCAGCACGCCCAGTCCCACGCCCAGTGCAGCGAAGCGTGCACGTCGCCAAGCCAACCTGGTGGAACAGCCCTGCAATCACCACCAGCACTGTCCACCCACAATAAGCAGCAAACTGGCAGCCGCAAACTCCCGGCAGCTAGTGCAAACCGCCTCAGTGATTGCCGCAGCGGGCGCTGATGATAATTACGAGATTGATGCCAATCTGGTAACGGAATTTATTAGACAGCACACATCGCCGCTGGGGTCGGGGCGCTACATTTGCCACTTGTGCACCACGGAGTTTCGCCAATTCAAAGGCCTGCAGAACCACATGCACTCGCACACCAACTGGATACGGGCCAATTGCAAAAAGCAGCCGCAGTGCGAGATCTGCCTGAAGAGCTTCAAGGGGCCGGGCATGCTGCGTATGCATATGAAGACGCACGATGCCGAAACGAATACGCCGCTGTGCAACATTTGCAATCGCACATTCAAGTCCAAGGCAATACTGTACAGGCACAGACAGACGCACCAGCAGCGCGCCTATTGCTGTGGCGTCGCCAATTGCCGCAAGAACTTCTCGAATGCGGCCAATTTGCGTTGGCACGTTGAGCGCAAGCATCCAGAATGCGTGGAGCCGTTCTACAAGTGCGGTGAATGCCTCACACTCTACGACAACATTGACGGACTGCAGCATCATGTGGAAAATACAGATCACGGCATCAACAGCACCGATCAGTTAGTAACCGCCTCCAGCTCAAGCGCTGGCTTTAGCGGTGCGGTGAGCATTGTCAGCAATGGCAACGACATATCCAACATGATTGCCGCCGCGCCGAATGCGTTAGGTGGCACTGGCGGTGCTCCTGGTGATACCCATGCCGTTGTCGTTGGCTCCTCGGGCGAGATGTACTTTGTGACGCAGGCGTAGCCAGGGCAGTTTGCCGCTATCGGCAACTCCGAGTGCCTGCTCGGCATGTAGATCTTAACCAGGCTCATATATAGTTGTAACAGATTTATACATATATATATATATTTTTGTACTATATATATACGTATATATAGTTTATACCTAGCACACACATTGCAATCCTAGTTATTTGTCATTGTAGTTTGTTCGTAGTATTTCGCTGCATTGCTCGTACTCTCGAATTGTATAATAAAACTAAGGGCCGTTTAGCTTTAGGTTATTAGGATAAGGCAATAATATCAAGCAAACCGCCGCGATGCTTTAAATAATTATTATATGGCTATGGAATATGTGCAAAGTATTCATTGTGGCTGATATAGTATATATACCCAGTGGTGTCATCGGCGCCAGATTTTGGATAACGGACTGGAAATTTTTAGACTAAATTTTCTCGGCTTGGTTTTCATTGTTGGGCATTGATTATTTCTACAAATTGTTTTAATTGCAAATAAAATTAAATAACTATATTATAGCTAAGCTGTTGTTTTCTTTAAAATCTGCTTAAAGGTCAATTGACATGCCTTTATCAATTTTATCGCAATGTGGATTTGAATGAAATAAAGGGAAATTTTAACATAGTATTTTAAAAACAATGCTCCAGTAAGTTTTCAATATAAGAACTGTACTGGAGTTGGTTTAAATATGTGTCAAAAAAAAATATTCTCTTAGCAGATTTACATGCATATGTATGTACTCTTAGGACAATTCTGTTTATCTGTGTTGCCAACAATGTCAAAAGTCAATATTGAAGATGCAAAAATTATACACAAGCTATTTATATAAAATAAAACTCAATTTTGTGTTTGATCACTTCAAATAAAAGTATTCCGCAATTCCGTCCTACTTAATGGTTGGAATTTTGGATAGAAAATTTATATTCACAGAAGTGTGGAATATATGAATATGAATAAGTGAATATTTATACTTATATACTGAAAATATCAAAAATATCTTCCCTGGGGTATAATTTTGTCATAAAGTGAACGAGATATGTGCTCTTAGTTAGATCCCCAAATGTGCATATCTTAAGCGGCTTTCGTAGTTTTTTTTTGTTCTTATTGCAACATGTTCTGCCAAACAGTTATTCAATTGTTTCGTGCAACTGGGAAGTATAAAAGCAACGACAAAATTGATCAGAGAGACAGCAATAAAGTCAAGGTCCCATCGCTCATCGATTCCCTAGAGACACGTGTCGAACCGGCCAGCGTCAAAGCCCTTATCATTCTGAGGATTACAATTTGTTCTTTATGCTGTCCATGGCGATTATGTGGAATTGCGCAAGTCTGGTGGGTACCTCCAAAATTAAATGATTAAACTGTTAGGCCCGCTACTTAACGTGACTTATTTTTCCCATGATCATGATAGCTGAGTGCGCAGGGTATTTTATTATGCTTATTGGTCGATGGAATGTTGTCAACTAACGAAGGGACGTTGCCACAATTATTATTATTTTATTATTATCCATGATAGGACTCGAATCTAAAAAAAGATCAGGACGAGCGGTATCGGAAAAGTGAACATATTTCAGTACGTTCAGGATGGCATTATCCAACTACAACAACTATCAGCTTAAGCTCACTGCCACTATGGCGTTCGAATAGGAAATCCATACCCTTGTCCTTGATTTGAACCCGGTCTCGTTCAGTTGCTTCACATTTAATTTTCTGCGAATAATAAATAATTTCTATGTCTATGTCATAAAAACTGTTTTCCAGTTTGGTTATCTTACAACCGTATTATGCTATATGATTGATCTATCTTAAATCTTGTGAGCACCTACGTATGTACATATATACTTTTCAGATGTAATATCTCAAATTCTTTAAGTGTCTTTTCCTACTAGTATATTCAATTCGTTGCTTCATCCGGGCGCTAAATCTTTTAAGTTAGCTTCGGTTACGAGCTTGCATAATAGACTGTAATGGGATCCCTTTCCATGAGGCGTAATTGTTACTCGAGTCTAGTTTGAAAAGCAAAAAGAAAATACGCAGTTCAAGCGCTCCACACACTATGTTGAACATTTGTGGGGCGGGTTGAGTTAACATTGTTGGTGTTATACCCTGTACACATCAAAAATGAATTGAGGGGGTATAATAAAGTTGTGTATATAAATATATCTGACATATAGGGTCATATTTGCAAAAGCTTTCAAAGCGAACATGGTTACATCGATCTTAGTCATCAAGTTTGATATGTGGGCAGTTTAAATTTACTTCAAATGCTCTCCGAGTATGTAAATGAGAATGCTTAGAGTATCTTGCTAGTCGCGAACTATCGTCTATAGCTTTCTTGTTTGTGTTGTTTGATGAAGCCCAATGGAGCTTTTGGGGATACCAGTGCGTCACTTAATGCGCAGCGGTAAATGAGGAGCCGACCACATCTACCAACCACTTTTTCCGCGAAGTTTGCATTTTGCACAACGCAATTGAATAGTTTTGTGTAATTTATTAATGAATTTGTGCTTTAATTTGTCCGTAGAAAAGTTCAGGGTGCGGCAAAGTACAAATCTTATTTATCAGCGCCCTAAGTACGTTGGACACGCGCTCCTTCATTTGTTATTGTCTATAAGTAATAATCAGATGATAATCTGAAGTGCACACTTTCCCATAAACTGGCTTACCTATGTCAATATTATTGTCCAATTTGATAATTATTATTAATTAGCAAAAAGTTTCAGCGAATCCATAAAAGTATTTGAAATTTTGACAGCAAAAATCCCATCAATTTAAGATTATTTATGACGGCATTTTCTTAACTGACTTGGCGCCTATCTACTACCCAAATAGACAATGATAAGATAGGGATTCCGATTCAGTTTGCCAAGACATAACCGTGGGGTGAATAATAAAACAATCATAGCTCTGAGGTGCGTGACTTCGAGTTCCTTGCGATAACTAGAGGCAGGAAAGAAAAGGTCAATTTGAGGCTTAATATTCTTGTATCTGGGCGTTCTATTGAATTAATTGAGGTATGTAGTATATTATTTATACGCTACGTAGTGCAACAAATCAATAATGCAAAAAAAGTGGATATTCCTAAGAACGTATACAAATAATAGTAAGAAGGGATAATTGTATAGACTCGGACAATCAAGAGTTTGTTTTTTCTTTTGAACGTAAACTACGCATCTTAAATATTTTATGTAGCAAGGCCTGTTCCCATTCCCACCTAATTTGCATTTAGAATTTCCTTGATATTATTTAGAATGGCATCTAGTGAGTCCTTGAACTTTAAGGCCTGCGCCTTTTCAAACGCAAAGGCCGAGCATCTAGAAAATACATATAATAGCAATATATTTTAAATACCCATATGTACCTATAGAAATATGAAAGCAAATGTTATAAATGTGCGCAAAATGTAATTGAATAAATAATAAGTCTGGCATTTTAAGTTTCGCCGCACTTGCCAATTTATATCAAATTTAATTGATATGACATGGCAGAGAAAATGTGCATACTTGAACGTATAAGTAAAAAGAAAAGTATTTCTACAACATTTCATTAGCTGCGTTGGAAAACTCTTTGATATAAGCAGCTTAATTAAATTAATTGAATGCTAAACATGCTCATTTCAAATATATACACATAAATTCATGTATATCATTGGTGCATATATTTTGATTCGTGCCAAGTTTGTACGTGCTTTAAGCATGAATAATAATAATTATCCACGTCATCAGAATGGCGTCGTTTGCTGAATATAAGTCATTAAATTTTCATGGAAAATGAATTAATGATTTACAAATACAGCTGTAAACTGTGATTACCAAGCCAGGTGTTAATTTAATCGGAAAATGGTTGTGAATTATTGTTGTGGTTTCAAATTCAGGGATAATCGGTTTGCTGTTGAAGTTTTGCCAAAAACAGAATGTTATTTGATGCCATTTTTGCATATTGTCTCTCAGAGCCCAAAAATTGGCTATTTGATTTCAATGAAATGGACAGTCGCAATATGTAAATGCCTAATGGGATAATTCTTATACCCCTGCAAAGGGTATTATAATTTTGTCACAAAATGTGTAATTGAATGCGACGTTTTCGACCCCACATTGTATATATATTCTGAATCAGCATGAATTCTCGAGTCGATATGGCGATGTCCGTCTGTCCGTCTGTTTCTATGCGAACTAGTCTCTCAGTTTTAAAGCTATCGTAATGAAACTTGGCACAGACCCTTTTTTTGCTGCAGGCAGCACATATCGGATTTTTTTGTACAATCTGGCAAAAGTTTGTCAAAATCGGACCACTATATCAAACTTTTTGTTTATACAAATATTACATCCAAACAGAGTAAGAGTTTTATTATACTTCAAAAAGTTTCCTATAATTTGATCAAAATCGGACCCCTGGCTACCATAGAAGCAATTAAACGCAAATTAAGTTTTGTATAATAATTAATTCCTGCTACGGTACTCCTAGGGTACTCGGAACTCCGAAGATAGCCCTTCTTTCTTGTTTTTACTATGTTTCTATATTTAAGACAAAATCACTGTTTACGGCCAAATAAAACTAGCCTCGCAGTTTTAGAGCTATGGTGATAATATAATATAATATATGCTTACTTTGTGGCTAAGCGGATCGGATCGGATCACTACATCATAGGAACGATCGATTTTTTTGCAACCAAACGTTGAAATTCTAAGTTTTAATACACCCTTTAGGTGTTGACTTAATTTGATCAAAATCGGACTATTACAAATTATAGCTGCCTTAGAAAGAATCGTTTTCGTATGAAAAACTTGTATGTTTATACAGATATTTCATCCAAGCTGTCCAATTGCGAATTTTATTATATGTACGTACTTTATATGGTTTGCTTAATCGCAGTTATTGTATGAAAAACCTTTTGTGTGTATGTCTTTCGGCAGTCCGCAGATAGCCGTTCTTACTTGTTTTATAAATCATTTGTTTTGTCGTTTGTATTTGGCATTTTGTAAAAACAAATAACAAGCTCTCATAGCAGCTGACTAAGCAGCTTTTTGTTTATGTCATTAAACCGGCAAAGAAACAAACAGTCCACGTTTGCCGTGCCGGAAGAAACCGAAAGCGAATCGGGCATTTGAATGAGTCGAAATTTGCAGTTCAGTTCTGCACAGTACGAAACGGAACGGATTGTAGCATCAGAGCGCTGCAGATGCTGCTGGGGATGGGGATGGGGATGGGATGGGGATGGGGATGGTGTTGGGGATTGCGTATAGTGCGTACGCTCGATATTTTTGATGTAGGTTCTGGTTCGGCGTCATTACGAATGACTCGCTAGATACATTTTGTTGCCGCTAAAGAGTCGCGTCCCGCCCCCTTGCCAGAGCTGCTTACGTTGTCGCCATTGACGCAATTGAAAAGAAAAACAAATTGTTTTTTTCGCATTGCAGTGGCTATACATACATACATATATATATACAAAAACTGCACGACATTAACAATAATCGTTTGAGCACTCGTATTAGTTTTATTTATTTTTCGCGTTTTGCAGACACGTAGACAAAATTTCCTTTTTGCTTTAGTAACATCACGAATTTGCAATTCACACTATGATTGGCACATTGTTTTTGATTTTTGTTGACAAACCGTTTGGTCGATGCCTTAAAGGTGGTGGGGTATACGAGGTTAGCAAATGCGCTTTAACTTTAGATACTTAGTATAGTTACTAATGCGTCGCAATTCACACGAAAAACATTCCTTCTATTTTACAAGTGAATATAAATAGCATAAAATGATCAAGGCCTGTTTTCTCATTGTCCGGGTTACATGCCGGTTAACAAATCGACTTGGCGAACTATTAAAACATTAATTTAAAAAAAAAAATACTATCTGACATAAAACTGATAAAACAGGCAGTTTAACAAAAAACCCCACCAAAAATTTTATGCGAAATAGAGTCCTGTTGGAGGCACATTACATAAACCATGAGCAGCTTCTTAACTAGCCCAATCTATACTTTTAACATACAAAACATATTCTTAATTAAATTTTCAGCTTAATGCAAAAAGTCTCAAAGAAATCACAGCAACGAGAAACAACTGAGTACACGGCATGCAAGATATGTTCAAAAAACCCTATTCTTGCATGCAACAAACATATGACACGTGACTGTTGGATGTACATACATGCGAGCTAAAAATATGTCGAGGAGATAGATGGCATGTAAATGTCAGTTATGTCAGTTTGACGTCAGAGAACATGTGCTTGACACTTTTTGTATTTCGTTTTACATAAGTTAACAAAGCCAAATGCTAACCCCGTGTTGAGAAAACGAGATGAACTAAACGATTTCTTAGAAGGGAGGTAGCTTGAATCACGTTGTACTTTATATAAATAGTATACCCCCAGCTAAACGTAGAGCATCCCGCAGTCGAGCAATCTTAAATGCAGCCTTGCCTTCGTTTCTTGTATTTATATACTTTTCTTATCTGTGGCATTAAATTAAACTTGATCTACATATGCGAGTACATAGCATGTATACGTATGTGCAATGTGTACGTTTACAAATGCTATTCAAATATTTATATAATTCATATAATTATAGTCTGGCTGCAGATTTGGTGGCATTATTTTTAGTTTCGCCGCACAGGTTGGCAAATGAAAATATTTCTGCGTCGCAATTTCGTTTCCGTTTGCCAAAGAGCTTATAAAAAAAGGAATTATATATACATTAAACAATAAAATTACCTATCCACCTACTATTTGTGCATTGTGTCGGACACACAATTTGTTCCCGTTGGCATCTGTTATTGACATTGACTCACTCGGCCATGAATTTCTCTTTTGGTTTATGTAAAGACCATTTTTCTATGAATTATGCTATAAATGTATCTAAAGATTCCAAGATTTCGCAGCTCAATTACTTACTGACAGCTGATGTAGCCTACTTATCTGGGCCTTAGCTGCATGTTTCGAAAGACTCAACCCCCTTGGATATAAAAATATTTCTCTTAACTTTTCAATTCATAGTATTTTAAGGGGCGCGAGCGCTAACAACACATTCATCATATTTGGTCATCTGGGATGCCCTTGCCGGTCGCATGGCACTATGGGAAATATGAACACTTTTTCTGGCATAAGCGCAATTTTGAAAATTCAATGAAATTAAATTAATATTAGGAATTAACTACAATGTTACATACCGGAAATATCAACATTACCAACAACTATCAAAATAAGAGCTAACACAGAAAATCACATTGTTTCTTAATGTGCAATTATTATTTTTTGGTTTTCAAATACCTTTTACTTCAAAGAATATAACTTTTGTTAAAAGAAGCTTATGGTGGAATCTCATTTCTGTTTATTGTATACATAATAAGACATAACCTTAAAAAAGCTTGGTTTTTAATGAATTTTTGAAGAAATCTTAACTTTGAAGGGGGTTACAAAACTTTGGGTGCTATGACATCTTTTACACTTCGTAGAGTCATTAATTTCAATTTGAGCGCAAATTATGTCAATATCCACTATTTCCGAATTTTAAGTTCTTAACTGATAGTCTCACTTTTTCTAATACTGAGATATTTGTAATGTGGAGGCACCAAGGGGTCTAACCTACAAAATGTTGTTGTTTTTTTTTGTCCAAAGCATATTTAAATCAAAATGTGGGAAGGTTTTTAATCACATACAAACAAACTCGCCTTAACAAAAAAAATAATAATTTATGCAGTATCGGGTCTACTTTTTCCTTACAGACAATTCTTACTATCCAAACATTGTCAACATTTCACTTTCATTAAGAAAATGGATTTTCTTTATTAGAAAGAAATTTGACTCTAAAATACAGTTTATCATGCAGTTATTATTTGCCAGAAAAACTGACAAAATTTCCTATAGTACATTGGGGACATGGAAATTTTTGGCACACCTCCAAGTTTGTTGCCAGACCGCCCACAGTTTTGTAGCAGCTTAGTTGGCAACAGCTGCTAATAAAGTTCATTTGGCATGGTCAGTATTCGCTGGCATGCCGCTGAGCTCTTTTATAGTTTCGTCGAATCAAAATTCAAACCGAAATCCGCTGGTGGGGTGGTGAAGTGAAATGACGGCCATTGCCAATGGGTAAGCACATTTGCCTCAAAGATTTCGCTGACCCGCCTCGTGCCGGCGCTTGTCAATGCCCTACTCCTGCGGGCATCACCTCCCCAATCCCAAGGCGGAAACGAATACGGCGGCGTCAGAGTGTCGTGGCTGTTCACGGGTTTAGCTCGTGGCCATTGTTCCGGTAAGGAGTGACGATTCGTCGAGATAATCGTGATAGATCAGCTAATTTAGATTCGAGGTACATATATGCGCTGCATAATCCAAAGCTAAATTACTTGAAAGTTCTCAATTGTGTCGTATTTTTGGCCACCTTTCTTCCTATAGCATTCAATGTCAAGGCCGTTGTCGTCTTTCGGAGCGGATTTGCACTGAGATATCGAAATGTTTGTTAGTTGTCTAGGGGTTCCTGTAGTTCCCATAACAGAGGTCTCTTATATTATGTGAGATGTCAACGCCTCATTACTTACTATATAAATTGCGGCATTTAATCAAAAGTATTTTAGTATTATATTATTTAAAATATGTTTTTAAAGCTTTGCCAAAAATTGTTTAGATTTCTTAGTGGCCAAAGTCCTGAGCATGTCAGAATTTTTGTGAAGAGGGTTATTTTGAAACAACTAGAAAGAACAGCTATTTTCATGTTGCCGAAGCTATATACCCTTGTAGAAAGTTTTTTATAACAAGACCGATCGTTGTTATTACAAAAACATTGATTTAGATGAGATTTCAACGTACTATGATATAATGATGCAATAAAGTTAAGAATCGGTGCCAAGTTTTATCATGATAGGTTTAAAACTGGGAGAGTGGTCTTAGTCTCGTCTGCTGATGCTGATCACGAATATATATACTATTGTGGGGTCAAAAACATGTCCTTAAATGCGTTACACATTTCGTAACAAAATTATAATACCCTCGGGAAGGGTATAAAAACTCACCCGGTCGTATGTGTGTTATGTATGTGTACAATTGATAGTTCATATTATTATAGAAATATAGTCTGTTTCTGGTTAACTAATTATGAGATCATATTTAAAGATCAAAAGGAACTCTAATGGAAAATAATTAATATACAACATGCATACAACTAATGATACATGTTATGCTTACAAATAAATATTAAACTTTTGTTCGCAACGGAAAAAAGAGTATATTAGATGTGTATGAATGTAATTTTATTTCGACACTCTTGCAGCAAGAGAAACCAATGTAAGAGACTGGGACTGCAGTCGGGAACTTTTTTTACTCTGTTCCCATAGCCAAAAATTAGTAATTCGGCCAAGACCTACATTTGTAGACCTAGAGTCACCAAATTTGATATGAGGGTCACTAAGGACGTTCTTGAAAGATTGGATCACATAAACTTTTGAGACTACTACCTCCGTCTCACAAATGAGGAAAATCTATACCTGCTAACATGAGCGCTACTGATGACCTCATTGAAAAATTGGATCACATCAATCATAGGAAAAATAAAACATACCGGAAAAAGAGTATACCGCAGTCGAGACAGTTGAAACTCATCTAAAAGATTCCAAGCAATAAATCAGTTGCTTTCGTTTATTAAATGAGAACTACTCTGACGACACAATCACAAAAAGTGGAATAAATTAAAGCAGCTGATGTTATTTACTCAATTTACTGCCATTGTGAGTCACATTATTGGCTAAACAAATAGGTAAAGCTTTATTGTTATTGCAAATTTCAATTGCCGCTTGCTGCTGTCGGCTTCGTCGTCTGTTTTCAATTAAACGGGCGACGAGCGCGTGTTTTCAATAAATTTCTTCCAACGTATCTGAATTCACAGACAGGCAGGCACGGACTGGAACCGAAACTAGCTGTCAAGTGGAAATGGAAATTGAAATTGAAATTCTAATGCTAATTCAAATTCAAACACAAATACAAATATTAATTAAAACTATCAGCGAAAGCAAACAAAACAATTGCTCTTCTGCACGCATATGGTTTGTGCAATTATATTTGTGGCAATGTCAATGTCGATACAGCACGGCCTTAATTAGTCAATGCAAGCTCAATGCCACTGAGAGGATGGCCTATCTCACGTCCTGCAGCATAGCCTTGCAGGCATCCCCTGGCGAGCTGGCTGTACAAAAATGCAAAACCTGCCACCGCCTGCGTGCTCGGCAATGTCCTTGCCAGACGACATTGAGATGCGCCCCGCAACTGAACGTCAGTGTAAAGTGTAGGTTGGAGTAAGGGCACTGCAACGGGGCCATTCCAGTAGACACCCATCCTTCACGTGCTGCCCATACGAAGGTCTCATTAATCAGAGTAACCTACACCCGATACTTTCATACGTTTGTCGCCTCTCCTTTATTTATAATCTATTTTGAACCTTGCACTAATAAAGTCGTTTCAAGAATTGACACAATTTCAATTTGACAATCAACTGCACTTACATCCTACACTTCCCCCATTTCCCTTACCTCTTTTACCGGCTGTCATCAAAATTGCCCAACTGATGACTAATCAGCATCGGAGGCGATAGCGAAACAAGCACAAAATAACAACAAAAAAAAAACTTAAATGCCAAGTAATTATATATATCATTTTTGACTGACAGCACACAACACAGTTTGCAAATAAACAAAAATATAATATTTGTGTATAGGCAAATAACTAACGCTGCAATTTATACTTTCACACAGTCACATGAAAGGTTTAAAACATCTAAGTTCTATAGGTTTTTTAGTTTGGATAGATGAAAATAGAAATTAAAACTATACGATTAAAGTTTTAATGACATTAAATTGGGCATTTAGGTTTTAATTCACTTTACTAAAAGCCCACTAATCAATAAAAGTGACGTATACCATCAATTATAAAGATAAAGCTATAATTCTATGAACAATGCTTTCGATTGGGATATTCCCACTGGCCGTGAATATTCCAATAGATTGATTAACCAAACAAGCTGAGTACTAGTTTAAGATAAACAATTAACCGCTCCCGACTGCAATATACAGTAATAATTATTAATATATATTAGAATTAGAATTTTGCGGTACCAAGGTAGAGGGTTGAAAATATATTTCAATGTGATCAATATTATATTTGGTGACTCTACCTTTAAGATTGTGGGAGATATCGATTTTGCAAATCTTATCGATCCAGGGAATAAATGGTTAAAAGGGTGCTCACGACCACATAGGTTGAACTTAGTTTTCTCACCAACAGTGACCATGAATACCCAAAATCTGTTCAACAATTGTTTAAGCTACAGTCACAAGGCTGGAATAGAGACACGATTGTCTGTCATCACTATAAGAACTTTTGCGCTCTCAATTGACATTCCATTAATACTCTACGAAAGGGTCTTTCATTTTGTAGTAGCGCCAGCCTCCATTCAAAGTCAATGCCAATGTCAAGGATGCAAATTCAGCCAACAATGGTACCATGCAATTCAAGCGGCGCCCACTTGGCTGCCTAGTGCCTGCCCAGGGTCAAACAACACCAAACAACGTCCCTCAATGAATAAATCATGAATGCAGTAGAGCACCGACACAATGGCAACAGTGCCAGCCTTGTGCGACGGGCTTAAATGCTAAACGTGAAGGGGAAACCAGCGCGGGAAAACTAACCCAGTCCTTATATGTATATACTTTACTTTAAAATTATCCATAGATGATTTATATACCTATATATTCGCACTAAAATAAACACTGGTACTACTACTAGAGGAAATACATCAATTTCGTTATCGATATTATCGATCGATATATTTGCTTTACCATGCATATTGGATTTATATTGATATATCGAAAGATACGATGTACAACAGTGACTTACATCATTTTATACGAAAACATGTTTCTTAGCAGGTCTTACATTTCTACATTATATATGGAAAATGTTGCTCGTAAACAAAAAAATAAGGCATTTATTTCGTTTTAATTACGAGTTTGTATGGAAATGTGCTTCTTAACGAATATCTTGATCTAATTTTGTAATTTTGTAACTATTCTATTTCTACTACGCATTTTTATTAAAAACAAGTTTTCTTCTTTTTTTTGTATATTTTTTATATATTGTTTGAAACTTAATTAATTTTTCGGCTGGCACTATAGACAATATATGTTTTGCCGCCTCTAGTATATATATAGATAAATTTTGCAAAGTCATTTAATGAACGGGATGAAAAATTTGCGCAAAAACATCAAAAGCTCGATTGATGAATATGAACTCAGCGTTAGTTCTTGAAATGGTAAGGCGCAGCCAACTAAACTCTATGTTTTGAATATATGATATATGTATTTCTGTAGTGCATTTTGTAAAATCTTTTGGAATATCTTTGAATTCACAAAAATTTTGTATTTGTTGGTTGGATATTGGGGAGCTCCCGATTATCGGCGTCATGCTTAGGACAAAGTTCTACTTGCTCTATTTATGCGTTTTTTTTTTCTGTCAGTAATATATGTCATGTCTGTCGGCTGATTTTTTTTATCAGCAACCCACGCGCCATTGTCTGGTTATTGTAGGCTTTCGGGCCATCTATTTTTGTCTGGTTGATGTAAAAATATCAAATTGTTGCGTCATTATTTGAGCATTTCTCATAGCCACTGACATTTTACGACAGGACAAACATTTTCCCCCAAGTTATAACCGGAACGTGCCAAAAAATAAAGGCGAGCTATTTGTTAGAATCGGAGCTTCAATTGCTCGTTGACAGTACACGCGATTTGGTTATTATATGTGGCGATATCACAGTCCGGGCCAACAACATTTTCAGTTTGCAATTGCAATTGTATCTACAAGTACGTATTTTGTATCTGTGCATGCGTTAGTTTAGTGTGAACTTTTCGATAGACAGCTAAGTGTTTGACATTTTTGGTAGAAAATAGCTTTGCTTGGCCTAAAAAAAGACGCTAAAGTTTTCATAGTTCTTCAGCATTTGTATCAGACCTTATAAATTCAAAAGAAAGACTAACAAAGATTTCGAGCTGTTGCATTGTTTGAAAACTTTGTTGTTTTAACTTGGTACAAATGTTTTTAAAGCAGAACATGTGTAATTTTCCTTACTCATGGACGTTGTACGAGCAGTACATACAAGTGGCCCAACCACACCATATATAGACATAAATAATTTCATAGAATAAATTTGAAACATATTTAATTTTCTTTATTTTAAATAAATTATTCATGCCTGATAAGCAATTAAATGTTCAATTGCAGGGACATTTAAACATTGCCACGTCATTTTCTTTCTGATTATTTATTATTTTTTTGTAAATGATATGATTTATAACGAATCTTTTAATAGCTTCAATTGCCTAAGCTTCTGTGAAAATATCTACTGCAAATCAGTCCAAGTCCGTACCGTACCGTAATTGTAAGCCAGCTGATTATATTGTGAGCCACATTGGAGTTACGACAGTCCGTCAAAATTGAAATAACAATGGAATCTGCCCGTTATCGATATGACTTTTGGTTCCCCCGAATTCATATTACGAACTTGTAGATAGGCAAGACATTATGGAATTGTATATAGCGTAAGATTGATAAGATTTGAACGATAAGAGACGACTCGCGATTCAGCAGCAGTTGGCTTGTGTTTCCCACTTGCTTCGCTTCTGTGGGCCGCAATTTAATTAGTTGGTCCCCATACCATTCACAAAGTCGTCGACGCGGAAGCATTACAGGCGCGGAGAGGGCACAGGAGGTGGCTGGGCTCCGTTAGCTTCCGTTAGCAAATATTTGTCATTGAATTTTTATTGGACAAACAGTTGGGGAGGAAAAAACAATTTGCAAAGATTTTTACAATAAATATGCTCGTAGGCCAAGAAAAGAACCTCTTGCGGAATGAAAATTAATAAGCTGGCGGTAATTTATTCGAATTGCTTTGGCTTTGTTTCACTTTCCACTTGAAATGATATGAATTGCGATAAGATTTCAATATTTATATACAATAGACTTGTTTTATTACATTTCGATTAGACTTAAGCATTAACGATGCAAAACTATTGATGGTACTATCGTTAGTATCGATATATATCGATATCGTCACCATCGATCGTTTTTATGTCCTATCAATAACTTTTAATTGTCTTGCTATAGCAAGATAATAGCTATGCATCAAATAATACTTTTACATCATCAATCATTGCTGGATATTTCTATTATATTTTTAAATTTTTGAGCTTAAAATTGAAATACCTTAATGACAATATTTGAAACTGTCGATATTATTGATGGTGCCGACTATCGACCCTCGCAATTATCGTGTGGAGCTACTACTATTGATAATAGTTTTGCAGCACTATTATGTTGTACTCTGTCCTAATCCTTTTATAAACGCAGGCTGCATTTTTTAATTTATTCAATTATGCTTATGCCGCGTGCCAATTTTCGTTAGAAAGATACAAACTCAAACTAGTTCAGCCTGGTTCAAACGCCACATCCAACCCAATCCAATCCTCAAGCGAGGACTTAATGCAGCGGCACCTGCATCTGTATTGACCGCCGCTCTTATCAAAGAGTGTTGCTGAAAAGTATCTGAGTGCTGCAGCTCATGAGAGCGCAGCTGTCAGAAAAGTATCTAAGAGCGTAAGCAATGGTACATGTGTTGCTGCTCACACGCACAGCTGCGACTGAAGTGACTGAACAAGTGTTGCGGTGTTGTAGGGTTATCTCGCTCGCACTCATATACAGTAAATGGGTGGTAGCTACGTGGTTAGCGCTGGTGAGCACTTACATTCTGGCTGCTAAAGCATCTAAAATATACTTTGCATTCAGTTTAGCCTCTCAACTCGCTCGAATCGGACGTGCTCAACGCTTAAAACTGGAAAATAGTGATAAAGTGCAAGTCGCGCAAAATAAGCCTAAAAGCGCGTGTGAGAAAATCAAATTTAATTGAGAAGCTAATATTGTATATGCAGTACATATTTATGTGTACGAGTATGTACAAACACACATAAGTACAAAGCAGAAGTCAAAGTATAACTGTGCTTGTCTCCCGCCCAGTCTGTGTGCCAGAGCGAGTGTATATACATATGTGTATGTGTGTGTGTGAGAAATTTTCACATACAAAATTGATGTGGAAAATTTAATTGAGAAATTTATGCGAACATGCAAATGAATGAAAACTAAAACAAAACTAAATTAAAAGATTAGAAAACCTGCAGTGTCTCAAAAAGGTAAATTTCAAATTGGTCCAACAAGAAGTTAAAACGTTTAGAAATTTATTTTCTGTTGCGTGCCCTTTGTAAATGTATTTGTGTGTGTGCATGCAATACGGTTGTATTAGTGAATTTTATTTAATTTTTTGATGTGTGCTGTAAAAATAGCCAAGTAAAGAGCAGACGGCGATGAAAAAATGGACAGCAACGACCACGCAACGCAAGAGCAGTCAAGAGAGTGACAGACTCTGAGTGAGTGTGGGAGACGAAGCGACAGAGCGAGAAACAGCCAGAGAGAGAGCGAGAGCGCAGCAATCAGCTTAAGTGTTTTTTTTTCTTATTTGTTTCTTTGCTGTTTGGTTGATCTTTTGTTTTGAATAGGGTTATTGCTGTTGTTGTTGCTATTATTATTATTATTGTTGTTGCTACGAGTACGTGTATTTTATCTGCTCTTCAACTGCTGTTTTTGTCGTCATCGTCATCGACATCGACTGTTTTTTATTTTCCTTTTTTTCTTTCTGACACAGCTGCTTTTTGTTTTGATATCAGAAATCCATAATCAAGCGAGCGTGTGCCCGAATCTGTGTCTGTATGTGTGTATAAATTAACACACTCAAGACCTGAAACTCGTTTTAGTTTTTGTCGCTCGCCTAAAGACTTGTAAATTATGCGAATTTCAACAAATTCCCCTTTTCAAAACAAACATTCCATTATTTAATATTATTTTGTTATGTGGTCAACATATCAGTTAGTCGCCTATTTAAGATCTTCCCAGAAACAGTACGCATTTAAACACGAATATGAATATCAATGCGTGACTAATAACCGTTTTAATTGTATGATTCCAGTACATATTGCATTTATTATGCATGTGCGTGTGTGTGTGTGTTTCGCTTAGGCTTTCTTATATTATTATTGAACGCCTTTAACACAATTGGGTTAATCCCACGGTGTGGACGGTTACATTTTAACAGTTCTTACAGCTAACTGTCTCGTGTACAAAATCAAACAACCTGTTTTTGTTTTTCATTAAGCAAACATCATAATCAGCTTACAGAAAATTGAAGAAGAACAGAGTACTTAAAGTATTGATTTAGGCTTTGCAGAAGAACACATTTATGTCAACAAATCCAAGATCTTTCACTTGTGATGGTATAGTCCAGTTATTTGAAATATGCATTATCTCGAAAACATTTCCTGTTGATATTTGCCTGACTACGTACATATGTATGTACATTGTATATGTATGTACATACATACATACATACATGGATTATTCTGTCATTCATTAAATAACAAGTAAGAAGGCTCTAGTCGAGTACACCTGACTACGAAACTCTCTGTACTCAGATCTCAAACTTCCCAACACATCTTCGTCCACTTACACATACCCAAAGACGCACACACACAAGCGACAGCGCAAGCGAGACATTTTAAGTGGTAGCTGCGCTTCTTCTTCCCCGCTCTGCAGCACTGAATCTTTTTTCGTAAACAACTTCCGTGCTTATGATACGATCAACATGAAATTTACACTGAAGATTAAGAGTGGCCCATGTATTATACATGTCAAATGCCAGAGCAATATCTTCAAAATTGTTTTTATAAATCGTTTTTATCGATTTTCGAGAGAGCGGGGGGAGATATCTTAAATATAAAACAAACTTGATCTGCGTATGGTACACAGGAATCTACATTACAAATTTGGTGTCTCTAGCTCTTATAGTTGCTGAGATCGATGGGTTCATACAGACGGACATGGCCTTTGAAGAATATACATGTATATGTATGTATGTATGCCTATATGTAATAGGCTAATGTTAAAGAATTCTGCAATGGATTACTTATACACAATACATAACATACGAAATTATTTATAAATATATTTTCCAGTCTATAAACGGAATATTAATTTTATTCTATTGCTTAACAGATATATGGTTAGAATATAATAATATATTATTCAGTTGTTCAAATTAATTTAATAATGAGTTACAAAATTCATAGTTGTCTATAATTTTGCACCGAGCCTTCAGTTCTGTTGAAATACATTCTACCTTTGTTGCTATCTATGTCGATATTCACGATTGTGTATGGCTTTGTGATTAAAGATCGGAATCTTTAACGAAACGATTCCGATAGGATTTGTTTGTTCCCTCACTTCCCACCCTCTATGTTGTTGTTGCTAAGTGCACGTTGATTTTGCTCTTATCAGCAGTTTCAGACTACAACTAATCACCATTTTGCTGCTTTGATTTCTAAATTTTCCTATTCACAGTTACCTTGGATTACAATGAAAACAAATTTGCGTTTATTTACGTTTTCATTTTCACTTCTGTTCATTAAATGCAGAAAAATATATGAGAAATCCAGCTACATTTGATTTATTCGCTTTTGATAATAAATAACTCAATAAGAGAAGGCTTTGGCCTTTGTATTGAATATTAGGCAATGTGTTAAATAAATAAAATAAACATTTGACTACAAATTTGCAGAAATTATTCGTTGTTGTTATTGTTGTAGCACATATCTTCCGATGTGCCGTCAAATTCAAGAAGAAGACACTCAAACTGCGAATTCCCCGCTCTTTTAGCGGGCATTATCCGAAATATATTGATATATCCTATAGTAAGGAAAAGTTTATTAGCTCAATGAACTGTTTGTAGCGCTTTTAAATGTATTTAATTGTTCGAACATTATAGAAACATAGAGAGTTAAGGCCCTCTGTGTGCGGGTGGCCTAAATCTATACGTAATTCTTTTACCTGGTTTTTACCCGTCTCAGACAAAGTACTTTTGGACCGCAACTGTCGAACAAAAATAAATGATGTGCTTAAATGGTACTAAACAGTTTTGCCTTCGCCTCTCTATATATAGACAGTCTACAACCAAATATGTACATAGATTAAATTCCCTTGAGATGCTGAGATTTTGAGATATTTATAGCCAATATTCAAATAGAAAGCAGTTAAATGATGTAAACAAACAATTTTTTTATTTCACTCTTTGATAATGGCTTATTTTACAGATAGGGCGTTTCAACTTGTTAGACGAAAACAACCTATGGAAATTTTTTTTAATGTTTTCATTGCTGCCTTGTGTAAAATAAATGCATTTTTGGTAAGCTAGTTTTGCTTTTAACCCAAAAATTGCATGCAGATACTAATCGATAAATCTAGTATTATTAAATCTTAATATCTGCTGATCTGCTTATTTAAACTGTAATAAATTTTAAATAATAACATAAATTTATAGTTAAATAATGTTAACTTGTATCGATATCGCTCCAAGACAATATCGATACAAGGCAGCTTCGAAAATGTTAATCTTAAGAGATCCGCAAAATAAGTATTGTAATAAAGGTTGAATAAAATAAATATAGAAAGTCGAAGATTATATATCAATTCCTCTTTTTATAAATTATGTAAACTTAACTAATAGTTACCACAATCGATGTTATCGACATTTTAATCGGTTGATTGCTGATACATCATTGTTTTGCCACCTCTAGTACGTGCATTGCATATGCGTATCAGTGTTGCCAACTTTTTAGAACAAATAAGCTGTTTTTAGTGGGAACAAATAATTTTAAGCATTTTTAATACAAAAGCTTTTCATATATAAACTCATTTTTCACCCGATCGTATGGCAGCTATGTGATATAGTAATCCGATCTTAACTAAATTTGGTCAGATTCAATAAACTCTTCAGAAATTCGGTTTGGGTGAGTTTGATGAGAATAGAATATCAAAAACAGTTGTCGACCGATCATTTCTGTGGTATTCCTATATGTTATAGTGGTCCGATCCGGCCGTTTCCGACATACTATATACTGCCTGCAGCAAAAATAGGATCGGTGCCAAGTTTCATTGTTGCAAAATTAACATTTTAAATATTTGTTGTAAAAAAAAGCGGGAAAAAATCGAAATATTTCGTAAAAAGCCAGAATTCGCGCTGCCCGCTGTTTTTGTATCTTTCCCGCAATTGAAAAAAGCCAGATTTGAAAGCTGAATTGACAACAGTGATGCGTATGTATATACTTACATATATTTGTGTGTGGTTTGTGTCCCAGCTAACTGTGAACTGTGAATTGTGAATTGTGTGGCTTTGTTGTGTCTGCCGCTATATTGTGAACGATCGTTTGCCTTTTGCGTCGTGTTGTTGCTGTTGTTCTGTTTTTACGCATTTGTTATTGATGAACACGCTTTGTTTTGATTTTGATCTCGATTCCAAGTTTAGTTTACTATTGAATGCTAATTAAACACTTGCATGCATATGTTATATGCCCATCGATTGGTAAACTTAATAATAAAACGTATTAGCAGCTGTTTCTGTTTATGTTGCAGAGTCTCTGCATCGATATCTGCTAAGCTTTGACCCACTTTTGGGCCATATACATATACATATACACGTACGCATACAGTATGCATACAAGCATATGGAACATGGGAAATTTTGCTTTGTTTACTTTCATTTTGGTTGCCATCAAGAGTTGTTTGTGGCCCAGTTTAAGAGAGGCAGGAGGTGGGCTACTACTGATAAGAACAGTCCATGACTGTCTAGTCAATCGGATGCTCTTTAGTGACTCAGCTGGATCGGTATCTCTCACACAGCTGATGTGCGTCGCAATTGACGCTTTCTCTCGCTCTCTGTCTGTAGTGCAAAGTTTTCTGTAATCATCTGGCAATTGCAATAATGGCATGACAGTGATTAAATACTTGAGTAGAGTCCGCCATCTATAATAGCCATGAATGTTTTCCGTGTTCCATCAATTGTTTTGTCGGATTCGCCTGACAGTTTGAATTGACGCATTCGCTATAAATATGGCAAGTGCTACTTTAAGCCGCAAGTGTTTTATAAATAAACTGCGAAAATACGAGTACTTACTCGTACTACGCATAGCATTGTGGATTTGGACAGCAACGATAAGCGACGCGTCGCTGAGTTCAGAAAACTTTTGGATCAGTCGCCAGATACGCGAACAATGCCCGATCGTTGACTGCCTCAAGTTAATGACACACTGATTACGTACTTATCGAGAAGATCCCCCCCAACCGAATGCCGTTCGTCATATGCAGTTGTCAAGTGATTCCCAGAGGTCAATCGATTGCCATAAACATACAAATGATCTAGGAAACTATCTGCATACATACAAATATACATATACTATTGTTACACAGTGGCTGTCGGCAATCAGATTAAACAGATTAAAAGGCGCGCCGTCTAACTCAATTAGCCATATGCAAATATTTGCTTGATAAATGTGCAAACACAGCCAAAGAAACACATACAGATACAAATACAGATAGTGCTACATTTACATCTGGCAAATATGCATTAAGATTCTGTCTGCTATCTTTTAAAGACGTCTGCAGTTCTGCGGCAGCGATTATGCAATGGAATTCATGATTTCATCATTTTTAAACATTTTAAAATACTTATAATTCACAAAACGAAAACCAAATATATGCTACATTTTAAGAACACAAATTCAACAATTTAATACGTTAAAAGAAGTAAGCAGAAATGTTTTTCATCAAAATCTTATTTACAACTAGTTTAAGCTTTCAAAAAGTTAGCAGTACAATCAATAATAATAATAATACAATACAAAATCTCAATTTAAGTCCGACTGTTCCTTTGTATGATAGGATTTTGATCATATTTGACCAACATATAACATTCTGAATTTTGTTGGGAAATTTGTAATAATAATAATATTTTTCATATGTTATTATTATTCCTGTAGGAGCTATATTAGCACATATGTATCTAAGCCATTAACACAAGGTTCAAACGCATGGATTGGCTCTTGAGATCGCGGTCCAAACTGCGCCTCGCCAGCAAGGTTCTGCTGTTTAAGACAATGATACAGCCCATTTGAAGGCCCTATATCTCTTAAAAAAAGGGTCCAATCTGTTTTATCTGTTTCCTTTTGCAAGGAAAAATTATATAATGAGGGACCTTGGGATTGCACCCATAACCAATTAATTATACGGCTGATTATAGACACGCCAATCATGTTAACCGTCTGCCCAATGCTCTCGAATTCGACGTTAGCAATCCAAAACTCCGGAGACTCAAGCGCACATTTCTTGAACAGCTACCAAGGCGCAGTCTCCCTGCCAAGCGCTTACGGTAGGTTCATAGTCCTGCCTCACCATCAATCAACTCCAGTTAGGCACATTCATCACCAACCTAAGCTCACATCTTGAGGTTATCATTTAGGAGGTGGTAAAATCTGATAAATCTAATAACTAGATATAGTTTTGTGTTTTTAAATTGTATGATAATGAAACGCTCTTTTCTTAAAACGCCATATACAAACAATAAGAATGCTATAGTCGAGTATACCCGACTACGAAACTCCCTGTACCCAGGTCAAAAATTTCCGATCGCATCTTCGTTAACTTACACATACATACACAGATACGCACACGCACGAGCCACAGCGCAAGCCGAGGCATTTTAAGTTGTGACTGTGCTTCTTCTTCCCTTGCTGCAGCACTGAATCTTCTTTCGTGAATAACTTAGGTGTTTATTATCCGATCGACTTGAAATTTGGACAGTAGATTAAGAGGGTCCAGTACTTGGACATGCCAAATCTTAAAGCTATATCTTGAAAATTGTAACTGTAAAACGGTTTTTATCGAATAGCGGGGGAACGGGGGAGATATCTCAAATCTAAAATAAACTTGACCTGCTCCCGCTATACACGAACCTACATTCCAAATTTGGTGTCTCTAGCTCTTATAGTTGCTGAGATCCTTGCGTTCATACATACGGACAGACAGACGGACAGACGGACAGACGGACAGACGGACAGACAGACGGACATGGCCAAATCGAAATCTCTTTTGATACTGATCAAGAATATATATACTTTATAGGGTCGGAGATGTCTCCTTCTGCCTGTTACATACTTTTGCACAAATCCAATACCCCCTTTTTACCCATTTTATGGGTACAGGGAGTAAAGAAAAAAAAGAAAAAAGGAGCTATAAGATATATCAGTTCGATTTTGATCTAATCACTGAAAGAATATAAAGAAACATAGAAATGCTGAGTTTAGTTAACAGAGCACGTCAAATTCACGAAATGGTGTTCATGAAAATAATTTCTTAAAATGCGCACTGCATAAACACAGTCTTTGTTGATTCTGTTAATTTGCATCCATATATTGTTTAGCGACGTGGGCGGCTTGGGGGCAGTATAATTTGGGGCGTGTCATTGGCTGGAACCAGACGAAGGCGCAATATGGAAATCGTGCGAGTTGATTGCAATTTGTCAGACGATAACTTAATTAACATTTGCTCGATTGATAACTGCTAGCTCTGGCCAAGTGCAATATCAATATGAATATAAATAAATAGAAATATCAATGACCGCTGTTCCGATACCCATGTTCACCTCATACACGTGGCACACGCCTGATAGAACAGAGAAACAATCACAATTCGCATTGGAATTCAATTAACAACACGCTTCATTAAACGCATCTAATATTTAAATAGTGCAATCATTTCCATGGTTCACAGATCGTTTTGATTGTGGCTCAGATTGTCGGCTGAATGGATCGTCTAGTTAGTGCGACTACGCTTCAGATGCTTCAATATGCATCACTGAGTATTATGTGGCTCTGTCCAGCTGGTCGGACAAAGAATTCGCATTGAGTTCATCGGCTGATCGATTAGTTTCTCGTTCAGGTCGGGTACAACAAAGTAAAAGAGCATAACTTGTAGTTCTTGTTTTGGGAATGAATAAGTAAATTTGCATATGAGCTAGACGATATTATTAATTATTTCGCGCAACTTTTATTAAGAGTTAAAAATTCTCCTTAAAATACTTAGCTTAAATTATGCTGTCCATAATTAATATAATCATAATAAACAATAAGCATTCTTTGTTTTTTGAGTAGATTTCAAGAGACAAGAGTTAATAATATTGAAACTAATCAAATTTAGATGCTGGTTTTTGTTGCCTGGAATCAATTTTTCATCTACTCTTCCCTTAGTTAAGAATATTTATTTAAGATCCTTTTTTCATAAGCCAATAGGCGATTGATTTGGTACGTTCGTTTGCTTTCTCAGATCCTTCGCTTCTTTATTCGAAACACATTTAAGCTAGTTTTATTTAAATTAAATCAAATGAACTATTTTGTTTGTAATATTATATAAGAAACTCTTATTGGATTCAACTTGACAAATTGAACTAGTAGATGAACGACAAGGATTTTCCGTTGATCAGCTTGAATAGTTCCATCGAATTTATTCTAAACGATTCTGTTCAACACAAATATGTAATCGATAAGGAAGGAGTACGTCAGGAGTGAATTATATGAGTGATGATCAAACCATTGATGATTAATCACAAGCATAGTAATTGTATACTTAAGTTGATCATACACTGATTCAAATCATGATCAAACTTCCTTATGATAGTGTACAAGTATATTATTATTGCGATAGCACAATCAGAACCGGAACATAGTTTGCATTGCGTGCTTCGATGAGGAAGTGACTTTGAACCCGCCTGACATCTGAACAGAATGCACAAGTGTATGAGCTCTGTGAGATTACTGAATCGCGTGTAATGTTAGTGCGTGAAGGTTAACCGGTTTAGCGGTCGATTAACACGGGGTGGGGTTTTCACATGCTTAACCCAATTGTAATGCCATACTCGTTTATCGTTTCAGATACATCTAGAATAACAAGCGACGGATTTCCCATTTTCGCGAAACGGGAAACAGAACAGCAGCAGCAACAACAACTACAGCAACATAAACTCGTTAAACTGATTCGCGCGGCGGGGAATGGTATATTTCTTGGGGGATTGGGGCATGGGAGATTCTGACTTGTCGTCATATCAGCAGCATGTTCCAAATATACAGCAGCACCAACGCATCCATGGACGTGACTTACTCCAGCAGCCACAGCAACAACAACAACAGCAGCAGCAGCAGCAACAACAGCAGCAGCAACAACAGCAGCAACAGCAACAACAGCAGTTGGTTGCACAAATCTCAACGGGCCTAAGCCTTCTACAGTCGCAGCTGCAATTCGCCAGCGGCTCCAGCTTCCTTCAGCAGCCGTCGCAGTCGCCCGCCCCATCACCCCAGCATCATGTGGTTGGCCCGAGGAGCAGCAGCACCGCCACCAGCACCAGCACCAACACCAGCAGCAGCAGCAGCCTGGTAACTGCCAACCTTCAGCAGCTCTCGGTGAGCAGCAGCGCCAACAACAACAGCAGCTGCAACACACCCACCAAATCACAGCAACAGCAGCAGGTTGACGCCCACCCACCCGCTGGTGCCGCTCATAAGGCTCATTCGTCTTGGCTGCGACAAAGCTCCGAGTCGAATACCTCACAGTCAGCTACCGATGGCAAGCCGAAGACATCGCAGCAACAAGGGCAGCTCGGCAAGGATCTCCTGGACAACGACGATGAGGTGGCCCTTCATCCGCTCTCCAATCAGGTGAGTTACAACATCAAGTTGCAATATAATAGCTCCTGATTTCTTAAATTTAACCTTGGCTCGAAGTTGACCGGCAATTGGCTTTTTCTTACCGACTGAATTCTAGTAATATAGTAAGCTCCGCTACTCTCATGCAACTCGCAGGTGTAATTTATAGTGTTCTTATTTGCCTTAGAAAAATTTACATTCTGCACTATACCTCGACTAGTGATGTCACGATATGATACACTTTAATCGATTATTTTCTCAATTCACGATTTAATTGTATCGTAAAATGGATTTCGATTAATTTAATCTTTAATCGATTATATGCTCAAATAATCGCATCAATTCGCAAAGTTTGATTATGGCAACAACATACAGCAAGTGGAAATATTATTGCAAAACTAATGAAAAAGAAATGCAGTGCCGATTGTGTGAAAAGCAATTCAAATATTGCAGATATAATATTGTCTTTTCCAAAGGCGAGTGCTACTACCGCTGAAAAGAGGAACAGATTAACCACCACGCCCCTGTCCAAACTACTGTTCCTCAATTCTCTATTAAATAAACTAAAACACGTTTAATTACGCCTATTTATGTATAAAAATTACGTTGACTTCACCTTCTAAAATTTAGCTTTCCCCAGCTCCAAAATTATGCATTTTTAAAACTAGGAAGTCGCTTAAACCACTGTTATCACATATTTTCCACTCATGGGGACGAATTTTCCAATATCGTTAAAGCAGTTGTCGAATTATTTCTCTATTCTGTTTAAAAACTATTTGGAATAAAGTAATAATTGTAATCCGTCAATCCGTTGAACACAATTTAGGTAGTATTTAAGCTAGGGAAACCAAGTTTGGTACAAATGCGTCTGATAAAATCAAATTGATCTAAAACCATATTTTCAACGCCCATTTTCGCCCCAGAAAATATACAAACGTAAACAGAATGGAAATAGAGTATACTGCAAGCGAGTTCACTCGACTGCAACATTATTAATTGTTTGTGATGAAGTTAAAAACAAAGATGAATTTCCTATATTACAAAAAAAATCGTTCAAATGTCCCATGAAAGGAAGCCTCAAGTAAAAGCTTTCTAACTGTTAACATCTGATCTGTGATCATGACTAGTCATTTAGTCACTAACGAAAATCTAGTTACTAATGTTTACGGGGATATTATCACTTTCATGACGTGTAATAAGAGCAAACTCTAATATCAGATATTGCGTATTCAAATTATTATAATACTGTCCAAATTCCAAAATGTTTTTTTTTAGCCAACATAAGTTGATATTCGTATTAAATGCGATAAATGCTATGCTATATCTTGGCGATTTCCTTCAGGAGTTCCTGGTGCAGAGCCTCAAAGTATTCGATAAGGCCCTCAAATGAGTTTCGCACGATAAAAGCTTTGATGACAGCCCAGGTGGACTTGATGAAATTGACATTAGCAAAGACCAGCATATTGGTGCTGTTGATATTAACGCGCGTGAGGCAAATGTGCGTGGTTACGTTGAAGACGTCGGCATAGGGAATGCCCTCATTGGTAGCACATATGTCAATGGAGTACAGTTGACCGGGCTCGCTGCATCTGCGTATGGTCTGGTGCTCTGTGACCTTTGATGTCTTGGGACCAATGCCCGGCTGCAGCGCTATCGTCACATTTACGACGCGCACCTGTCGACCTTCCTTGTCGTTCCTCCACACACCCAGGCGAAGGTCTATGGATTTTCGTAGAGCATGGAACTCCTTCAGAAATGCTGACGAGCTAGAGAAGAGCAACTTAAAGAGCGCATCCACATTAATACGCAGCATCTGCGTCATAATTAAACGACCCTCGTGCAACGAGTCGCACACAAAACTGGCAGCGTGAAATGAAGTCTCGCTTGCTACGGGACTGCAATCCTTGTAATTGTCCTTCTTTTTGCTTCTTCTCAAGATCGTACCGCGAAAACTGCGTGCCTTATACGACATTCTTTGTAGGTCCTTCGAATATCTGGTTAACTTGCGTCTTTCACTCAACGACAAATCGCTTACATCTACTGAAAGTTCTGTGGCACTTCTAGAATTATTCCTTAATAATCGACGCCTTCTGGACTTTTGATCTTTGTCTGTGTTGACATTGTCGTTATATTCATTATTCTCGTTGGCATTATCTACCACGGACCCTCCACCAATGGCGGCTGTCTCTGTTAACTGCATATTGTTTCCAACTCCATCCTTGAATTTGCGCCTATTCGATTTCATTGCATTAAAAAACACGACTAGTTAATTCTCTTGGAAATTTGTAATCCTTATAAAATACATAAAATATTATTCGCAATATTTTTTGATTACTTTTAATTTAATGTCATGTAAATGGAATTGAAATCAATTCATAGAATTTTGAAAAAGGCGTTTACTGAGACCTGAGTGCTAACACCTAAAGCTCGGATATTGTCGATTACGTTTCCAGTATAGCTGGAAAGTATCGATACCCCCACTCGTTAGTTCCAATACTTTTTGCTCACACCATCGATAGTATCGCAATAGTAAAAGAAATCGAAGTAATCGAAAATAACAATGTGAACACCATAAAATGTATATGTACACCCACCGTAATACCAATAAATGGGTACTACAACGGCGCAAGAGTATGTAACAGGCAGACACAGGCATTTCCGACCTTAGTATATACTTATTTTAGTATATATGTACATATATAGTATATTAAGTGCCGAGTCGATCTAGCTTGTCCGTCTGTATGAACCCGTTGATCTCAGGAACTATAAGGACTAGAGACACCAAATTTGGAATGTAGGTTCCGATAAGGTCATACGCAAATCAAGTTACATAGTGGCGAAAAATAAAAAACATATAGGTTGGTATCGATTGTGTTGGAGCTCTAATTCCTAATTATACCCATTTCGGTCATATGAGCCGTCCCAAGTTCTAAGGGCCTCTAGGCGGTTGTTTACATAGACCTGGCGTCCGTTTGATAAGCTCATATCCGATATGGTTAACCGTACTTAGACACTTACTCTTGACTTGATCGTGCTGGTGACAAGTAAAAGCTCGTAAAGATTAACGACTGCAATCACCGTGATTACCGTGTTGACTTCTGGTACCCTAAAAACAAAACAGCAGCTGCTTATCATGGCGTTGCCTTAGGTTATTTATGAACTCTGCTCTCAAAATTTGTGGTACTACAATGTTACTGATGTTTATCTTCTTTGTAGGTCGGAGGACACACACGCCTGTTGCTGCTCAACCAGTCGACGGTGATCAAGCCGCTGAATTTGCGTGAATTGGATTTCTATCAGAACATTCCGCAGGACATACAGAAGTTTGTGCCCAAATACAAAGGTAAGATACCGACTATATTCCATTTTTATTAATCACTCAAAGCGATTATTGATTCTAAGATATCTCGTTTCGACTTAACTGCTCGTTCTATCATACATTGAAAAATACCAAAAAAAAAAAAAAAAAACAATAAAAAGAAGAAGCATTTATGAGAATATCTTTAAGATCGCGTTTTCCATTGCCATGTGTCTTGAGTTTCGGAACCGCTGATGCTGTATTCAACTTTTGTTTTGTACTAACTCGCATTTGTCCAAGCCAAAAACCAACAATCAATTTATGCGCTTTTCTGTATCGTCCTTAGTTAAAGCCAAGAATGCATTTGAATATAATTTTTATTTTAAGTATTATATTCCTATATGTGATATCCATAGACCTTAAGTTTTGAAAATGAATGAAGACAAATAAAAGCATAGCACAAAAGAAAAACAAAAAACTAAAAAAAAAACAAAAAAATTAAAAGTGACGCAAATAAAAGAAAAGAAAAGAACAAATAAGACTGAACCATACCATAGTCTATAGGTAAATTATAGCTTTAAAGATTTGTAATACGAAAAGAAAATAAAAATCTTATAGCTGCCATGCCCAATTATTGTCTGACTCGACGCCTGGAAGTAGACCAAGCGCCTGGCCAAAAGCTAAGCCCACACACACATATACACACACACACACACACACACACACACACACACATACAGATACATTTTATGATAAGAACTTTTAGTTAGTAGCGAAGTGACAACAATGGGTAAGTCGCACAAAAAACACCACTCTTCTCTCCAGCAAAAGATACATATAAATATATATAAATATAAATATACAATTGAAACCTTTGACAATGCACCACCGTTAGAGATTGTAAAATTTTTGTTCGCCCGCCCCCGCGGTTGCAAAAATTTTACAATCTTCTTGGTTAGCTTATGAAAGTACTCTGAACTCTGAACTTTGTACAATGCACGCCCTTGGAGCAGGCACAACAGCCTGCAGCTGAGGGCGTGCCCGTTGCCACTACATATCTACGCTCTATGCTCGTATTATCCAAAGGTTCCAAAAGTGCCCGCTGACAGACCCGCCGTGATCTGCCGCTGAACCAATCAATGAACCAATGCGGAGAGCAGCCTCGAATGAAACGAGACGAATCGAAACGAACCGAACCGAAACCGAAACCGAAACGAAATGCAACGCAACGCAACGAATCGAAACGAAACATGCCTCAATTGAGAATTGAGGATGAAAGCGTAAACTAAAAATCATAAAAATCAATGCAATTTATTTTCAATTTGTCGCAAAAAACAAACAAACAAATCGTGTTTTATTTTATGTGTTTGTTCAGAACGCACATCGTGCTGCCCCCAAATACGAATACGAATATGACGAATACGAGTACGAGTACGAATACGAATACGTTGTTGTTGTCTTGTCGTGTGTCATCGTCGTCGTCTCCCTAGGCCTTGCCGATCTAATCGGATCTATACGGATCTGATCCGCTCTTCTCTGCTCAGCTCTGCTCTGTCTGTCTCTGGAACTGAACGTCTCCGAGACTCTCACAGTACGAAAGCCGATTAGAAATGCAAGCAAGCCAAAAAAGACAATGGCCTCAACGGGTTTGTATGAATAAAACACATACTATACTATGCTTAACTATACTATACTATACTTTAATTTACAATACATATATTTTAAATCATACGTTAATTACATGCTACAAATACAATTACGATACTTAATTTTCTAATAAGTGATAAGCTATTCAGTTCTTAATAAGTATACTTTTATGGTTTTAAGCTAAGTGTAATAGGACACCCACAAAATAATAAAAAGAAGAAGAAAAACGAAAAAACAAAGAAATATACACCATACAAAAAGCAACTAAGAACTATTGAAACTTTTTAACGTGTACTTAATTTTCGTTTTATGCACCTGTTTCGGTCTCCTAGGTCTCAATTTGCACACTTCTCACAAGTACTAGCTTAGCTCTAATATTTCTTAGTCATAACCTTTATATCAAATACACCTTTGTGTTTTCTGTTGGAGTCCATCCGAATTTGCCTAATGCATGCTGAACTTTTAGGGTATCGATAAGAAACATGCATAAAGAAAGTGCATGTTGCTCTATTGATAAAAATTGTTTTTGACTTAATGACACTCGAAACAGAAAGATTTCCTTAGTAATATCTCTTTATATTGGTCACGGGGGGCTTCATTCATAGAAATGTTTGTCTGTGCCACGAACCATTTGTAATGTGTCTGCTAACCATACGCGTATACTGTCTAACTATTCGTGTCTAAGTCACTCCGGGTCCATTTACCACATTGCGTAACTCCTAACCATAAACACAAAATTTAACCAGAAGATTGCTGTATCAATACGATACTAAGCTACATAAATACATACAGTTATAATTACAAAGCACTGGGAAATCAAAACTTATCGCCCGCCGGTCCCATTCTATTTCCAGGCGTTATGCAAGCGACCTCCATGGGCGGCGTCAAGCTGGACAAGCGCTACTCGCCCAGTTTCCGGGACGACGCTGCCGCGGTGCCCGTGCGCAAGATGAGTGCCTCGAAGCGCAAGCGGGACGAAGTTCTAAGGTATGTACACCCCATTCCGGAACCCTAGACATCCAGACTTGCACATTACAACTATTGCCTGAACTTATACATACATACATGACTGGAGCATTAAGCGAAGCAAATGGAAATGAATTTTATTTTTGTTTTAGATTGTGCAATGCATACAAAAAACAAACACGCACTCGCCCCTCTCAAACATAACGGGTATTGGGTATGCAAACTATAACATAGTATTTCAGTATTTTTGGAATCCAATTGAAAACTGCAGCATGGGTTGTTCCTTTGAAAACGGGATATTAGAGCTGGATAACAAACGATGGCACTATCGAGATTTATTACCATCAATTTCTTTATACATATGTTTCTTTTACCATTTAATAAACTGGTTTTTTTTTTGTACATCAAAATATTTTCCATTGTGTCCATAGAATCCTAAGCGCTCTTTAGTTGTTAAAGAAAACTATCAATACTATGCATAGTGTACCGGAAGTATAGATGGTTTTCCAGCTCTACTAGCACTTGCAAGCAATCCAAACACAGATTACAATTTTATTTTAAGAAATTACATTTATTAAATGACCTGAATATTCATAATACGAAACTCGAAACTATCAATATTTATCTATCAAATTGTGAACTTGCCTACTCGACGATAGGTGGCGCACTTTGCGTTTTCAATGGAACAAAACATGTTTTGCATTTTTTTTTTTTTAAAGAAAAGAAAGAAAACTTCCAGCTTATTTTGTTTTAGGTCACTCATTTTGTGCCATCTAAAAGGGGTTCGCAGCATTCTAAATGTCCCGCTTGATTCCATATTAATCCCACACATCTCGCCTGGATTATTTGCAGAATGAAGGTGCATAAGAACGGAAATGCAGCCGATGTTATAAAGAGCATTTCGCAACTTGACAACTCCAACAAACAATGTTAGTATCTGCGCATTGGCGCGGCACCTGGACAGCAGCCCAAAAATGAATTAGATACTGTCGCATCTGCTGCAACTTCCTAACTAATCCCATAAATGGAATTCCCTTTACAGACTTCCTGATGCTTGAGAATATAACGTCGCAGTTTCGCAACCCCTGCATCCTGGACCTGAAGATGGGCACTCGGCAGCACGGGGACGATGCGTCCGCAGAGAAGCGCTCCAAGCAGATGGCCAAATGCGCGGCCAGCACCTCCGGCTCACTGGGTGTGCGTCTGTGCGGCATGCAAACCTACCAGGCGGATCTGGAACAGTACGCCAAGCGGGACAAGTACTGGGGCCGTGAGCTCAACGAGGCGGGCTTCAAGACCGCACTGCACGACTTCTTCTACAACGGCTATAGGCTACGCATCCGCGTCATACGCAAGATACTGCAGCGACTGTTGCAGCTGCGACGCGTCATCGAGAAGCAGTCCAGCTTCAGATTCTACTCCTGGTAAGCGAACGATAGTTTGTTTCAGTTGAGGGCATTGTTTAACTTTGTTCTTGTTTGGACAGCTCCTTGCTTATCGTGTATGAGGGTCATGAGGAGAATCCAATGGCTCATCCGCCCCATATGGATTTGGATGACTGGTTGGAGGCGCCCAAATCGGCCACACTGCAGCCAACCGCAGCTTTTGAGTATCATCCAGAGAACAGCATAGATGAGGATGATATTGAGGACGACGAGGCGGGTCACGAAGCAGGCGACGAGCTAGAGCCGCACGATACCGATGAGGATTTGCAACTGGTGGCAGCTGTTGACAGCGGCAACGCTTCGGCCACCAACAGCAGCAACGGTGCCGATGGCTGCAACTACGATGCAGATGCCTCAAATGACTCTAACTCGCGCCTGAATCTGGCCACACGTCGTCATCTGCACAAACGCGGTTTTGCGGAGGCGGCAGCGCGCGGCGTCAAACAGACAGCCACCAGCTCCACCACCACAACTGACGAGGAGGAAGAGGAGGAGGACGACGAGAGCAATAAGGCACAGCATTCGCATTTGGCCGTCATGCCTCCGCCGCGAAGCTGCGGCGTGCTGCCCACCAAATCGACAACTATGGGCAAGGGCAATGCCAGCAGCGCCCCACCTGCATTCATTCCAATTTCCGAAGAGACAGTATTCCTGGATCCAGAGCCAGCGCTGCCTAGCGTGACAACCTCATCGCCACATTCCGGTGACTCCTGGATGAACTACAGCAGCAACAGCAGCGACGACTTCTCCGGTCTATCAGAACAGATCAAAGCCGTAGCAAGCGGTCGCCAGACAGGTAAGACACCGATTGTGGACCAAGTACAATTACTCCCACTTACGGACTTTTGAATTTTCCACTTGTGCACTACCAGGTAACAACAGCTCCGATGAAGGCAGCTCGGACTACGATAGTAGCATCATTGGCCCCACCGAGGCCATGTTTAAGCGTTATAAGTCGCAGCAGTCCTTCGATGCGGGAGCAGGCGGCAGCTTGGATCCCACCTCGCCACCCCACACAGCCGGCAACTCGAGCGTCTCAAACAGCGCCATCGTAAAGTCACTTGTGTCGCCCGCCTCCTCCAGCGCCTCGTCGTTGAAGTCGGTGAAGGGCGCCGTGAAGCGACTGCGGTGCAAGGACGACGATGAACACTATGCGGCGCACGATGATTCTAGGGAGGCCAAAAAGTCAACCATAACGTCCACTCCAGTTTCTGCCGTCTCCTCGCCATCAAAGACGCGCACAGGCTCGGCAATGCAGCGCAGCTGCGAGAATATTTCCAACTCGCTGCTCGCTGGTATATTGTTGGACTCTTTGGAGAGACGTGCCAGTGCCGAAGGCGATAATAACAACAGCGTTGAACCTAAAGGCTCAGCAGTTGCTAGTGTCCGCAATTCGGCGCTGCTGCACGGCTCCAAGTCTCTGGACATGTCTGCACCGCCCACTGACGACTCGGCTTGCTTTGTGGATGTACGTCTAATTGATTTTGCCCACACAGCCTTTGTGCCGCGGAATGGCAGCATGCTGCCGACACCGGCTGCCGCGCCCGTGCACCATGGACCGGACGGCGGCTTTCTCACCGGCCTGGATAGCCTCAATCGCCTGCTCAATGAGATACTGGCCGAAGAATACGTCTAGACGGCCGTCTACTCCTATCGCTCCAATAAAAGCTTCCAGCGAGGCCCACGCACAGGTCGCGTCCGGAACAGAACATAAGTTCAAAGTACAATTTGATTTCAAAATACCTAAATTGTTGTAGCAACATGTGTTAAATTATGAAAGTAATCTTTAGAAATTCGAAATGTGATTCAGCAAAACAAAAAGAAAATACAAAATTAAAACTACTTAACAATTAATCAGTTAAATCGAAAAAACATTATATAAATAATGGCAACATTTTTAAACAACCATACGATAAGTGCAAAGTAAAACTTCAAGAGCTGACAATGGCTTCCTTGATTTATTGATTTAGTTGCATTTCAATTAGAAATTCTAACAAAACTTTGAATATCCACTTATAGAACATTGTAAAATTTGTTTGTAAAAGTTTCTACCAGACGTAGTTTCAAGTTTATAGACTTACTGATTGAAATGTTTATAATTGATAGATTGTGTATGCTTATCCATTTCCGTGCTGAAAATCGCTAATGCATGAAAACAAGCAGAAAGGTAAAACAATTTTGTTCCCTGAGCAATATTATGACTTTACTGATTTAAGTTCGTGAGAAATGTTCATAAATTTATAAAAAAAAAAAAACTACTTATATTATTGTATTGTATTTTAAATAATTAATCGGCGTGCAAGTCATGCGTTTTTATACCTAGTTATAACATAAAATACAATAATGCAAATGACAAAGCATCAAGGCGTATAAACAGTATTTTGTTATATTTTTGCTTTAAATTGTTTCCTTTCTTATTGTAGCAACCACAGAAAATCTAAACTAAAGTTTATTGAGCAAATGTGAAGAGTAAGAGAATCGCTATCAACATAAATTCTAATAACGTATGTATATGTACTATATTACTATTACTTATTGTATACCTAGAAAATTAAACAAAACAAAAAAAAACAAAACAAAAAAATAAACAATGTATATTTTCATTTAAGCACGTTTAAATATTACAAATGTTCTACTGATTGCAAAATAAATTTAACGTATCAATAAATATGTCAAAAAAATAACAAAATATATTAGTTTATTTATTTATTATTGAAAGTTTATATAAAGTTGAAGAAATAGCTGGCGCATTGTGTGCGGGCAATTCATTTTGGTGCTATTTTTGTGTTGACGAAAAAAAAACATATCTAATTCCATCTCCGAAAAGTGGGCAAAGCGCTGCCACATTACCGCAAGTCGAGGTAAGCAAAACTTGGCTTGGGATTTTTAGTGTATTTTAAGCTATTGCGATATCTATCGAAATAATATTTTACATTTGCTATTTATTATTGCGTCAAATTGCTGTTGATTAGTTATGGCTCTTTTATGAAAGTTAGCAGCTGTTAAATTTAAACTCAAAACCTATTTTCAATTTCTCTCTGAATTTCTCTCACCTAAAACGCGTTTACGTTTGCATCGAAATCTGCTAACGTACATCTATTTCCCATAAGAAATACATGGACTGTTAAGTAGCTGTTAAACGATGTTTTCAAAAGTGTTTGTTGTGAACGATTTTGGTTCAAATGACTCAAATGAACGATAAGATTTAGTTCATTCGTTCACTAGGAAGATTAGTTCAATCGAACTAAGTCTGAACGATTCGGTACAACTTTTCTAGTTTGTATTTATTTCATAAATTTTATAATTCCTTGACGTTTTCATATTGTTTTGAAGAGAATTTGAAAGGATATAGAACAACCAGTTCCTATTAAGTAATTTATATTGTATTAAATTCGCTTCAAGCCAAGAAAACCATTAAAAACGTAGACTAACTTATGTAATGTTCAGGGCTAGGTTAAACATCCACAAATCCGCAATTCAGCTAAATATGTTTATTATTTTCAACCACAGCATACTCAAAAATGGGTGGACATCACGGAGAACCCTACAAGGTACCACATCCATCGATATACAAGGTGGAGAATGTGAAGCAACTGATTGAAGTGAAGGAGTCGCTGGGCCGACAGGGATTGAGTGATCCATGGCTGAGGTAAGTGGATGAGCTTCAGTTCCGCTCTCTTGGACTAAAATCTATGGAAATTTCTGGTGGCCGCAGGAACGAGGCCTGGCGCTACGAAAAGAAGGCATTCGGCACACACGGCTCCCGCTTGAGTACGTTCATGTTCCGCGGCCTGGGCGTTGGATTCTGTGCATTTCTAGTCACCATTGGGGCGGAGTATGCGCTTGGTATTGGAAAGGGCCAGGGTGGCCATGGACATGGAGACGGTCACGGTCACGACGACAAGAAGCATCATTAGTGTGAATTATCAAATTAAGTGATTGTTTAGTTGAATAAAAATGCAAGTGGGAATGCGCTTCAATGATGGCTTATTTATTTAATGATACAATACAACTACAAATTTGTTGATATTAGTCGCAGCTCATGTCTTGGCTAAAACTAAAGCACGGTTCTAATCAGTTGACTCTCGGCTTTAGTTCTTCGTAGCAGGAACGCAGGAATATTTGTGGCTTCTTTGTTGGATTAAAGTATTCATGACCCTTGGACCAGTCATAGCCGACAGCGTACGCGAATATTTGGCCGTTGGCATTGAAGCCGCATTTCGTAATAGATTGATCCATCGCCTCGCTGGATTTTAGCTTGGTGCGTGCATCTTTGTCCCAAAAACTGAACGTGCCGTCGGATCCTACTGTGACCAACGTGCCATGCAGGGGATGGAATGCAATATCGTTCACCGCATAGATATCCTGGAAGCCCGAGGAGCCCGTCGAACGATGACACTTGAATGTGAAGTTATCCTTGGGATTAACTGGGTTCACGTACTGAATTGCCACGCGGCCCTCGATGCTTCCCAGAGCATAGCCCGTAGGTGCCTTCTTCTTGTCCTTAAATATCGATATGGTGCGATGTTGGTACTTGAGCGGACTCTCCTGACGCTTGTACTCGGTTGGACTGTTCTCCAGTGAGTAAATGATTAGGCCACGGCCCGCTGTGCCCACTACGGCCATCGGGTAATCAACATCCGCACAATAGCAGCGCTCAGGCAGATTAATGGCCATCATTGGATTTGGTGAACGCGTGTCCCAGAACTTTAAATTACCAACGATTGAACAGTTAATAGGAGCTCTAGAGTGCAACAAAAGTATAAATACCTTTAACGTTTTGTCCCAGGAGCCGGTCATGAGACACGTGTAGTTGGGTCCCTTTACCATGTGACAAGTTTTAACGGGTCCATCGTGGGCGGCAACTTGCATTACCTGATCGGACGCGAGATCCCAAAGTTTCACCTGTTTATCACAGGAGGCCATGAAAACTTTGGTGCCATCTTCCGACCAGCATACATCCAGCACTGGCCCACCCATTGACTTCATTGATTTTGGCACTGTTGCTCCATTTTGTTCCACCTCCCAGCAGCGCACGCTGTTGTCCCAGCTGCCGGCAATGAGAAAGTTCTTGGCTACTTGCAGTGTGCTCGGGCTAAACTCCAGCGCTGAGATGGTGTCGTCGGGAGGCGAGGCCACCTCGAAATCGTTCATACGATTCGTTGTGGATTGTGCGGCCCCAAACATGACTTTGTTTTTAAAATGTCGCAAAATGTTTGTATTCTTAGCGAGGGTGCGCGTAAAACGTAACAAACGTATTACTTTGAACGTAAGTCTAACATAGCATCTTCAACATGTTAACATAGCGCGTTGTACAATATCAGCAACGTACGCAGAAATGAGCAAACGTTACACATAACGTAAGAAATCGCCAAAGCGTTAACGTAAATAGTTTCCCCGCATTGTTTGTCATTCACACTGAAAAATGTAAACATTGTTAACGCAAATTGAATGGCAATGCAATTTAATTTTACTTAGTTCCATCAATTTTACTTATGAGCAAGCTAACAAATTATGGCAGTTTCCGCTGTTTTGTGAAATTCCGCTTTTCAAATTTAACTCACTGACAGTACGTCATACAAATAATATACTCGCATTAATAGTTTTCTTGTGCTTTACTATTAAAAGTCAAAGTATTCCGCTCTGTGAATGCACGAAGTTTTTGGCGATTAGTTATTGTTATTATTATTTATATTATGTTATTATTGGAATCCAAATTTTTGCTATGTCGGTTCCTTTGCTGTACCGTTACTTTATATATATGTAAATAATTATGTGTGCAAATCTATTTTAGGTAATTGTTTTTAATATATGTATGTTGTAAAATTTATGAATTTATCAGTAGCCAACAAGTTAAAGATCACATTGACCTGCAAGTAACAAGAAGTCGAATTATCAAAATTATTCATGAAAAGCGATTCCTTAAGCATACCTCCATGGTGCCTAAACCTAAACTTTTACAACTGAACATGAAGGCTCAAATTGTGTTTGAAAACAAATACCGTTCTTGGGGCAAAGAGTGGCATAATGTCATATTTAGTGATGAAGAAATTTAAGTTAACTGCAACAAATATTGGAGAGATATTCGCTTCGTTCTGCTACAGAGTCACAAGTCCAATATGGTTTTTCTTAACTAGAATGAATGCCGAAATGTATATTTATCTTCTGGACATTGAGTTAATAGAGTTTGCTGGCGATGACTGGACATTTCAACAGCAGAATGCGTCAATACATTGTACACGAGTGACTAAAAGGGCTGTATTGAAATTGCCATCATTAAATGCAGACCTAAATCCCATTGATAATCTCTGGGGTATTCTCTCTGCTAAAGTTTTCAAGAACGGGAGACAACTTAGTCAGCCTAAATTGGCTATAGAGCAAGAATGGGCGAATATCAATTCATCCACCGTTAAAACACTGGTTGATTCCATGCCATCTCGTCTTAATTCGGTTATAATGAATTATGGAAGCTACATTGACTACTAAATTTATCACCATATTAACACTAATAATTAAATAAGAACTAATTAAAAATGCACATAGTATGTATAAGCATTTACTATGAAGACAAATTAGTTACAATATTTTTTTTTTATTGTAACAGTACACTACAAATAAAACTGCATTAACAAAATACCATTTGATAACTTTTTTACCTTTTTAAATTTTGAATATATATGATGCACATGCATGACGTATAGTTGTACAATGTACATAGCTACCCAGTTTTCCAGAAATTTTCAGTATCCCAGTGTGTAAAGATTTTCCAAAATCTGGGAAATACCTGTTGACTGAAAATTTTGGATGAAAAAGCGTTTCATGAATGAACCTATATTCACGCAAAATATGTCGACCATTCAATTTTGGAATTTGATATAAACAGAAATGCCACATTAATCTACATGTCAAACCATAACAAAAAAGACATCACGCATGAAAATCGGTTCGGTTTTCACAAAGTTATGGGAGCCTGAAAATTTTGGATGAAAAAGCGTTTCATGAATGAACCTATTCACGCAAAATATGTCGACCATTCAATTTTGGAATTTGATATAAACTGAAATGCCACATTAATCTACATGTCAAACCATAACAAAAAAGACATCACGCATGAAAATCGGTTCGGTTTTCACAAAGTTATGGGAGCCTGAAAATTTTGGATGAAAAAGCGTTTCATGAATGAACCATATTCACGCAAAATATGTCGACCATTCAATTTTGGAATTTGATATAAACTGAAATGCCACATTAATCTACATGTGAAACCATAACAAAAAAGACATCACGCATGAAAATCGGTTCGGTTTTCACAAAGTTATGGGAGCCTGAAAATTTTGGATGAAAAAGCGTTTCATGAATGAACGCAAAATATGTCGACCATTCAATTTTGGAATTTGATATAAACTGAAATGCCACATTAATCTACATGTCAAACCATAACAAAAAGACATCACGCATGAAAATCGGTTCGGTTTTCACAAAGTTATGGGAGCCTGAAAATTTTGGATGAAAAAGCGTTTCATGAATGAACAAATGAACAAAAATTCACGCAAAATATGTCGACCATTCAATTTTGGAATTTGATATAAACTGAAATGCCACATTAATCTACATGTCAAACCATAACAAAAAAGACATCACGCATGAAAATCGGTTCGGTTTTCACAAAGTTATGGGAGCCTGAAAATTTTGGATGAAAAAGCGTTTCATGAATGAACAAATGAACAAAAATTCACGCAAAATATGTCATGAAACGCTTTTTCATCCAAAATTTTCAGGCTCCCATAACTTTGTGAAAACCGAACCGATTTTCATGCGTGATGTCTTTTTTGTTATGGTTTGACATGTAGATTAATGTGGCATTTCAGTTTATATCAAATTCCAAAATTGAATGGTCGACATATTTTGCGTGAAGAGGTTCATTCATGAAACGCTTTTTCATCCAAAATTTTCAGGCTCCCATAACTTTGTGAAAACCGAACCGATTTTCATGCGTGATGTCTTTTTTGTTATGGTTTGACATGTAGATTAATGTGGCATTTCAGTTTATATCAAATTCCAAAATTGAATGGTCGACATATTTTGCGTGAATAGAGGTTCATTCATGAAACGCTTTTTCATCCAAAATTTTCAGGCTCCCATAACTTTGTGAAAACCGAACCGATTTTCATGCGTGATGTCTTTTTTGTTATGGTTTGACATGTAGATTAATGTGGCATTTCAGTTTATATCAAATTCCAAAATTGAATGGTCGACATATTTTGTGTGAATAGAGGTTCATTCATGAAACGCTTTTTCATCCAAAATTTTCAGGCTCCCATAACTTTGTGAAAACCGAACCGATTTTCACGCGTGATGTCTTTTTTGTTATGGTTTGACATGTAGATTAATGTGGCATTTCAGTTTATATCAAATTCCAAAATTCAATGGTCGACATATTTTGCGTGAATAGAGGTTCATTCATGAAACGCTTTTTCATCCAAAATTTTCAGGCTCCCATAACTTTGTGAAAACCGAACCGATTTTCATGCGTGATGTCTTTTTTGTTATGGTTTGACATGTAGATTAATGTGGCATTTCAGTTTATATCAAATTCCAAAATTGAATGGTCGACATATTTTGCGTGAATAGAGGTTCATTCATGAAACGCTTTTTCATCCAAAATTTTCAGGCTCCCATAACTTTGTGAAAACCGAACCGATTTTCATGCGTGATGTCTTTTTTGTTATGGTTTGACATGTAGATTAATGTGGCATTTCAGTTTATATCAAATTCCAAAATTCAATGGTCGACATATTTTGCGTGAATAGAGGTTCATTCATGAAACGCTTTTTCATCCAAAATTTTCAGGCTCCCATAACTTTGTGAAAACCGAACCGATTTTCATGCGTGATGTCTTTTTTGTTATGGTTTGACATGTAGATTAATGTGGCATTTCAGTTTATATCAAATTCCAAAATTGAATGGTCGACATATTTTGCGTGAATAGAGGTTCATTCATGAAACGCTTTTTCATCCAAAATTTTCAGGCTCCCATAACTTTGTGAAAACCGAACCGATTTTCATGCGTGATGTCTTTTTTGTTATGGTTTGACATGTAGATTAATGTGGCATTTCAGTTTATATCAAATTCCAAAATTGAATGGTCGACATATTTTGCGTGAATAGAGGTTCATTCATGAAACGCTTTTTCATCCAAAATTTTCAGGCTCCCATAACTTTGTGAAAACCGAACCGATTTTCATGCGTGATGTCTTTTTTGTTATGGTTTGACATGTAGATTAATGTGGCATTTCAGTTTATATCAAATTCCAAAATTGAATGGTCGACATATTTTGCGTGAGGTTCATTCATGAAACGCTTTTTCATCCAAAATTTTCAGGCTCCCATAACTTTGTGAAAACCGAACCGATTTTCATGCGTGATGTCTTTTTTGTTATGGTTTGACATGTAGATTAATGTGGCATTTCAGCTTATATCAAATTCCAAAATTGAATGGTCGACATATTTTGCGTGAGGTTCATTCATGAAACGCTTTTTCATCCAAAATTTTCAGGCTCCCATAACTTGTGAAAACCGAACCGATTTTCATGCGTGATGTCTTTTTTGCTATGGTTTGACATGTAGATTAATGTGGCATTTCAGTTTATATCAAATTCCAAAATTGAATGGTCGACATATTTTGCGTGAATAGAGGTTCATTCATGAAACGCTTTTTCATCCAAAATTTTCAGGCTCCCATAACTTTGTGAAAACCGAACCGATTTTCATGCGTGATGTCTTTTTTGTTATGGTTTGACATGTAGATTAATGTGGCATTTCAGTTTATATCAAATTCCAAAACTGAATGGTCGACATATTTTGCGTGAATTGAGGTTCATTCATGAAACGCTTTTTCATCCAAAATTTTCAGGCTCCCATAACTTTGTGAAAACCGAACCGATTTTCATGCGTGATGCCTTTTTTGTTATGGTTTGACATGTAGATTAATGTGGCATTTCAGTTTATATCAAATTCCAAAATTGAATGGTCGACATATTTTGCGTGAATAGAGGTTCATTCATGAAACGCTTTTTCATCCAAAATTTTCAGGCTCCCATAACTTTGTGAAAACCGAACCGATTTTCATGCGTGATGTCTTTTTTGTTATGGTTTGACATGTAGATTAATGTGGCATTTCAGTTTATATAAAATTCCAAAATTGAATGGTCGACATATTTTGCGTGAATAGAGGTTCATTCATGAAACGCTTTTTCATCCAAAATTTTCAGGCTCCCATAACTTTGTGAAAACCGAACCGTTTTTCATGCGTGATGTCTTTTTGTTATGGTTTGACATGTAGATTAATGTGGCATTTCAGTTTATATCAAATTCCAAAATTGAATGGTCGACATATTTTGCGTGAATAGAGGTTCATTCATGAAACGCTTTTTCATCCAAAATTTTCAGGCTCCCATAACTTTGTGAAAACCGAACCGATTTTCATGCGTGATGTCTTTTTTGTTATGGTTTGACATGTAGATTAATGTGGCATTTCAGTTTATATCAAATTCCAAAATTGAATGGTCGACATATTTTGCGTGAATAGAGGTTCATTCATGAAACGCTTTTTCATCCAAAATTTTCAGGCTCCCATAACTTTGTGAAAACCGAACCGATTTTCATGCGTGATGTCTTTTTTGTTATGGTTTGACATGTAGATTAATGTGGCATTTCAGTTTATATCAAATTCCAAAATTGAATGGTCGACATATTTTGCGTGAGGTTCATTCATGAAACGCTTTTTCATCCAAAATTTTCAGGCTCCCATAACTTTGTGAAAACCGAACCGATTTTCATGCGTGATGTCTTTTTTGTTATGGTTTGACATGTAGATTAATGTGGCATTTCAGTTTATATCAAATTCCAAAATTGAATGGTCGACATATTTTAGGTTCATTCATGAAACGCTTTTTCATCCAAAATTTTCAGGCTCCCATAACTTTGTGAAAACCGAACCGATTTTCATGCGTGATGTCTTTTTTGTTATGGTTTGACATGTAGATTAATGTGGCATTTCAGTTTATATCAAATTCCAAAATTGAATGGTCGACATATTTTAGGTTCATTCATGAAACGCTTTTTCATCCAAAATTTTCAGGCTCCCATAACTTTGTGAAAACCGAACCGATTTTCACGCGTGATGTCTTTTTTGTTATGGTTTGACATGTAGATTAATGTGGCATTTCAGTTTATATCAAATTCCAAAATTGAATGGTCGACATATTTTGCGTGAATTTTTGTTCATTTGTTCATTCATGAAACGCTTTTTCATCCAAAATTTTCAGGCTCCCATAACTTTGTGAAAACCGAACCGATTTTCATGCGTGATGTCTTTTTTGTTATGGTTTGACATGTAGATTAATGTGGCATTTCAGTTTATATCAAATTCCAAAATTGAATGGTCGACATATTTTGCGTGAATAGAGATTCATGAAACGCTTTTTCATCCAAAATTTTCAGGCTCCCATAACTTTGTGAAAACCGAACCTATTTTCATGCGTGATGTCTTTTTTGTTATGGTTTGACATGTAGATTAATGTGGCATTTCAGTTTATATCAAATTCCAAAATTGAATGGGCGACATATTTTGCGTGATTTCATGAAACGCTTTTTCATCCAAAATTTTCAGGCTCCCATAACTTTGTGAAAACCGAACCGATTTTCATGCGTGATGTCTTTTTGTTATGGTTTGACATGTAGATTAATGTGGCATTTCAGTTTATATCAAATTCCAAAATTGAATGGTCGACATATTTTGCGTGAATAGAGGTTCATTCATGAAACGCTTTTTCATCCAAAATTTTCAGGCTCCCATAACTTTGTGAAAACCGAACCGATTTTCATGCGTGATGTCTTTTTTGTTATGGTTTGACATGTAGATTAATGTGGCATTTCAGTTTATATCAAATTCCAAAATTGAATGGGCGACATATTTTGCGTGATTTCACGAAACGCTTTTTCATCCAAAATTTTCAGGCTCCCATAACTTTGTGAAAACCGAACCGATTTTCATGCGTGATGTCTTTTTGTTATGGTTTGACATGTAGATTAATGTGGCATTTCAGTTTATATCAAATTCCAAAATTGAATGGTCGACATATTTTGCGTGAATTTTTGTTCATTTGTTCATTCATGAAACGCTTTTTCATCCAAAATTTTCAGGCTCCATAACTTTGTGAAAACCGAACCGATTTTCATGCGTGATGTCTTTTTTGTTATGGTTTGACATGTAGATTAATGTGGCATTTCAGTTTATATCAAATTCCAAAATTGAATGGTCGACATATTTTGCGTGAATTCATTCATGAAACGCTTTTTCATCCAAAATTTTCAGGCTCTCATAACTTTGTGAAAACCGAACCGATTTTCATGCGTGATGTCTTTTTTGTTATGGTTTGACATGTAGATTAATGTGGCATTTCAGTTTATATCAAATTCCAAAATTGAATGGTCGACATATTTTGCGTGAATTTTTGTTCATTTGTTCATTCATGAAACGCTTTTTCATCCAAAATTTTCAGGCTCCCATAACTTTGTGAAAACCGAACCGATTTTCATGCGTGATGTCTTTTTTGTTATGGTTTGACATGTAGATTAATGTGGCATTTCAGTTTATATCAAATTCCAAAATTGAATGGTCGACATATTTTGCGTGAATAGAGATTCATGAAACGCTTTTTTCATCCAAAATTTTCAGGCTCCCATAACTTTGTGAAAACCGAACCTATTTTCATGCGTGATGTCTTTTTTGTTATGGTTTGACATGTAGATTAATGTGGCATTTCAGTTTATATCAAATTCCAAAATTGAATGGGCGACATATTTTGCGTGATTTCATGAAACGCTTTTTCATCCAAAATTTTCAGGCTCCCATAACTTTGTGAAAACCGAACCGATTTTCATGCGTGATGTCTTTTTTGTTATGGTTTGACATGTAGATTAATGTGGCATTTCAGTTTATATCAAATTCCAAAATTGAATGGGCGACATATTTTGCGTGATTTCATGAAACGCTTTTTCATCCAAAATTTTCAGGCTCCCATAACTTTGTGAAAACCGAACCGATTTTCATGCGTGATGTCTTTTTTGTTATGGTTTGACATGTAGATTAATGTGGCATTTCAGTTTATATCAAATTCCAAAATTTAATGGGCGATATATTTTGCGTGCATGAAACGCTTTTTCATCCAAAATTTTCAGGCTCCCATAACTTTGTGAAAACCGAACCGATTTTCATGCGTGATGTCTTTTTTGTTATGGTTTGACATGTAGATTAATGTGGCATTTCAGTTTATATCAAATTCCAAAATTTAATGGTCGACATATTTTGCGTGAAATTCATTCATGAAACGCTTTTTCATCCAAAATTTTCAGGCTCCCATAACTTTGTCAAAACCGAACCGATTTTCATGCGTGATGTCTTTTTTGTTATGGTTTGACATGTAGATTAATGTGGCATTTCAGTTTATATCAAATTCCAAAATTCAATGGTCGACATATTTTGCGTGAATAGAGGTTCATTCATGAAACGCTTTTTCATCCAAAATTTTCAGGCTCCCATAACTTTGTCAAAACCGAACCGATTTTCATGCGTGATGTCTGTTTTGTTATGGTTTGACATGTAGATTAATGTGGCATTTCAGTTTATATCAAATTCCAAAATTCAATGGTCGACATATTTTGCGTGAATAGAGGTTCATTCATGAAACGCTTTTTCATCCAAAATTTTCAGGCTCCCATAACTTTGTGAAAACCGAACCGATTTTCATGCGTGATGTCTTTTTTGTTATGGTTTGACATGTAGATTAATGTGGCATTTCAGTTTATATCAAATTCCAAAATTCAATGGTCGACATATTTTGCGTGAATAGAGGTTCATTCATGAAACGCTTTTTCATCCAAAATTTTCAGGCTCCCATAACTTTGTCAAAACCGAACCGATTTTCATGCGTGATGTCTTTTTTGTTATGGTTTGACATGTAGATTAATGTGGCATTTCAGTTTATATCAAATTCCAAAATTCAATGGTCGACATATTTTGCGTGAATAGAGGTTCATTCATGAAACGCTTTTCATCCAAAATTTTCAGGCTCCCATAACTTTGTCAAAACCGAACCGATTTTCATGCGTGATGTCTTTTTTGTTATGGTTTGACATGTAGATTAATGTGGCATTTCAGTTTATATCAAATTCCAAAATTAATGGTCGACATATTTTGCGTGAATAGAGGTTCATTCATGAAACGCTTTTTCATCCAAAATTTTCAGGCTCCCATAACTTTGTCAAAACCGAACCGATTTTCATGCGTGATGTCTTTTTTGTTATGGTTTGACATGTAGATTAATGTGGCATTTCAGTTTATATCAAATTCCAAAATTCAATGGTCGACATATTTTGCGTGAATAGAGGTTCATTCATGAAACGCTTTTTCATCCAAAATTTTCAGGCTCCCATAACTTTGTCAAAACCGAACCGACTTTCATGCGTGATGTCTTTTTTGTTATGGTTTGACATGTAGATTAATGTGGCATTTCAGTTTATATCAAATTCCAAAATTCAATGGTCGACATATTTTGCGTGAATAGAGGTTCATTCATGAAACGCTTTTTCATCCAAAATTTTCAGGCTCCATAACTTTGTCAAAACCGAACCGATTTTCATGCGTGATGTCTTTTTTGTTATGGTTTGACATGTAGATTAATGTGGCATTTCAGTTTATATCAAATTCCAAAATTCAATGGTCGACATATTTTGCGTGAATAGAGGTTCATTCATGAAACGCTTTTTCATCCAAAATTTTCAGGCTCCCATAACTTTGTCAAAACCGAACCGATTTTCATGCGTGATGTCTGTTTTGTTATGGTTTGACATGTAGATTAATGTGGCATTTCAGTTTATATCAAATTCCAAAATTCAATGGTCGACATATTTTGCGTGAATAGAGGTTCATTCATGAAACGCTTTTTCATCCAAAATTTTCAGGCTCCCATAACTTTGTCAAAACCAAACCGATTTTCATGCGTGATGTCTTTTTGTTATGGTTTGACATGTAGATTAATGTGGCATTTCAGTTTATATCAAATTCCAAAATTCAATGGTCGACATATTTTGCGTGAATAGAGGTTCATTCATGAAACGCTTTTTCATCCAAAATTTTCAGGCTCCCATAACTTTGTCAAAACCGAACCGATTTTCATGCGTGATGTCTTTTTTGTTATGGTTTGACATGTAGATTAATGTGGCATTTCAGTTTATATCAAATTCCAAAATTCAATGGTCGACATATTTTGCGTGAATAGAGGTTCATTCATGAAACGCTTTTTCATCCAAAATTTTCAGGCTCCCATAACTTTGTCAAAACCGAACCGATTTTCATGCGTGATGTCTTTTTTGTTATGGTTTGACATGTAGATTAATGTGGCATTTCAGTTTATATCAAATTCCAAAATTCAATGGTCGACATATTTTGCGTGAATAGAGGTTCATTCATGAAACGCTTTTTCATCCAAAATTTTCAGGCTCCCATAACTTTGTCAAAACCGAACCGATTTTCATGCGTGATGTCTTTTTTTGTTATGGTTTGACATGTAGATTAATGTGGCATTTCAGTTTATATCAAATTCCAAAATTCAATGGTCGACATATTTTGCGTGAATAGAGGTTCATTCATGAAACGCTTTTTCATCCAAAATTTTCAGGCTCCCATAACTTTGTCAATACCGAACCGATTTTCATGCGTGATGTCTTTTTTGTTATGGTTTGACATGTAGATTAATGTGGCATTTCAGTTTATATCAAATTCCAAAATTGAATGGTCGACATATTTTGCGTGAATAGAGGTTCATTCATGAAACGCTTTTTCATCCAAAATTTTCAGGCTCCCATAACTTTGTCAAAACCGAACCGATTTTCATGCGTGATGTCTTTTTTGTTATGGTTTGACATGTAGATTAATGTGGCATTTCAGTTTATATCAAATTCCAAAATTGAATGGTCGACATATTTTGCGTGAATAGAGGTTCATTCATGAAACGCTTTTTCATCCAAAATTTTCAGGCTCCCATAACTTTGTCAAAACCGAACCGATTTTCATGCGTGATGTCTTTTTTGTTATGGTTTGACATGTAGATTAATGTGGCATTTCAGTTTATATCAAATTCCAAAATTCAATGGTCGACATATTTTGCGTGAATAGAGGTTCATTCATGAAACGCTTTTTCATCCAAAATTTTCAGGCTCCCATAACTTTGTCAAAACCGAACCGATTTTCATGCGTGATGTCTTTTTTGTTATGGTTTGACATGTAGATTAATGTGGCATTTCAGTTTATATCAAATTCCAAAATTCAATGGTCGACATATTTTGCGTGAATAGAGGTTCATTCATGAAACGCTTTTTCATCCAAAATTTTCAGGCTCCCATAACTTTGTCAAAACCGAACCGATTTTCATGCGTGATGTCTTTTTTGTTATGGTTTGACATGTAGATTAATGTGGCATTTCAGTTTATATCAAATTCCAAAATTCAATGGTCGACATATTTTGCGTGAATAGAGGTTCATTCATGAAACGCTTTTTCATCCAAAATTTTCAGGCTCCCATAACTTTGTCAAAACCGAACCGATTTTCATGCGTGATGTCTTTTTTGTTATGGTTTGACATGTAGATTAATGTGGCATTTCAGTTTATATCAAATTCCAAAATTCAATGGTCGACATATTTTGCGTGAATAGAGGTTCATTCATGAAACGCTTTTTCATCCAAAATTTTCAGGCTCCCATAACTTTGTCAAAACCGAACCGATTTTCATGCGTGATGTCTTTTTTGTTATGGTTTGACATGTAGATTAATGTGGCATTTCAGTTTATATCAAATTCCAAAATTCAATGGTCGACATATTTTGCGTGAATAGAGGTTCATTCATGAAACGCTTTTTCATCCAAAATTTTCAGGCTCCCATAACTTTGTCAAAACCGAACCGATTTTCATGCGTGATGTCTTTTTTGTTATGGTTTGACATGTAGATTAATGTGGCATTTCAGTTTATATCAAATTCCAAAATTCAATGGTCGACATATTTTGCGTGAATAGAGGTTCATTCATGAAACGCTTTTTCATCCAAAATTTTCAGGCTCCCATAACTTTGTCAAAACCGAACCGATTTTCATGCGTGATGTCTTTTTTGTTATGGTTTGACATGTAGATTAATGTGGCATTTCAGTTTATATCAAATTCCAAAATTCAATGGTCGACATATTTTGCGTGAATAGAGGTTCATTCATGAAACGCTTTTTCATCCAAAATTTTCAGGCTCCCATAACTTTGTCAAAACCGAACCGATTTTCATGCGTGATGTCTTTTTTGTTATGGTTTGACATGTAGATTAATGTGGCATTTCAGTTTATATCAAATTCCAAAATTCAATGGTCGACATATTTTGCGTGAATAGAGGTTCATTCATGAAACGCTTTTTCATCCAAAATTTTCAGGCTCCCATAACTTTGTCAAAACCGAACCGATTTTCATGCGTGATGTCTTTTTTGTTATGGTTTGACATGTAGATTAATGTGGCATTTCAGTTTATATCAAATTCCAAAATTCAATGGTCGACATATTTTGCGTGAATAGAGGTTCATTCATGAAACGCTTTTTCATCCAAAATTTTCAGGCTCCATAACTTTGTCAAAACCGAACCGATTTTCATGCGTGATGTCTTTTTTGTTATGGTTTGACATGTAGATTAATGTGGCATTTCAGTTTATATCAAATTCCAAAATTCAATGGTCGACATATTTTGTGAATAGAGGTTCATTCATGAAACGCTTTTTCATCCAAAATTTTCAGGCTCCCATAACTTTGTCAAAACCGAACCGATTTTCATGCGTGATGTCTTTTTTGTTATGGTTTGACATGTAGATTAATGTGGCATTTCAGTTTATATCAAATTCCAAAATTCAATGGTCGACATATTTTGCGTGAATAGAGGTTCATTCATGAAACGCTTTTTCATCCAAAATTTTCAGGCTCCCATAACTTTGTCAAAACCGAACCGATTTTCATGCGTGATGTCTTTTTTGTTATGGTTTGACATGTAGATTAATGTGGCATTTCAGTTTATATCAAATTCCAAAATTCAATGGTCGACATATTTTGCGTGAATAGAGGTTCATTCATGAAACGCTTTTTCATCCAAAATTTTCAGGCTCCCATAACTTTGTCAAAACCGAACCGATTTTCATGCGTGATGTCTTTTTGTTATGGTTTGACATGTAGATTAATGTGGCATTTCAGTTTATATCAAATTCCAAAATTCAATGGTCGACATATTTTGCGTGAATAGAGGTTCATTCATGAAACGCTTTTTCATCCAAAATTTTCAGGCTCCCATAACTTTGTCAAAACCGAACCGATTTTCATGCGTGATGTCTTTTTTGTTATGGTTTGACATGTAGATTAATGTGGCATTTCAGTTTATATCAAATTCCAAAATTCAATGGTCGACATATTTTGCGTGAATAGAGGTTCATTCATGAAACGCTTTTTCATCCAAAATTTTCAGGCTCCCATAACTTTGTCAAAACCGAACCGATTTTCATGCGTGATGTCTTTTTTGTTATGGTTTGACATGTAGATTAATGTGGCATTTCAGTTTATATCAAATTCCAAAATTCAATGGTCGACATATTTTGCGTGAATAGAGGTTCATTCATGAAACGCTTTTTCATCCAAAATTTTCAGGCTCCCATAACTTTGTCAAAACCGAACCGATTTTCATGCGTGATGTCTTTTTTGTTATGGTTTGACATGTAGATTAATGTGGCATTTCAGTTTATATCAAATTCCAAAATTCAATGGTCGACATATTTTGCGTGAATAGAGGTTCATTCATGAAACGCTTTTTCATCCAAAATTTTCAGGCTCCCATAACTTTGTCAAAACCGAACCGATTTTCATGCGTGATGTCTTTTTTGTTATGGTTTGACATGTAGATTAATGTGGCATTTCAGTTTATATCAAATTCCAAAATTCAATGGTCGACATATTTTGCGTGAATAGAGGTTCATTCATGAAACGCTTTTTCATCCAAAATTTTCAGGCTCCCATAACTTTGTCAAAACCGAACCGATTTTCATGCGTGATGTCTTTTTGTTATGGTTTGACATGTAGATTAATGTGGCATTTCAGTTTATATCAAATTCCAAAATTCAATGGTCGACATATTTTGCGTGAATAGAGGTTCATTCATGAAACGCTTTTTCATCCAAAATTTTCAGGCTCCCATAACTTTGTCAAAACCGAACCGATTTTCATGCGTGATGTCTTTTTTGTTATGGTTTGACATGTAGATTAATGTGGCATTTCAGTTTATATCAAATTCCAAAATTCAATGGTCGACATATTTTGCGTGAATAGAGGTTCATTCATGAAACGCTTTTTCATCCAAAATTTTCAGGCTCCCATAACTTTGTCAAAACCGAACCGATTTTCATGCGTGATGTCTTTTTGTTATGGTTTGACATGTAGATTAATGTGGCATTTCAGTTTATATCAAATTCCAAAATTCAATGGTCGCCATATTTTGCGTGAATAGAGGTTCATTCATGAAACGCTTTTTCATCCAAAATTTTCAGGCTCCCATAACTTTGTCAAAACCGAACCGATTTTCATGCGTGATGTCTTTTTTGTTATGGTTTGACATGTAGATTAATGTGGCATTTCAGTTTATATCAAATTCCAAAATTCAATGGTCGCCATATTTTGCGTGAATAGAGGTTCATTCATGAAACGCTTTTTCATCCAAAATTTTCAGGCTCCCATAACTTTGTCAAAACCGAACCGATTTTCATGCGTGATGTCTTTTTTGTTATGGTTTGACATGTAGATTAATGTGGCATTTCAGTTTATATCAAATTCCAAAATTCAATGGTCGCCATATTTTGCGTGAATAGAGGTTCATTCATGAAACGCTTTTTCATCCAAAATTTTCAGGCTCCCATAACTTTGTCAAAACCGAACCGATTTTCATGCGTGATGTCTTTTTTGTTATGGTTTGACATGTAGATTAATGTGGCATTTCAGTTTATATCAAATTCCAAAATTCAATGGTCGCCATATTTTGCGTGAATAGAGGTTCATTCATGAAACGCTTTTTCATCCAAAATTTTCAGGCTCCCATAACTTTGTCAAAACCGAACCGATTTTCATGCGTGATGTCTTTTTTGTTATGGTTTGACATGTAGATTAATGTGGCATTTCAGTTTATATCAAATTCCAAAATTCAATGGTCGCCATATTTTGCGTGAATAGAGGTTCATTCATGAAACGCTTTTTCATCCAAAATTTTCAGGCTCCCATAACTTTGTCAAAACCGAACCGATTTTCATGCGTGATGTCTTTTTTGTTATGGTTTGACATGTAGATTAATGTGGCATTTCAGTTTATATCAAATTCCAAAATTCAATGGTCGCCATATTTTGCGTGAATAGAGGTTCATTCATGAAACGCTTTTTCATCCAAAATTTTCAGGCTCCCATAACTTTGTCAAAACCGAACCGATTTTCATGCGTGATGTCTTTTTTGTTATGGTTTGACATGTAGATTAATGTGGCATTTCAGTTTATATCAAATTCCAAAATTCAATGGTCGCCATATTTTGCGTGAATAGAGGTTCATTCATGAAACGCTTTTTCATCCAAAATTTTCAGGCTCCCATAACTTTGTCAAAACCGAACCGATTTTCATGCGTGATGTCTTTTTTGTTATGGTTTGACATGTAGATTAATGTGGCATTTCAGTTTATATCAAATTCCAAAATTCAATGGTCGCCATATTTTGCGTGAATAGAGGTTCATTCATGAAACGCTTTTTCATCCAAAATTTTCAGGCTCCCATAACTTTGTCAAAACCGAACCGATTTTCATGCGTGATGTCTTTTTTGTTATGGTTTGACATGTAGATTAATGTGGCATTTCAGTTTATATCAAATTCCAAAATTCAATGGTCGACATATTTTGCGTGAATAGAGGTTCATTCATGAAACGCTTTTTCATCCAAAATTTTCAGGCTCCCATAACTTTGTCAAAACCGAACCGATTTTCATGCGTGATGTCTTTTTTGTTATGGTTTGACATGTAGATTAATGTGGCATTTCAGTTTATATCAAATTCCAAATTCAATGGTCGCCATATTTTGCGTGAATAGAGGTTCATTCATGAAACGCTTTTTCATCCAAAATTTTCAGGCTCCCATAACTTTGTCAAAACCGAACCGATTTTCATGCGTGATGTCTTTTTTGTTATGGTTTGACATGTAGATTAATGTGGCATTTCAGTTTATATCAAATTCCAAAATTCAATGGTCGCCATATTTTGCGTGAATAGAGGTTCATTCATGAAACGCTTTTTCATCCAAAATTTTCAGGCTCCCATAACTTTGTCAAAACCGAACCGATTTTCATGCGTGATGTCTTTTTTGTTATGGTTTGACATGTAGATTAATGTGGCATTTCAGTTTATATCAAATTCCAAAATTCAATGGTCGCCATATTTTGCGTGAATAGAGGTTCATTCATGAAACGCTTTTTCATCCAAAATTTTCAGGCTCCCATAACTTTGTCAAAACCGAACCGATTTTCATGCGTGATGTCTTTTTTGTTATGGTTTGACATGTAGATTAATGTGGCATTTCAGTTTATATCAAATTCCAAAATTCAATGGTCGACATATTTTGCGTGAATAGAGGTTCATTCATGAAACGCTTTTTCATCCAAAATTTTCAGGCTCCCATAACTTTGTCAAAACCGAACCGATTTTCATGCGTGATGTCTTTTTGTTATGGTTTGACATGTAGATTAATGTGGCATTTCAGTTTATATCAAATTCCAAAATTCAATGGTCGCCATATTTTGCGTGAATAGAGGTTCATTCATGAAACGCTTTTTCATCCAAAATTTTCAGGCTCCCATAACTTTGTCAAAACCGAACCGATTTTCATGCGTGATGTCTTTTTTGTTATGGTTTGACATGTAGATTAATGTGGCATTTCAGTTTATATCAAATTCCAAAATTCAATGGTCGCCATATTTTGCGTGAATAGAGGTTCATTCATGAAACGCTTTTCATCCAAAATTTTCAGGCTCCCATAACTTTGTCAAAACCGAACCGATTTTCATGCGTGATGTCTTTTTTGTTATGGTTTGACATGTAGATTAATGTGGCATTTCAGTTTATATCAAATTCCAAAATTCAATGGTCGCCATATTTTGCGTGAATAGAGGTTCATTCATGAAACGCTTTTTCATCCAAAATTTTCAGGCTCCCATAACTTTGTCAAAACCGAACCGATTTTCATGCGTGATGTCTTTTTTGTTATGGTTTGACATGTAGATTAATGTGGCATTTCAGTTTATATCAAATTCCAAAATTCAATGGTCGCCATATTTTGCGTGAATAGAGTTCATTCATGAAACGCTTTTTCATCCAAAATTTTCAGGCTCCCATAACTTTGTCAAAACCGAACCGATTTTCATGCGTGATGTCTTTTTTGTTATGGTTTGACATGTAGATTAATGTGGCATTTCAGTTTATATCAAATTCCAAAATTCAATGGTCGCCATATTTTGCGTGAATAGAGGTTCATTCATGAAACGCTTTTTCATCCAAAATTTTCAGGCTCCCATAACTTTGTCAAAACCGAACCGATTTTCATGCGTGATGTCTTTTTTGTTATGGTTTGACATGTAGATTAATGTGGCATTTCAGTTTATATCAAATTCCAAAATTCAATGGTCGCCATATTTTGCGTGAATAGAGGTTCATTCATGAAACGCTTTTTCATCCAAAATTTTCAGGCTCCCATAACTTTGTCAAAACCGAACCGATTTTCATGCGTGATGTCTTTTTTGTTATGGTTTGACATGTAGATTAATGTGGCATTTCAGTTTATATCAAATTCCAAAATTCAATGGTCGCCATATTTTGCGTGAATAGAGGTTCATTCATGAAACGCTTTTTCATCCAAAATTTTCAGGCTCCCATAACTTTGTCAAAACCGAACCGATTTTCATGCGTGATGTCTTTTTTGTTATGGTTTGACATGTAGATTCATGTGGCATTTCAGTTTATATCAAATTCCAAAATTCAATGGTCGCCATATTTTGCGTGAATAGAGGTTCATTCATGAAACGCTTTTTCATCCAAAATTTTCAGGCTCCCATAACTTTGTCAAAACCGAACCGATTTTCATGCGTGATGTCTTTTTTGTTATGGTTTGACATGTAGATTAATGTGGCATTTCAGTTTATATCAAATTCCAAAATTCAATGGTCGCCATATTTTGCGTGAATAGAGGTTCATTCATGAAACGCTTTTTCATCCAAAATTTTCAGGCTCCCATAACTTTGTCAAAACCGAACCGATTTTCATGCGTGATGTCTTTTTTGTTATGGTTTGACATGTAGATTAATGTGGCATTTCAGTTTATATCAAATTCCAAAATTCAATGGTCGCCATATTTTGCGTGAATAGAGGTTCATTCATGAAACGCTTTTTCATCCAAAATTTTCAGGCTCCCATAACTTTGTCAAAACCGAACCGATTTTCATGCGTGATGTCTTTTTTGTTATGGTTTGACATGTAGATTAATGTGGCATTTCAGTTTATATCAAATTCCAAAATTCAATGGTCGCCATATTTTGCGTGAATAGAGGTTCATTCATGAAACGCTTTTTCATCCAAAATTTTCAGGCTCCCATAACTTTGTCAAAACCGAACCGATTTTCATGCGTGATGTCTTTTTTGTTATGGTTTGACATGTAGATTAATGTGGCATTTCAGTTTATATCAAATTCCAAAATTCAATGGTCGCCATATTTTGCGTGAATAGAGGTTCATTCATGAAACGCTTTTTCATCCAAAATTTTCAGGCTCCCATAACTTTGTCAAAACCGAACCGATTTTCATGCGTGATGTCTTTTTTGTTATGGTTTGACATGTAGATTAATGTGGCATTTCAGTTTATATCAAATTCCAAAATTCAATGGTCGCCATATTTTGCGTGAATAGAGGTTCATTCATGAAACGCTTTTTCATCCAAAATTTTCAGGCTCCCATAACTTTGTCAAAACCGAACCGATTTTCATGCGTGATGTCTTTTTTGTTATGGTTTGACATGTAGATTAATGTGGCATTTCAGTTTATATCAAATTCCAAAATTCAATGGTCGCCATATTTTGCGTGAATAGAGGTTCATTCATGAAACGCTTTTTCATCCAAAATTTTCAGGCTCCCATAACTTTGTCAAAACCGAACCGATTTTCATGCGTGATGTCTTTTTTGTTATGGTTTGACATGTAGATTAATGTGGCATTTCAGTTTATATCAAATTCCAAAATTCAATGGTCGCCATATTTTGCGTGAATAGAGGTTCATTCATGAAACGCTTTTTCATCCAAAATTTTCAGGCTCCCATAACTTTGTCAAAACCGAACCGATTTTCATGCGTGATGTCTTTTTTGTTATGGTTTGACATGTAGATTAATGTGGCATTTCAGTTTATATCAAATTCCAAAATTCAATGGTCGCCATATTTTGCGTGAATAGAGGTTCATTCATGAAACGCTTTTTCATCCAAAATTTTCAGGCTCCCATAACTTTGTCAAAACCGAACCGATTTTCATGCGTGATGTCTTTTTTGTTATGGTTTGACATGTAGATTAATGTGGCATTTCAGTTTATATCAAATTCCAAAATTCAATGGTCGCCATATTTTGCGTGAATAGAGGTTCATTCATGAAACGCTTTTTCATCCAAAATTTTCAGGCTCCCATAACTTTGTCAAAACCGAACCGATTTTCATGCGTGATGTCTTTTTTGTTATGGTTTGACATGTAGATTAATGTGGCATTTCAGTTTATATCAAATTCCAAAATTCAATGGTCGCCATATTTTGCGTGAATAGAGGTTCATTCATGAAACGCTTTTTCATCCAAAATTTTCAGGCTCCCATAACTTTGTCAAAACCGAACCGATTTTCATGCGTGATGTCTTTTTTGTTATGGTTTGACATGTAGATTAATGTGGCATTTCAGTTTATATCAAATTCCAAAATTCAATGGTCGCCATATTTTGCGTGAATAGAGGTTCATTCATGAAACGCTTTTTCATCCAAAATTTTCAGGCTCCCATAACTTTGTCAAAACCGAACCGATTTTCATGCGTGATGTCTTTTTTGTTATGGTTTGACATGTAGATTAATGTGGCATTTCAGTTTATATCAAATTCCAAAATTCAATGGTCGCCATATTTTGCGTGAATAGAGGTTCATTCATGAAACGCTTTTTCATCCAAAATTTTCAGGCTCCCATAACTTTGTCAAAACCGAACCGATTTTCATGCGTGATGTCTTTTTTGTTATGGTTTGACATGTAGATTAATGTGGCATTTCAGTTTATATCAAATTCCAAAATTCAATGGTCGCCATATTTTGCGTGAATAGAGGTTCATTCATGAAACGCTTTTTCATCCAAAATTTTCAGGCTCCCATAACTTTGTCAAAACCGAACCGATTTTCATGCGTGATGTCTTTTTTGTTATGGTTTGACATGTAGATTAATGTGGCATTTCAGTTTATATCAAATTCCAAAATTCAATGGTCGCCATATTTTGCGTGAATAGAGGTTCATTCATGAAACGCTTTTTCATCCAAAATTTTCAGGCTCCCATAACTTTGTCAAAACCGAACCGATTTTCATGCGTGATGTCTTTTTTGTTATGGTTTGACATGTAGATTAATGTGGCATTTCAGTTTATATCAAATTCCAAAATTCAATGGTCGCCATATTTTGCGTGAATAGAGGTTCATTCATGAAACGCTTTTTCATCCAAAATTTTCAGGCTCCCATAACTTTGTCAAAACCGAACCGATTTTCATGCGTGATGTCTTTTTTGTTATGGTTTGACATGTAGATTAATGTGGCATTTCAGTTTATATCAAATTCCAAAATTCAATGGTCGCCATATTTTGCGTGAATAGAGGTTCATTCATGAAACGCTTTTTCATCCAAAATTTTCAGGCTCCCATAACTTTGTCAAAACCGAACCGATTTTCATGCGTGATGTCTTTTTTGTTATGGTTTGACATGTAGATTAATGTGGCATTTCAGTTTATATCAAATTCCAAAATTCAATGGTCGCCATATTTTGCGTGAATAGAGGTTCATTCATGAAACGCTTTTTCATCCAAAATTTTCAGGCTCCCATAACTTTGTCAAAACCGAACCGATTTTCATGCGTGATGTCTTTTTTGTTATGGTTTGACATGTAGATTAATGTGGCATTTCAGTTTATATCAAATTCCAAAATTCAATGGTCGCCATATTTTGCGTGAATAGAGGTTCATTCATGAAACGCTTTTTCATCCAAAATTTTCAGGCTCCCATAACTTTGTCAAAACCGAACCGATTTTCATGCGTGATGTCTTTTTTGTTATGGTTTGACATGTAGATTAATGTGGCATTTCAGTTTATATCAAATTCCAAAATTCAATGGTCGCCATATTTTGCGTGAATAGAGGTTCATTCATGAAACGCTTTTTCATCCAAAATTTTCAGGCTCCCATAACTTTGTCAAAACCGAACCGATTTTCATGCGTGATGTCTTTTTTGTTATGGTTTGACATGTAGATTAATGTGGCATTTCAGTTTATATCAAATTCCAAAATTCAATGGTCGCCATATTTTGCGTGAATAGAGGTTCATTCATGAAACGCTTTTTCATCCAAAATTTTCAGGCTCCCATAACTTTGTCAAAACCGAACCGATTTTCATGCGTGATGTCTTTTTTGTTATGGTTTGACATGTAGATTAATGTGGCATTTCAGTTTATATCAAATTCCAAAATTCAATGGTCGCCATATTTTGCGTGAATAGAGGTTCATTCATGAAACGCTTTTTCATCCAAAATTTTCAGGCTCCCATAACTTTGTCAAAACCGAACCGATTTTCATGCGTGATGTCTTTTTTGTTATGGTTTGACATGTAGATTAATGTGGCATTTCAGTTTATATCAAATTCCAAAATTCAATGGTCGCCATATTTTGCGTGAATAGAGGTTCATTCATGAAACGCTTTTTCATCCAAAATTTTCAGGCTCCCATAACTTTGTCAAAACCGAACCGATTTTCATGCGTGATGTCTTTTTTGTTATGGTTTGACATGTAGATTAATGTGGCATTTCAGTTTATATCAAATTCCAAAATTCAATGGTCGCCATATTTTGCGTGAATAGAGGTTCATTCATGAAACGCTTTTTCATCCAAAATTTTCAGGCTCCCATAACTTTGTCAAAACCGAACCGATTTTCATGCGTGATGTCTTTTTTGTTATGGTTTGACATGTAGATTAATGTGGCATTTCAGTTTATATCAAATTCCAAAATTCAATGGTCGCCATATTTTGCGTGAATAGAGGTTCATTCATGAAACGCTTTTTCATCCAAAATTTTCAGGCTCCCATAACTTTGTCAAAACCGAACCGATTTTCATGCGTGATGTCTTTTTTGTTATGGTTTGACATGTAGATTAATGTGGCATTTCAGTTTATATCAAATTCCAAAATTCAATGGTCGCCATATTTTGCGTGAATAGAGGTTCATTCATGAAACGCTTTTTCATCCAAAATTTTCAGGCTCCCATAACTTTGTCAAAACCGAACCGATTTTCATGCGTGATGTCTTTTTTGTTATGGTTTGACATGTAGATTAATGTGGCATTTCAGTTTATATCAAATTCCAAAATTCAATGGTCGCCATATTTTGCGTGAATAGAGGTTCATTCATGAAACGCTTTTTCATCCAAAATTTTCAGGCTCCCATAACTTTGTCAAAACCGAACCGATTTTCATGCGTGATGTCTTTTTTGTTATGGTTTGACATGTAGATTAATGTGGCATTTCAGTTTATATCAAATTCCAAAATTCAATGGTCGCCATATTTTGCGTGAATAGAGGTTCATTCATGAAACGCTTTTTCATCCAAAATTTTCAGGCTCCCATAACTTTGTCAAAACCGAACCGATTTTCATGCGTGATGTCTTTTTTGTTATGGTTTGACATGTAGATTAATGTGGCATTTCAGTTTATATCAAATTCCAAAATTCAATGGTCGCCATATTTTGCGTGAATAGAGGTTCATTCATGAAACGCTTTTTCATCCAAAATTTTCAGGCTCCCATAACTTTGTCAAAACCGAACCGATTTTCATGCGTGATGTCTTTTTTGTTATGGTTTGACATGTAGATTAATGTGGCATTTCAGTTTATATCAAATTCCAAAATTCAATGGTCGCCATATTTTGCGTGAATAGAGGTTCATTCATGAAACGCTTTTTCATCCAAAATTTTCAGGCTCCCATAACTTTGTCAAAACCGAACCGATTTTCATGCGTGATGTCTTTTTTGTTATGGTTTGACATGTAGATTAATGTGGCATTTCAGTTTATATCAAATTCCAAAATTCAATGGTCGCCATATTTTGCGTGAATAGAGGTTCATTCATGAAACGCTTTTTCATCCAAAATTTTCAGGCTCCCATAACTTTGTCAAAACCGAACCGATTTTCATGCGTGATGTCTTTTTTGTTATGGTTTGACATGTAGATTAATGTGGCATTTCAGTTTATATCAAATTCCAAAATTCAATGGTCGCCATATTTTGCGTGAATAGAGGTTCATTCATGAAACGCTTTTTCATCCAAAATTTTCAGGCTCCCATAACTTTGTCAAAACCGAACCGATTTTCATGCGTGATGTCTTTTTTGTTATGGTTTGACATGTAGATTAATGTGGCATTTCAGTTTATATCAAATTCCAAAATTCAATGGTCGCCATATTTTGCGTGAATAGAGGTTCATTCATGAAACGCTTTTTCATCCAAAATTTTCAGGCTCCCATAACTTTGTCAAAACCGAACCGATTTTCATGCGTGATGTCTTTTTTGTTATGGTTTGACATGTAGATTAATGTGGCATTTCAGTTTATATCAAATTCCAAAATTCAATGGTCGCCATATTTTGCGTGAATAGAGGTTCATTCATGAAACGCTTTTTCATCCAAAATTTTCAGGCTCCCATAACTTTGTCAAAACCGAACCGATTTTCATGCGTGATGTCTTTTTTGTTATGGTTTGACATGTAGATTAATGTGGCATTTCAGTTTATATCAAATTCCAAAATTCAATGGTCGCCATATTTTGCGTGAATAGAGGTTCATTCATGAAACGCTTTTTCATCCAAAATTTTCAGGCTCCCATAACTTTGTCAAAACCGAACCGATTTTCATGCGTGATGTCTTTTTTGTTATGGTTTGACATGTAGATTAATGTGGCATTTCAGTTTATATCAAATTCCAAAATTCAATGGTCGCCATATTTTGCGTGAATAGAGGTTCATTCATGAAACGCTTTTTCATCCAAAATTTTCAGGCTCCCATAACTTTGTCAAAACCGAACCGATTTTCATGCGTGATGTCTTTTTTGTTATGGTTTGACATGTAGATTAATGTGGCATTTCAGTTTATATCAAATTCCAAAATTCAATGGTCGCCATATTTTGCGTGAATAGAGGTTCATTCATGAAACGCTTTTTCATCCAAAATTTTCAGGCTCCCATAACTTTGTCAAAACCGAACCGATTTTCATGCGTGATGTCTTTTTTGTTATGGTTTGACATGTAGATTAATGTGGCATTTCAGTTTATATCAAATTCCAAAATTCAATGGTCGCCATATTTTGCGTGAATAGAGGTTCATTCATGAAACGCTTTTTCATCCAAAATTTTCAGGCTCCCATAACTTTGTCAAAACCGAACCGATTTTCATGCGTGATGTCTTTTTTGTTATGGTTTGACATGTAGATTAATGTGGCATTTCAGTTTATATCAAATTCCAAAATTCAATGGTCGCCATATTTTGCGTGAATAGAGGTTCATTCATGAAACGCTTTTTCATCCAAAATTTTCAGGCTCCCATAACTTTGTCAAAACCGAACCGATTTTCATGCGTGATGTCTTTTTTGTTATGGTTTGACATGTAGATTAATGTGGCATTTCAGTTTATATCAAATTCCAAAATTCAATGGTCGCCATATTTTGCGTGAATAGAGGTTCATTCATGAAACGCTTTTTCATCCAAAATTTTCAGGCTCCCATAACTTTGTCAAAACCGAACCGATTTTCATGCGTGATGTCTTTTTTGTTATGGTTTGACATGTAGATTAATGTGGCATTTCAGTTTATATCAAATTCCAAAATTCAATGGTCGCCATATTTTGCGTGAATAGAGGTTCATTCATGAAACGCTTTTTCATCCAAAATTTTCAGGCTCCCATAACTTTGTCAAAACCGAACCGATTTTCATGCGTGATGTCTTTTTTGTTATGGTTTGACATGTAGATTAATGTGGCATTTCAGTTTATATCAAATTCCAAAATTCAATGGTCGCCATATTTTGCGTGAATAGAGGTTCATTCATGAAACGCTTTTTCATCCAAAATTTTCAGGCTCCCATAACTTTGTCAAAACCGAACCGATTTTCATGCGTGATGTCTTTTTTGTTATGGTTTGACATGTAGATTAATGTGGCATTTCAGTTTATATCAAATTCCAAAATTCAATGGTCGCCATATTTTGCGTGAATAGAGGTTCATTCATGAAACGCTTTTTCATCCAAAATTTTCAGGCTCCCATAACTTTGTCAAAACCGAACCGATTTTCATGCGTGATGTCTTTTTTGTTATGGTTTGACATGTAGATTAATGTGGCATTTCAGTTTATATCAAATTCCAAAATTCAATGGTCGCCATATTTTGCGTGAATAGAGGTTCATTCATGAAACGCTTTTTCATCCAAAATTTTCAGGCTCCCATAACTTTGTCAAAACCGAACCGATTTTCATGCGTGATGTCTTTTTTGTTATGGTTTGACATGTAGATTAATGTGGCATTTCAGTTTATATCAAATTCCAAAATTCAATGGTCGCCATATTTTGCGTGAATAGAGGTTCATTCATGAAACGCTTTTTCATCCAAAATTTTCAGGCTCCCATAACTTTGTCAAAACCGAACCGATTTTCATGCGTGATGTCTTTTTTGTTATGGTTTGACATGTAGATTAATGTGGCATTTCAGTTTATATCAAATTCCAAAATTCAATGGTCGCCATATTTTGCGTGAATAGAGGTTCATTCATGAAACGCTTTTTCATCCAAAATTTTCAGGCTCCCATAACTTTGTCAAAACCGAACCGATTTTCATGCGTGATGTCTTTTTTGTTATGGTTTGACATGTAGATTAATGTGGCATTTCAGTTTATATCAAATTCCAAAATTCAATGGTCGCCATATTTTGCGTGAATAGAGGTTCATTCATGAAACGCTTTTTCATCCAAAATTTTCAGGCTCCCATAACTTTGTCAAAACCGAACCGATTTTCATGCGTGATGTCTTTTTTGTTATGGTTTGACATGTAGATTAATGTGGCATTTCAGTTTATATCAAATTCCAAAATTCAATGGTCGCCATATTTTGCGTGAATAGAGGTTCATTCATGAAACGCTTTTTCATCCAAAATTTTCAGGCTCCCATAACTTTGTCAAAACCGAACCGATTTTCATGCGTGATGTCTTTTTTGTTATGGTTTGACATGTAGATTAATGTGGCATTTCAGTTTATATCAAATTCCAAAATTCAATGGTCGCCATATTTTGCGTGAATAGAGGTTCATTCATGAAACGCTTTTTCATCCAAAATTTTCAGGCTCCCATAACTTTGTCAAAACCGAACCGATTTTCATGCGTGATGTCTTTTTTGTTATGGTTTGACATGTAGATTAATGTGGCATTTCAGTTTATATCAAATTCCAAAATTCAATGGTCGCCATATTTTGCGTGAATAGAGGTTCATTCATGAAACGCTTTTTCATCCAAAATTTTCAGGCTCCCATAACTTTGTCAAAACCGAACCGATTTTCATGCGTGATGTCTTTTTTGTTATGGTTTGACATGTAGATTAATGTGGCATTTCAGTTTATATCAAATTCCAAAATTCAATGGTCGCCATATTTTGCGTGAATAGAGGTTCATTCATGAAACGCTTTTTCATCCAAAATTTTCAGGCTCCCATAACTTTGTCAAAACCGAACCGATTTTCATGCGTGATGTCTTTTTTGTTATGGTTTGACATGTAGATTAATGTGGCATTTCAGTTTATATCAAATTCCAAAATTCAATGGTCGCCATATTTTGCGTGAATAGAGGTTCATTCATGAAACGCTTTTTCATCCAAAATTTTCAGGCTCCCATAACTTTGTCAAAACCGAACCGATTTTCATGCGTGATGTCTTTTTTGTTATGGTTTGACATGTAGATTAATGTGGCATTTCAGTTTATATCAAATTCCAAAATTCAATGGTCGCCATATTTTGCGTGAATAGAGGTTCATTCATGAAACGCTTTTTCATCCAAAATTTTCAGGCTCCCATAACTTTGTCAAAACCGAACCGATTTTCATGCGTGATGTCTTTTTTGTTATGGTTTGACATGTAGATTAATGTGGCATTTCAGTTTATATCAAATTCCAAAATTCAATGGTCGCCATATTTTGCGTGAATAGAGGTTCATTCATGAAACGCTTTTTCATCCAAAATTTTCAGGCTCCCATAACTTTGTCAAAACCGAACCGATTTTCATGCGTGATGTCTTTTTTGTTATGGTTTGACATGTAGATTAATGTGGCATTTCAGTTTATATCAAATTCCAAAATTCAATGGTCGCCATATTTTGCGTGAATAGAGGTTCATTCATGAAACGCTTTTTCATCCAAAATTTTCAGGCTCCCATAACTTTGTCAAAACCGAACCGATTTTCATGCGTGATGTCTTTTTTGTTATGGTTTGACATGTAGATTAATGTGGCATTTCAGTTTATATCAAATTCCAAAATTCAATGGTCGCCATATTTTGCGTGAATAGAGGTTCATTCATGAAACGCTTTTTCATCCAAAATTTTCAGGCTCCCATAACTTTGTCAAAACCGAACCGATTTTCATGCGTGATGTCTTTTTTGTTATGGTTTGACATGTAGATTAATGTGGCATTTCAGTTTATATCAAATTCCAAAATTCAATGGTCGCCATATTTTGCGTGAATAGAGGTTCATTCATGAAACGCTTTTTCATCCAAAATTTTCAGGCTCCCATAACTTTGTCAAAACCGAACCGATTTTCATGCGTGATGTCTTTTTTGTTATGGTTTGACATGTAGATTAATGTGGCATTTCAGTTTATATCAAATTCCAAAATTCAATGGTCGCCATATTTTGCGTGAATAGAGGTTCATTCATGAAACGCTTTTTCATCCAAAATTTTCAGGCTCCCATAACTTTGTCAAAACCGAACCGATTTTCATGCGTGATGTCTTTTTTGTTATGGTTTGACATGTAGATTAATGTGGCATTTCAGTTTATATCAAATTCCAAAATTCAATGGTCGCCATATTTTGCGTGAATAGAGGTTCATTCATGAAACGCTTTTTCATCCAAAATTTTCAGGCTCCCATAACTTGGTCACTTGTCAAAACCGAACCGATTTTCATGCGTGATGTCTTTTTTGTTATGGTTTGACATGTAGATTAATGTGGCATTTCAGTTTATATCAAATTCCAAAATTCAATGGTCGCCATATTTTGCGTGAATAGAGGTTCATTCATGAAACGCTTTTTCATCCAAAATTTTCAGGCTCCCATAACTTTGTCAAAACCGAACCGATTTTCATGCGTGATGTCTTTTTTGTTATGGTTTGACATGTAGATTAATGTGGCATTTCAGTTTATATCAAATTCCAAAATTCAATGGTCGCCATATTTTGCGTGAATAGAGGTTCATTCATGAAACGCTTTTTCATCCAAAATTTTCAGGCTCCCATAACTTTGTCAAAACCGAACCGATTTTCATGCGTGATGTCTTTTTTGTTATGGTTTGACATGTAGATTAATGTGGCATTTCAGTTTATATCAAATTCCAAAATTCAATGGTCGCCATATTTTGCGTGAATAGAGGTTCATTCATGAAACGCTTTTTCATCCAAAATTTTCAGGCTCCCATAACTTTGTCAAAACCGAACCGATTTTCATGCGTGATGTCTTTTTTGTTATGGTTTGACATGTAGATTAATGTGGCATTTCAGTTTATATCAAATTCCAAAATTCAATGGTCGCCATATTTTGCGTGAATAGAGGTTCATTCATGAAACGCTTTTTCATCCAAAATTTTCAGGCTCCCATAACTTTGTCAAAACCGAACCGATTTTCATGCGTGATGTCTTTTTTGTTATGGTTTGACATGTAGATTAATGTGGCATTTCAGTTTATATCAAATTCCAAAATTCAATGGTCGCCATATTTTGCGTGAATAGAGGTTCATTCATGAAACGCTTTTTCATCCAAAATTTTCAGGCTCCCATAACTTTGTCAAAACCGAACCGATTTTCATGCGTGATGTCTTTTTTGTTATGGTTTGACATGTAGATTAATGTGGCATTTCAGTTTATATCAAATTCCAAAATTCAATGGTCGCCATATTTTGCGTGAATAGAGGTTCATTCATGAAACGCTTTTTCATCCAAAATTTTCAGGCTCCCATAACTTTGTCAAAACCGAACCGATTTTCATGCGTGATGTCTTTTTTGTTATGGTTTGACATGTAGATTAATGTGGCATTTCAGTTTATATCAAATTCCAAAATTCAATGGTCGCCATATTTTGCGTGAATGAGGTTCATTCATGAAACGCTTTTTCATCCAAAATTTTGGCTCCGCTCACCATCAATCTTGTCAAAACCGAACCGATTTTCATGCGTGATGTCTTTTTTGTTATGGTTTGACATGTAGATTAATGTGGCATTTCAGTTTATATCAAATTCCAAAATTCAATGGTCGCCATATTTTGCGTGAATAGAGGTTCATTCATGAAACGCTTTTTCATCCAAAATTTTCAGGCTCCCATAACTTTGTCAAAACCGAACCGATTTTCATGCGTGATGTCTTTTTTGTTATGGTTTGACATGTAGATTAATGTGGCATTTCAGTTTATATCAAATTCCAAAATTCAATGGTCGCCATATTTTGCGTGAATAGAGGTTCATTCATGAAACGCTTTTTCATCCAAAATTTTCAGGCTCCCATAACTTTGTCAAAACCGAACCGATTTTCATGCGTGATGTCTTTTTGTTATGGTTTGACATGTAGATTAATGTGCATTTCAGTTTATATCAAATTCCAAATTCAATGGTCGCCATATTTTGCGTGAATAGAGGTTCATTCATGAAACGCTCCATTGGTCAAAACCGAACCGATTTTCATGCGGATGTCTTTTGTTATGGTTTGACATGTAGATTAATGTGGCATTTCAGTTTATATCAAATTCCAAAATTCAATGGTCGCCATATTTTGCGTGAATAGAGGTTCATTCATGAAACGCTTTTTCATCCAAAATTTTCAGGCTCCCATAACTTTGTCAAAACCGAACCGATTTTCATGCGTGATGTCTTTTTTGTTATGGTTTGACATGTAGATTAATGTGGCATTTCAGTTTATATCAAATTCCAAAATTCAATGGTCGCCATATTTTGCGTGAATAGAGGTTCATTCATGAAACGCTTTTTCATCCAAAATTTTCAGGCTCCCATAACTTTGTCAAAACCGAACCGATTTTCATGCGTGATGTCTTTTTTGTTATGGTTTGACATGTAGATTAATGTGGCATTTCAGTTTATATCAAATTCCAAAATTCAATGGTCGCCATATTTTGCGTGAATAGAGGTTCATTCATGAAACGCTTTTTCAAAATTTTCAGGTCCATACGTCATCCAAAATTTCAGGTCCCAAACTTTGTCAAACCGAACCGATTTTCATGTGATGTCTTTTTTGTTATGGTTTGACATGTAGATTAATGTGGCATTTCAGTTTATATCAAATTCCAAAATTCAATGGTCGCCATATTTTGCGTGAATAGAGGTTCATTCATGAAACGCTTTTTCATCCAAAATTTTCAGGCTCCCATAACTTTGTCAAAACCGAACCGATTTTCATGCGTGATGTCTTTTTTGTTATGGTTTGACATGTAGATTAATGTGGCATTTCAGTTTATATCAAATTCCAAAATTCAATGGTCGCCATATTTTGCGTGAATAGAGGTTCATTCATGAAACGCTTTTTCATCCAAAATTTTCAGGCTCCCATAACTTTGTCAAAACCGAACCGATTTTCATGCGTGATGTCTTTTTTGTTATGGTTTGACATGTAGATTAATGTGGCATTTCAGTTTATATCAAATTCCAAAATTCAATGGTCGCCATATTTTGCGTGAATAGAGGTTCATTCATGAAACGCTTTTTCATCCAAAATTTTCAGGCTCCCATAACTTTGTCAAAACCGAACCGATTTTCATGCGTGATGTCTTTTTTGTTATGGTTTGACATGTAGATTAATGTGGCATTTCAGTTTATATCAAATTCCAAAATTCAATGGTCGCCATATTTTGCGTGAATAGAGGTTCATTCATGAAACGCTTTTTCATCCAAAATTTTCAGGCTCCCATAACTTTGTCAAAACCGAACCGATTTTCATGCGTGATGTCTTTTTTGTTATGGTTTGACATGTAGATTAATGTGGCATTTCAGTTTATATCAAATTCCAAAATTCAATGGTCGCCATATTTTGCGTGAATAGAGGTTCATTCATGAAACGCTTTTTCATCCAAAATTTTCAGGCTCCCATAACTTTGTCAAAACCGAACCGATTTTCATGCGTGATGTCTTTTTTGTTATGGTTTGACATGTAGATTAATGTGGCATTTCAGTTTATATCAAATTCCAAAATTCAATGGTCGCCATATTTTGCGTGAATAGAGGTTCATTCATGAAACGCTTTTTCATCCAAAATTTTCAGGCTCCCATAACTTTGTCAAAACCGAACCGATTTTCATGCGTGATGTCTTTTTTGTTATGGTTTGACATGTAGATTAATGTGGCATTTCAGTTTATATCAAATTCCAAAATTCAATGGTCGCCATATTTTGCGTGAATAGAGGTTCATTCATGAAACGCTTTTTCATCCAAAATTTTCAGGCTCCCATAACTTTGTCAAAACCGAACCGATTTTCATGCGTGATGTCTTTTTTGTTATGGTTTGACATGTAGATTAATGTGGCATTTCAGTTTATATCAAATTCCAAAATTCAATGGTCGCCATATTTTGCGTGAATAGAGGTTCATTCATGAAACGCTTTTTCATCCAAAATTTTCAGGCTCCCATAACTTTGTCAAAACCGAACCGATTTTCATGCGTGATGTCTTTTTTGTTATGGTTTGACATGTAGATTAATGTGGCATTTCAGTTTATATCAAATTCCAAAATTCAATGGTCGCCATATTTTGCGTGAATAGAGGTTCATTCATGAAACGCTTTTTCATCCAAAATTTTCAGGCTCCCATAACTTTGTCAAAACCGAACCGATTTTCATGCGTGATGTCTTTTTTGTTATGGTTTGACATGTAGATTAATGTGGCATTTCAGTTTATATCAAATTCCAAAATTCAATGGTCGCCATATTTTGCGTGAATAGAGGTTCATTCATGAAACGCTTTTTCATCCAAAATTTTCAGGCTCCCATAACTTTGTCAAAACCGAACCGATTTTCATGCGTGATGTCTTTTTTGTTATGGTTTGACATGTAGATTAATGTGGCATTTCAGTTTATATCAAATTCCAAAATTCAATGGTCGCCATATTTTGCGTGAATAGAGGTTCATTCATGAAACGCTTTTTCATCCAAAATTTTCAGGCTCCCATAACTTTGTCAAAACCGAACCGATTTTCATGCGTGATGTCTTTTTTGTTATGGTTTGACATGTAGATTAATGTGGCATTTCAGTTTATATCAAATTCCAAAATTCAATGGTCGCCATATTTTGCGTGAATAGAGGTTCATTCATGAAACGCTTTTTCATCCAAAATTTTCAGGCTCCCATAACTTTGTCAAAACCGAACCGATTTTCATGCGTGATGTCTTTTTTGTTATGGTTTGACATGTAGATTAATGTGGCATTTCAGTTTATATCAAATTCCAAAATTCAATGGTCGCCATATTTTGCGTGAATAGAGGTTCATTCATGAAACGCTTTTTCATCCAAAATTTTCAGGCTCCCATAACTTTGTCAAAACCGAACCGATTTTCATGCGTGATGTCTTTTTTGTTATGGTTTGACATGTAGATTAATGTGGCATTTCAGTTTATATCAAATTCCAAAATTCAATGGTCGCCATATTTTGCGTGAATAGAGGTTCATTCATGAAACGCTTTTTCATCCAAAATTTTCAGGCTCCCATAACTTTGTCAAAACCGAACCGATTTTCATGCGTGATGTCTTTTTTGTTATGGTTTGACATGTAGATTAATGTGGCATTTCAGTTTATATCAAATTCCAAAATTCAATGGTCGCCATATTTTGCGTGAATAGAGGTTCATTCATGAAACGCTTTTTCATCCAAAATTTTCAGGCTCCCATAACTTTGTCAAAACCGAACCGATTTTCATGCGTGATGTCTTTTTTGTTATGGTTTGACATGTAGATTAATGTGGCATTTCAGTTTATATCAAATTCCAAAATTCAATGGTCGCCATATTTTGCGTGAATAGAGGTTCATTCATGAAACGCTTTTTCATCCAAAATTTTCAGGCTCCCATAACTTTGTCAAAACCGAACCGATTTTCATGCGTGATGTCTTTTTTGTTATGGTTTGACATGTAGATTAATGTGGCATTTCAGTTTATATCAAATTCCAAAATTCAATGGTCGCCATATTTTGCGTGAATAGAGGTTCATTCATGAAACGCTTTTTCATCCAAAATTTTCAGGCTCCCATAACTTTGTCAAAACCGAACCGATTTTCATGCGTGATGTCTTTTTTGTTATGGTTTGACATGTAGATTAATGTGGCATTTCAGTTTATATCAAATTCCAAAATTCAATGGTCGCCATATTTTGCGTGAATAGAGGTTCATTCATGAAACGCTTTTTCATCCAAAATTTTCAGGCTCCCATAACTTTGTCAAAACCGAACCGATTTTCATGCGTGATGTCTTTTTTGTTATGGTTTGACATGTAGATTAATGTGGCATTTCAGTTTATATCAAATTCCAAAATTCAATGGTCGCCATATTTTGCGTGAATAGAGGTTCATTCATGAAACGCTTTTTCATCCAAAATTTTCAGGCTCCCATAACTTTGTCAAAACCGAACCGATTTTCATGCGTGATGTCTTTTTTGTTATGGTTTGACATGTAGATTAATGTGGCATTTCAGTTTATATCAAATTCCAAAATTCAATGGTCGCCATATTTTGCGTGAATAGAGGTTCATTCATGAAACGCTTTTTCATCCAAAATTTTCAGGCTCCCATAACTTTGTCAAAACCGAACCGATTTTCATGCGTGATGTCTTTTTTGTTATGGTTTGACATGTAGATTAATGTGGCATTTCAGTTTATATCAAATTCCAAAATTCAATGGTCGCCATATTTTGCGTGAATAGAGGTTCATTCATGAAACGCTTTTTCATCCAAAATTTTCAGGCTCCCATAACTTTGTCAAAACCGAACCGATTTTCATGCGTGATGTCTTTTTGTTATGGTTTGACATGTAGATTAATGTGGCATTTCAGTTTATATCAAATTCCAAAATTCAATGGTCGCCATATTTTGCGTGAATAGAGGTTCATTCATGAAACGCTTTTTCATCCAAAATTTTCAGGCTCCCATAACTTTGTCAAAACCGAACCGATTTTCATGCGTGATGTCTTTTTTGTTATGGTTTGACATGTAGATTAATGTGGCATTTCAGTTTATATCAAATTCCAAAATTCAATGGTCGCCATATTTTGCGTGAATAGAGGTTCATTCATGAAACGCTTTTTCATCCAAAATTTTCAGGCTCCCATAACTTTGTCAAAACCGAACCGATTTTCATGCGTGATGTCTTTTTTGTTATGGTTTGACATGTAGATTAATGTGGCATTTCAGTTTATATCAAATTCCAAAATTCAATGGTCGCCATATTTTGCGTGAATAGAGGTTCATTCATGAAACGCTTTTTCATCCAAAATTTTCAGGCTCCCATAACTTTGTCAAAACCGAACCGATTTTCATGCGTGATGTCTTTTTTGTTATGGTTTGACATGTAGATTAATGTGGCATTTCAGTTTATATCAAATTCCAAAATTCAATGGTCGCCATATTTTGCGTGAATAGAGGTTCATTCATGAAACGCTTTTTCATCCAAAATTTTCAGGCTCCCATAACTTTGTCAAAACCGAACCGATTTTCATGCGTGATGTCTTTTTTGTTATGGTTTGACATGTAGATTAATGTGGCATTTCAGTTTATATCAAATTCCAAATTCAATGGTCGCCATATTTTGCGTGAATAGAGGTTCATTCATGAAACGCTTTTTCATCCAAAATTTTCAGGCTCCCATAACTTTGTCAAAACCGAACCGATTTTCATGCGTGATGTCTTTTTTGTTATGGTTTGACATGTAGATTAATGTGGCATTTCAGTTTATATCAAATTCCAAAATTCAATGGTCGCCATATTTTGCGTGAATAGAGGTTCATTCATGAAACGCTTTTTCATCCAAAATTTTCAGGCTCCCATAACTTTGTCAAAACCGAACCGATTTTCATGCGTGATGTCTTTTTTGTTATGGTTTGACATGTAGATTAATGTGGCATTTCAGTTTATATCAAATTCCAAAATTCAATGGTCGCCATATTTTGCGTGAATAGAGGTTCATTCATGAAACGCTTTTTCATCCAAAATTTTCAGGCTCCCATAACTTTGTCAAAACCGAACCGATTTTCATGCGTGATGTCTTTTTTGTTATGGTTTGACATGTAGATTAATGTGGCATTTCAGTTTATATCAAATTCCAAAATTCAATGGTCGCCATATTTTGCGTGAATAGAGGTTCATTCATGAAACGCTTTTTCATCCAAAATTTTCAGGCTCCCATAACTTTGTCAAAACCGAACCGATTTTCATGCGTGATGTCTTTTTGTTATGGTTTGACATGTAGATTAATGTGGCATTTCAGTTTATATCAAATTCCAAAATTCAATGGTCGCCATATTTTGCGTGAATAGAGGTTCATTCATGAAACGCTTTTTCATCCAAAATTTTCAGGCTCCCATAACTTTGTCAAAACCGAACCGATTTTCATGCGTGATGTCTTTTTTGTTATGGTTTGACATGTAGATTAATGTGGCATTTCAGTTTATATCAAATTCCAAAATTCAATGGTCGCCATATTTTGCGTGAATAGAGGTTCATTCATGAAACGCTTTTTCATCCAAAATTTTCAGGCTCCCATAACTTTGTCAAAACCGAACCGATTTTCATGCGTGATGTCTTTTTTGTTATGGTTTGACATGTAGATTAATGTGGCATTTCAGTTTATATCAAATTCCAAATTCAATGGTCGCCATATTTTGCGTGAATAGAGGTTCATTCATGAAACGCTTTTTCATCCAAAATTTTCAGGCTCCCATAACTTTGTCAAAACCGAACCGATTTTCATGCGTGATGTCTTTTTTGTTATGGTTTGACATGTAGATTAATGTGGCATTTCAGTTTATATCAAATTCCAAAATTCAATGGTCGCCATATTTTGCGTGAATAGAGGTTCATTCATGAAACGCTTTTTCATCCAAAATTTTCAGGCTCCCATAACTTTGTCAAAACCGAACCGATTTTCATGCGTGATGTCTTTTTTGTTATGGTTTGACATGTAGATTAATGTGGCATTTCAGTTTATATCAAATTCCAAAATTCAATGGTCGCCATATTTTGCGTGAATAGAGGTTCATTCATGAAACGCTTTTTCATCCAAAATTTTCAGGCTCCCATAACTTTGTCAAAACCGAACCGATTTTCATGCGTGATGTCTTTTTTGTTATGGTTTGACATGTAGATTAATGTGGCATTTCAGTTTATATCAAATTCCAAAATTCAATGGTCGCCATATTTTGCGTGAATAGAGGTTCATTCATGAAACGCTTTTTCATCCAAAATTTTCAGGCTCCCATAACTTTGTCAAAACCGAACCGATTTTCATGCGTGATGTCTTTTTTGTTATGGTTTGACATGTAGATTAATGTGGCATTTCAGTTTATATCAAATTCCAAAATTCAATGGTCGCCATATTTTGCGTGAATAGAGGTTCATTCATGAAACGCTTTTTCATCCAAAATTTTCAGGCTCCCATAACTTTGTCAAAACCGAACCGATTTTCATGCGTGATGTCTTTTTTGTTATGGTTTGACATGTAGATTAATGTGGCATTTCAGTTTATATCAAATTCCAAAATTCAATGGTCGCCATATTTTGCGTGAATAGAGGTTCATTCATGAAACGCTTTTTCATCCAAAATTTTCAGGCTCCCATAACTTTGTCAAAACCGAACCGATTTTCATGCGTGATGTCTTTTTTGTTATGGTTTGACATGTAGATTAATGTGGCATTTCAGTTTATATCAAATTCCAAAATTCAATGGTCGCCATATTTTGCGTGAATAGAGGTTCATTCATGAAACGCTTTTTCATCCAAAATTTTCAGGCTCCCATAACTTTGTCAAAACCGAACCGATTTTCATGCGTGATGTCTTTTTTGTTATGGTTTGACATGTAGATTAATGTGGCATTTCAGTTTATATCAAATTCCAAAATTCAATGGTCGCCATATTTTGCGTGAATAGAGGTTCATTCATGAAACGCTTTTTCATCCAAAATTTTCAGGCTCCCATAACTTTGTCAAAACCGAACCGATTTTCATGCGTGATGTCTTTTTTGTTATGGTTTGACATGTAGATTAATGTGGCATTTCAGTTTATATCAAATTCCAAAATTCAATGGTCGCCATATTTTGCGTGAATAGAGGTTCATTCATGAAACGCTTTTTCATCCAAAATTTTCAGGCTCCCATAACTTTGTCAAAACCGAACCGATTTTCATGCGTGATGTCTTTTTTGTTATGGTTTGACATGTAGATTAATGTGGCATTTCAGTTTATATCAAATTCCAAAATTCAATGGTCGCCATATTTTGCGTGAATAGAGGTTCATTCATGAAACGCTTTTTCATCCAAAATTTTCAGGCTCCCATAACTTTGTCAAAACCGAACCGATTTTCATGCGTGATGTCTTTTTTGTTATGGTTTGACATGTAGATTAATGTGGCATTTCAGTTTATATCAAATTCCAAAATTCAATGGTCGCCATATTTTGCGTGAATAGAGGTTCATTCATGAAACGCTTTTTCATCCAAAATTTTCAGGCTCCCATAACTTTGTCAAAACCGAACCGATTTTCATGCGTGATGTCTTTTTTGTTATGGTTTGACATGTAGATTAATGTGGCATTTCAGTTTATATCAAATTCCAAAATTCAATGGTCGCCATATTTTGCGTGAATAGAGGTTCATTCATGAAACGCTTTTTCATCCAAAATTTTCAGGCTCCCATAACTTTGTCAAAACCGAACCGATTTTCATGCGTGATGTCTTTTTTGTTATGGTTTGACATGTAGATTAATGTGGCATTTCAGTTTATATCAAATTCCAAAATTCAATGGTCGCCATATTTTGCGTGAATAGAGGTTCATTCATGAAACGCTTTTTCATCCAAAATTTTCAGGCTCCCATAACTTTGTCAAAACCGAACCGATTTTCATGCGTGATGTCTTTTTTGTTATGGTTTGACATGTAGATTAATGTGGCATTTCAGTTTATATCAAATTCCAAAATTCAATGGTCGCCATATTTTGCGTGAATAGAGGTTCATTCATGAAACGCTTTTTCATCCAAAATTTTCAGGCTCCCATAACTTTGTCAAAACCGAACCGATTTTCATGCGTGATGTCTTTTTTGTTATGGTTTGACATGTAGATTAATGTGGCATTTCAGTTTATATCAAATTCCAAAATTCAATGGTCGCCATATTTTGCGTGAATAGAGGTTCATTCATGAAACGCTTTTTCATCCAAAATTTTCAGGCTCCCATAACTTTGTCAAAACCGAACCGATTTTCATGCGTGATGTCTTTTTTGTTATGGTTTGACATGTAGATTAATGTGGCATTTCAGTTTATATCAAATTCCAAAATTCAATGGTCGCCATATTTTGCGTGAATAGAGGTTCATTCATGAAACGCTTTTTCATCCAAAATTTTCAGGCTCCCATAACTTTGTCAAAACCGAACCGATTTTCATGCGTGATGTCTTTTTTGTTATGGTTTGACATGTAGATTAATGTGGCATTTCAGTTTATATCAAATTCCAAAATTCAATGGTCGCCATATTTTGCGTGAATAGAGGTTCATTCATGAAACGCTTTTTCATCCAAAATTTTCAGGCTCCCATAACTTTGTCAAAACCGAACCGATTTTCATGCGTGATGTCTTTTTTGTTATGGTTTGACATGTAGATTAATGTGGCATTTCAGTTTATATCAAATTCCAAAATTCAATGGTCGACATATTTTGCGTGAATAGAGGTTCATTCATGAAACGCTTTTTCATCCAAAATTTTCAGGCTCCCATAACTTTGTCAAAACCGAACCGATTTTCATGCGTGATGTCTTTTTTGTTATGGTTTGACATGTAGATTAATGTGGCATTTCAGTTTATATCAAATTCCAAAATTCAATGGTCGACATATTTTGCGTGAATAGAGGTTCATTCATGAAACGCTTTTTCATCCAAAATTTTCAGGCTCCCATAACTTTGTCAAAACCGAACCGATTTTCATGCGTGATGTCTTTTTTGTTATGGTTTGACATGTAGATTAATGTGGCATTTCAGTTTATATCAAATTCCAAAATTCAATGGTCGCCATATTTTGCGTGAATAGAGGTTCATTCATGAAACGCTTTTTCATCCAAAATTTTCAGGCTCCCATAACTTTGTCAAAACCGAACCGATTTTCATGCGTGATGTCTTTTTGTTATGGTTTGACATGTAGATTAATGTGGCATTTCAGTTTATATCAAATTCCAAAATTGAATGGTCGCCATATTTTGCGTGAACTTAGGTTACCGTTCGTTTCTCTACTGATTAAGCTGATACTCATTGTAATAGTTATCGGGATCGTTTGGAAAAATTTTATTCGCTTGTTTAAAACCTACTTTTGTTTCAGGCCCTATCGATCGTTTTCCTAATATCGTAAAGGTTAGCATTTTTTTAGACATCGCTCTTCGTTCTAAAATTTACGAGAATGCAAACGCATATATTTTGTTTGAGATTTTAAAATGCAAGCACAGACGAAAGTTTATTTTGAAAGAGACATCGTTATTAGCATCATAAATTTGTTTCTTTAAGAGGTGCTCTGGGGCACTGACATGCGATGGCCATTGGGACATGACTGTCAAAATGTTGTGTCGCACTTTGCGTCGTCGAACTACCAGTTTAATATTGGTTCCAATATTGAAGTCATAATAGCGCATACTGGAAAGCAGGCTGTGCAGGACGATCAGCAGGCGATGGACACAAACCCATTCTTGGCCACCCGATGCGCGAGCGTCAATTGGCTGGCCATCTTCAAAGCTTTGTAAGAAACCAGTTCCAGTGCTAACCATGTGGCTAGATGTCCAATGATCTGGATTAAAATTGCACGGAACTAATGGGCCTCCCAGCTGAGCAATTCTAGGATGTCCTCTGTTGAAGCATTATCGACGGCATGATGGACACCAACAACAACTGCTCTTGTGAGCTATAGACTTGCTGACCTCGCAGGATGTGGATTATGGGAAACCATGATATAGGCAACTTCAGGCGTGTTCATCCGCCCAATGCCGAATTGGAGCTGGACATAACCGAGCGGGAACAGGTCTGCTGCATTGCTGCACATTGATCCTTACTGAGGATGAGTCCATGAAAATGGTGAAGCTGGTGCCGCTGCTCCATGGCCACCTGCCGCAGCGCAAAAACTGGGCTTTCTACGAGCAAGGGATTCACTATAAATTTAGAAATTACAAATCTAGAAATATTTTGAGATGTGATCGTATCGAAGGCTGTAAAATTGATGTGTGTTGTGCCTAACCTGAGAAAGTTTCAAGTTTCTAAAGTCACACATGCCTACTCAGATTTCCACTTTGCGACAGATTTTGCTGAAGTGGATTTTCCTTAATTGTTCTCAAATTCACTGTTGATATAATTTCACGACATTGATCTCACAAAATAAGCAAGTTAGAAATACCAAATACCTATGTAATTTTTGGAGACTGTACAAATCAAAAGGATTGAATTGGAAATATTTATTTTTAAAGAAATAGCCTTGGTTCATATTCTAAGAACTTCATAGTGCTTGGATATAGACGAACACTCCCGACTGATTGTCTTTCTTGGTTCTTAATATTCGTTTAGCAGATCTTCATTTAAATTATATTATTAGGCCTTGGTTGCCATTCTATCCTATAACTGGCATAGGGCACAAGGCCCAAATATATAATATGTACATACAAATATCGAGATTTTGAGCGCTTCTAAATGAAAATGCAAACAAATTAAACAAGTCATCAATCACCATTATTGGCATAGCGGAAAATATTCATTTAACTTGTCAATCATTGATGAATGTTTGGATTCATATAAATGCAAAGAGAGGCTAAAAATAAATTGCAAATTCAACCAGAGAAATTAAAAATTTAGTAGCACAAAACAACCGCATGGATAAACTGCGTAAATATGTGGGATCCGATCGAAATGAGAATCCCGTTTTGTATTATAGTATGTAATTGTTTATTTATTTTAAATGGTAAACGAAATTAAATGAAATTGAATGAAACTTTACATGCAATTCAAATGCAAATGAAATTAACGTCGTTGATCGTTTCTTTAGAGCGTCGTTGTAAATTCGTCGTTTCGGGAGCGTCGTTTCCCACACGTCTTCTTAGTTTGCCTTCAGCGCTCAAACTCTCCTTCTACTTGGGAGGGCTGCCACGTCGTTGTCAGGCTCAGCTGTGCAGGAATGGCCAACCATTCGGCGTTGCCAAACCATTCCCACAACTCGGCCATCCTACATCGTATTCGCCTCGAATACGTCGTTGTCGTCGTCGTCGTTGTATGGCATCCATGGCTTCATATATTCAGCGCAGGTGCTCGTCGTCTTTGGACCCTCACTGAATACAGAGTCTTTTGTGACGTCATAGGTGTCATTGGATTTGGCTCTGATGACTTGGTATGGACCAAGATATTTTGGCTTTAGCTTAAGTCCACCACCAAGTTGTGTTCGCTTGATGGCACAAGGTCGCCAACTTTATACTTCGATGCTGGTCGTCGTCTTAAGTTGTAGCTTCTTCTGTTCTCGCCTTGGATCTCGATTATATGCTGCTTTGCTTGCTTGCGAAGCTCGTCTCGTCCGTCGTTGAAAAGTTTAACCATCTCGTCCTGTAATATTTCTCTGAGCTTGAAATCAGACTTTGTGCGCATTTTTGTACCAATAAGCAGTTCGAAGGGCGTCGTCTTAATACTTCTACAAAATGTAGAGTTGATAGCTTGTTGTACGCTGTCAACAAACTTATACCACTTGCTGGGATCATCTATGGAAAGCTTTGACAGAACTGCGATGATCGTGGAATTCAATCTCTCGACTTGACCATTGGCGCGTGGTAAGCCCGTCGTGATGGTATGATGTTTTATGTTTTCGCTGCTACAGTACTGCTTAAAATCTTCAGACGTGAACGCTGACCCTTTGTCTGAGATAATCTGCTGTGGGTTGCCAAATATCTTACTCTGCCCTTCAAGTCTTGTAATAACATCTTTAGCTGACGTTGTTTTGGTCGGGAACAGCCAACAAAATTTCGTGAAACTGTCAACAACTGCTAGTATGTGCTTATACTGTTTGTGGGTTGACTCAAGGGGACCTAGAAAATCTATGTGATACGTCTGTAGGGGTATCTCCTCCTTGGGCAACGAATGCAGTTCACCTTCCTTCTTCCCTTGTTTCCTGTTTGAAACGATACACGGAATGCAGCAACTTATATACTTCTGTATTTTCTCTTCCAGTTTTGGAATATAGAATTCCTTGGCAATTATATCCTTCGTTTTTTTTGTGGAAAAGTGACCTCGTTCGTGCGCTTGCTTTATAATTTCCCTCTGCAGACCTACAGGTACTACGATAAGCTCCTGGTCGTTAACTAACTTGTGTAATAAACCTGATTTCATAAAGAAGCTATTGTGCGACGATTTCTCTGCTAAAACGTCTATTATTGCCTTTAACTCGTCATCTTGTGCCTGTACAAATTTCAGCTTACTGTGAATGCTCTGCTCGTTGATAACCATTATGGGATAGCGACTAAGAGCGTCGACATGGCGTATACGTGTGCCGGCTCGGTGCTCAACATCGTAGTGGAATTCCTGCATAAGGAGAATCCAGCGAGCTACACGTGTGCACACATCTTTCTTTGTCATCGTCTTTGCCATAGCGTTGCAGTCCGTTACGAGTTTGAAATGCAAACCTAACAAATAGACGCGAAACTTTCGTAGGGCTTCTACAACTGCTAAAATTTCGAGCTCATAACTTGTGAGTTTCCGTTCGGCCTCCGAAGACTTCTTGCTCATATAGTAGCATGGGTGCCACTGGCCATCGTCAGGCGACTTCTGCAAGAGTACTGCCCCGAATCCGTCGATTGAGGCATCCGTATGGAGTTCGGTGTCATGCTTCTGATGAAAAATCTTCAATATTGGCTTTTCAGTTATTAAAGTCTTTAACTTGTTGAATGCCAAAAGCTCATTGTTGCCAAACACAATTTTTACATCCTGTTTCGTCATGTCAGAGAGTGGTTTGGCTATTTGGGAGAAATTGGCAATAAACTTTCTGAAGTACCCTACTAAGCCAAGAAAACTTTGGAGTTGCTTTAAGTTCCGTGGAATACTGAAGTTTGTAACAGCTTGCGTCTTAGATGGAGATGGACTTATCTTTTGATTTTCTATTATGTGACCTAGATACTCGATCCTTGTTTTTAGAAAGTGACATTTCTTTAAGTTTATCACTAGCCCATACTCTGCGCAGCGATCTAGGACTTCTTTGACGTTAGCCACCCCCTCCTGTTCGGTCTCTGCTGGTATAATTATGTCGTCTACATACGGTATGGCTACTCCTTTGCGCGTCAAATCTCTAAAAATAGCGTTGATATGACGTTGAAAGACACTTGGAGAGTTAGATAAACCGAATGGGACTTTTAAGAACTGGAACTGTGCGTTGTGGGTGACAAACGATGTATACTTCCGGCTTTCTTCGTCTATTGCTACATGAAAGAACCCATTCTTCAAGTCTATTGAACTGAATATGCGAGCATTTTGAAGCCTGTCTAACTGATCTTCGATTAGAGGCAACGGGAAGTGGTCCCTTACTATTATTTTATTAATGCGCCTGTAATCGATACAAAGGCGATTCGTGCCATCTCGTTTTTTTACTAAGACTACTGGACTACTATATTCTGACTCCGATGCTTCGATTACCCCATCTTTCAGCCATTGATCCGTTTGATTATCAATGATGCAGCGCTCGGCATATGAGAATCTTCGGGGTCGTGAGTGTATTGGCACATCGTCTTTCAAAATTAATCGCATCTTCACATTTGTTGATTTAGTGCTTACCGGATTATAGTTCTTTACTAATTTCTCAATAGTTTCTTTCGCTTCAACACTTGCAGTTGTTTCAATATCTATGTCCATTTGCTCAGCATTTTCAATGTCAATTTTCATCATGCAGCTCACATCACTCATTGGTCTTTGCAGTTTCGAAATGTTGACACCTTCATTGTTAATTGACACTAGAGCCTGCTTGCAAAATTCTTCACCCAGTATAACTTCTTGTTCTAAAAACTTTGAGTCAACTACCAAAAAAGTTGTAGTGAACTGTTGTCCATCAATCGTGATTTCGTGTTCAAACGACCCGTATGGCTTCACTTTGCTTTGATCGCATTTACCGAAACCGATTAAGTATATGTTACAGTTTTTTAGCTTAGGCTTATTTAGTTTTACATATATTGATTCAGGTATCAAATTGTATTTACTGCCCGTGTCGATCAGTGCAATGTATTTGTTGCTGTTAATGAATACGTCTTTACACATAAAACTGTGAGCCGTCGTTACTTTGTGCGTATTAGTCGCGTTTCGTATTTCACCTTTACTTGGGCAGTCTTTGGCTATGTGGCCATAATTATTACAATTAAAACACTTTCTGCCCTTGACTTTGTGCTCACAATCACCTGATGTATGTCCTTTGGTGCCACAATTAAAACATTTTATTTCTTTGGTTAGATTTTTATTTTGCACAGTAGGGTTTTTGTATTCGGATTTTTGATTATTTTTGTTGAACCAGCCGTTATTTTTAATTTCAGATTTAGCTTTTTCCCGTATAATTACGTAGCTCTTTATCTTGTCTTTAAATTCTTTTAAATTTTTCGCGTTGTATAAAACCGATTTGTTAGCGCTCAAGTCGTCGATACCGTCAATCACGTATTGAATTAAAGCACTGTCTTCAATATTTCCTTGCGAGGCTAACTGTTTCATACTCAAAAAATATTCTTGTAGTCCTTCACCTTTTTTAATTTTCCGATCCGCCATCATTTTATGCAATTGTGCACTATTTGTCGTTGACTTATATTCACTGAGCAACACATTCTTTAGTTTCTGCCAGCTTGTTATATCACGTTCACTCACTACAAACATTCTGGCTAGTCCTTTTAATGCTCTTTTTGCAAAAATAAATTTCTGCAGCTCATTCCAGTACATAAGCATTGCCATGTCCTCAAATTCTTTCACCCACACCTCGATTGATAACGTATCTTCGCCACTGAATGATCGTACTGAGTCCTCAATATCGATCGTCCATTTCGTTAAACTCGAAGCCTTCAAACTCGCGCAGATTTTGTCTATTTTTCCTGTTATGGTCCGTTTGGAACACGAATTTATGCAAAAGAAGAATATTTTGCCTCTTTTCCGTTCTAAGCATTTCTTTAACGCGTATATATTCGTTTAGTCGCGCCATTTTACGTTACTTTTGTCGTCTTCCTCTCGTTTATTTTTTCTTTGTGTCTCTTTCACTGCCGTTTTCTGTGTGGCTCCCCACTCGTGTTTTATCGTCGGTTTCTTCGTTACTTTTTATGGCGACTGTCTGTCGTTTTTTGTTACCGGTGCCGCGCGTATTTTCGCAATTCATAGAAGTTTTCTACGCAGTACGTTTTCTTGATCGCAGCGATTTCACCATTTGGAAATTTATACCAAGTTTTTAGTTTCTGTTATAGATTTTCTTTCAACACTTTATAGTTTTCAATAGCAATGTACTTTTCCGATATTTCACTATCACTTCATTTCACCATTTCGCACTGGTTGAGCCCCCAAATATGTGGGATCCGATCGAAATGAGAATCCCGTTTTGTATTATAGTATGTAATTGTTTATTTATTTTAAATGGTAAACGAAATTAAATGAAATTGAATGAAACTTTACATGCAATTCAAATGCAAATGAAATTAACGTCGTTGATCGTTTCTTTAGAGCGTCGTTGTAAATTCGTCGTTTCGGGAGCGTCGTTTCCCACACGTCTTCTTAGTTTGCCTTCAGCGCTCAAACTCTCCTTCTACTTGGCGGGGCTGCCACGTCGTTGTCGAGCTCAGCTGTGCAGGAGTGGCCAGCCATTCGGCGTTGCCAAACCATTCCCACAAATATTTATTCGTTAGGTGCTCTGATTGAAAAGAAATGACATACTTGAATTAATGAATGATCTTGAATAGAATGCGATTGAGTTGCGATATTCCCTCCAGCAATTTAAGCAAATAATAAAAAGATTTGTATTCTATTAAATATTTATTTGGCTTGGCATAAATAGTTTACACATTCAAAACATTTAAAATTCTTATTTATTTGTTAATGGCCACCGATATCAGTAACTCATGTTAATTATTTCAATGTTTTGTTGATTCACATTTATGCTGTTAACTTTCCACTTAATAATATATAGACATTTTATGTTTTCTCAATGGCTTTTAAAGTTTTTCATTTTGGTTAAGCTTCTTCGGGTTTAGGTTCAAATATTTCAATTTATTGCTAAATTTGCTTAAGTGTTGTTTCTTCAACAACCTTTACAACACATCATGTTAATTTTTGTTGTTTATTTAGGTTTATCAGATTAATAAGGTCAGACTGTTAATGAAAGGTGTACTTATTAACAACAACATCGACATCTGTTCGGAATGCTGAACTAGGCCTTAGTTTTTATGAAGTGTATAAGTTGTACAGTATCTTGCGGAAAATCGGAGCTTTTAGTTGTGGCATAAATATAGCCAGAAAATCGTATTCAAGTCCAAGTATACACCTTGTAACAATGGGTGGGTTTTGTGATGATGGATTCATGAAAAATAATTTGATTTAAGTATATAGTATAACAACAACTGGGAGTAGTTATCATGTTGGTTAGAGTAGATACAAAGTTATTTGGTATTTGAAATATATTCAGCCGATACTCTTATGCTTAAGCAGGCGTATAGATAATAGCAGTAAGCATATGGAAAGCATTAGAGGATTTAGATTTAACAGAGAGCTCAACAAATACTTATTCAAATCTATGGACAACTACACAAACTTAACTGCAGTAAAATAAATGCCACTAAATACCTATAACAATACATATATTTATATATATAGTATATAAATAAGTACATTTAGCCTCTGTTTTAACTGGGGCTATACGCAGCATTGACTTTAATACAGTGCACGCTCGTTAGAGTGAATTCCCGGTTATATGAACAGCTCGCAAGAGTGTACAAATTCTTGTAATATTGAACTCATTCAGCAGGACTAATCGCTGACTGATTTTTGCTGACTGATGTGTCTTTGCTGAACCGCTTTTAAGATAGCCGCTTACTTGAAGCATCATAGTATTTATATGATTGATTTTTGTCAGCGCAATGATAAGGGCTTGAGTGAAATTTTAAAGTTAAGCAATAGAGCCAAGCTCTAGTGGAAATCAGTCCGCGATTAGTTCTGCCGAATAAGCCTAATCAGATAATACATAAATATATTTAAACTCATTTGAAAAACTGAGTTTTCTATGACAATCTTTTAAACGAACACTTTTGGTTTCAACCAGATTCCCCTATAGAGCTTGCCCTAAATGGAAATCAGATTGAAATTTGAGTAGAAAAGGGAAATTCTTAAAATATTTGATTTTCAATTATAAGAAAAGTGAAGGTAATCAGCGAGTCTGATTTCAATATATTATCGATATGCAGCCGTCGTATAAGCCCCAGCAAATTGAATGCTTTGCGTATTCTAGTATAAATTCTCCACTGGCTTGTAAATTCTCAGGTATTGAGCAATAATGACACACATGTATAATTATAGGTAATAAATATTACTATCTTTGGTTTCCCTGTGCCAAAGGCAAAAATGTTAACTTAAACGATCAAATGCGACACATCGCTGGTGTAACCCGGCGAATAACGCGGTGGCAATGGATTTTGTTGTGGACGCGTCTTGCCCAGACCCAGTTGCGGTGGTGCCAGACCCCCCTTGCCCAGATCGTATGGCCGGCGAATGCGCAGAACATCGGCCGCATCCCCGGGCCAGGCGCGTTCCGGGCCCAGACGCTGGCCCAGCCGAGGGTAACGTCGCTTATCCACGGCCAGGCTAATGGTGCCGGGCGCATGTGTGGCCATCAGGCCCACATTGTACTGTCGTTGCATGGCCAGCGAGGCTCGTATAGTTTTGCGTTTCTACAGGTAAATGGAAAATATTAGTGTGAGTTGTTAAACAATTAATGCCACTATCGATAATATCGATTGTTTTCTTTTTTCCGCCACTATCGATAGTTTTTTCACTATCGTGGAGGCTTAGAAGATTTTGATAAACCGCTTTTTACTCTAAAGTCTACGAGGAAACAAATATAAGATACATTTGTGAAGAAAGAATTTTATAATTTTGGAATTAAATAATTTGAAAAAATCTTATTTCTGAAACAACCGATTATTGCGACTGTCGATTTTCCAACAACCCAATCGATGCTTTGTTGATTAATCGAAACAACCGATTATTTTTTACATCCCTAGTACTGCGAGTATACGCTAATTGAAAGGTGTTGGTTTAAAATTAACTTGTTTTTATGGTGATTAAATTTTGTTAATGGAAGTATGGTAGTGTAATACAGTTT